>CM046657.1:218695690-219283190 GCA_025594165.1 Tamias sibiricus | reverse complement strand
GGGGCTACAAGAACTGCCCTCGTCCCCCAGCCTGGGGACCTGGCACACACACCACGGTGTCGATGGGGAGCAGCATGGAACTAGGCGGGGGCATGAAACCCTCAACTGTGGAGTGGGCTGGATCCAGCCCTAGCTCCCTGGGAGGCTCCCAATGACCAGAGAACGGATCAGCACAGGCACTGCCCACAGTGCCAGCCTGCCAGGAAGGTGCAGCCGCGCTGCAGGAACAACAGGGGTGGGTGGTGGGGAGGGGTGAGAGGATGGGTGGGGGACGGGTGGGGGGTGGGGTGGGTGGGGAGGGGTGAGAGGATGGGTGGGGGACGGGGGGTGTGGGGGGGAGGGGGTGGGGTGGGGATGGGTGGGGAGGGGTGAGGGTGGGGGAGAGGATGGGGAGGGGTGAGAGGATGGGTGGGAGATGGGTGGGGGGGGTGGGTGGAGGGGTGAGAGGATGGATGGGTGGAGGGGTGGATGGGTGGGGGATGGAGGGGTGGGTGGGGAGGTGGAGGATGGGTGGGAGATGGGTGGGGGGTGGGTGGAGGGGTGGATGGATGGGTGGATGGATGGGGGACGGTGTGGATGGATGGGTGGATGGATGGGTGGATGGATGGGTGGATGGATGGATGGATGGATGGGTGGGGGATGGGTGGATGGATAGATGTGTGAATAGGTGGGTAGATGGATGGATGGATGGATGGATGGGATGGGGATGGGTGGATGGATGGATAGATGTGGATGGGTGAATAGGTAGATGGATGGATGGGTAGATGGATGGGGAATAAACATGGGTGGATAGATGAGTGGATGGTTGGGTGAATGGATGAATGGGCAGATTGATAGGTGGGTGGATGGATAGGAGAGGGAGAGCAAGTGGTTGCAGGGACAAGTGTGTGGGTAAATGGGTTGGTGAGTTGATGGGAAGCTGACTGAAGGAATGAGGAAGGAAAAGGGGTGGGGGGCTAGCAAGTAAGTAACTCGGTGACTGAAGGAAAGAGCCCCAACGCAAGCATCCGCCGTGCACCATGAGCATGCACGTGGCAAGACTGCGGAGACCGCTGGCCCAAGGGCCCCTGCGGGGGGGACTCTGAGGAGCAGCCCCACAGTCTCTGTGGTCTCCACCTCCTGGGGCACACGCACCATGACATTCAGACCCTGGTTGGTGGGCCCCTGCGCCACAATGTACTCGATGCCGGTCTCATAGACGTCCATGGGCCGCCGGTACTTGACCACGGTGCCCGCGATGTTGAAGTTCTTGGGGCTGTCCACCTTGTAGTTGCCGTTAAAGAAGTAGAAGCCAGCTTCATCTGCAAGAGCTGAAAGGCAAAGCCACCCGGTCACAGGGGCCAGCAGAGGGGCGGGAGGGAGGACTGAGGGGCTGGGAGCTGGCACCACTTCCTCAGGGAGCCACAGCCAGCCCCCCAGCCCGTCCCTAAATGCCACAGAGACAGGAAGCTCACTGTCACCTGGAAGATCAGACAGACACTGTGGCCAGCACATGTCCCTGGCCAGCAAATGCTGAAGAGGCGCGGACGCACTTTCCTATCAGCCTAAAATAAACACCACAGACGTCGGGACGGCTGGAATCGCCGGCCAGGGACACCCTGGACCTGCTCTCCCAACTGCCATTAAGGAGCTGAGGGGCTCCAGCTCCTAGCCTGAGTGGTGACAGGGAGACACCAGTGCCTTCTCCAGTGCCCACAGTGAGCGGCACTGCAGCCCTGGCCTAGCTGACGCAGACACTGTCCACCGGACCCTCCCAGGGGACCACACCAGGCTGCCCGGCTGTGCCCTCTTGAGGGAGCAACACTGTCCTGCTGACCCTCCAACCAGCCCATCCACCCAGGCTGGGCTGAGGCCTGCTAGGGTCCCGCAGGCCAGAGGGCAGCCTGGGCACATTCTGTCACCCTCTCCCTGAGGTGGGTGTGGATGGACACTCCCAGGGCCTGACTCGAGCCAGCTGGAAGCTCAGGGCAAAGGAATGTGCTCGCGACCCCCGGCAGCCTGTCTCCCTGTCGCTCCGAGGCCAAAGGACTGCCTGCCTGGAGCTGGTCCTCCTCAGGGCTTGGAGGGCAAGCTGAGGCCCTCAGAGCCTCCAGCAATGGGGACAGGAGGGAGGAGGCAGACTCAGCACTCAGGGACACTCTGTTTTCCAAAGGGTGTCCTTAAAGCCAGTTCCAGGAACTGGCCTGCCAGAGGGGAACAGCGTCCAAAGTCGCTGATGCAATTGAACAGAGGAGCCGGGGCAATTAATTTATTATCAGACAGACGCAACAAGCAGGACGTGTCTGCTCGAAAAGCACCCCGAACGTAGCAGCGTCAGAAAACAACGCAAAGTCCAAGCTCTGCCAAGGCCTGGTGGTCTGGGCTCAGCTTCCAGGTATGCGCCCAGGGCCCGGCGGGGGCCCGCGTCCAAAGCCTATTTCCTGACAGTGAGGACCTTCCTTCCTGCGGCTCCCCAGATCTCCAAGGCTGCCCTTGGCGTCTCCACGATTCTGTTTCAAGAATGAGAGTTTGCAGCCAGAGAACACGGCCTGTCCTGGCTCGCCACTCCCCCGCCAGCGAGCGACAGAGCAACTGGCCTGGCAAGGGGCCTGGCTCCCAGGCTCAGACCACAGCAGCCCCCAGGGTGGTGGCACCTGGGGCCAACAGCTGCAGGCCTGCAGGGATGGGATGCTCCTTCCAGGGGAGGCACAGCGCGCCACCCCCCGGCATCTGGGCAGGGGCAGCAGGGGCAAGGCTGGGTCCCAGGCTGAGGGCTCTCAGCAAAGCCCCTCCCCTTTCCAGTGTCCCTAGAGTCCTGGCTCTCACTGTGAGGCCTGGGGAGGGGAGGCAGGAGGAGGAGCCCAGGTCAGGATCCGGCTGGGCCTGTGCTGGTGAGGCGCTCCCAACACAGCCTGGGCCCAGGGCAGGGCAGCTCGCAGGCTTCAGCGCCTGCCCGCCTGGGCACAGGGGCCTCAGCCCACTGCCTGGGCTGTGGGCATGGCAGGTTGCCCGGTGGAGCCTCCGGCCTCACACAGAGCCCATCCAAAACCAGTCACCAAGACAGGGCCTCACCTCCGGGGCCACTGTGCAAACAGCTCAACACACCTTGGGGCAGCAGCCTCCCTCCGAGCCCGGCTTCCCCGGGGCTGTGGGGCAGCGCTACACGAGGCCCCGCCTGGCTCGATCCCATCCCTGCTTCGCTGCCACTCAGGACCCTGGGATGGCTACCTCCTCCTCTCGGCCCCACCTGGCCTGTCACCTCCTGAGACTCACCCCTTGCACCCTGCAGGGACCCCACCTCCAGCACCCCAGCTTTGGCTGGGCCAGGCTCTCTAGTGGCCAGGGAATCCACTACCCAATGCCGCAACCCCGTCCCTGTCCGGCAGCTCTGAGTACAGAGACCTTCTGCACTCGAGGGAGAGGCCAGCTTTCCCAGGGTCCCCCACAGCCACCGCCACCTGGCTCTGCGGCCACACTGCTGGTCCACCCCTCTCCCCAGGGAAGGTGTCCAGGGCCTGGCGCCCTTCCCCCCCCCTGGACACTGCCCGCGGCCCCACAGCTCACCCAGCACGTCGGCCGACTTCTTCCTCTCCACAATCTGGATGTCCCGGGCGCCAGCAGGGATGTGGGTCACCAGAGAGTAGCCTGGAGGCAGATGGACATCAGTGAGCCACCACCACCTCTCCTGAAGAATGTCACCCTGGTGGGGCTGCTGGCAGGCAAGGGGAGCTGTCTAGGGACCCGCGGGAGAACGCACAGGGAGGACCCTGAGGGCCGCCTGCCCGCCCAGCACCAGGCCCTGCCCTCAGCCAGCTCAGCCTCTCACCCAGGCCCCTAGTAAGGCGAGGGAGGCCACCGAGTCCCCAAGCCACCCAGGGACTGAGGGTCAGGGTTGGGGCACACTCTGCCAGACTGAACAGCCCTCCAACAGGGAGGTCTGCCCCGGGGGCCGGGGGTCCCAGGAACCCAGGGCCTGCTGGTGGCTGGCACTCCGTCCTAGGTTCCCTGTGGGCAGCAGCAGAACCCAGCGCCTCTGCCACCCGGGTGAGCTGCTGCTGCAGGACGGGCTGGGGCCTGCCCACCCTTCCAGACCCCAGCCTCGCCCTAAGGTCCCTGAAGGTTCTGGCCCGACCATGTGTCCCGGTGCGCTCTTTGGGTCCAGGGAGTGAGCGCCCAGTAAGACCCAGCCCAGGCCTGTGGCTAAGGGACTGGCCAGTCACACTGCCCCCTCTGCCTGTCTTGGCAGCTTCGAGCAGCAATTCTGCCCGCCGTGGAGCGACATCACAGGCGTGGAAGAGTTAACACGTGCCAGACCTGATTCAGGCCCTGCCAGCCTGGGGCACCCAGCAGAATCAGCTGGGACCGCTCCTGCCCCTTCCCAGCGGGGCGCTCCCCTGGGCGTGCCTCCCGTCTGTGGGCCTGGCTGCAGCCCGCCGCGCCCAGCAGGTCCTGGGTGCCCTCAAGCAGAGGCACTGCCTGACCGCAGGCTCCCCCTCCGTGCCCCAGGTCCAGCCGAAGGCCGTGCAAGCAGGTTTGTGAAAGGAGGGGAGGGACAGTCACCTCCAACGGCTGTGCATGGCCCTCCCACAGCAAGGCCGCCAAAGCCAGGGCCCCTGCCCATCGCGCCTGGCAAGCGCTCAACATGCATAATTCACACCCCGGTCTGGCTGCGCTGCCCGACACCCTCCTCCCAGCCCTGTCAGCATGCCCTGCCCTAGCGCCTGTCCAAGTCCCACCCTCTCCAGCACCTCCCCGGGACACACCAGCTCCACAGTCACCCCTCGTGTGGGGGGTGGACCGTCCTCCACCTCCTGGACCACCAGTGGCCCCAACAGGACTGGGTTTAGCACAGCCCCACCGGGGGTCCTGGGGCAGGCAGTGCCCACCCTGGGCCTCAGCTTCCCCACCTGCTTCGTGGGCTTCAAGCTCCCCAGCCAGGAGGGCGCCTGTGCTAAACCAGCTCCGTGGCACACGCACTTCAGTGGACACGTGACACAGTGATAGACATGACATCTGACCCACAGTAGAAAGGCCTGTCACACACAGACCCCCGGCCAGGCCAGAGCTGGAGCCAGACCTGGCTGTGAAGAGGCTCAGGCACTCCCGGGGTGGGGGGCTCTGGACTGGGGGCCACTCACGGGCGGGGGGCCCTGAGACGTGGGCCCAGGGTCGGGCACGCCAGGGCTGCCTCTCCGCAGCTCTGGGCTGGGACCTGTGCCTCGGTTTCCCTCCTTTGTGTGTGGCCGCCACGCTTCCCCAGGGCACTTCGGAGCTCAGATGCGGTCCCCGTGCCAGCTGCCTTGGCCACGCGGTAGGTGCCAGTCAGAGGGTCTCCGTACGGGGCCAGCCCCTGGGCCTGGTGGACACTCAGGTGGCCGGAGAGGGAAGGACTCGCCCAAAGGTGCCCCGGAGGCTGGGGGTGGGGCTGCGCCCGCACCCGCGCCCCCGCCCTGGCTCACCCAGGTGCGCGTTGCCCTTGCGGTAGTTGCCCGTCACGTGCGTGCAGCTGCTCCCGTCGCCCTGGCAGACGCCACACTTGTCCAGCGTGTGGGTGGAGAAGAGCACCCCGTCACAGCCGATGGGCTGCAAGAAGCAGGGGAGACGGCCATGGGAGGGCGCCGTGGCGGGGCGGGGGCCGCCACGCCCTGGAGGAGTCGGCGCGGAGAGCAGCGTATTTTGCTACAATGTTTAACAACCTCACATTTTCCAGACACGCAAACCCCTCGCAGATCGGTGAGCTTGCAGGACGTGCCGTCCCGGGCGGGCACCATGAGCTGCCGCTGACCGTCCACAGTGGTGCAGTGCAGGTCACAGGGCTTGCTGGAGATGTGGACGTAGTCATCTGGGGGCGGGCAGAGGGTCTCAGGGTCGGGGGGGAGTGCTGGGTCCAGGGTCTTCCCCGCTTCCTCCTGCTGAGACAGCACCCTCCCCACCCAACAGATGAGGAGACTGAGGTCTGGAGGGCAGAACGGGTCTGCCCAGGGTGGCAGAGATGGACCAAGGAGCAGATTGTCCGGCCCAGGCCCAGGCTTTCCCAAGGAGCAGGAGAGGCCGGCTCAGTCACACTGTTGCCTGGACAACCTGCCCCGACGCCCCAGAGAGGGAGAAAGACGGGAGACGGCCACTACACTCACAGGCCCTGTGGGACCTGGGACGGCAGCCAGGCCCTGCTCGGATTGTCTGGGCTGGTTCCTGTCCAGGCCAGGAGCCGGTGAGCGGGAAGTGTGCTGGCCCTGAAGCCAGGCTGCAGGAAACTCAGCCCCCGGAACCGTCCCGTGAGGCCCCGGGTCGGGGCAGGAGACCTCACCTCAACCTCCAGACCCCTGCTCCAGGCCTCAGTCCCCCCATCAGGTCCAGTCCTGGGACTAGAAGGGCCACCCCAGCCTCTGCCTGGCAAGGCGGGTCCCCAGGGCTGCAAGTACCGGGGTACAGGGGCTTCCACTGGTAGGCCCGCCCGTCCAACACGCGCGAGTTGAAGGAGACGCACTGCTCCTCTCTGAAGCTCCTCCCGTCTGGTGGACACTCCTGGGAAGGGAGAGGCAGGGGCTCCAGGAGGGACTTGGCCCCCAAGGGCACCTTTGTCCAGGCTGAGCAGGAAGCGACTGCGGTGGGATGCCCCTAAGAGCCACAGCCCACGGTGGCCTCTGATGCCCTCACTGGGCTCCCTCTGCCCCACCACCCTAGGGTGGGGGTCCTCCGCACCTTCTGCATATGCGCCTTCCCTGGCTGCCCCCAGCCACAGCAGGGGCCCTGCCCACACTGCCCTCCCCTGCCCTCCTTCCTCGGGCAGACCCTGTCTGCTCGGTGCAGGTGCCACCAAGACACCTCCAACAGGGCTGGCATCGTTGCTGGCCATGCATGGGGACCGAATCAGGAGGAGGACTGGACTTCTCGGAGGAGGCCCCCAGGCAGAGGAGTGCCCTGTCCAGGGCCAGCTTGGCCGTGCTGGGGCTGCGCTGCACTGCACTGAGGCGCGTCTCCCTCGGGAGCTCACCAGGAGCACTGCCCCCGGAGGACTGCAGACCAGGGAGGCCAGCACAGGGGTGCTGGTGCACAGGTGGGGACCCCAGCCCTCCGCCTGGCTGGCCCAGGCCTGCCCAGCAGCACAAAGGCGGCAGCACTGCACCCCATGCCCGCTGCCCATGGACAGGCAGACGTTCGTGTTCAGACTGACTCTGGCCCCACTGAGGGAAGACCGTGGCCGCCCGGAAGCTGCGCTTCCTGGTCTCCGCCACCCTGGTTCCCGGCTAAGAAGAGGCAGAGGCTGGGGGCACCTGGGAGCAGGGAGAGCTCTGACGGGGCACGAGCTGGACAGGCCCCAAACAGCAGCCCAGAGGGGCTGTCTTCCAGGCGGGGACACTGAGGCCAGGCGCCGTCTGCCCAGGAGCGCCCGGTCCATGAACCGATGGCCGCGCTCCCCGCCCTCGGGCCCCCCGGAAGTCACGGGAGCCGCAGCAAGTCCAGCCGTCCCACACGTGCCCAGGGACAGTGGGCACAACACAGAGGTCTGACCCTCAAGGAAGTCTGATCCGGGGCAGGCCCAGAGATGTCCAGGGGGCCAGGGTGACCAGAGGGAGGTGTCAAAGTGGGACCCGCCTGGGAGCGGGAGGAGGGCGGGCAGCCTCACCTGCACTCTGCAGAGCTGGTGCCGCTTGGACGTGCCCGCGCAGGTCCTGTTGCCAGCGCCCGGGACAGACCTCCCCCTGGCAGGAAGGGGGTGCTGAGCCGGAGCCGGAGCTGCAGGCCCAACACCCCTTCAGGAGGGCCACTGCCCGCCACAGCCCCGGGTCCCACTCTCCCTGACGGGGGTGGGGGCTCCTGCCTCCCCCTCGGCCCCTGCCCACCCCCAGGCCTGGGCAAGGACAGGTTTGATTTGCCCCTAGATCCCCAGCACAGCACAGGGTGATGCTACCAGAACCTATGATGGCACTGCGTTCGCCCGGCACTTGGCCTGGTGCTGGCGCACAGAACACGTGGTCTCCTGTGTGCTCAGAAGCACGAGGGAGCTCCAGCAGGTTCCCCATGCTACAGATGAGAAACTGGTGCTCAGAGAAGTTAAGTGACTTGCCCAAGGTCACACAGCCAGAAGGAAAGAAGCAGAGGAAAAATTAAAATCCAAGTCTGTCTGATAGTGAGGGCTTATTGTCCTGCACTGTGCTCTGCCTGTTCCATTCAGCTGGGGCTTCAGAAGAGACCAGGGTCTCGCCCCTCAATGGCAAGCCCTAGAAACCTTTCCCCCTCCCGTGAGAGGCATCCCAGGACCAAGGAGCATGGTGAGCTCTAGCACAACTTTAGGACCCAGCAGAAGCTGCGTCCCTGGCAGCGGCCAGTGGGAGACTGACACTGACCTCCTCAAACGTGAGATCCCCCAGCACAGGAGCCACCAGGCCCTGCAGCACACCCAGGACCCTCGCCCGCCAGGCTGCCCCGCCCCATGCGCCACCCCTCCCCAGCCGCGCCAAGCTCACACCTCTGCTGCAGGCAGTGCCGCTCCTGGGACATCACCCCTCCCCCGCAGCTGCGGGAGCACGCCGTCCACTTGGTCCACTCCCCCCACCAGGAAGCGGTGGCATCGGCACCCCCCTCCAGGCTGTTGTCCTGGGGGAGAGGCCCCACAGACGGTCAGCAAGTGCCCAGCAGGACGGGCCTGACCCTGGGCCTGAGGGGTCCTGCCGGCTGGACGGTGCCAGGCTGGCTCGGGTCTGCAAGGTGCTGTGGAGTGGCCCCCCTGGGTGCCAGGCCGTGGTCCTGCCTTAAGATCTGAACGTCCTGCGGGCTTGGAGGGCTCCAGAGGCCTTGGCCCGCCGGGCGCACTCGCGTCTGCACGGCCTGGCCGCCCGCAGAGCCCACCCCAGCTCATGCCTCTGTCCGGGGCTCTGCTGCGGGAACACCCAGCCACCCGCTGCACCTGACTCTCGTGGGCAGAGCCCCAGCTGAGGGGCTGTCTGACTGGCTCTGTGAACAGGGCTCTGAGGCCCCGGGGGGCCCTGGGACCCAGGCCGGTGCCCCACACCTGTCGCAAAGCCCCTCCAAAGTCATACATTTGGAAGTGACCAGAGCACCTGGGGACAGGGCGGGGCCTGATGTGACAGCCTACTCACCAAGGCTTCCGTGGACGCTGCTCCCCCAGCCACAAGCGCCAGGGCCGGCAGGCACCAGGCCCAGCACGAGAGCCACTGTCCACTGCCCATCCTAGGAAGCAAGGCACTGCTTTGGAGAAAAGCCCTCCAGGCTTGCCCAGCGCCCCAGGCCGCCAGGCTGTCCGGGAGTGGGTGGTAGTGGCCGCCTGGCAGGCCACACAGGAGAGGCTGAGCTGTCCATCTGGGCTTAGCAAGAAGGACCTCCACGAGCCGTCAGAGGCCTGCCCGGGCGTAGGCACAGAGAGGTGGTGTGTGTCGGGTCCAGGCCACCTGGGAGCTGAGGGCGCCGGGAGCTGCCATGCTGGGCCTCTGAACACGGCGCTCCCTGGTGAGCGGCTGTGGAGGAAACCGGGACCGCGGAGGGCTGGAGGCCTGGGCGGGGGAGGGGCTTGTGGAAGGGACTTGGTTGCCGATGACCTGGGCCAGGGACTCGCCTTGGCCAGGGGCCTTCGGATTTTCACTGGCTTGGTGTGTGGTGGCCAGGTGGGAGCAGGAGGCTCCCCCAGAGTGCATGGGGTTGCAGAGGGCATGGGGGGCCGGGGCTGTGCCCAGCCCTTCCCCCCACCTCCCTTCCCCTGTCCCTGTGGCCCTCGGGGAGGCCGCAGCCTCGCCATCCTGGCTCGTTCCCCGGAGGAGGCACCCAGCGGCAGCTGGCACTCGGCACGCAGCCCGGCTATCTGTGTCCCTCCTGCCTGGGGTGGCACCAGGGAGAGGACTGCAGGAAGTGCAGATTGAGCCATCGTGCCCGTGGCCAGGACCAAGCAGCCAACCCCTCCCCCCAAGTCACGCCTCTGGCCCAGAACACCTGCCGGGGGTCCCGCCCAGCCCTGGGAGCTAGCCCCACCCCACCTTAGCCCGGCAGGGACCCTGCCCTAAAAGGGAAGAGCAGGAACTGGTGGCCTCTGCCCAGGGTCTCTCTTAGGTGAGTGTCCCTTGCCAGTGAGTCCCAGGAGGGGACTCAGGAGCTACCAAGCCCAGAGCCCAGAGGGAGAAGCCCACTGTCCTAAGCCACCAGCGGGACCAGGGCCTGGCTCTGCCCGAGCACACACAGGACTCACCCACGCCCAGCTGATGCCAGGGGCGAGGCTGTGCAGATCACCCCGCCCAGAAGCCTGCTCCCAAGTGGCCCGTCCCCTACCCCAGCTGACTCCAGCTCTTCCCTGGCAGGTCCAGCCCTGCAGGTGTCCCAGCCTGGGTCGACACACCCTCACCCGAGGCTGTGGCAGGCACCCTGGAGTCAGGAGCCACAGTCCCAAGACCGGGGCCACCAGCGCAGCCCCCAGCCCAGCCCCAGTGCCCTCCCCTCCCCCGCGGTCTCCCTCAGCACCCAGCCCTGCACCAGCTCAGCGCCAGGGGCTGTCCTGGTGGCTCCTGTGCCCAGCCCTGCCCGCGGGCTGAAGACAGGTGCGGAGCAGGCCTCACGCTTGGTTTTCATTAAGGCTCCCAGACGCTGCTGGCTCTGGTCAGGCCCCGCTCACCCGGACCCATCTCTCCCTGGGGTCCCCCAAACGGCAACCAGAGAGCAAGAGGGGCTGCAGCACGGGGCTGCGGTGCCACACTCGTCCTGCAGGGCAGGTCTGCCTCCCACCCGTGCCCTCAGGGCTCCCGGGGGTGCTAGAGGACACCAGATCCCAGTCCCACTCTGAGCAGCTGGCTGGCCTGGGTCACACCCCCGGAGGCTGTGACATGAGGGAGATGGGGACAAGGTGGCCTACCTGGCCCGGGGTCAGCAGGTTGTCCTCCCAGAGAAAGGGGTGAGCGCTGGCAGGCAGCCGCCGCAGACAGGGGCCCTGGGCCGCCAGGTGCGCCCTGCGGGGAGGGCCTCGCAGGCGCGGGGCCGGCCTCCCTGGCCCCGCCTCGGGGCCGCCTCCCTCTCCCACTTCAAAGCGCATCCGAGGGAGGGGGTTCCCGGGAGGGGACTCAGCCCAGTGGCGGCTCCCAGGCCGCAGCCGCCTTTATAGCTGTGAGGCAGACGGGGAGGAACTCACACTTCCCACCAGGCCCTCCCCCGCCGCGGCCGGCCTGGCGCACACTTTAACCCGCTCTGCGCCTCTGGAGCCCGGCCAGCCCGGCCCAGCTGCCTGCTGGCTGCGCCGCGGCGGCGGGAGCAGCGAGCGGGGAGGCCGGCCTGCCCGGGTCCAGAGCGGGGGAGCACATGTCGTGTGTCCAGACGGAGCTGCCCCAACCCTGAGGTCACCGGGAAGCTGGGGAAGCTGGGGCGTCTGGCTTCTGTCCCCGGGGCCCGGGCCTGCGCCCCTGCAGAGGGAAAGACTGAGGTCCCAGCCAGCCCCAGAGTCTGTCCTGAGAGGCAGAGGCCTCAGCAGGTGAGAGGCTGAGGGAGACCGGCCAGGGCGCAGCCACGGGCCGCAGGGACAGACTGAGGTGCCCGTGGCCTGCAGAGCAGACGGCTGGAGTAGCCAGGGCTGGCGGGCAGAGGAGCAGGGCACTCTGTGGATGTTCAGCGCCAGCTGGGCAGCCCCTGGCAGGCCTCTGCTCCTGCTGAGCCTGCCAGCCCCACTAGGAAGCCTGGCAGACCCTGAGGGCAAGGCACTTGCCCTCGCGCACCAGGCTCCCCCGGCCCCCCATCCTGGGAAACGGGCACCTCCAGACTGGGGGGCAGAAGCAGTGCTGGGAAAGGCCTCTGAGACTTGTCCCCCATGCCCCTGTCTCTCGGCCACAGAGGTCGTAGGTGGGGCCTGGAAGACACTCCCGCCTCCCACCCTCCGTCCTCCCTGTTGGAGGATGAGCGCCTTCCTTGGTTGACTAAGAGTTGCATCCTCGGCAAGTTCAGCCTTGTATCTGACCACTAGCCAGAAAGATCAGGAAAGAGCAACTTGTATAACAGGGATGCTCTACCACGCAGCACCCAGAGCTGAGCTTCTCCTAAGAGCCTCGAGCTGCAAGGTCAGCGTCTTTGTTTTCTGTGTTGTTCAGGAGAGAAACTGAGGCTCAGTGACTTTGAGAGACAGGACAGACCTGAGGCCACGTATCTCGGCAGTGGCAGAGCGGGGACCCCAGTGCTTTCCTGGGGGAGGGGGACCTCCGGCATCTCCTGCCGCAGCTGCTGGGACGTGTGTGGGCTCCCCATCACCTGGACCCTGACCCCGACCCTAGCCCAGGCCCACACTAGCCCCCGGGGTGAGCGTGCTAAAGCACAGACGGGCCGGGACCTGTCACCCAGCGCTGGCACAGGGCCACGTGCCCAGGGCAGACGCACACGCTGGTCTCGTCAGAGACACGGACGCCTCTGCTGCCCCACTCTCCTCCCCTGGTCCCGTAGGCCCTGGCACAGCCCACGAGCTCTCCTGGAACTTCTGGTGCCCACACCCCACCAGTGCCAGGGTGACTAACGGTTTTCCCTTGGGAGGAGCCCAGAGTCGGCCAACGCCACCACCCCTGCGTCTTCCCTTGGCAGAGCAGCCCTGGCCGCAGCCTGGCACCTGGGAGACCGGCCTGCGCAGCCAGAGCCCCCAGCTTTGTGACCTCCCCAGGTGTGTGACCCTCCAGGACCCAGCTCCCCACCCCTGACCTCCAGAAGCCCCCAGATCCGAGCCCCCAAAGCCCTTCTTCCCAGGTCAGGTTCTCAGCTGCCCTCCCAGCTGTTGTCCTGTGTCCCCAGGGGGTCCCAGGTACCTATAAGGGCAGGAACTCCCCGTCAAGTTCCCCTGTGCCCATAGGAAGGCTACACTAGAGGGCAGACCTTAGACACGAGTTGGAGAGCATCACCCTGACTCTGAGCAGGGCCCTGCATCTTGCCCCAGCCCCACCAATCCCCTGCCAGGTCACTGCGTCCTGGGCCCCCTCCTCCACGGTCCTGGCACCCGGGGCTGGGGTGGCCTGCAGTCACTAAGGAGCTAGCTGGTCCAGGCCACCCATCTGGCCCCTGCCCTCCCACCGGACCCCCCTCAGTGCCGTCTCCACAGGCTCAGCCTGACTCTGGTGGCTTTTTGAAGGCCACCTCCGCAGGAAGCCTGCCAGGGCCTGGCTCTTTGTGTGGCTGGAATCGTCTCCCTGGCCTGCAGCTGGGACCCACAAGCAGGAGCTGTCGCCTCTCAGAGGTGCACGTGCCTGGCCCGCGGCCAGTGGCGTGTGCGGGGCTCCTTGTCCCCAGGCATGCGGAGCGGCACCTCTCTACTCTCCCCAGGCCCAGCTCCCGCAAGAAGGGGCAGCAGCCGCGTGGCCCTGGCACTGGGGAGGGCTCCTGTCTTAGAAGGAAACTGTCTCCACCAAGGCTTTCCAGGTATCAGGGAGGAGCTTGGGAATTGGACGGCAGGCATGTTTGTGGGGGATGCAAGGAGGGGTGAAGAGACCAAGAGGGGACTAGGAAGGCTGGGGAGGAAGAGGCCGGCAGGTCATCAGAGGACCCCTTGGGAGGTGCACGGGGTGGACACAACCTCGCTGGGAGCTGAGGCTTGTGCTACACAGTGAAGCATCAGAGCCAGGAGGACAGGGACCACAGCCGGAGCCGGGCAGCCTCACTCCAGCACCTGCGGGACCAGCCTGGGCCTGGGAGCCCACTCTTAGGAGGCAGCACCCTGGAGGCCCCACCCATGGAGAGCAGCTGGTCTTCAGGTGACCACGATGGCTGTGCCGGGTGGCCTGCCTGTGGCTCGGTTTGGCTGGAAGCCAGCTTCCTGGGTTAAAACCCCGTCTTGATCTCTTTCCAGCTGGGTGACTCTGGGCTGGTCGGAAGACTTCTCTGTGCCTTCAGCCTCCAACCGTCGATCTCCAGGCGGGGCTGTGGGGGGCGCACGCGAGTTCATGAGCTGATCCCGAAGGAGACCGCAGCAGGGGCAGGGCAGCCCCGCTTTGCTCAGGGCTGTGTTCCTGGACCCTGGGCCCTGGATGTCCTCAATCCTGACAAAACCACATCAGGCAAAATGGTCGTGCCCAGACAGAGAAGGAAATTGAGGCCAAAGTGCGGCTGGAGCTGCCTCAGCCCCACGGTGCTGCCTGGCCACACAGCCGTGAGTCCAGGACCAGGCCAGGTGACTGGCAGGCTCAGCCTGCCTACTGGGCCTGGAGCCCAGGGTCTCCGGAACCCCGAGTTCATAACGCCCCTTTCTTAACAAGGGGTCTCGGTAAGGGGCTGGCGGGTTCGGGAGCCAAGCCCTGAGGACGAGACGCAGCTCCCGGAAGATCTGCTGCGGAGAAGCAAGCCCGGGCAGGCGGGAGCTGCGGCCACGGAGGGGGACAGAGGCTGCAGCCCCGGCCGCTCCCCCAGGCCTCCGCGGCGCCCACGGGCTTTCTGGCTTCCATCTGGGAGGGCCCCTTCCCCCACAGGAAGCCCACTGAGGCTCAGCTGCTGCGGGGGACTTGATGGGCAGCACCCCAGGCCCGTGGAGTCTGCCTGGGGTGGGGCTGCAGACCCCTGGGTGGCCAGCAGGTCCTGGGCTAGCCCAGAGGTGGACTTCAGGCTCCTGCCCGCCTCTCAGCCAGGAGTCCCGGTGGTTTCTGTTAGGCCGAGGCAGGATGTTCAAGGGGCTCGGCCTGTGGACGCCCGGACAGCGCGGGGCACTGCCGCCTGAGACTGCAGGGAAGGGCTCTCTGTCCCTAAGTGGGGCCGCGTGGGTGAGAATTCTGGCGTGGCCAGGACGAGCTCAGCGTTGCCCAGCACTCCAGGGGGCTTCTAGCGTCTCTAGGGACCCAGGAGCTGGGACTCCATCGCTGCCGGGGCCCCTGGATGGGATGGGGGGCTGCTAGCGGGGACGTTGTCAGGGAACCCAAGGCTGGCAGGACGCCGGAGCCCCCCTGGCATCTGCCTGCGGCCGGCTGGCATTAGCCTGTGGTGCTTGTCTCTCCAGAGCTGTGTCCTAGACGGCCGGCTCTGTCCCGGCCCCCGCCGGCTGTCCTGTGCGCCCACCCGACTCAGCAAAGGGCGCTTGCAGGAGCGTCCTAGGGTTCTGCTGGGGCAGGGCACGCAGGGGCTGTGCCATCCAGCGGCACGTCTCTCATCCCACCTGCGCCCCCGAACCTGGGCGCAGCAGGCAGCCATTGGCCTCGCAGAGGACAAGAGGCCCTGGTCAAGGGGACAGGCTGCACTGAGCGTGCAGGAGGGCCCCCCGCTCTGCCCTGTGCTCCTGTCTGGGCGGGCACAGAGGAGGGCACTAAGGCTCACGGGACCAAAGGGCACACGCAGGTGCCAGGAAGGGGTGGGGCCTCGGCCTGGCCCGCCCGGCGGTGACTGAAGCCGGGGTGTCTCGAGCTGCCGGCTCATTGCCACCCTGGCTGCCAAGACTTGGGGCCACCCACCGTGAGCGCACACAGAGACGCAGCCCCTGGTGGCCGGCCAGGCTCGGGGGCCCCTGGGAAGCTGTCCTTCCCCGGGGCATGGGGAGCCTCAGCCTCAGCTGCCATCGCCGGGGTGCACGCCCGCTGTGCTCCAGTGTGACCCAGCGCTGTGGGCTGGGTGTCCAACTCTGGAGGATGCAAACGCGGCGGCAGCTGGCCGGGCTCTCCTGGCCGGGCAGACAGACAGCTGCCCGGGGGCGGGGGCCGTGCATTCCGAGCATCTCAGCAGCTCCATAAAACTGGCCGCTCCCGAGGCTGAGGGGCAAGGGACGGGGTGCGGGCGGTCAGCTCTGGCTCCACACTCGGGCCCAGGACTGACCCCTGCCCGTCCCCCTGGGACGAGCGCCACCTGCTGGATGAGGGACGCCACCAGCCTACACCCCACCCGAGGCCTGGAGCTGAGGCCAGGTGCTCCTAAGAGCCTGCTGGGAATGGCCACCAGGGGCCTGTGGGCCAGGTGGGGCCAGGTGAAGCAGGCCGCTGTGCCCTCCAGGCCCCCGGGACCGAGAGGGCTCTGGGCTAGGCGTCAGGTTCGGCCCGCAGGCCTGGAGCGCAGCCCCGGCTCCAATCTGGGCCTCAGTCTCCACCTCTGTGCAACGGGAGGGCACAGGAGGAGCCATCAGCACGCGGCACAGGCACGCGGTGCCGGGCAGGCTCAGAGGGGACGTCCTGGCCCAGGGAGAGGCCGAGGCTGGAGTGTGTGGGAGGCAGGCCCAGCAGCAGGCCAGCGGGGCTGGAGTCTGGAGGACGTGCACGGGGGCCCGGGGCTGGTGGGGGCTGGCAGGCAGGGGCTTTGAGGGCGGGAAGGACCAGGGGGCCAGCTCGGGTCTCTGGTGGCTCGGAGCCACCCAGGTGGAGCCGGCCTCCCCACGTCTCCAGGGGCAGCGACACTCCCACGGCAGCCTCCTGCCTTGTCCACACCCCTCCCTGGCCCCCAGGCCTCCGGGCCAATGGCTTCCCCTGCTCCAGGGAGAGCCAGGGGTCACTTCAGTCCTGCTCAGAGCCGGATGCCCTCTGCAGAGCCAGCTGGTCTGTGTCCAGGCAGCCGGGTTCCATGGGAGCCCCACATGGCCACCCCACCCCACTCTGTGCTCCGCCCCCCTCGAGGCAGCGCACAGCCCAGCCTTTGTGCAGGGGCTCCCAGCTGCCCCCACCCAGACACCTGTCTCCCCACTTTGGGACGCTCCCTCCTCGGCCCCCTCCTCCGTAATGGCCACAGCACATGTGCAGCCCCCGCCCTCCCGCGGCCCTGCCCGGAGCTCACAGCTGCAGAACACACACTCCGCGCCAGCCAGCTGTGGAATGTCCCGCTCTGTGGCTTCAGAGCCCTTCCTCGTCCCTCCCGGGCACCCGACATCGGATCGTTTCTCCTCCACCCCCTGCTCCTCCTGGGGCGGGGCCAGGGCCGGGCAGGAGCTGGGCAGAGAGGTGAGGAGCAAGGTCGGCCCAGGCCTCAGACAGGAGGCCCGGGGGCTGGGTGCCTCCCGCCTGCTCCGCACACGCAGGGCCTGGTTTTCCCATTTGCAGAGGGAGCTGGGCTCCGGGAAGGCCAGGCTCAACAGGCTGGGCTGCTCCTTGGAATTTCATTCATTTTTTTAAGAGTCATTCATTAATCAGTGCTTGCTGGAGACCCACCGTGTGCCAGGGCAGGGGGGTGACAGTGAGGACCCACCAGCCAGCGCTTCTGGAGGACAGGGGCATCCATCAGTGGGCAGGTGCTGGGACAGGAAGGATGCTGGCAGCAGGGGGCTGTGGGTTGGAACCCCTCCCCAGACACTCTGCCCAGGTGGGAGGGAGCAAGGCTTCTCCTGAACCATGGGGGAGTGGGGGGGGAGACCAGGGGAGGACGGTGGGAGGGTCCAGGAGGGCTGGGTCTGGGGGCAAGTCTGGGCTGAGGATGGCCTGGTGGTCTCCAGGAGGGATGTGGGGACTCAGAAGCATCCTCGTGGAAGAGTGACACCACCAGGAGTCTCAGGCTGGATGCTTCGTGGCAAAGAGCAGAAACTGGTTCCATCCAACTTCAGACAAGAAAGAGGTTTCTGGAAAGGTGTGTGGGAGCTCCCAGCCAGGAGGAAGGGCAGGAGCAACTGCAGCCTCTGGGAGCATCATTCCACTGACACCTGCTGCCCCCCGCCCAGATCCAGTTCCCAGGGGAAGGAAGTATGGGGTGGCCGCAGGATGGGCACGACCCACCCCAGCGCTGGCCCCTGGTGCAGTCCGGGCCATCCTGCGGGCATCACAGAGGCCCAGAGACAGAAGCCAGGCTTTGAGGAGGCACTGCCCAATCCACCTCCAAGACCCAGAGCAAAGGCAGGCTGGGCCGAGGTGGAGACAGGGCTGCCTTTGCTGGGGGTACCCCAGAAAGGGCATGGGGAGTGTCTCAGGGCTGGGCTAGACACCGTGGGGACATCAAAACGGCCAGTTGGAGACCCGCGTTCTGTCCTACGGGAATCACGCCAGCGTGACAGGTGAAAGGTGGTGAGAGCTGCTCAGCTGACCACGAGCCCGTCGAGGCAGGGAGCGCCCGTCTGGGAAGCAGGAATCCCAGGCCGGCCGTTCTCTGGCTGGGGGACGGGGGCGACCTGCCAGACAGACCCCCCAAGACCTTCTGCAGCAAGAGAGGCCCTGTCCTGAAGGCAGCACAGGAGGCACGTGGACACGGGGAGGAAGGCTGGGGAGGGGCTTGTGCTCGGAGCACACAGGACAGGGTCCTGCGGACACCTCGGGCGCGGAAGGACCAGACCAGCGAAGGAAGCCAGAAGGCAGCACCTGCGGGTGGGGCGGGCTGGGACACACCAGCAAGGCCTTGGGTGCTCGTGGCTGGCTGAGCCCTGGGCCTCACACCTCCAGCACCCTGGACACGTGGCCAGAGCTGCAGCGCCCCCGGGTGAGGCCAGGATGGAAGGTGGCCAGACCCCAGGGACAGCATGCTGGGGGCTTCCTCCCAAGGTCTCATGCTCAGAGAAAACAGACATGGCCTCCTGAGTCAGCTCCTCCGGCCTTTCAAAAAAAAAAAAAAAGCAAGGAGAGGAGGCCCAAGGCGAGGCTGATCACATGGCCCGTCAGCTGTCGCCGCGGGGCTCCCGCGGCCGGCTCGGGGCACTCGGGCCTTCCCGTGGGCACTCTGCAGCTGCCGTCCCAGCGGAGCCCGGCCGAGGGCCTGCCTTCTCCCTCACGCCCTGCCTGGGGACCGGGAGGCCCGAGCCGTGCTCCCAGCCAGTGCCCTCTCCTGCCCATGGGGACGCTTGTGGCCAAACTTGCTGCTGCCCACCCTCAGCAGCCTGGCCCTGCTGCCCACCGTCAGCGTGGCGGCCAAGAGGCGCTTCCACATGGAGGCCATGGTCTACCTCTTCACCATGTTCTTCGAGGCGGTGAGTCTGGGGCCTGGGAGGCAGACCCCGGAGGCACTGCTCTGCCCTGACGGGCGGCAGGACGTGACCTGGGAGTGGAAGAGAGCACCCAGGGCGGGTTGGGAGGGGCTCGGGACCCCTCCCCCCAGGCCTCAGTTTCCCCACCTGTGCCCGAGCTTCCAGGACGCGTGGCGCTGTGAGGACGAGGCCCTCCCACGCTGCCTCCACACCACCTCCCAGCTCTGGCCTAGGGACAGCTGAGCAGGGAGGAAGAGGTGCGCGGGCCTGGGAAGGGACGAGCCGGGCTCAGGGCACAGCTGGGGCCTGGGGGCGTCTAGCTGCAGGACCCCAGCCACCGCCGTCCAGGGGAGCGCGCTCCGGGGCCCTCCGCCCGGGGCTGCCCCTCCGCCTGGGCCCTCCTTGTCCGTGTCGGGCTGCCTGCTCAGCGCCCTCTCCCTGCCTGTCCCCAGGTGACTGCCGTGGGTGATTTTCTCTGGCTTTTCCTGGAGCGCCTGGCACCTGGTGGCTTCTTCTGAAGTCCTGTTTCCGGGGTCTCCCTCTCCCCCCTTTCCCTGCCACGGCCTCTCTGCCTTGCTTCCCCCGCGGGCCCTCGGGGTCTAGGTCCCGCTGCCCCCCCCATCCTCTCCCCTCCCCACTGCGGCTCTCTAGCTTTCTGGGGCTCTGCCCTGTGGACTTACTCCCTCCCTCCCCCCTAGCTCCATTCCCCTGAACCCACGTACCCTGGGTGGACCTCCGGGTCCCTCTAGCTGACCACCTACCTGTCTGTGTGACCGGCCACCTGTCCGTCATCCACCTCTGATCACCTGCTAAGCCCTCGTCCGTCTCACCTGTCTGTCTTTCCAGCCAGCTCTGGGCTGGCTCTCCACTGCTGCTCTCCACCCACCTGTCATGGTGCCCTCCTGCCTCTGGTCCAGACCCCCACCCCAGCCCCGGGACCCCACAGAGCTCCCTCCCAGTGCTCCTGGCTCCTCTTCCCTCAGACAGCTTCAGGTCTGGTAGCAGAACCAGACCTGGGGAACGCTGCGCCCTCTCCCAGACAGCCACGGGGGCGGCACACACCTCCCCCAGGTCAGGGGTCGCGTGTGTAATGGTGACCTAGGACAGGCCAGCTCCTTTGAGGATCTGAAGGTCCTGGGGCTCTGCGTGCCCCTCCAGGAGGGGGGCCTTCTGTCCCGATGATGAGGAGCCAGGAGCCAGCGTCCAGGGAGGGGACTGTGCCCAGTGTTCTGCATGCCCGGTCTCTGCCCCTCCCAGAAGCCTCACATTGGGCTTCCCAGTTGACAGATGAAGAGCCCTGGGGAGGGGAGGGCACTGGTGCCACCGTGACCCGCATGTCCCTGCGTCCTCCCGGGACCCCAGCCTGCGCAGGGCAAGGGAGACCTAGTTAGCTGTGGAGAAGCCAAGGCCCACAGCCAGGAGGAGACGTCTGTGTGGGTGAGGGGCTCGGGGCCAGGCAGAGAAGCGAGGGCCTGGTCCCCCAGGCCCACGCGAGACCCCGCCCAGCAGACCTCGGGCACCCGCTGGGTGAGCACCCCCGCCCACCTGCTCTGGGCTGGCCCCACAGCTGCCTCTGTGGCCTGCCTCTGAGGCCCACCCAGCCCCACCCTGCCCCACCCCGAGTGGCAGAGGCAGCTGCCTCCTGTGACACATGTCCTCCTCAAAGGCACAGTCTGTACCTCCCACAGTCCTGTCTTCCATGTGGCTTCTGCCTCCGACCAGGGCCTCTGTGACAATGACCATTCCTGTTGGGACAGGTGCTGGGTGCTTTACCCAGGGTCTCTGGAGAGCCCAGGGCAGTGTTCTCATCCCACTGGGCACAGAAGGCCCGAGTGGTCAGCTCCTGCCACGGCTCCCGCGACAGCTCTCTGCAAACCCTGATTGCAGAGTCTGCACCCTGCCCACCCGGCCAGCAGCACCCGCCTGCACGCTAGCTGGGCTAGTCTGCACCCACGTTGGAGGCGGGAGGGTGGTGCCAATTGCCACACCACCCATGCCTCCTTGGGCAGGTGGTGCCCCTCTGAAGTTCATGTCCCACCATCACGGAGCTAGCAGCCATCGGAGGAGCCCTGGGCCAGGTGGCAGAGGCCCCTCCTGCCCTGTGGGCAGGCTGGCTCTCCAGACCGCGCGGGTCTCTCCCTACCTTCACTGCACATCTGGGTGAGCACCAGGCTGGCAACTGGCATCACTGCCAGGACAAGACAGACTCTCCTGCCCTCGGGGGCAGCATGCAACACTGCCAGAACCTCACAGTGAGTGAGCCAACACACACAGAGCAAGCTGAGGTGCACGGGGAGGTAGGGGCAGCCGGTGGGGGCAGAGATGGGGCTCTGGAAGGACCCAGCAGGCCAGGAGAACATCGGAAGCCTGCGTCTCCTCCCTTCTTTACCCCACAGAGGTTTAAACACCTTGAGCAGCCCCCACCTGAAGCTTCCCTTTCCTGAGCCCTCGTGTCCTGCACATAATCCTCCTCCTCTACCCCCTTCTTTGTCAATATTGCCTCAAGAAAGGTGTCGCGTCCAACGCTCAACGCAGGTGTCTGGGTGGGTCCGACCAGAGTGGACAGGCAGGACCCCCTCCTCCCTAGTCCTGCACACTCTATTTCCTGTCAACGCCTGCTCCGCTCTCCGGGTCCCGGGGCCCCTCCGCCTGCAGTACCCCTGCTGTCTCCCGACGCTGGCCTCCTGCTGCGCGGGGCTCACCAAGAGCGCACTGTGCTGGCTGGCGAGCTTGTTTATGCCATTGAACTTGTCAAAACAATTATGTCATGTAATTAAATATATACTTAAAACCATGAAATGTGAACGCAAAAGGGGAGAGAGCTGTTTTCCCTGAGAGGTGAGTTGACTGCTTGGAAAAGACTCCGCATACGCATTTTGTTTTTAGAATTGCTGTTAGATCAAGTGTCCAGCCGAGCACGGGCCAGAGGCAGGGGAACCAAGGGTGCTGTGTGGGTCTG
Source organism: Tamias sibiricus (assembly GCA_025594165.1). Lineage (NCBI taxonomy): Eukaryota > Metazoa > Chordata > Mammalia > Rodentia > Sciuridae > Tamias > Tamias sibiricus. The sequence goes on along the minus strand of CM046657.1, from coordinate 219,261,453 downwards.
CTGGAAGCACCCGGCCTCCCTCCTCTCTGAGGAGGTGGAAGGCTGCTGGCCAGACCTCTCGGCAGCCCTGGGCATGTGTCCAAAGTGCACATCCCTGGCCTCACCCAGACCTACTGGGGGGACCTGTGTCTCCGGAGGGGACCTGTACCCACTCCCACCTGAGGGCACAGCTGTGATGCAGCCCAGACATTACAGAGGCATTGGCACAGGAAAGGCCCCTGGGCTCCAAAGGGCAGGCTGGCCCCTGACCAGAAGGCTCTGTTCTTGGATCAAAGATGGGTGTGTAAAGGCCCCACAGGTGCTCTCAGCAAGCCCAGAGGCAGGGGACACCCGGAGGGCCCAATTCAGGGTCCCCCACCTTGGCAGGCTTCCTCTGCATGACCACCCAGCCTCAGGCCAGGGAGGCCAGAGGAGCTGAGGGGACTCTGCCAGGGTGGCATCCACAGAGCCCGTGGCCCACCCGACTCTGAGCACCTTGCTTCCCCACGAGACCCTGCTGGGGGCGTTCCCCGTGGCTCCCCTGCCGTTCAGATGGGGAGACCGAGGCACAGAGCCTGGGGACCGCGGCTCCTTGGAGCCGCAGCCTGTCCCCGCGCCCTGACGGCCCTGCTCCCCGGCAGCTCCACCACACCTGCGACGGGCCCGGCTTGTCCGTGCTCTGCTTCATGCGCCAGGATCTCCTGCAGTACTTCAGCATCTACGGGACGGCGCTGAGCATGTGGGTCTCCCTGATGGGTGAGTGGCCGCCACCTGGTCTCCAGGAACCCCGTTTCCCCTGCCTCTCAGACCGGGCTTCACCCACGAGGGGCCTGACTGCCCTTGAAGCTGCCTCTCACTGTCCTGCCTCTCTCATGTGACCCACTTGACAAACGCTGGCTGTAACAAGTGTAAAGAGCAGGGCCCACAGAGCAGCCCGCGCATGCCCAGCGGCCTCTGCCCCAGAGCCGCCGCACCGGCAGGGCACAGCTCCGGGCCAGCTTCCGGGAGCATGCTCACCAGGTTTGTTTTTGGCCCAAGATTTTAGGAAGATGGACCCATTCAAGGGCATGGCTCCGTGGGGGGACTTGCCTGCCATGTGTGTGACCATCCCTGGCACCACCAGGGACGGCCTCCACCTTGCTCTTAGAGCAGTGTCCACGTGGGCTAACCCAGCCACCTGAGGCCTGGCCCTTTGACCAGCCTGTGAGCCCCCGTGGCTCCTCAGACCTCAGGTGTCCTGGTGGTCTTGCTGAGCCCCCCGCGGCTCCTCGGGCCTCGGTGTCCTGGTGGTCCTGTTGAGCCCCCAACGGCTCCTCGGGCCTCGGTGTCCTGCTGGTCCTGTGGAACCGTCATTCCAACTCACTCGGGTCTTGGTGCTGAGTCTGCCCCAAGCTGCCCTGGCCAAGCCGGGGAGGCAGCTTCTTTCCTTTCCTCTGACACTAGTGACCATCACACTTCTCAGTGACCAGGCAAGCCTCGGGGTCCTGCTGGTCAGGGGACGTCCACGAGGGCACCTAAGGGTAGGGGTGCAGCCAGAAGGGGCGAGGGAGGCCACTCACCCTGTCTCTCCCTGGTCCCCAGCGCTGGCCGACTTCGACGAGCCTCAGAGGTCAACGTTCGTGATGCTCGGCGTCCTGACCATCGCCGTGCGGACCTACCACGACCGCTGGGGTTACGGGGTGTACTCGGGCCCCATCGGCATGGCCGTCCTGGTCATCGCGGCCAAGTGGGTGTGTACTGCATGCACCTCAGCAGAGGGGACTCCGGGGAGCTCGTGACCCTTCCCCACCCTGACTCCTCCGGCCTCAGAGCCCCTGTGACCTCCTGCCGGCACAGGCGATGAGACAGGAGTTCAGTGGCCGGCCACCAGGGGCTCTGCCCTGTGCTGGCTGTCCTCATCCGTGATCACAGCACTGGGCCAGCTGAGCCACCCTCAGCCCAGGTGGGGCCACATCTGAGCCCAACCGCAGGGCCGCAGCTCCCGGGTGGTCACTGGGTCAGCAGTGAAGAGAAAGAGCCAGTGGGCGTGGAGAGCAGCGGGGGCCACCGGGCCACTTCCTGGAGGCAGCGAGCTGGGGCTTGGTTCTAACCAGAAGGAGGGCATTGCTGGGGGCGCTGCAGCCGGGCCGGGGCACCCTGTGGCCTGGAACCCTCGAGGCCCCTAACTCTGGTGTCCGGGGCCTCCTGCCCTCCACTACACCGAGGCCCTCTGGTCGCAAGGCCGGCACCGCCCCAGCCGGCCAACGTGAAGACAGACATCTGGGACCCACCCAGAGAGGGGGGAGCCGCAGCAGATGCAAGGCGGGGAGCTCCCGCCTGGACCCCAAGCCGGCGCCCTCTGCTGGCGTCTGCCCCTGTGGAGCGCCTCCCTCCCGGCTCTGGGTCCCCACCTCAGGCTGGAGGAGACCCGGCCTGCCGCTGTGCCGGGTCGCAGCTCGCACAGGCTGTGGGGGTGGCGGGCAGCGAGCCCAGTTCTCAGTGGCACGGAGGGGTGAGGAGCTGGTGGCAGCTCCCCCCACCCCTCCTGGGGTCCAGGCCTTGGGGTTCACTCTGCGGTGTCGGGGAGGAAGGAACTGGGCCCAGGAGGCCAGCACCCACCTCACGGCCCCAGCAGGGCGGTGCTGGGCCTGGACTCTCCAGCAGCAGACGGGAGCCTCCTAAGCGGACGCCAGGCTGGCCCCGGGCTGACCCAGGAACCCGAAAAGCCCTGCGTTGGGGTTTGGGGTCCGGCGTTAATCAGCATGCTGGAATGCGTAAACACAGCCGCCGATAACCCCGCGGCTCCTGCCCGGGTCGCCTGGCCCGAGCTGACTCTGGCCGGGCTTTAATTAGCCAGGGTAGAGCTCACTCCCCCGGGTCCCGCCGAGTGCAGGAGGCCCTCTGCCTTGGGCCACGGCCTGTCCACAGGAGCCGAGACCGACGCCAGCATCTGGGACTCACGCTGGGTTTCCTAGACCACTGAACGCGCAGCTGATCTTGGATGTCCGAGGCAGCAGCTTCCTGGAATGTGGGCGCATTTCCCTCCCAAAGCTCGCGCTTCTGGGGGGAGACGTGGGAACAGTCCTGGGGAGCAGAGCAGAGCAGGTGGGGCGGGGCTCCCAGGGCAGGACCAGGCCTCGCCCCAGGCCGTCCCATCTCACCCTCGACACCTCCCCCCGGGTCCTCAACTCGGGTCAGCAACAGCAAGTTCCAGAAAATCACAAGCTGGCACCATTCCAGACCTCCTTTGGTGGCGAGAGCTGCCTGGCCAGCGCGAGGCTGCTCCTGGGGTCTGTGCTCCCCACGTGGTGACACATGGTGCAGGGGTGCGGCCCTGCACCAGGCTCAGCACAGTGACCCCATCCTGCGTCAGCCAGGTCAGCCCAGGCTCTGGACGCCCTGGGCCGAGGAGCTGCAGTCACGGGCCTGAGGGTGGGGTTCAACGGGCCACAGAGTCGAGAATGTTAGGGTGGCTTCTGCAACCAGTAAAGCGAACCTGTGTGTCCCCGTGCCACAAGTGTGCCCATGAGCCACAGGGCACCGCGGTCACCAGGTGTGACATATGTTTTGTTGTGAATGATCCCCTTGGGCTCCCCTCTGCCTGGGAGGCACAAGTTCAAGAGCAGCCTGTCCCATCCCGTAGGGGGGCTCCCAGCGACTACCTGGCCCGGAAGCTCTCAGGCCAGGACCTCCACTGTCCTGGGTAGAGGGACTGGGTACGGAGGAGAGGCTGTGCTGCCCAGGCCGTGGGGCCTCCTCTGCTCCTGAGGACGGCCTGGGGTGTGCAGGTGAGCCCCTGGCAGGGGCCAGAGCCGTCCCAGCACGGTGCCCTGAGAGCTGTGCTGTCCCTCCTCTGTCCCCACAGCTGCAGAAGATGAAGGAGAAGAAGGGCTTGTACCCCGACAAGAGTGTCTACGCCCAGCAGATAGGCCCCGGCCTCTGCTTTGGGGCGCTGGCCCTGATGTTGCGCTTCTTCTTTGAGGTACAGTCCAGTGGGGGAGAGCCCTCTTGGGCACGGCCCTGCTCAGGGGCGTGTCGGGCTGCGCCCTCACCGGGAATCTCCGTGTCCCGCCTCCCTGCTCCTTCTGCGGTGGGGGCTGGGGCTTGGTCCATCCCAGCACCGCCAGCATCCTGACCCGCGTGGACCTGGGCTCAGAGAGGTGGGAGACAGGCCCTGGCCTCGGGGAGCCCCATTTGATGGGGGCGGTGCCCAGCACCCAGGGGGGGGGGGGGCGTGGCGGGCGGGAGCAGGAGGCCTGACCTTCCGTTGGGGGCCTGGGGAGCGACACCACCTTCGAGGCAGCAGGGGTTTGGTGATAAGAAAGGCCACCACGGCTGGACACGGGGGCCTCCCTGCAGAGCCACAGCAGGCAAGGACACAGGAGGGGCCCCAGGCCTGAATGGCCGGGCTGGGCTGGGGGAGGTTGTGGGCTCTCGGGGGGCGGGCACAGGCTGACTCACCCCATGCCCCCTGCAGGACTGGGATTACACCTATGTCCATAGCTGCTACCACTGTGCCCTGGCCATGTCCTTCTTCCTGCTGCTGCCCAAGGTCAACAAGAAGGCTGGGCACGCAGGGCCCCCGGCCAAGCTGGACTGCTCCACACTCTGCTGCTCTTGTATCTGACCACGCGGCCCAGCTCCAAGCCCGCGCTCCTGCTCAGGGCCCAGCGTCCCACAGCCTCTCCTGGGGTCCTCCTGTCCTTCCCTCCCAGGGCGTCTAGGAGGGACAGTCTCTCCCACGTCCTGAGAGGGGCGGCAAGATGCCCTCCAGGCTCTGCCTGCTCAGTGCTCCGCTCTGTGCTGGGAGAGGGACTTTCCCCTGAAGCTCCTGACCCGCGGTGTGCCTGGTGACCTGAGGCCAGGGTCTGCCCTCCCCACCCCTCCCCTCCCCACCCACGGGTGCCTGGGGCCCGGAAGTCCTAGCCCACTGCCCACCACATGGGGCCACCAGCACCCTGTGAGACTGGTGTTGCCCCCAGGCTCTGAATGCACCCGCTCAGACTCTGGAACCTGCGGGTCCAGCCCTGTCCCGGGCCAGGCCTGGCCCTCAGTGCGCCCCTCCCGCCGGGTCCCGGATCAAGCTGTCTCAATAACAATGATCAGCAAGAAGCACCCAGCTGTCAGCCTGCCTGTGTCCACACACATCTCGACTCCTGACACAGGCCGCGGGCGGGCGTCCCTGCTCCCCCTCACCAGGAGCCCGGGCTCAGGGCGAGCAGCCCACTGAGGCCCAGAGCGGGTGGGCGGAGCCGAGCCTGCCGCTGGCCCGTGGAGAGGCGGCAGCACTGGGCCGTCTGTCCCTGGCACGCTCCACGCTGGCTGGCGGCCCACGGGGGTGGCTGGGGCAGCGCCCTCGGCCGAGGCCTCCTCGCCGGGCCTCTGCTGTGCCCTGGGAGGTCCTGTCTGCAGCTGCTGGGGTTCTGGTGGTGGCGGTAGTGGCTCCCAGACATCACCTCACAACCTGAGTCCCCCAGCACCCGGCCCGCCAGCTCCCCTGGTGACCTGAGGCCCATCTGCCGGCAGGAAGTTACCTACACCTGTCTGGGGCCTGTTTGTGTTTCCAGACAGGGCCACTGAGAGGGAGCAGTTACACGTCCACTCCCACCAGGGGGGCAGCCAGTGATCTGTCCTGAGGTCACCTCTTGCAAGCCCAGGCTGGGAGGAGCTCTCCAGCCCTGGGGTGAGGCTCTGTGGCTCTCCGCCCCCCAGCACCCAGCCCGCTCCTCAGTCTGGCTCCCCCCACCGTCTGCTGACCTCCAGCATCTCAGGAGGTCCTGGCCTGCCCCTCTCGGCCCTGGTGGCAGGCAGAGGTCACCATAGGCCTTGGTTCTTCTCTGGCCCCGAGCAGCCCATGGCACTTGCGGCCACCCCAGAATGTCCAGGGCCAGCCTCAGGGCTCGCCAGGCCTGGGGCCAGGACGGTAGTGTCACTCCCACCCATCAGATGAGGCAGCCGAGGTCCACAGCCTGGGCTCTGAGGCCACCTGCTTAGAAGGGGATCAGCAGAACGTCTGCGTGTCCCCCTGATAGGGCAGAGGACAAGGGGACAGGAGGCCTTCCTCGCCAAGTGCTGTGCCCGGCAGCAGGCACAGTCAGGCATGCACACACCCCTGGACACCCACACCCGCCACCAGGAGACGCGTGTCCGGAACCCGCGTGCCCCGTCCGAGGCAGCCTGTGCAGTCGGGCCGGGCAGCAGGTGCGCAGCCCGCGGCGGGTCGGGCCCCCCCAGAGGCAGGGGTCTGCAGGGCGGCCGGCCGTGCCTCCCTGCCCTCCTCCACAAGCTCGCCCAGGACCTCCCGGCTCCCCCGGCCGCACGCGGACACTGGAGCAGCAGGACCTGTGAGCAGGGAGCGGCTGGGCAGCCAAGCCGCGAGGGCCACACCGTCGGCTCTCCAGGGTGGCAGCGCTGATTTATGAAGGCCGTCTGGGAGGCCGGCCAAGTCTGTAGTCACGGACAATTAGGAGGCGTGCTGCAGCCTCAGCCGCCCCGCGGGCCTGTGCCGGGCCTCCCGCGCTCCCAGCTCCACCGCAGCCTCCCGAGCAGGTTGGCCCCCATGGCCTGCCCGGGGGGCCCAGGCAGGTCCCCAGCCCAGCTTGTGGGTGAAACCCTGAAAGCCCAGGACATGGCAGCTTTGCACAGAGACTGCCAAGCTGGTGACAGCACCCAGGATCACACCAGTCACTCCAACCGTGTCCTCCTCCAGTGGCCTCTGGCACCAAGGTCTGCTTGGACATCCTGGGGCTCTAATGAGGCCTGGGGATGCTCAGGGAGGAGAGGACAGGAAAGGAGGGGCCATCTTCTCCCTGCCACCGAGAACGGCCGCCAGCCCTTCAAGACTACAAGAAGGAAGGAGCTGGTGTGGGTCGTTAGAGGCCAAGACCATGGACCCTGCCCTGCCCGGGGTTCCTCTCCCTGGGACCTGGGATCTGCGACACCTGGACCCACGGGGCCTCCAGCAGCACCCCAGCGGGCTGCCCACAGCACTCCCTCCCCCACCCCCTCTGGTGGGTGCCCTGGAGGCTGGAGAGCAGCAGCACCTCAGGGAACTTGCCCAGCGCCACCCCTGGCGCCCCGGGCACCCCTCAGCAACAGAGCACGTAGAATGTGGCGGTGCCGGGAGGGACTGCCTCTTTAGAGGAGAGTGGCTCTACGCCTCATGTGTGCAGGCGGCAGGTGCAGTTCAGGCTTCCTGGCTGCGTCTCAGGGTCAGACGCACCTGAGACAGCGCAAGCACGTCTCGTGCAATAGCGGGGACACTTGCCTGGAACCCGCCAGCCACGATCCGTGTGTAGCTGGAATCCAAGTCTGATCCAGCAGCCCATGTTTCACCAGGGACCCTGTCCCCCAGGGACACGTAGGTTTGAGAAGTCCTGGGTTAAACCAGGGGGACAGAGCAGAGGGGCTCTGCCTGTTGCCCAGCTGCCAGGACACAGGTGGCCAAGCACGTGCTCCTCCCAGCCGGCCGGTGCCTCTCTGCATGAGGGGACGGGTACGCGCAGACCCTCCACAGCCCCTGGCCTGGGCGTGGCTTCCAAGCAGCAGGGCCCAGGGTCAGCTGCACCTCAGCCCTGGCCTGGCCCCGCCCCACCACAGGTGTGCCCGTGCCGGGCACACTCCGGCCCTCCTGGCGCACACCCTCAGAGCCAGGCTCAGGGGAGGCAGCCGGAGGCGACCCCAAGGACGCAGACACAACAGGCCAGCACAGCAGCCGTGCCTCAGCAGGTGGCGGCTGGCAGGGCACAGGGGTGCCTGGGCCCCACCAGACGTCCTCCTGAGCACACACAGGGCTGTTTTGTCTGGGGGCCGTCTGCGTGCTGCGTCTGCTACTGAGATTTCCTGTCTGTTATTCTCTTCTCCAGGAAGAGATCTGAAACCCAAAACTTTTATTGCGCCTTTTAAAAGGCTTTACAGCTCCCCGTCGGCCTCATCGCCCGCGGCTCAGGGGCTGGGACGGCAGTCAGGGGCAGCTGGGCCCGGTGGTCCTGCTCGGCTGCAGGGTCTTGGCTGGGGAGGACCCGAGGAGGGAGGAGACGGAGCAGGAGGGGTGGGGGAGCCCTGCGTCTGCAGGCCCCGGGGCCATCTCTCTGGCCATGGGCTGGTGAGAGGCGGCAGAGCGTGGAGTGCCCCCCAGGAGGTTAGGGGGCCTCAGCCCCGTCCCGCCCCTGCACCTGGTCTCCTCGCCTTTGACTGGGAACAGCAGCCTTGCCCGGCAGTCCCGCGGGCCTGTGGGGACTGATGGAGGCTGACAGGTTGGAGAGGTGCTGGGAGGTGTCGCCTGCAGCCGGAGGCAGGGGCTGAGCTGCAGCCAGGAGCAGCCGGAGCCACGCAGCCTGGTCCCCGCTCCCCTGCACCCCTGGCGAGCTCCCACGTGCTCCAGCCTTGGATCCCCTTCTGTGACGGTGCCCCCGTCATGTGGGCACGGTTGAGACTCAATTTCATACAAAGTTTCATACAAAGCTCATAAAACACTAGTTTTTAAATGACATTATAAAAATGGCAATCACTCTAATTTCATGGTCATTGGTTGAGGGTAAGAAAAGGGGTTTCTATAGTTTAATGAAATATCTTTATCACGAGGAGCTAGCACCCCAGTTAGGGCACCGTATACCCAAGTGCCAGGGAAGCGGTTCTGGATCGAGTGCCCAAGAATTCTGGGCTAAGGAAGCAGGCCAGGGGGGCTGCCTGGAAGAGGCAGGCTTGAGATGAAACTGGAAAAGGAAAGTGGACTGAGCTGTGCAAGCTCTTGGGCCGCATCTGTGACAGATGGCTTCACCTGTGCCCTCAGCCGTCCCCGACCTCCTCCCACACCTTTCCCAGGACAGCAAGAAAACTGCTGCTGCCCCTGGGGAGAGAATGGCTGCATTGGCTGCTGTCCTGGCTACGTCACTGGCCTCGCTGGACTGTCCCTGCTCAGATCTGTCCTTTGCTCGTGGTCACCAGTAGCCAAAGGTGCAGACTGGAGGGCTTGCTGGGCTCCTCTCCTGCCCTGTTGGGACAGCACGTGAACAGGACGGGGGCAAGGAGAGGGGGCAGGAGCCTCGGGTCTCGGCCTGCACGTGGACGCACGCGCGCGGGTGACTTCCCTCCAGGCCCAGGGTCACATCTCCAGCACTGCTCAGGGTTTCTGTCCCTCCCTAGGGCCTGACCTGCCACAGCAGGAGCAATGGGCTCGCCCTTGCAGCCCGTGGCCGCATCCCCTCTCTCCCCACCCCCAGGTGCACGACCTTCACAAGGCCCTTCAGTGTTGCCGCCTGAAGCGATGGCCGCTTGGAGCAACGAAGCCGCGGGAAGAAGTTCAGAGGCGAACTGGAAACAAACAGCTTTTTATTCTGATAACTTTTCTCTCTGGCTCTAACAACGACTAACACGCGCCACACACACCACCAAAATGGCGCTGACCCCATCAGCAATCTCAGCCAAGTCCCGCGAGATCCCAGGCCAAGTCCCGTGAGACTACGGAAGGCAGCAATGCCCAAATCTCCATGGCCCATAGTCAACCGCAATTTAAGCCATCTCCCCAAACAGGGCTCCTGCACTTCGGCACCTACTAATGCCACTGGGAGGTCCGAAGGGACAGGAGGTGAGGTGCCCTCCGTCCTGCAGAGCCGCCTGCCTGGTCTTGCCATGGCTGGGTCAGGAAGGCAGGCAGAGGCCCAATCTCACTGGCAGGCTGGTGGCACCGTGTCCACTGCGCCTCATCTCAGTTGAGGGGCCACAAACTCTGCCTCCCTCACCCAAGGGCACTGCGGGCGGCAGAGGGGTGAAGGCCCAGCCCCTCCCACAGGGTGCTTGGGGTCATCAGGGCAGTCACCAGCAGACAGCGTGAGCACCCCGAGTTCGGAGCCACGCGGAGGCTGCAGGGGAGGAGGCCGGGGCCAGCGTGGGCCTGGCCTGGCCTGGGTTCTGCCAAATCACTCCCCTGCCCCTCCGGGAAGCTGGGCCTCCCCACACCCTCCTTGGGCTCTGTTTTCCCAACAGCCCTGCCAACCGGAGCCTGCTGGCCCAGAGCCCAGCCACAGCCAGGCCACGGGACGGCTGCGGTCACATCGGGAGATGTCTGGGCAGAGACGGGGCAGTTGTCTCCGAGCAGCAGCTGACGAGTACCTGCTGCCACCTTGGGGCTCAGAAAGCTGTGGCTTCAACCACAGGCCCTGCCACGCCACCGGGTGGGCTGGGCAGAGGGCACCAGGGCGTCCTCTGGCCTCCAGGCAGCCAGCTGACTCCACGAGTCAGAGGAGCGCAGGACCAAAGGCTCCGCCGCACAGACCCAGAGGCCCGCCGGGTCGCTCCTCGCTCCATGAACACCACACCTGCCAACCAGCCGCGGGACCGCCCCGCAAGGGCGTGCAGCCTGAAGACGGCCCGCGCCCCGAGACCTCGTGCTCCAGGTCGCTATCTCAGCCATCTTAGCCTTCGTGCTGTCTCTGCTCTGCAGGTTGGAAGCTCAAGCTTCCAGAAGCACTGGTGTGCCCAGGGCCTCACTCAGCAGCGCGGGGGCGCACCTGACCTGGAGCCTCCCAGCCCTGTGCTGGACGTTGCCCTGACTGTGCCCTGTCCTGCTGCTGGGGACACAGGCAGGGCTGGCTATGGACTGTGCACCACCGTCCTGCACGCCACCTTCTCTGCTTCTCTCTCCTCTCCTGACTTCTTTTGGATGGTTGAGCTTTTGAATCCTGCTTTCCTCCGTTGAGCTGGAACACGCGCACTGCTCCTGTCCCCCTGTGACTGCAGGTCACACCCTTACCCCTGGAATGTGGAGTGACCCCAGGACCTTTGCATTCCAACGGCTCCTGCCCTGACTCCAAGGCCACCGTCAACCTGTATTCTTGCTCTATCCTCATCTAAGGCCCCCGTGAGGTCTGACCATCAGCCTCAGTTTCCCTCCCTTCACGCCCCCACTCTTCCTACCTGGCCTTTTCCTCCTTCCGCCTCATGTCATCCTCCTCGGCTTGGGGGGGGGCTGCGGGAGACGGCCTAGGATGGCCATCACGTTTTCACTGGGTGTTGAATTCGAAGCTGAGAGTCACTGGCTCTCCGTGTTTTGAAGATGCTGCTTCTGTGCTCTCTGGGTCCCCTTGCCACAGCTGAGAAGTCCAGCTTCCCTGGAGGGGTGTGAGCCTAGCCAGCAGGGGACCCTGAGTCCATCCCAACTCCCCAGAAAACGGAGGAAGGGTGGTAGGCAGGCGGGTGGGGTCTCCAGGTGAATTATTTTTCGGGTGATCTGCATTTCCCCTCTGGCTCTATTTCAAGACTTCAGTGTTCTGCATTTTATTCTGATATGAATAGTGTGGAATCCTTCTCCATCTTGCTTGAGACTTGTTGGTTCTTAGATGTGAGGGTTGCTATCTTTCATTAGATCTGAAATCCTTTTCTCACCTGACCCCTACCTGATAGATAGGCTTGGGCCGATGGGCCACCTCCCCCATGGGAATTTCCATGAGGAGCAACCTGGTTTCATTTTCCCGGGCAGGAGCCAATTGGCTTAAAGTTCACCCTGTTCCCTGGGAAAAGAACCAATAGAGTTAACAGTCACTCTGGTACATCCCCCACCAGAAGTCCCTATTTAAATCTCCTGCCTGCCTGGAGCTCAGACACAACAGCTCGTCCCTGTGGAGAGGAAGCAGCCGCTGCAACAGCTCCAGACTCACGGTCTCCAGCCCGACGGCAGCTGCCCCAGCCAACAGCTCCAGAGACCACAGCCAGCATGACCAGGCACTGACCCTCCGTCCAGAGCTTGCACACTTCCCTCTCCCTGACGCCTCTCTCCCCGTACTTCTTCTACCTCTGACCAGCCATAAAGGCTGGTGAATAAATCTCTTGGCTGCATGGTTGTCTCCGGTGTGATTTTTCCCCTTTACTACCCCTCTTCTTTCCCGGGGACTCCAGTTAGCAATACGTTTCTGTGCATGCATTTTCCATGCTTGCCATGGTCCACTTCTCTATCTTTTAGGAGAACCCTTCTCCTAACTTTTTTTCTCTTATCCTTCAGTTCACTAATTCCCTCTTCAGTTGTATCTAAACTTGTCAAACTCTCTTTTGAGTTTTTCTAAGGTCATGCTTTCTATTTCTAGGAGTATTATGGTTCCTTTTCAAGCAGATTCATTCTTTATTAATGTATTCCTCTTTTGTTTTTTGTATAAAACATTCTTCTTACTCTCTGGTTCTGATAGTTCTAGTATCTGAATTTTTTTGGCTGACCTGATTCTACCACCTCCCATGTCTGTTGGCTCCCACTCACAGTGCCTCATTTCCTTGTGTTTTAGGAACATAAATCTCCTGCCCTTATTTTACAGATGAGGAAAAATGGAGGACAGGGACAATGCCTGACCCACTTGTAGCCAGTAAATTACAGATTCAAACCTTGGCAGCCAGGCAGCTGACTCTAAGGTCCATGATCTTAACCTCTATGATTCTCAACGCAGGATGGTAATTAGCGAATTCCTTCATTCCTTTGTTCCTTCATTAGCTACTCACTGAGCTCCTTCTATGTGCCAGACACTGTTCAAGGCCTGGAGAGGCAGCAGGGAAAGACGAAGACTGATGTCCCCACCCTCAGAGCTGACATACCCGTGGGAGTGTGTTTGCCGCCTGCAGCAACGATACCGCGGGAAAGAACTCGGAGGCAGACTGGGAACGAGTAGGTTCTTTATTCTGCTTTCTCTGCTGACTTCTCTCTCCAACTCCAACAACAACTCCCACACAACTCCAACCCTACCTGGTTAGTACCCTTCACCTTAACAAGTATACACATGTCACAGCTCAACTTACAGGTGCGTCACACAGTGTTCACGGGCACAGAAAGATTCTTAGGTGATTACAATAAGGTCAGGAGAAAAACAATTAAACGCCTCCTCTTTGCCTCTCAGCCAGCCGCCATCTTAGCTACCTCCTCATTAAGGCTCTTACATTTCCCCCCTTTTTGTTTTAAAAGAGGGATAAATAGATGGGTGAGCTCTCACCACATCAGGATCAACTGTGCCTGTCTTAGGCGTCCACATGTGCAACCAACATTCTTACCCGTCATGGGATAATCAAGGCTGTGCCCTTGACTCCTGTCTTAGGTTGATATGTCGGCCACATGAGACTGTCCCGTCATTGACTACCAGCCGTCCAATCATGAGGAGATGCTCCGGTTCTAAGGCGGCAAGCTTTTTGCTGACGAGCCAAGTTCCATTATATAGCGTACTAAGTTCTTTTAGACAAATCAGGTGCCCCAAGTTCCATTAAGTAACGCACTGAGTTCTCTAGACAAATCAGCTGCCCTATCAAGGTTAAGAAAAGGGGTACCCGCAAGGCATTGTCCTGTGTAATGTCTTAAACATAGAAAGATCTGTCAAAAATGTCCACTTGCTCACACGTTGATCTAGGAGGCCTCGTGCATGCAGAGCAGAGGCCACACTGCTGGTGAGGTTGTTTGATGCTTGAGCAGCAGGGATGCTTGTAGCGATTGCGATCCCTGCAGCTGTAGCAGCAGCAGCCGTCTCTTTTATGTCTAGACAATGCCACCGGCAAATCTTCAGGGCCCGCTAAGACTGGCATAGGGATGTACCTAGAAACTCAAGCAACAATCATTAGAGGAAAGGCAGTGCCATTCCAGCACTGAGTCAGGAAGCGAGTTGTAGGAGTGCAATTCAAACTAAAAAAATAGAATTATTAGATCTTCAGGTATCTGAAGTTGATCTCTGCTCACACACATTGCTGCTTGAGCTGCCACGAACATTAGCTGGCAAAATATCACATTCAGAACAGAGTAAAGAAAGAAGATAGATTAAAGAAAAGCTAAGAGTATTTGAGAAAAATAATTTGTTAGCTGGAACTTTTGAGCCTCTGCATACACAGCAATCTTCCATGAATATACCTGTTGAAATAATTTAAATTGATCAGCTGTTTAACAAATAAAGTTTATTACAAATAAACAATCCCAAGTCAAATACCAAAATATCAGGCTATACAGTATTAGTCATATTCCTTGCTGAAGAGAAGTCCTAGAGATACTTATAAATTAAGTTTGAAGGTACCTTCATTTTTTAATTGTTTACCCAATTTGAATATATTTAACTTAAATGAATTAAAGTTATTTGGATCCTTTTTTTTGGGGGGGGGAATGATTTTCATAAGCGTTTCGGTTTTTGTTAATTGTGACATCACATTTACATGAAATCTGGACTGACGCACAGACATAAAGACATATATTTGTGATGTCACATTTACATGAAATCTAGACAAGTGCACAGACATAAAGACATATATAAAAAAAAAGAAAAAACACAATTGTGTGCACACTAAAGAGAGATCCTCTTGTCCTGGCCAGGAAGAATGAGACTTAAGTTGTGAATTTATTGAAGAAAAAAAGCATGCAGCTTAAAAATTTCTTAGCTGAAAAGGCAAAGATGAGGTTCCTTTGTCAGAAAAAGAGACAAACTCGCGCAGGTGCACAGATTGATACCTCTTTTAAGGGAATCATTCCACAACTACTTCATCTTGGCCCTTTTGGTTTGGCACTTGTTTTATTAATCTTGATTCTGCAACAACTTCATCTTGGCCCTTTTGATTTGGTACCTGTTTTATTAATCTTGATGGTATCCATACTGGCAAGGACTCGTGCTGTGGAAAAACACAAACAGATCCTCTCCCCCAAATTAATACTGGGTCTGGGCCCTTCCGTGTGCCTGAAAGAACATCCTTCCAGTAAACCAAAGGTTTATGTTGTTGGTGTGGATTCCAGTGTCTGTCTCCAGCCGAATATCCTTTTGAATCCAAACTTTAAAAAATGAAAGTAAAAAGGGCAATGGCTAATCTATCTTTAGGATTTGTTCGATTTCCTTCTTTTTGTTTAAAAAAGCATAAGTTTGAGTGTGCGATTAGCTCGTTCAATTATGCCTCGGCCTTGAGGATTATACGGAATACCAGTCTTATGAAGTATACTGAATTTTGCACAAAACTGTTTGAAAGATGAGGACGTATATGCAGGGCCATTGTCTGTTTTAAGCATTTTGGGAATGCCCAGTGCAGCAAAAGCTTGTAAACAATGAGATGTAACATCTTTAACTTTGTCTCCAGCATGTAAGGAAGCAAAACTCATGCCTGAGCATGTATCTATAGTCACATGAATAAATCGCAATTTTCCAAAACTTGGCTCATGAGTGACATCCATCTGCCACAAATGATTGGGCATTAATCCTCTTGGGTTAACCCCATAATGTGGATTGGGCAAATGTGTCACACAAGATTGACAAGCCAGGGCTGGGATTGTGGCTCAGCGGTAGATGCGCTCGCCCTAGCACGTTGCGGCCTGGGTTCGATTCCTCAGACCACGTAAACATAAAACACATTGTGTACAACTAAAGCAAATTAAATAAATTATTTTTGACAAGCCTTCACAATGTGTTCGAGCTAATCTTTAGTTTATTTGAAACTTTGTAAAGTAGTACTGTTAACATGAAATTGAGAATGGAATGAGGTAGCTTGTTGGACAGCTGAAAATATAAAGATTGTTTGAGTAAGGGCATCGGCCTTTTTTGATTACCTTCATGGAGAGGACCAGGCAAATTAGTATGAGCTCTGATATGTCCAATAAACAAAGGTACTTTACGTTCCCATAGAAGGTTTTGAATTTGAAAAAACAATTTAAAGGCTGGAGTATGAGGTGCTATTGGACCTGCTGGCTCCAATTTAGGGACAGCATGTACAATATAGTGGCTGTCTGAAAAAATATTTATGGGCTGTTCTTTAAAACTTTCAAGAGCTATAATAATAGCTTCTAGCTCAACCAATTGAGCTGATTTATGGGCAGTAATATGAATCATATTTTCTTTTTGAGTGGACTACTGCAGCAGTACCGTTAGAGGACCCATCTGTAAATACATTTAATGCCTTAGGAATAGGTTGATTTTTTATTACCTGTGGAAATATAATGGGATGATTGATACAAAAAGATAGTATAGGAGACTTAGGAAGATGGTTATCAAAATTTGCAGAAGTAGAGCATCTAGCTATAGCCCAATCATTATCATTGAAGCATAAATATTCAACCTGTGACTATGAATAGGGAGTAATAATAGTAGCGGGGTGTGAATGCCAAATATTTTAGTAGAAGTCTTAAGTCCTTGAAGAATAAGTTTAGCCACCATGGAGGTGTAAGACTCAATTGTACTTTTAGGAGAGACGGGCAAATGTATCCATAATAAAGGCCCCTGTTGCCAAAATACTCCTGTGGGTGTATATTGTGAAGAAATAATGATCAATATCAGTGGTCGAGTAAAATCAATTCTATCACAATGGGATCCTTCAATGGCCTTTTCCTACCAACTTTAAAGCTTCCGTAGCATCAGGAGTCAATGTTCACGGTGAAGATGGATCAGGGTTCCCGTGAAGGATATCAAATTAGGGTTTTAATTGGCCAGAAGTGAGGCTTAGTGTAGGGCAAAGCCAATTAATGTCTCCCAGCAATTTTTGAAAATCATTAAGAGTAGCTAGATGTTCCTTATTTATTAAAATTTTTTGAGGCCTAATAAAAGTATCCATAATTTGGAATCCTAGATATAATATTGGAGATCTAGTTTGAACCTTTTCTTCAGCAATGTTTAGTCCATATCATTTCAAGTTTTCTGATATATCGCTAAATATGGTGAATAAGACTTCTTGATTAGGATGAGCAAGCAAAACATCATCCATATAACGGAGGCACATAAGCTCTGGGTATTTGTTCTTGATAGGCTGAATAACTTTATCTACATAAATTTGACATATAGTGGGGCTATTAGCCACACCCTGGGGTAAAACTTTCCACTGAAATCTGTGATCAGGTCCATTATTATTAATAGAAGGAACTGAAAAAGCAAACCTGGGGGCATCCAGAGGATGTAAAGGAATAGAAAAAAAAAATCCTTTATATCAAGGGTTATAAGATGGAATTTATTAGGAATAGCTATAGGATTAGGAAGTCCAGGTTGAGTAGGGGCCCATAATTTGCATAGTTTTATTGATTTCTCTAAGATCATGTAACAATCGCCATTTTCCTGATTTTTTCCTAATCACGAATATGGGGGAATTCCAGGGAGAGGTGGAAGGTTCTATATGTCCTGTTTCTAGTTCTCCTTGGATTAGTAGGTGGGCCCCTTGTAATTTCTCTCTAGATAGGGGCCACTGAGGGACCCAAACTGTCTTATCAGAAAGCCATGGTATTTTCAAAATTGTTTTCTCAGTGGCCCCTAAAAAAAATATCCTTTACCTTTTCCATGATGATTTCCTTTAAGCTCAATAGGGTTAGGATTACCCTGTAGATTTTTATTTTTTAACACCTGCAGGCTTGGTTGCGAGGTGTACTCCCATTTGTTGTAAAACATCTCTTCCCCATAAGGTAACTGGCAAGCTGGACAAAACATAAGGCTGAAATGTTCCTTGATGCCCTTCATAATCCTCCCATTTTAAAACTATTGCACTTTGTTCTGGGCTACTAGAATGTCCCAAGCCTCTCAAACTAGTTGAAGCCTTTTGTAAAGGCCAGTGTTTGGGCCATTGTCGTACGTTGATAATGGAAGAGTCAGCCCCAGTTTCAATCAACCCCTCCATCTCTATTCCTTGAATTTTAAAAAATATTTATTTATTTGCTTTAGTTGTACACAATGCAATGCATTTATGTTTACATGGTGCTGAGGATCGAACCCGGGCAGCACACGTGCTAGGCGAGTACTCTACCACTGAGTCACAACCCCAGCCCCTCCTTGAATTTTTTATTTTGCACATAGGCCTCTGTGAACAATCCTGAACCCAGCAAGCCATAGGTCCCGAGCCAATGGAAACAAATCCCCTACTGTTTCCTATTTTGAGGCATACTCTTAAATGAGTCATGTAAACTGGGAAGGAGAAGCAGCTGAGCAATTCTATCACCTTGGTTAACAGAGCTAATGCCTCAAGGTGAACTAAGCATAATCTTAATTTCTCCTTGGTAGTCTGAGTCTATTACACCTGGAGTCACTTGAAAACCTGATAAGCTTTTAGAATTTTTCCGAGGATAAGTCCTACAGTCCCTAAGGGAAGAGGTCCCCTGACTCCTGTGGGAATCAGCTGAACCCCCATTTCAGGTGTTAGCACTATTCAGGCGGTGGAACAGAGGTCTAATCCTGCACTTCCTCTTGTTCCTCTGACAAGGGAGTCAATGGGTAAGAGGGATTGTGTCGAGGAATCATCTGGATGGATGTTTGAGGATACTCCTCCTCTAATGCCTCGTACATTTGCGGGCCCCCAGGGCATTGGGCCCCATGCTCCGTTTTTGAATTGCCAGACAAAATGTTTACCATAATATCAGTTTTAGATCTGCACTTATTAGCCAATGGTTTCCTTTTTTACACCATGGGGCAGCGACCCTGGGGCACGATACGAGCTTGGTCTTATTTTCTATTGTCTCTTGCCGTCTTTGGGGATATTGTTTTCTAAAATAACCTGATTGACTATAATAACTTTTAGGTTGAGCCCTTCTTGTAAAATTTTGAGGAGAAGCACCTCTCATGGCTGCTGCGATTACATTTCCTGTAACAAAGGCGTCGTTTATGTCTTTGCATAGCCTTATACATACAGAAAGGTCCCTTTTAGATTTCCAAGGTCTGATAGCGTCTTGACAATATTTTGTTGGCATTTTCATATGCCAGCTGAACGACTAATGGCATGGCTTAATCAACGTCTCCAAACACTCTACCTGCAGTTCGCAAAAG
The DNA here is from genome assembly GCA_025594165.1 of Tamias sibiricus. Lineage (NCBI taxonomy): Eukaryota > Metazoa > Chordata > Mammalia > Rodentia > Sciuridae > Tamias > Tamias sibiricus. Next base: position 219,242,779 of record CM046657.1, on the reverse strand, counting down.
TCGATCAGCAAAGTCAGCATATGGCTCATTAGGTCCCTGAATTGCTTTAGACAAGCTACCCTGTAAGTCACCAGATCCTTGTAAAGTTGTCCATGCCCTAACAGCTGCGGCACATATTTGAGCGTAAACTCCAGGATCGTACTGAATCTGAACCTGTAAATCAGCATATTGCCCTTCTCCAGTTAACATGTCTACGTTATGGTTTGGAAATCCTGCAGTCGCATTTCTTCTAGCTGTTTCAACACAGAACTCTTGGAATTGAGACCTCCAAATCAAGTATTGTCCCCCACTCAATACTGCCTTACATAGGCCTTTCCAATCTGAAGGAGTTAAATTCAAAGCATTAAGGGCTTCAAGCATACTTATGGTAAAAAGGGGCTTGGGGTCCATATGTCATTGTTGCTTCTTTAAAATTTTTTATAGTTTTGAAATCTAAAGGTTCATGGTACCTTTGCTCATTTTGATTTTCAAGTATTGGCAGATCCCAATGTCCCTGCGGGTTTTGACACTCAAGGGCACACAAGCACTCAGAAAGGCTGTTAATCTCTGTTTCAAGGGCACACAAGTGTTTAGAAAGGCCCTTCATAGTCTCTGTAATTGATTCAACCCATGAGGGAGCAGAGGGCACAAGGGGTTCCTCCACTTGACGGTCCTTGATCTTGGTCCTCCTTAATTTCCTTTTGCTCATTTTCTCAGGATCACTTTTACTTAATTCCTCTCACTAATACTATCCTCACTGTCCTAACTGACTCAGCGGAGGTTGTGCTCTCTTGATCACTTTTACTTAATTCCTCCTCATTACTACTACTCTTGCTGGTCCTGACTTAGTACCATCCTGAGTCCCAGGTTCAATTGAGAGCACGTTATCCTTCAGCTATCTCTAATAAATCTTGAATAGCTTTAGCAGCTCAGATTTTTTGTCATTTTTGAGCCCATTCTTAATCGCTCTGACTAGAGACTCCTCAGTTCTTACCTGCCGATTCCGAATTCCCGTACGGGCCACCACCTTGTTGCCGCCTGCAGCTGCTGCAGCAACGATACCAATACCGCGGGAAAGAACTCGGAGGCAGACTGGGAAACGAGTAGGTTCTTTATTCTGCTTTCTCTGCTGACTTCTCTCTCCAACTCCAACAACAACTCCCACACAACTCCAACCCTACCTGGTTAAATACTCTTCACCTTAACAAGTATACACATGTCACAAGCTCAACTTACAGGTGCGTCACACAGTGTTCACGGGCACAGAAAGATTCTTAGTGATTACAATAAGGTCAGGAGAAAACAATTAAACGCCTCCTCTTTGCCTCTCAGCCAGCCGCCATCTTAGCTAACCTCCTCATTAAGGCTCTTACATTTCCCCCCTTTTGTTTTAAAAGAGGGATAAATAGATGGGTGAGCTCTCACCACATCAGGATCAACTGTGCCTGTCTTAGGCGTCCACATGTGCAACCAACATTCTTACCCGTCCATGGGATAATCAAGGCTGTGCCCTTGACTCCTGTCTTAGGTTGATATGTCGGCCACATGAGACTGTCCCGTCATTGACTACCAGCCGTCCAATCATGAGGAGATGCTCCGGTTCTAAGGCGGCAAGCTTTTTGCTGACGAGCCAAGTTCCATTATATAGCGTACTAAGTTCTTTTAGACAAATCAGGTGCCCCAAGTTCCATTAAGTAACGCACTGAGTTCTCTAGACAAATCAGCTGCCCTATCAAGGTTAAGAAAAGGGGTACCCGCAAGGCATTGTCCTGTGTAATGTCTTAAACAAAGAAAGATCTGTCAAAATGTCCACTTGCTCACACGTTGATCTAGGAGGCCTCGTGCATGCAGAGCAGAGGCCACACTGCTGGTGAGGTTGTTTGATGCTTGAGCAGCAGGATGCTTGTAGCGATTGCGATCCCTGCAGCTGTAGCAGCAGCAGCCGTCTCTTTTATGTCTAGACAATGCCACCGGCAAATCTTCAGGGCCCGCTAAGACTGGCATAGGGATGTACCTAGAACTCAAGCAACAATCATTAGAGGAAAGGCAGTGCGCACTGAGTCAGGAAGTGAGTTGTAGGAGTGCAATTCAAACTAAAAAATAGAATTATTAGATCTTCAGGTATCTGAAGTTGATCTCTGCTCACACACATTGCTGCTTGAGCTCCCACAAACATTAGCTGGCAAAATATCACATTCAGAACAGAGTAAAGAAAGAAGATAGATTAAAGAAAAGCTAAGAGTATTTGAGAAAAATAATTTGTTAGCTGGAACTTTTGAGCCTCTGCATACACAGCAATCTTCCATGAATATACCTGTTGAAATAATTTAAATTGATCAGCTGTTTAACAAATAAAGTTTATTACAAATAAACAATCCCAAGTCAAATACCAAAATATCAGGCTATACAGTATTAGTCATATTCCTTGCTGAAGAGAAGTCCTAGAGATACTTATAAATTAAGTTTGAAGGTACCTTCATTTTTTAATTGTTTACCCAATTTGAATATATTTAACTTAAATGAATTAAAGTTATTTGGATCCTTTTTTTTTGGGGGGGGGAATGATTTTCATAAGCGTTCGGTTTTTGTTAATTGTGACATCACATTTACATGAAATCTGGACTGACGCACAGACATAAAGACATATATTTGTGATGTCACATTTACATGAAATCTAGACAAGTGCACAGACATAAAGACATATATAAAAAAAAGAAAAAAACACAATTGTGTGCACACTAAAGAGAGATCCTCTTGTCCTGGCAGGAAGAATGAGACTTAAGTTGTGAATTTATTGAAGAAAAAAGCAATGCAGCTTAAAAATTTCTTAGCTGAAAAGGCAAAGATGAGGTTCCTTTGTCAGAAAAGAGACAAACTCGCGCAGGTGCACAGTTGATACCTCTTTTAAGGGAATCATTCCACAACTACTTCATCTTGGCCCTTTTGGTTTGGCACTTGTTTTATTAATCTTGATTCTGCAACAACTTCAATCTTGGCCCTTTTGATTTGGTACCTGTTTTATTAATCTTGATGGTATCCATACTGGCAAGGACTCGTGCTGTGGAAAAACACAAACAGATCCTCTCCCCCAAATTAATACTGGGTCTGGGCCCTTTCCGTGTGCCTGAAAGAACATCCTTACCAGTAAACCAAAGGTTTATGTTGTTGGTGTGGATTCCAGTGTCTGTCTCCAGCCGAATATCCTTTGGAATCCAAACTTTAAAAAATGAAAGTAAAAAGGGCAATGGCTAATCTATCTTTAGGATTTGTTTCGATTTCCTTCTTTTTGTTTAAAAAGCATAAGTTTGAGTGTGCGATTAGCTCGTCAATTATGCCTCGGCCTTGAGGATTATACGGAATACCAGTCTTATGAAGTATACTGAATTTTGCACAAAACTGTTTGAAAGATGAGGACGTATATGCAGGGCCATTGTCTGTTTTAAGCATTTTGGGAATGCCCAGTGCAGCAAAAGCTTGTAAACAATGAGATGTAACATCTTTAACTTTGTCTCCAGCATGTAAGGAAGCAAAACTCATGCCTGAGCATGTATCTATAGTCACATGAATAAATCGCAATTTTCCAAAACTTGGCTCATGAGTGACATCCATCTGCCACAAATGATTGGGCATTAATCCTCTTGGGTTAACCCCCATAATGTGGATTGGGCAAATGTGTCACACAAGATCAAGCCAGGGCTGGGATTGTGTGGCTCAGCGTACGCTCGCCTAGCATGTGCGGCCTGGTTCGATCCTCAAACGAAACATAAAACACATTGTGTACACTAAAGCAAATAAATAAATAAATATATTTTAAAAAAAAAAAAAAAAAAAAAGATTGACAAGCCTTCACAATTGTTCGAGCTTGATCTTTAGTTATTTTGAAACTTTGTTGTAAAGTAGTACTGTTAACATGAAATTGAGAATGGAATGAGGTATAGCTTGTTGGACAGCTGAAAATATAAAGATTGTTTGAGTAAGGGCATCGGCCTTTTTGATTACCTTCATGGAGAGGACCAGGCAAATTAGTATGAGCTCTGATATGTCCAATAAACAAAGGTACTTTACGTTCCCATAGAAGGTTTTGAATTTGAAAAAACAATTTAAAGGCTGGAGTATGAGGTGCTATTGGACCTGCTGGCTCCAATTTAGGGACAGCATGTACAATATAGTGGCTGTCTGAAAAAATATTTATGGGCTGTTCTTTAAAACTTTCAAGAGCTATAATAATAGCTTCTAGCTCAACCAATTGAGCTGATTTATGGGCAGTAATATGAATCATATTTTCTTTTTTGAGTGACTACTGCAGCAGTACCGTTAGAGGACCCATCTGTAAATACATTTAATGCCTTAGGAATAGGTTGATTTTTTTATTACCTGTGGAAATATAATGGGATGATTGATACAAAAAGATAGTATAGGAGACTTAGGAAGATGGTTATCAAAATTTGCAGAAGTAGAGCATCTAGCTATAGCCCAATCGTTATCATTGAAGCATAAATATTCAACCTGTGACTATGAATAGGGAGTAAAGTAATAGTAGCGGGGTGAATGCCAAATATTTTAGTAGAAGTCTTAAGTCCTTGAAGAATAAGTTTAGCCACCATGGAGGTGTAAGACTCAATTGTACTTTTAGGAGAGACGGGCAAATGTATCCATAATAAAGGCCCCTGTTGCCAAAATACTCCTGTGGGTGTATATTGTGAAGAAATAATGATCAATATCAGTGGTCGAGTAAAATCAATTCTATCACAATGGGATCCTTCAATGGCCTTTCCTACCAACTTTAAAGCTTCCGTAGCATCAGGAGTCAATGTTCACGGTGAAGATGGATCAGGGTTCCCGTGAAGGATATCAAATTAGGGTTTTAATTGGCCAGAAGTGAGGCTTAGTGTAGGGCAAAGCCAATTAATGTCTCCAGCAATTTTTGAAAATCATTAAGAGTAGCTAGATGTTCCTTATTTATTAAAATTTTTTGAGGCCTAATAAAAGTATCCATAATTTGGAATCCTAGATATAATATTGGAGATCTAGTTTGAACCTTTTCTTCAGCAATGTTTAGTCCATATCATTTCAAGTTTTTCTGATATATCGCTAAATATGGTGAATAAGACTTCTTGATTAGGATGAGCAAGCAAAACATCATCCATATAACGGAGGCACATAAGCTCTGGGTATTTGTTCTTGATAGGCTGAATAACTTTATCTACATAAATTTGACATATAGTGGGGCTATTAGCCACACCCTGGGTAAAACTTTCCACTGAAATCTGTGATCAGGTCCATTATTATTAATAGAAGGAACTGAAAAAGCAAACCTGGGGGCATCCAGAGGATGTAAAGGAATAGAAAAAAAAAAAATCCTTTATATCAAGGGTTATAAGATGGAATTTTATTAGGAATAGCTATAGGATTAGGAAGTCCAGGTTGAGTAGGGCCCATAATTTGCATAGTTTTATTGATTTCTCTAAGATCATGTAACAATCGCCATTTTCCTGATTTTTTCCTAATCACGAATATGGGGGAATTCCAGGGAGAGGTGGAAGGTTCTATATGTCCTGTTTCTAGTTGTCCTTGGATTAGTAGGTGGGCCCCTTGTAATTTCTCTCTAGATAGGGGCCACTGAGGGACCCAAACTGTCTTATCAGAAAGCCATGGTATTTTCAAAATTGTTTTCTCAGTGGCCCCTAAAAAAAATATCCTTTACCTTTTCCATGATGATTTCCTTTAAGCTCAATAGGGTTAGGATTACCCTGTAGATTTTATTTTTAACACCTGCAGGCTTGGTTGCGAGGTGTACTCCCATTTGTTGTAAAACATCTCTTCCCCATAAGGTAACTGGCAAGCTGGACAAAACATAAGGCTGAAATGTTCCTTGATGCCCTTCATAATCCTCCCATTTTAAAACTATTGCACTTTGTTCTGGGCTACTAGAATGTCCCAAGCCTCTCAAACTAGTTGAAGCCTTTTGTAAAGGCCAGTGTTTGGGCCATTGTCGTACGTTGATAATGGAAGAGTCAGCCCCATTTTCAATCAACCCCTCCATCTCTATTCCTTGAATTTTTAAAAAATATTTTTTATTTGCTTTAGTTGTACACAATGCAATGCATTTATGTTTACATGGTGCTGAGGATCGAACCCGGGCAGCACACGTGCTAGGCGAGTGCTCTACCACTGAGTCACAACCCCAGCCCCTCCTTGAATTTTTATTTTGCACATAGGCCTCTGTGAACAATCCTGAACCCAGCAAGCCATAGGTCCCGAGCCAATGGAACCAAATCCCCTACTGTTCCTATTTTGAGGCATACTCTTAAATGAGTCATGTAAACTGGGAAGGAGAAGCAGCTGAGCAATTCTATCACCTTGGTTAACAGAGCTAATGCCTCAAGGTGAACTAAGCATAATCTTAATTTCTCCTTGGTAGTCTGAGTCTATTACACCTGGAGTCACTTGAAAACCTGATAAGCTTTTAGAATTTTTCCGAGGGATAAGTCCTACAGTCCCTAAGGGAAGAGGTCCCCTGACTCCTGTGGGAATCAGCTGAACCCCCATTTCAGGTGTTAGCACTATTCAGGCGGTGGAACAGAGGTCTAATCCTGCACTTCCTCTTGTTCCTCTGACAAGGGAGTCAATGGGTAAGAGGGATTGTGTCGAGGAATCATCTGGATGGATGTTTGAGGATACTCCTCCTCTAATGCCTCGTACATTTGCGGGCCCCAGGGCATTGGGCCCCATGCTCCGTTTTTTGAATTGCCAGACAAAATGTTACCATAAATATCAGTTTTAGATCTGCACTTATTAGCCCAATGGTTTCCTTTTTTACACCTGGGGCAGCGGCCTGGGGCACGATACGAGCTTGGTCTTATTTCTATTGTCTCTTGCCGTCTTTGGGGATATTGTTTTCTAAAATAACCTAATTGACTATAATAACTTTTAGGTTGAGCCCTTCTTGTAAAATTTTGAGGAGAAGCACCTCTCATGGCTGCTGCGATTACATTTCCTGTAACAAAGGCGTCGTTTATGTCTTTGCATAGCCTTATACATACAGAAAGGTCCCTTTTAGATTTCCAAGGTCTGATAGCGTCTTGACAATATTTGTTGGCATTTTCATATGCCAGCTGAACGACTAATGGCATGGCTTAATCAACGTCTCCAAACACTCTACCTGCAGTTCGCAAAAGTCGATCAGCAAAGTCAGCATATGGCTCATTAGGTCCCTGAATTGCTTTAGACAAGCTACCCTGTAAGTCACCAGATCCTTGTAAAGTTGTCCATGCCCTAACAGCTGCGGCACATATTTGAGCGTAAACTCCAGGATCGTACTGAATCTGAACCTGTAAATCAGCATATTGCCCTTCTCCAGTTAACATGTCTACGTTATGGTTTGGAAATCCTGCAGTCGCATTTCTTCTAGCTGTTTCAACACAGAACTCTTGGAATTGAGACCTCCAAATCAAGTATTGTCCCCCACTCAATACTGCCTTACATAGGCCTTTCCAATCTGAAGGAGTTAAATTCAAAGCATTAAGGGCTTCAAGCATACTTATGGTAAAAGGGGCTTGGGGTCCATATGTCATTGTTGCTTCTTTAAAATTTTTTATAGTTTTGAAATCTAAAGGTTCATGGTACCTTTGCTCATTTTGATTTTCAAGTATTGGCAGATCCCAATGTCCCTGCGGGTTTTGACACTCAAGGGCACACAAGCACTCAGAAAGGCTGTTAATCTCTGTTTCAAGGGCACACAAGTGTTTAGAAAGGCCCTTCATAGTCTCTGTAATTGATTCAACCCATGAGGGAGCAGAGGGCACAAGGGGTTCCTCCACTTGACGGTCCTTGATCTTGGTCCTCCTTAATTTCCTTTTGCTCATTTTCTCAGGATCACTTTTACTTAATTCCTCCTCACTAATACTATCCTCACTGGTCCTAACTGACTCAGCGGAGGTTGTGCTCTCTTGATCACTTTTACTTAATTCCTCCTCATTACTACTACTCTTGCTGGTCCTGACTTAGTACCATCCTGAGTCCCAGGTTCAATTGAGAGCACGTATTCCTTCAGCTATCTCTAATAAATCTTGAATAGCTTTAGCAGCTCGGATTTTTGTCATTTTTGAGCCCATCTTAATTGCTCTGACTAGAGACTCCTCAGTTCTTACCTGCCGATTCCGAATTCCCCGTACGGGCCACCACTTGTTGCCGCCTGCAGCTGCTGCCGCCTGCAGCAACGATACCAATACCGCGGGAAAGAACTCGGAGGCAGACTGGGAATGAATAGGTTCTTTATTCTGCTTTCTCTGCTGACTTCTCTCTCCAACTCTGACAACAACTCCCACACAACTCCAACCCTACCTGGTTAAATACTCTTCACCTTAACAAGTATACACGTGTCACAAGCTCAACTTACAGGTGCGTCACACAGTGTTCACGGGCACAGAAAGATTCTTAGTTGATTACATTAAGGTCAGGAGAAAACAATTAAACGCCTCCTCTTTGGCTCTCAGCCAGCCGCCATCTTAGCAACCTCCTCATTAAGGCTCTTATAGGAGTGGACACAGGGGAGAGTGGAGGGCACTCTGGGAGAGCCCTCCTTTGCAGAGGCCACAGGGAAGCTGCAGCTAGGGCCCAGAGCTGTGGTCAGAGGAACCGGCATCCACACTGGCCATTCAGACTGAGTCCCGTGGCTGATCCCTCTGCTGAGTCCCTGGAGACAGAGCCCAGGCCTCTTGGAGGTAGCAGCAGGAACACGTCCCCTAAACCAGGGGACACAGAGGCACGGAGAAGGCTGCAGCTGCTGGGCGTCACGGGCCCACAGACACGTTTCCCGTCCTCTCCTCGGAGGCAAATGCTCCAACAGGGACTCAGCTCTGGACTCAGGGAGAGCAAGGTCCTGTGGCTCCTCCCTGCTGGCCACGCTGGAGGCATGCGGAGGAGGTGACATGCCCTGACCTGGCGGGCTGGGCGGGGTACCCATGGAGCTGGCTGCAGACAAGGCCTTGGAGTCCCTCAGTACCTGGGAGGCTTTGGGAGGTGAACACATTCCCCACACTCTGCAAGCCAAGGGGCATCGGCCTCCGTCCTGTTACTGGAGGACCACGGGTCCCTTGAAGCTCCCTGACACCTGTGAGGGGCGCTCCTTGGTCAGCAGAGCTGCTGGGGAGCGGCGGACTCTCAGCCTGTCGTCCAGGCAGCAGCTGGGCACAGCTGCCTCCTGAGGACACTGCCCCGGCCCTGCCTGGAACACAGGGTCAGACGCCATTCCCAGCAGGGCCCCACTCCAGCAGGCCAGGCGAGGGGACGGCATGTCCTGAGGCTGGGCTGGCCCTGTCCCAGCCCAACAAAGCCGTCCCCCCAGCAGCCCCCAGGCCTGTGGGCGGGAGGACGCCTCCAGCCCCAAGCCAAGGAGTGCGCGAGCTTTGGCTGAGGCCTTCCTGAGCGGGTGCCGTCCGTGGCAGGGACAGCGTCCTGGCGCCCTCCAGAGTGTGGGGGACAGCTGGAGAGGGCTGGGACGTGTCGAGAACCTGGCCACGGCTCCCACCGACTGTCCGGGAGACACTGCAGCGAAAGCTGTCCCCAGGTCCTGCACGCTCGCCGGGGCAGCTGAGACTGGTCCCCAGCCAGCGCAGCTCAGGAAGCTGCCCTCCTCACCCGCACCTGCAGGACACGGACGGCCCCGTCCCTCACCTCAGCGTGTGATTCAATCTCCCACAGCATCAGCTGCCAGCACTGTCACACAGGTGGCCTCCCTGCTGGCCAGCTGCCTCCGTTCTGCCTCAAGCCCACCCGGGCGTGCAGTTTATGCCTCTGCGTGTGTGTGCTTGTGTGTGAAGGTGTGCACTGTGCCTGTGTGCATGTTGTGCACCATTGAGAACTTTTTTTTTTTTTTTTTTTTTTTTGGTACTGGGGATTGAACCCAGGGGTGCTTAGCCACTGGGCCACATCCCCAGCCCTTTTTTAATATTATTTCTAGAGACAGAATCTCACTGGGTTGCTTAGTGCCCCGCCATTGCTGAGGCTGCCTTTGAACTTGCAATCCTCCTGCCTCAGCCTCCTGATCTGCTGGGATCACAGGCATGTCCTACCCCACCTGGCCACCACTGAGAACTCATGGGCTCATGCTCAGCCTCTCCCAGAGCCCCTCACCAGCCCTCCTGCACGGACACCCTCCGCTCATCACACCTTCCACCTGGTAGGCGCCCCAGGGAGCCAGGACCCAGCGCACTGCCTCGGTCTCCCTCCTGCTCCTCGTCCCTGCAGTCAGCAAGGGGCCGGATCTGCCAGGTCATCCTCATTCTAGTTCCCCAATGCACAGCAACGTGCAGGTCAGCAGTGATTCTAGGTCGGGTTGGTTCAAAGCAGCGTCCGGCTTTTCCAAGGATGTCCCCAGTCACCAAATGTATGGATAAACAGAGACCACTAGAATCAGCTGGGCCCCAGACGCTGGTCTCCAGGTCACTTCTGTGGGGCTGCTGTTCCCAATTCACTCCACGTAGCAACTGGTCCCACCCTCCAGACACAACTGGTGGCAGGAGGGCCCTGGTGAGGCTGGGCGCCTGTGGTCTTGACCATAATGCCCCTCCTGTGCACACCGGCACCCGCGCATTAGCAGGACGGGGCTCCCACGGGGTCTCCAGAGCCCCCCTCCCTGTGCTGCGATGTCTCTGAGCACCTGCCTGCCAGCGCCACTGTGCTCTTGTCACAGGAGCTCCTGGAGGGGGCTGCCTGGGCGGGCTCCACACCCCAGCCAGCCAGCCAGGCCAAGGAGCCTCCGAGGCCTGGCTGTCGGCCCACCCTGACTGGGGGAGTCACGCATCTCAGCTCCCGGGGGAGCCGTGTCGGCCACAGCCTCCCTCCCAGAGGCCAGGGCTGGCCCAGGTCCCAGTCTGCACCTCAGGGAGCGTGGGGCCCCGACAGCCAGAGCACAGTCCTGGACCTCCTGCAGACACGGGCGTCTGACCGCGGAAACCACCCTAAGCGCCACAGCTCCGGGCACCTGGAAGAGAAAGCACTGGTCTCTGAACTGGGGACCCTGGCATCAGAGACAGGGCCACCAGCACTCCCCAAGGCCACCTGGGACAGGGGCTGGCCCTCGTCTGGGAGCTGCAAGAGTTGAGATATCAGCCCCCAGAGAGGAGGGCGGGGGTCCACCCAGAGCCCAGCGTCCTTTGCCTGGGCCCCTCATTTCCTGAGCATCTGGGAGAGGTTCCGGGGGCCCTCCTGGGTGGAGGCCTGGCCTGGGCGTGCCAGCTGCACTTCCAACGGGGGAAGGGCCTGTGTGGGACCCCGTGGCTACAGCAGCACAGGGGCCACTGGACACTCACCTTTTATTCTGAAAAACAGGACTCGTGGGACAAGGAGGAGGCCGCGGAGAGCTGAACCCTGAGGTGCCCGGGCCTCCTGCCCGGTGCCCTGGGAGGCCATGGCACCTGGCACCAGCCCCTCGAGCTGCCAGTGTCCCTGAGCTCCAAACCCCACTAGGAAGCAACCACAGGGCTCGGGGGCTGGCTCCCCGCGGGGGCTCCCCTGGCGTGGCCCGCCACGCGGCCAGCGTGGGGCTCAGGGCGGCCACGCGTGTGCGGAGGCTCCTGGGGGCTCCCGTCACTGGCTCCCAGCCCCGGCACCCTGGAGCCCTTCGCCCAGCCAGCCTGTCCGACAGACGAGGTGGCAGTCACAGGACTTCCCTGGACGCTCGACAGTCCTACAGCCCAGAGGGGCCTCGGGCCGTCACCGTGAAGCGCGGAGGCCACCGCGCCTGGCGGAGCCCTCAGTCTCTCCACTGGGCGGTTTGTTCTCGTGGGCCTCCCCTCACGCAGGACCCACGAGCCCTGGCCAGGGGGTAGAAGGAGAAGACCGGCTGCTGCGGTGGAGGCTGCTGGCCTGGTGATCCGCGGCTGGGTGGTGTCCAGCACGGGGACAGGCCCCACGTCACTCCAGCCAGTCCTCTCTGACCCCAGCACAGCGAGGCCTCTGCCAGGACAGGGGAGGCGTCCGCGGCTCCCCCGCAACCTCCCTGGAATGTCCAAGTCCTCCCTGCGTCCAGGCCTGCCGGCCAGTCCCTTTAAAACCATGGAAACCCCGTGTCCACCCTCCAGGCCCCAGAGCACAGATCCGGCTCCTTATCTGCAAAAAGGAGCTGGTGCGCTTCCTGGCGGAGGGTGCTCAGCGCCGGAGGCCTCCGCACAGGAGCTGGCCGGGCCAGGCAGCACTCAGCGTCCCCACAGGCCCTGGGGTCCCAGGGCGAATGGGGCCCAGCCCCTCAGACGGACGCGCCACATTCCTCCAGGATAAAGCCTGCAAAGTGGGGAGGGACGGGCACAGGCAGGTGCCACCCACTCTTCCCCTGGATGGTGACGGGGTCACAAGCACATGGCTGTTCAGGTGATGGGACCAACTGGAAGCCAGGCCTTGGCCATGTGGCCCTCAGGGTACCTCCACGTGGTGTCCACGCACAGGAGGGCACTGAGTGTCCGAGGCTGGGCCACCCTGCCACCCCCTGCTCCCCCAGCCTCACCTGCCACCTGCAGTCCTTTCCCACCCCGGCAGGGTCTGGGGCAGCCACGCCTGTCACCCAGGGGCCCACGTGGCCTTGGCTCTGGGCTCGGCAGCCTGGCAGCCTGTCCCCACTCCCACTGACTTCAGCTCCCTGAGCCTCAGCCCCGCCCTGCCTGCCCAGGGAAAGCAGGGCCACGCACGCCCACGTGTGCCCTTCCCTGTGCCCTGGGGTGGGTGCCCCCTCGGGGCACCTGAGATGCTGGGGGGCCAGGGGCAGGCAGCAGCCCCGCCCTCAGGGTGGGCCGTCCAGGTGGTGGACAGCCAAAGCCCCAGACACGGGCGCTCACCCCTGGGTCCCAGCGCCAACTCCGGCCGAAGCCCATTCTGAGAGTCGGCCCCACCCCCCTCGGAAAGCCCCTGTGATGGCACTGGGTGGGGTCTACCCGCTCCTCCACCGCAGGCAGCAGCCTGGCCCTGTCCCCACCCCTCCTGGAGTCAGGACAGTCGGCTCAGGCCTGCGGCCTCATCCCTGCTGCCCTCCGCTGTGGCCAGTGCACGAGCCTGGACCCTCGAAGGAGCTCAGGAGGAAAGAGTCCCTTGTCCCCTTTCTGAAGCCCCTCAGGAGAGCCCCACCTGCTCAGTGTGAGCCCAGAGCTGGAACGGTGCCCACACCCTGCGGCTGGCCTGTCCCCAGAGCTCGGGGTCTGCGGCTCCCGGGAGCAACCAGCTCGTTGGAGAGGGTGGGGCAACCCGAGGCCCCGCCTCCCAGGAGGGCAGCAGGAACAAGGTGGCCTCTGCCAGCGGGCGGAGGAGAGTCCACAGTGCACCACACTCGAGCCTCCGCGGCCCCGCGGGCCTTGGGTTCCAGCCCCGGGGTCCACCCGGTGCCTGCGCAGGTTCCGGGCCCACCTCCCACGCCCCGCAGAGCTGCGGGCAAGGCACCAGCCCCGGGTCTGGGGTCAAGGTTCGCTGCTTCGAGGTGGGCCTGACTCCAGGGGCGCCAGGGTAGGCGGGAGCAGGGACACATCCTCCAGTGCTCAGGAGGGGCGCCCCACGGCCAGCCAGGACCTGCTGCCCTCCACCACCTGGAGCCCCGCTGGCCAGCACCGGGCGCTGCTCAGCGAGGTGACGGAGCCCTTAAAGCCAGCGGAGCAGACACGCAAAAGGAAGTGACCAGACCGGGTGCACTCCCCGGTTCTCCTGGGAAGGCCCAGACGGGAGAGGAGCGCCCTGGGGACAGACCCCGCAGGTCCCGCGGCCGCCTGGGCCCCACACTGCCCACTCAGATGAGGTCAAGCCTCCTTCGGGAGAAGTAGCCACAGCACAGAGAGGACCGGAGCGGCCCACTGGGCCTCCCCAGAGGTGGGCCGGGCAGCTCTGAGCCTCAGTTTCCTGTCCTGTAGGATGGGAGACGGCGGCCCACCGCCGTCACAGGCGGGGTGAGGGAGCCAGGGCTGGGTTCAGACGGCTGCCTCCAGGCCTGGGCCCCGCCCCAGCAGCCCCCGAGGCTCACCCCAGGGCACCAGCACAGCTGTCCCAGCTCCCCGTCCCTGGCCTTGAAGTGCCCCCAGGTCTCCCAGCAGAACATTTCTGACATACTCGAAATCCTCAGCAAAACAAGACGAGAATTCAGTGATTGATTTTGGCAAGGAGTCCACGGACCAGCTCAAAGGCCAAAAACAACCCAGGGGAACTGTCCCAGGCCACCTGCAGTCTGAGGGGCTCCATCTGGGCTCTGTCTGAACGCGGGGCCAAAGTGGTCTGGGCCTGACCTTGCCGCCAGCCAGCCAGAGCAAGCTGGGAGACAGACAGGGACGTGGGGAGGGGGACGGCGGGACAGAGCGAGATTGTCACTCAGCACACTTCAAGCCAGGAAGTGTCCAGCCATCCGGAAAAGTGTAATGTCATACTGCAGCAAGGAAAGCAGCTGTCATGCTACTCACCAGCCACAGAGAGCGGGCGGGCCCCGGGAGAGGGTTGGCCGGGGTGTGGGGGTGGGGAGGTGTCCACCCGGCCCAGCAGCCCCTGGGCTCCCAAGGCCCGGCCAGCCCTGTACTAGGGCAGGGAACGGAGGCTCACGGACGGAAGATCACACAGCAAGGACGCCAGCTGGGGCCACTTGGCAGACACCCCCGGGGGGAGCGGGCGCGGCCCTGGGCAGGACACACCTGAAGCCCCTGCAGCAGGGCAGGGGTGAGCAGCCAGGGGTGATGGGAAACAGCGTCCCCAGGGCCGGGCTCCCAGGACAGCTGCAGGCCTCTCCTCCCCACGTGGCTCCTGTGAAGAAGCCCCACACACCGCCACCTGCCCGCGGCGTCCTGCGGTGGAGGAGGGTCCCTCTCGCCTCCGTCCCTTCTCCCCGCAGCCCTGTGACCTGCGGACTCCGTGCTGTGCTCTGCTCTCCCCTGCAGAGGCAGTGAGGCTGTCACTGGCACCACCCGGCTCCAGGCTGTGCCTGCTCCGCCTGGTGCCCAGCCTCGGGCTGCCGGGTCACGGAGCCCGCCGTCCCCCCGCCCCCGCCCCGGGCAGCTCCTCCTCTCGTGTGCTTCTCTGAGCTGGCCACTGCCCCTCCAGCGTCGGCAGTGCGGCAGCAGCCGGACCGCTGGCCTCTGGGGCGATTCCTTGGAGGGTGCCCAGCTCCAAGGCCCCGTGCACCCCCTGCAGTCTCCATGCCCTGCCGGCCCTGGGCGAGCGAGAGGTGGGCATCCCGCAGCCCGGACAGCAGCCCGGACAGCCTCACCCGAGAGACCTGGCTCCTGTGTGGCCACTGGAGGGCGACAGGCGCTGGCCCAGCCACTGCCTCCCGCGGAGCGGCCTCTTCCTGAAGGGGAGGCTGGCCTCTCCCTCGGCCCACCATGGGCAGAAAGGGTGCCAGCCTCACCACGTGCCAGCTGCTGGGGGGCCGCGGGGTCAGACACACACCCACCTGCTCACACACACCCATGCTCACACACGCACTCACACCCACCTGCTCACACACACACACACCTGCTCACACACACACACACAGACATACACACACTTGCTCTCTCTCACACACACTTGCTCACACACACACACACTCACACACGCACCCACTCAGACACACCACCTGCTCACACACACACACACCTGCTCACACAGACACACCGCCTGCTCACACACACACATGCTCACACACACGCACCCACTCAGACACACCACCTGCTCACACACAAAAAAACACACACAAACACACTCACACAGACATACACACACCTGCTCTCTCACACACACGCTCACACACACACACACGCTCACACACACACACGCTCACACACACACACACTCAGACACACACACCTACTCTCTCTCTCACACACACACACCTGCTCTCACACACCCCTACTCTCTCTCACACACACACACACACCTGCTCACACAGATGCACGCTCACACATACCCACCTGCTCACACACACACACACTCTTACACACATATCTGCTCACGCCCACCCACCTGTGCCACACACACATGTCACACAGACACACACACACACCCACCTGCTCACACAGACACACGTGTGCACACACACATGCTCACACATACACCCACTCAGACACACCACCTGCTCACACAGACGCATGCTCACACATACCCACCTGCTCACACAGACACACACACTCACACAGACACGTGTGCACACACACGATCACACATGCACCCACTCAGCACACACACACAGACACACACATGCACCACATACCCATACACTCAGACACACCACCTGCGCACACAGACACACACATGCGCTCACACACATACACGGAGGCACGCCCTGGAGGGCAGCGGGTCCCAGCGCCTCCTTGCACACGCCCGAGGTGTCCCTGGCCCATCCGGGGCCTTGGCAGCAACAACCCACTGAGCGCACGTTTCCCTAGCCTCAGGGGTCCGCCCGGCAGCCCTGGACAGGTGGCCACAGAGTCCTGCAGGAGCAGGCGGCAAACCCCGAGGCTCAGCAGGGCTCAGGGCGCGATCTCCCTCACAGGCCTGCTTCCTCCCGGCCGGGCTGGACAGGACCCCACACCGAGGCTGGCGCAGAGGCCTGGGCATGCGAGCCCCGCAGGAGCTGGGCCAGAGGGGACGCTGGCCGCGGGACCCATCAGAGGCCACGGGCATTTTCACGGGCCCTGGTCAGAAATGCACACCCACAGGCCTGGGCACATGCCACCTCACCACCCGAGCCTCTTGTTAGCACTGGCCTGTGGGCAGGGCCACGCCTGAGGTGGCCAGGTTGAGGGGGCTTGCTCCTGCTGCCTGGCTTGCAGGACGCCACTCCTCAGCTCCTCTGGCCCTGCACCCGGAGGCGTGGTGCCCTCTGGCCACGGCTGGGCACTGCCCGTAGCAGTGCAGACCTGCAGGCCACAGTTGTGGTCTTGGAGCTGCAGGGCAGGGGCCTGAGGAGCTCTGCCCTGGCCTCCTCTGAGAGGGCAAACCAGGACATGGGCCTCGGATCCCCGCGGTCCCCCAGCCCACCTGACAGACCCTAACAGAGGATGCTGTGAGTCCCCAAGGCCACCCCAACCCCAGAAGCGAGGCCACCACCTGACAAGGTGCAGCAAGCAGGGCAAGTGGACAGGCCCAGGAGGCAGGCAGGCAGGCCGCGTCCTCTCGTCCAAGGGAGCCCCAGGCGGACATGGTGGGGCCGACTCACTGCCTGCCTGCCCCCGGCTGTGCCGCGCAGGGTCACACAGAGCCCTGGCTTTGTGGCTTCCCACCCTGCGGCTGCCACAGCAAAGGGGGGGGCACATGGGGTCAGCCCCAGGTTCCCCAGGACCCCTCCAGTGAGCTCCTCCACAGCAGGCGGGAGCTCAGGCCCACCCTGCTGAGAACCGTGGGGAAGCTGTGGTGGCCCCTGGGCCTTTGCTCCTGCAGTGCCCCCACTTGAAGTGCCCTTTCTCACCACTTCAGGGATTCCCCAAACCTCAGGATTCCACCTGGGCCCCCCTCCCCCAAGCAAGCCTCTGAGAGCCCTGCAGCCCCACCCACTTGCCAGCCTCCGGCGGGCAGGGCCGGTGCTCCACCAGAGGCTGTCTGTGCGCAGGACAGAGGACCTGGCCCCGGCCCGGACACACAGCTATGTGCTTTGGCTTCCAAAACCAGAAGAGGAGGGAGCAGCCCCCTCCACCAGGACCCTGGGACAGGCCAAGGGCAGCTGGGAAGCTGGAGCCCATGGCCCTTCTGTGGCCCTCCCCCTCCCCCTGGGCCCCTGGGGGGCTCCAGAGACCCTCAGCCCCCAGGGAAAGCCAGCAGCAGGTGAAGGACAGGCTTCCAGCCCCTGGCCTTCCCACCATCTGTTCCTCTGCCTGGGACAGCCCCTGGGCACCCCCGGGCCCACCCACGCCCCCTCACCCCAGAGCCACCTGCCTCTCTCTGACCAGGGGCCACTGCAGCCCTGGCTTACCTGGCCAGCCTCCACATACCGTGGCCAGCCTGCACCTTGTTCCCCAGATAGACCCGAGCTTCTCAAGCATCAGGGCTCCCTGTTTCCAGCAAGGTCTGGCACATAGTAGGGCTCCATGAGAGAGAGTCTTAGAGCCTTGGGGTCCACACACAGGTCCCCCCACCCGCCAGGGGGATGCAGTCAGAGAGCGGGCTGTTGAGGGGTGGGGAGCTCAGTGCCTGGGAGAGGACCCCAGAAGTCCCCACCGCTTCTTCCCATGAGTTAGTAAGGAAGCTACGGGGGGGGGGGGGGGGGGGGGGGAAGAGGTAATCAGCAACGTCAAGACCGTTCTCCCGAGGTAATGGGCTTGTGCTTGTTCACAGCCTCAAATATTCCACATTAAAATATGAAAAGGGCCAGGTGCGGTGGTGCACGCCTGTATCCCAGCAGCTAGGGAGGTGAGGCACGAGGATCTCAAGTTCAAAGCCAGCCTCAGCAATGGCGAGGCGCTAAGCAACTCAGTGAGACCCTGTCTCTAAATAAAATACAAAACAGGGCTGAAATGTGGCTCAGTAGTCAAGTGCCCCTGATTCAGTCCCCAGCACCAAAAAAAAGAAAGAGAGAGAGAGAGAGAGAAAAGGAGAGAGAGAGAGAAGGAGAGAGAGAGAGAAGGAGAGGGGTGGCGGAGGGAGACTACAGACAGGCTGTGTTCTGGGCCACCACAAGGGGCCGGCAAACAGATGGTGCAATTCCACACTTGCGCCACCAGGTGGCGGCCAAGACCAGCACACCCTCCCTCTGCCCACCTTGGCCACCAGCTTCCTCCAAGGGTTCTCTGGGTCCCTGTGGTAGGACGAGCCCCCCATGCAGAGCGGACCAGGGGAAAACCTACCGGCTGGGGCTGCGGGGCCCTCCCTAGTGCCCAGAAGTGGCTATTGCCATCTCACCTGAAGACTGGGAACACCAGCCTCCAGAGCGGGAGGGGCCCTGCCCACGCGGGTGCTCAGCCTGCGTGGGAACCTCCGTGCCCCCAGTCACTGGGGGCTTTCACAAAGGGCTGGGGGTCACTTGGCTTTATTTGCAGTGCCCAGAATGGCCTTGCAAAGACGAGGCCACAGTCAAGGCCCCACCGCAACCTGGGGAAGGAGGCCAGTTGAGCCTGGAGGGCTTTTGGGCCTGAGCCCCTTGGCCGGCCGGGAGATGACCCTGGAGCCAGTGCAGCACCCGCGGGGACAGGGACGGGGCGGAGTGGAGCTTGGCTCTGGCTGGGCCCGGAAGGCAGGCGTGCGGCTATCCCCATGTTAGCAGGAGGCTTGGCAAGGCCTGCCCCACACCAGCCAGGCCGAGAGCAGGAGGAACAGCAGGATGAGGGTCGCCGCCAGGGTCACAGAGGGAACCAGGTCGGAGTCCTCGGGGCCAGGCATGGCATCAGCAGGGACGTCTCTGGGGGCCTCAGGGGCCACGGACAGCTGGGCGCCAGAGACCTTCTCCCCTGGGGGCCCGGGGCGGCCCATCTGTGGAAAGGAGGGGTGGAGAGGCAGGTCCTCCTCTGCATGAGCCCCTGGCCCACCCTCCGCCTGCCCTCCTGTCACTATCTCAGACACTGTCACTATCTGGAGAGCACGGGCCAGAGCAAGGGCTCTAAGGTTTCCCACCGGTGGCCCGGGACAGTGAGACCTGAGCCCCTTCTCTGCTCTGTAAGTGGGGATGAGGCCACAGGGAGATGGCAATGACCAGCTGAGGGCCCCTCGCTTCAGTCCCCCCTCTTTACCGTCCCCAGAGACAATGGAGCTAGAAGATCAGGCCCAGTTCATGGCTTCCTTCGCAGCGTGGCCCCAGTGCCAGTTCCTGGAATGCAGCTGGGCCAGTGGCCAGCATGTAGAGGCTGTCAGACAGGTAGGAGGAGACCTTTGAAGAGCATGAGAGAGAGCTGCCTGCGCCTGTGCCCTCTGCCCGCACAGGGCCACGGGTGGCCACCAGGTTACAGCTCAGTGGGGAGGAGGCGCCTCAGAAACCCCAGAGGTGGGCAGAGGCCATAGTGACCACCCAAGACCACCAGAGTGGCAGGACCCTTCTCTGGACAGGGACAGAGTTCAAACTGGGTCATCTGTGAAGAACCATTGCCGCCGCCTGAAGCGATGGCCGCTTGGAGCAACGAAGCCGCGGGAAGAAGTTCAGAGGCGAACTGGAAACAAACAGCCTTTTATTCTGATAACTTTTCTCTCTGGCTCTAACAACGACTAACACGCGCCACACACACCACCAAAATGGCACAGACCCAATCAGCAATCTAGTTCAAGTCCCACGAGATCCCGGGCCAAGTCCCGTGAGACTATGGAAGGCGGCAATGCCCAAACATCTCCACGGCCCGTAGTCAACCGCAATCTTAGCCATCTCCCCAAACAGGGCTCCTGCAAACCATGGTCACGGGTGGCCTCTGCCCCAGGACTGGGCCCTCAGGTTGGACCCCAGGCCCCTCTGCCGACCCCAGGTATGCTCTTCACTCACAAGCCTGGGAGTGCTGCAGGGCAGCTACCTTCCAGCCCCTGGGACCCTGTGTCCTGGAGGCCCCCTCCACTGCCACACTCCCCAGGGACACGCCTTAGCAGGCAGCACCCTTTTTTCCTCTATAGAACCCACCTCCTGCGGCTGAGTTGCAGGAAATGGGGGACCCAGCCCAGAGCTGCACCCCCACCTCACTGTGGGTGTGTCCAGGGAAGGGGGGGACAGATGTCCCAGGTCACAAAGCAGATCAAAGGCCCCCCTCCCAGACCACCCTCTAAACTGGGGCTTCTCGCACGGGGGAGCAGAATCTCAGGAAAGACAGAGGGCTCTAAACTCAAGTTAGCAAGGGCTCCAGGCTGGAGTAGAGAGCAGGAGAAACACATCCCCCCAGAGGCCAGGCCCCCAAGACCCAGCTAGGACAGTCCCCAGAAGAAAAGAGGTGGCAAGCCCACCAAGGGAGGGCACAAACAGACTTTCAAGGCCTCCAAAAATGATCCTAGGGGCTGGGGTTGTGGCTCAGCAGTAGAGCGCTCGCCTAGCACGTGCGTGACCCGGGTTCGACCCTCAGCACCATTTAAAAATAAAAGGCATTGTGTACAACTTAAATAAATAAATATTAAAAAAATAGCACCTGTCTATTAAAAAAAAAAAAGAATAAAGGCATTGTGTACAACTAAAGTAAATAAATAAATAAATAAATTTTTTAAAAATGATCCTGAGCTGGGTGCGGTGGCACACACCTGTAATCCCAGCACTTTGGGAGGCTGAGACAGGAGGATTGCGAGTTCAAAGCCAGCCTCAGCAATGGCGAGGCACTTAGCAACTCAGTGAGACCCTGTCTCTAAATAAAATACAAAAAAGGGCTGGGGATGTGACCCAGTGGTCGAGTGCCCCTGAGTTCAATCCCCGGTACCAATAAATAAATAAATAAATAAATAAATGATCCCGGCAGAAGGAAACTGCCCTCTGAGGACAAGGGTGCCCACCTCCGTGTTCACCTGTAAAACAGAAACGCTGGAAACAGCCTTGACAGATACTCCAGCCCCGAGGTCCGTCCAGCCGGCAGCCTCGTAGCTGTCCATCAAAGGGAGGAAGGACCAGCTACTGCCCCCACCCACGCCACGTCACACTGAGCAGCAAGGAAAGGAGCAAACCCAGGACCACGGCAGGGAGGGGCCCAGGGAGCCGTCTGAGGAGCCCTGCCTGCGGCTCCCTCCCAGGACCCCCGCAGGACGCAGCTCGTCTGCAGACAGGGGCAGCAGCAGCCTCCTGTGGAGGCAGAGGGGCAGGGCCCCCAGGGTGAGGGGAAACCTCCCATCCTGATGGACAGGCGGTCAACCTCCATCGGCAGGTACACAAGGTGAGTTCATTCTGTCGTCCGTAAACCCCACCTTGATAAAGTTGATTTTTAAAAATACATTAGGGCTGGGGTTGTGGCTCAGCGGCAGAGCGCTCGCCTCGCACGTGCGCGGCCCGGGTTCGATCCTCAGCACCACGTAAACATAAATGCATCGCATTGTGTACAACTAAAAGTAAATAAATAAATATTTTTAAAAAATAAATAAAAATACATTAAACTCTCACTGTGTGAATCAGTGTTATTGAATGTCACGTCTACACCATTCCAGGACATCTGGTCACATTTGTGACACATTCCACTGGTGTGGTCAAAATCTTCTATACTGCATGGAATGACCTTCTGATTAGGTGTAAAGTTGCATGTGAAGCACACGTGAATGTCTTCTTTAGACTTGACTTTCATCTGCAAGACACCTTATGCAACTAAAAATCTTCCCAAAGTGGAGAAATCTGAACCACCTCTCCAAACCATTTCAGCATAGACCAACTCAAACTCTGCAACTATCTCTCAATGAGTGTGTGTGCTCTAGTGTGTGTTTGTGTGTCTTTGCTTGTGTTTGTGTCATGATAGCCGATATTTCATTGCTCCCATGGGAAATTGTCTCAGATAATCCCATCTGCCACTCTCCTAAAAACAAAATTTCTTTGTGATCAATAGAAATATTCCTTTCTTTGGGTTTCTATGTTCCTTCTAGGAATCGCTGCTACAATTAATATACTCAAATCAGCAAACTAGATCAGAAAACAAAATATATATATTTTGAAAAGTACATAAACAACAAATATATGATTCATATATATATTTATCTATGGTAATGAATATGTTACTGAACTAAATAAATAAAAAAGATCTAATGTGGAAAAAAAAAAAACATTAAAAAGATCCAGGCTGGGCGCGGTGGCGCACGCCTGTAACCCCAGCCCTTGGGAGGCTGAGGCAGGAGGACCATGAGTTCAAAGCCAGCCTCAGCAATAGTGAGGCACTTAGCAACTCAGTGAGACCCTGTCTCTAATAAAATACAAAAAAGGGATGGGGATGTGGCCCAGTGGTCGAGTGACCCTGAGTTCAATCCCTAGTGCCAAAAAAAAAAAAAAAAAAAAAAAAAAAAAAAATCCAGGAAAAAAATAATGATTCCATTTCTACGAGGTTCAAGAGCAGGAATTCTAACCACGGATGCCGACGCCGGGGAAGGGTGTGCCTGTGGGGACAGCCAGGGCTTTCTCCGGGGCGACTGGACTCTCATTCCTGATGGGGTGACGGGGCGCTCATGGGCCACTCACTGAGCCCATGCTCCAGGTTTGTTCTCCATCTCTGAAAGATGGGGAGCACTGAGGACAGCCCTCAGGAGGTCCCCCTTCAACAGGCTAGGCTGCCTGGGCCACGGCCTGTGTTCCTGGTAAGGAGAAAACACATCGACCATTTCCGTGAAGTGGAGACATAACTGTGTGCAGCCCAGGGCCACTTGGGAAACTGGGAAGCAGAGGCTAGAGTGCCCCAGAGTGACCAAAGTGCCCACAGGACCGGCTCCTGGGAGAGGGCCGTGGTTTCCCTGTGGCTACTCTCTCTATTGTTCTACTACAGTTGTGTTTCTATTATAAGAAAAGGGAACTGAAACTTTTTTCTTTCTTTCTTTTTTTTTTTTTTTTTTTTTTTTTTTTTTTGTGGTACCGGGGATTGAACTCAGGGGCACTCAACCACTGGGTCACATCCCCAGCCCTTTTTTGTATTTTATTTAGAGACAGGGTCTCACTGAGTTGCTAAGTGCCTCACCATTGCTGAGGCTGGCTTTGAACTCGCGATCCTCCTGCCTCAGCCTCCCAAAGTGCTGGGATTACAGGCGTGCGCCACCGCGCCCGGCTTCTTCTTTTTTTTTTCTTTTTTGGCACCTGAGTTAGCTTAACCATGGAGACACATCCCCAGCCCCTCTCCCCTCCCCCCCCCTTTTTAATTATTATTTTGAGACAAGGTCTTGCTAAGTCCTTAGGGATTCACTAACATGCTGAGATTGGCCTTCAATTTGTGATCCTTCTGCCTCAACCTCCCTAGCTTCAGGGATTACAGGTGTGTGCCGGTCAGCGGGAATTGAAACTCATAAAAGGAACAACAACAAAAAAAAACTTTACTGTTTTGACAGGTAAAATTTGGAAAGAACCCAACTGTTCAACAACAAAGGATCGGTTTTAAAACCTGCGTGGTCACTCTTCCAGCAGGACAGGAAGTGATTCGGCCTTCCAGCCGAGAAGGTGTACCGGGAAATGGACACACCATTATCATTTTCTTTACTTTCATTTTTACTTTTTGAAAGCAGTCTCCCAGGGAAGTTTCCGTTTCAGTTTTTATTTTTAAATTTTAGATCATTACCAGGATGATTTGGAACAAGCCCAAATTTTGTTTGGCTCCCTTTCTTCCTCGAAATAGAGAAACTCGCATTTTCCTTCTGTTTCTTCCATGCTTTTCTTTCCTCTTGGCCCCTGTCCTTGGGGTCTTGGCTGCACATCCCCCACCCAGGGCTAGGCGCCTATTCCCGCGCTCCCGAGAGCCATAACTGCCTGGCCTGTCCCTCTTCCCCCTGCCTTCACCCCACGCATCCTCTGGCTGTCCTGGAAGCTCAGCCTGATTCACTTGGTCACCGAGTGGGGAGGAAGCCAGGGACAGAGGCGACACTGGGACGCAGATGGCAGGTGGGAGTGGAGAGCAGTCAGAGCGAGACAAGCATTCGCTGTGTGACCTTGGCGAGCGACTTCGCCTCTCTGGGCTTCGTCTCCTCCTCTGCAGAACTCGGTACACCGCTGGGGCGGGTCCGGGACGGCTCTGCCCGTGCACCCCCCACCTGACTCCACCCCGCCTGCTCGGGCGCGGCTTTCAGCTGCAGAGCGGCGACCTCGGGGCGCGGGCGGCCGCGCCCGGCGGGACCAGCACCCCAGCATCCGCGGGCGTGCGGCTGCCCCATTGGCCGGCGCGGCTCTGCAGGGCCGCCCCGTAGCCAATCGCGGCTGAGGGGCGGGGCCTGGGCGCGCCGGCCGCGAGCTCCGGCCCCGGGGATGCTCCAGCGCTGGCCGCGCCCGCTGGCCGGAGCGTGCTCGCGCGGGTCATGCAGGAGCCCCTGCTGGGAGCTGAGGGCCTGGACTATGACACCTTCCCGGAGAAGCCGCCCCCCTCGCCGGGAGAGAGGGCGCGGGTCGGGTGAGAGTCGCCGGGCGTGGGGGGCGGGCGGGGGCTGGGCGAGGTGGCTCCGGTTGCTCCAGCGGGCGCTGGCTCCGCCCCGGGCCTCTTCACCTTTGGTGAGTGGCCACCAGGGACCGTCTGGCTCCTTTCTGCCTGCATGTACCTAACCCTGCTTAAGAAGCTGGCCCTCCTTAGGGAAGGGACCATCCCAGAAAGACGGCCCAGCTGCCATAGACCGAGAGATTGCGGGCCCAGAGACGGTGAGGGACTTGCCTAAGGCCACACAGAAAGCTTTCAGAAGCAGCTGGGGGCAGAGTCCAAGCTTCCTCTGGTGGAAAAAAAGGACTTCAGCCACATGCTAATGGCCTGGGGATTTTCCAGGGTGGCAGCACTCAGGACATGGGGAGGTGCCAATCTGACCAGCTAGGCAACCACTGGGCTCAGGAAAGTCAGCGGCTCAGGGAAAAGAGACTCAGACCCTGATCCTTTTGTCCCACCCCCCCACCAGGGCCCTGCAGAACAAAAGGGTGTTCCTGGCCACCTTTGCCGCGGTGCTGGGCAATTTCAGTTTTGGGTATGCCCTGGTCTACACGTCCCCTGTCATCCCAGCCCTTGAGCACTCCTCGGACCCAGATCTGCATCTGACCAAAACTCAGGCATCTTGGTTTGGGGTAAGGAACATGCTTGGAGCTGGACGGGGTGGGGCAGGGGACCACAGACCCTCTGAGCTTTGCCCACCACTAGGGACTCCCCAAGAGCTCAACCTTGGGGCTCCCTCTGGGGCCCCGGTCCACCCGCTCCCTGGCGCACTCCTGGCTGCTGGTTGGGGGGGGGGGCAGATCATAGCAATGAACCAGGGAGCGAAAGCCAGAGAGAAGACTGGGACAGGACACGTAGCGTACCCCCAAGATCCCCCAGGGGGCAAGGGTTCCCCAGGCCCACAGCCAGGCTGCCACAGCAGACACCCCCCTACATGGATGGATGGGGCAGGGGTGTCAGGTGCCGATGGGAGGAGGCACCACACGGGAAAGATCAAGGGCTAGTGGAGAGGAAGAGTCCCTGGATTCTAGAATTAAAATCTGAATAGCCTCAGGTTCCGAATCACAGCTTGGAGGCTAAGAGGAAAAGACCCAGTGTTTACTGAGCACTTGGTGCCAGGTCTGTGCAGACACTTGATCGACCTGTGAGGTGGGTTCTGTTGCTCTCCCATAATGCAGCTGGAGAAACGGAAGCTGGTGCAAGCTAAGCCTTGTGCCCACGCCCCACTGCAACGAGTAGTGGTGTTGAGGCTGGGTCCTAGCCACCATCTGCAGGAATCCAGGGACATCCTGTGTTAAAATATTAGGCGCAGAACTACAGCAGATATGTGGCCCCACCTCCTCCCTAGAGCAAGACCCCTAAAAAAATGGTCGTGCACACGCTGCCTGCACACCTATGGAGACCGGAGGCTTGCCACCATCGTGGGTCTGGGTCCTGGGCTTGCTCCTGGGTTGGCTGGGGAGGAAGCTGCCCCTGGCTGTGGTGGGGTGGGGTGCTCAGGGCCCCACACCCTGCCTGCGCCCCTCCTCTGCAGTCCGTGTTCACCCTGGGAGCTGCCGCTGGGGGCCTCAGCGCCATGGTCCTCAACGACCTCCTGGGCCGGAAGCTCAGCATCATGTTCTCTGCCATCCCCTCCGCGGCGGGGTATGCGCTCATGGCGGGCGCCCACGGCCTCTGGATGCTGCTGCTGGGGAGGACGCTCACGGGCTTCGCCGGGGGGCTCACGGCGGCCTGCATCCCGGTAAGGCCGGGACCTGTTCCTGCTGCCTCAGCACGGCCAGCACTTGTCTCCTGGCCTGACCTCTGGTCAGTGAGAATGTGCTTGCTGTCCCCGGCGGCTGCCCAGGGAGCCTCTGCTCACCACACCCACCAGGGTCCCTGATTTCAGGAAACGGTCCGCATTCTGGCCTCCCCGTACTTCCTACCTTGTCTCTTGACCACAGTCAGATGCATTTCTCAACTGGAGAAGACCCACATTGAGCAATGGGGAAGTCCTGCCCCGTGCCTGCCCTCGCATCTTCTCATCCCACGCACACATACCCAGTCAGCGGCCTGTGTGAGGCCGGGGAGGGGACCAAGGTCACTGAGGAAGACACGCCAGCTTAGCCCCCCAAGTCTGGGCGCCCCCCACCCCCATTTCGGAGCTGAGTCACTGCACTGCCTACGGTCAGGAGGCCGAGGCCAGAGAGTGTGCAGCAGCCGCCATCAGGCCAGGCTGCCCCCCGCAGCCCACCTCTCAGCTCACAGCGCACTTGCACGCTCCCCCGAGCTGGCGTGGCGGTGTCTTGCAGGTGTACGTGTCCGAGATCGCCCCTGCTGGTGTTCGTGGGGCCCTGGGGGCCACGCCGCAGCTCATGGCAGTGTTTGGATCGCTGTCTCTCTACGCCCTGGGCAAGTACCCCGCACTGCAGGCACAGGGGGCACTGCAGGCGGGGAAAGGGATGGGCATGCCCAGAAGGAACCCAGGGCTGAGAGGAAAGCGGCCTGGTCCCCTGCCCAGTGGGCCACCACCCCACCCTGTCCCCCTGTTTGTGAGGCCCAGTTCCTGGCTGGGCAGGGAGGGCCTGTGGGCCAGCGGTCTGCGTCCCCTTCCGGCAGCGGGAGGCCTCAGTCACAAATGGCTGCGCTGGGCCAGCCCAGGGGGATCCTCGGGCAGCGGCCTGGGCAGATGGGTGGGGGCCTGGGCCTGGCCCGCCCACCCTGCCCCTCCCGGCCCCACCCCTCCTCTGGCCCTTCAGACCTTCCCAGGACCTCTTGCCACATGCCAGGAGCCAGGTGCTCCCCGCAGCTCCTCCCTGCCTCCACCACAGGCCAGGGCGGTCAGGGGAGGACGGCTCACAGGCAGAGGCCGCTGCAGCGCGGGGCCGAGTGTGTCTGCCACGCTCCTCTCCCCCAGGCCTCCTGCTGCCCTGGCGCTGGCTGGCCGTGGCCGGGGAGGGGCCGGTGCTCGTCATGGTCCTGCTGCTCAGCTTCATGCCCAACTCGCCGCGGTTCCTGCTCTCCCGCGGCAGGGACGAGGAGGCGCTGCAGGCCCTGACCTGGCTGCGCACGGCCGACGCGGACGTGCACTGGGAGTTCGAGCAGATCCAGGACAACGTCCGGAGGCAGGTGCGTTGGGGGCTGGGGCTGGTGGACCCCCAGGCACCTGTGGTTCCATGTGGCCCGTCCCGACCTGGGTTGCTTTTCTTGGAATAAGGGTTACAGCTGACCCAGAGCTGGGGCTGTCCCCATTGGCGAGGTCTCCCCCAGCCCCACGGGTGGCCAGTGCAGCCCCCTCAGCGGCGGCCTTGTGTTCCAGAGCAGCCGAGTGTCGTGGGCAGAGGCCCGGGACCCCCACATGTACCGGCCGGTGCTCATCGCCCTGCTCATGCGCTTCCTGCAGCAGCTGACGGGCATCACGCCCATCCTGGTGTACCTGCAGCCCATCTTCGACAGCACGGCCGTGCTGCTGGTGATGCCCGCCCGACCCCGACCCCAGCCCCCAGCCCCCGCTGTGCCAGGGGTCTCGTGTGGAGAGTTAGCATTCTTCCTGTCTCTGGGCCATGCACCTGCTCTCAGAATTTGTTTTCCAGTGAAGTTCAAATGGTTTTAAATTAATTATGCAGGATGACAGAGGAAACTGATTTAATAGGAACACCCCGACACACCAACCCCCCGTACAGGACCCTGCCAGAGCCGGCTGGCTCCACAGGGGCTCGCAGCAGGCACTCGGTGCCCCAGGGCAGCTGGGACCGCGACTTTGGGTCTGAGCACCCTCAAGGGCCTTAGGCGACCAGGTGTGGGGAGAAGCAGGGACAGGAGCAGCAGGCCAGGCCTCTCAGTCTCAGGAGTCCCCCCTCCACAGCCCCCCAAGGATGATGCAGCCATCGTGGGAGCGGTGAGGCTCCTGTCCGTGCTGATCGCGGCCTTCACCATGGACCTGGCTGGCCGCAAGGTTCTGCTCTTTGTGTCGGGTGAGGCTCCCCCCACCCTGCGGCGTATCCAGCCGCTGCCACTCGTGCCTGGCTTGGGCACAGCGACCCAGGGCCTCCCCAGCAGCGGGCACGGGGCCAGCTGCCACAGAAAGCCGCTGGAATTCAGGACAGCAACGCACTGGGGTGAGGGAGCCCAGGCCAGGGCGGCCAGCGAGTGTGCTGCCCTGCAGGAGGTCCGTCCTCAGGGTGCCACAGAGCATGACAGCTCCCCCAGGAGAGCCATGGCTCAGAGGGTCCTGGCCCCCGAGGGCCACCTGTGTCTACAGCAACCATCATGTTTGCTGCCAACCTGACGCTGGGGCTGTACGTCCACTTCGGTCCAAGGCCTCTGACCCCCAACAGCACTGTGAGCCTCGAGCCCCTGTCCTTGGCGGGCACAGAACAGCCCCCGGCCACACCCACCAGCTACCTCACTCTGGTGCCCCTCCTGGCCACCATGTTCTTCATCATGGGTAGGTCTGGGTTGCCTGGGGGTGGGGCGACGGCCCGAGTGAGGGGCTGTCTTGGGTGTGAGGCGGGGGCCAGACTGCTGTCCTGTCTGCAGTGGGGGGGAGCCTGGAGAGCGGGAGACAGACCAGGTGTGCCCACTGCCACTCTCCCTCTCCTGGCAGGCTACGCCATGGGCTGGGGGCCCATCACCTGGCTGCTCATGTCTGAGATCCTGCCCCTGCGTGCCCGTGGCATGGCCTCAGGGCTCTGCGTGCTGGTCAGCTGGCTCACCGCCTTCGTGCTCACCAAGTCCTTCCTGCTGGTGGTGGTAAGTGCTTGTCGTGGGCCCCTGCGTGGTGCCAGGCCTTCTGCGAAGTGACCCAACCCCACGGTGACCTGGGGAGATGAGCACGCGCCCCTTACCAGAAGGCCGAGGCTGGTCAAGGCGCACAGCCAAGGTCCCGTGCTTCAAGACACAGGAACGAGCTGGGGAACTGTCCTCAGAAGTCGGGTCCCCTCCAGGCCAGGACACAGCTGGCAGCTCTGCCCGCAGCCCAGAGAGCCTCGTCCACACCCCCAGCTTGCCTCCTGGGCACTGTACCTGCCCGCAGCAGGGTGGGGGTCCCACCTCCTGCTGCAGCCAGGCCTGGGAGAAGCACTGACTGGGGGCCTGGGCCAGGGCCCCACCTGGTCCCCTGGGGGGCGGGGTGCAGAGCGGAGCCTCCAGGAACACTTAGACCAGCCCCAGGGAGGCGGGTCCTGGGGGAGGCCCCACAGGCACCCCGTGTGACCCGCCTTCCGCTCCACCCCGCAGAGAGCCTTCGGCCTCCAGGTGCCCTTCTTCTTCTTCGCGGCCATCTGCCTGGCGAGCCTCGCGTTCACGGGCTGCTGTGTGCCCGAGACCAAGGGCCGCTCCCTGGAGCAGATCGAGTCCTTCTTCAGCAGCAGGAGGCGGTCCTTCCTGCGCTAGGCTAGGGATCTGCCGCAGGTGACCAGGCCTCCGCGGTGGCCACAAACCCATGCCCTGCAGGCGGGGGCTGCAGCACAGGGCCAGCCAGGACCTGCTTCTGACTGCACAGGCGGCACGCCCTGGCCCAGGCGGCCCACAGGGAGCTGGTGCAGGCCTGCTGGCTCAGGCTGGCCCCTGGCGCATGCCAGGCTGTGTGGAGGATGGAGCAGCACTGGGGGTGGCAGTGTCTCGGTACAGGAACATTGTCACTCAGCCTCCTGGAGGCGTCTTGGTGTGGACAGGAGGGCCTGTGGACGTCCCGGGGCGCACGCCCTACTTCTAGAGGCCAGGGACAGGACCCACTGCAGCCACCCCCCCATCAGCCCCACCTTGGGGACAGGGGCAACCATCTGCAAACTGTGTTCATCCTATTTACAGAAATAAATAAGTTGGGCCTGCAGCCCTATGGAGGAAGGAGTGGGGTCTTTAGCTGGAGGGGGCTCCCCACCGCTGCAGGCAGGCCGGACCCAAATGCCCGGTCATAGCTCCAGAGCCTGCTGCCCCAGTGGGGCCCTAAACTTATGGCCACTCTGGACGTAAGCTCGGTGCAGCAGAGAAGCAGGAGGGGCCTGGCTCTTCCTGGTGTATCACCTTGGAGTCCCTCTCCCGTCTGAGCAGGCTCAGGACAGGGCCTGCAGTCGCTCCCTGGGCCACAGCGCCTGCTCCGCTCTCATGGCCGGGGTACCCCTACTGCTGACAGCCGCCAGAGACGGAAGGTAACAGCAGAGAGCGAGTGTGGGAACCGCAGCCCTGCTTTACTGCCCAAAATGCACCGCGTGGAAGAGCACACCAGGAATGGGCACAGAGGTGGTGTGGGGCTGGGGACCTCCTGGCAAGTAACACCCCACCCGGGCCTGTGGCCAAGGCCCTCCTGCCTCTGACCCCCCGGTGGCCTACCCGGCCCAGTGGTGGATCTCCCCTCCTAGATAGGTAGATGCCACCTTCCTAGATAGCACGGCCAGCTCCTCTGTCCTCCTCTCCCTGCACCTGCAGCAAGGTCTCTCTGATAGGGGCAGAGGCCTGGCAGGAGTGGCCCAAGCCCCACACCCAGACCAGCAGCAGGGGGCAGGCAGGGCTGCTCCTCCTGGGAGGTAGATGGGTCTTATTCGCTGCATACACACACAGCCCTCTGAGCCCAGCATAGGCCTGAGGATGGTGGCCCTAGAGGAACCCTGAAGGCACGTGTCCCACCAACCTGGGACTGAGCCTGGCCAGCATCCCTGGAGGGCCATGGCCCGCTCCAGAGCCCACTGACGTGTCCTGGCAGCAGTGCTAGGCAGAGGCCCTGCTCCTAGCCCCAAACGCTGCGGGCCTGTGTGTTTCCCCTGGGAAGCAGACCTGGGGCTGCTTTCCTGGGAGCAAGAGCCAGTCCCTGAGTTCTGGGGGCCACTGCAGGCCCATCTGGGGGTCTGGGAGGGAGGGAGACAGGAGCTGGGCCCAGAAGCAGTGTTTTCCACAGCAGCCCACTCTGCCCAGGCCAGTCTGGGCGTGGCCAGGCCTTCTCAGACATATGCCTAGTGGCCAAGAGCCAATCTGATAATCAAACCAGGGCCAAAGCCACCAGGCAGGAGGAAAAGACAGCAGTGTGGGAGGAGGGTGGAGGCCCACTTCCCCATGCTCCTGCATGCAGGCCTGTGCCTGGTGGCCTGGCACTGGGGCAGGGGGTACAGCTCTGTGGGGGAGATGGCTCTGGCTTCTGCCCAGCTCTCCAAAGGCAGGAAGCTCCCCAGGGGCAGGCTGGCAAGCATACCTGAGGTGGGCCAAGCTCATCCCTACTGCGGGCTGCCGCAGCTGCTAGCAGCAACAGGACCAAGCAGAGGAGCGGGAGGGGCCGTGAGCACCTCTCCCCACTCCCTTAGCACCAAGGCCTGAGGTGGGGGAACGGCAGAAGCCAGCAGCCTGGGCCAGCCTGTGGAAGGCAGAGCAGCTAGGGTGTCCTGGAGTAGCCTGTCCAACATGCCAGGGAAGGGGAGGGAGTCCACCTGACCAGCCAGCCACCACCAGGCCTGCTGTGTGGGCACTGCGGGCTCCCTCCCAGAGGACTGGCCACGTCCCTGGGCAGCAGCAGTCAGCTGGAGACATTGTTCTGCCCAACCTCTGGCCTGAGGACAGGGAGATGGAGCAGGATTGGAACTCCACCTGCCAGGAGAGCTGGGGGACATTCCCTCTGCGTGAATGCTTGGGCCTCAGGGACCTGGCTGGGGAGTCCAGAGCCCAGGTGACATGCCCCCTAACTGCCCCCCAGGCCCAGCATGTCCAGAGGAAGCTGCTCCTAGGCCTGGGGTGGACCCTATCACATGGGGCCTGCAGACCCACCAGCGGCCCAGTCCACTAACCCAGGCTGGCAGGAGCAGGCCAGGTGGCCACCTACACTGTGCTGTGAGGGGCCTACAGCCCAGGCCCTGAGCGCCAGCCAAGTCCGGGGCTCCAGGCTCGGAGAACAGGTGGGAAGAAGAGGGTCAGGCAGTGTGGGGTCCTCTCCCAGGCTGTCCCGCAGGCCTGGTGCTCCGCCTCCGCCAGAGAAGCTCAGGGACCCACTGTGGACTGGTCACAGCTCCCCCTCCAGGGTCTCTGCCAGCTTCTCCTCATCGGCCTGCTGCCTCTGCTGCTGGATCCGGGCATAGGAGATGGCATCACCCCTGGGGAGAGAGCGGGGGTGTCCTGCAGGGCCCAGCCTCAGCACAGCCCTCCTGGCTCCCACCCAATCCAGGCATGACTGCAGGCAGAGCCTACTGGGCCTTCTGCTTCCCCAGACAGAGGCTACTGCTAGGGGACAAAGGGCTGGTCGCTTCTGAAGGTAGCACAGGCTGCCTGGATGTTGAGTTGAGAAAGAACTATTCAGTCTGGGCTCTGCAGGGGAGAGGGTGGCAACGGGCTGTGAGGGCCACACAGCTGGATGGACAGAGGCCAAGTAGAGTGACATGGGCCACCCAAGGAGCCTGGACCACCCAAGGCCACCCAGGGGTCTCGCCTGCATTCCCTAGGGAACTGACGAGCCACTGGCAAGCCCTGTGCCTCAGCTCCCACAGCTGGACCACAGGGTCCACTCTCGGCCCTGCCCCCTGGACAGCAGGAGGCAGGAGGCCCACCCGGGGCTGGGCCCAGAGACGCACTTTTTGCCCAAGGCAGAGAGTCCATACAGCACCCCTGTGGCGAAGGCGATGGCGTTGCCCAGCAGCGTGGTCAGGCTCAGGTTCATGATGATGGGGACGATGGCCATCCTAGGGGAGAGACAGAGGTCAAGGGACACTGCCACCATGCCGCCACCACCCACCCCTCCAGGCTTCTCGGCAGTGGGGCAGGAAGGATCCTCAGAAACCAACAGGGACGCACGTTCAGGGGGGCTTCAGAGCCCCGGAGCAGCCCCGGCAGGCTGCCAGGGCCGTGCCTCGCTGGGCAAGGAGCCAAAGCTCTCAGCAGGTTCTCGGCAAGGCCTGTGACTGACAAAGGGCCAGAGAGCACCAGGCTGGGCCAAAGCCCTCCCTGTTCATAGAGAGAGGCTGTGCCCAGACAATTTGTTCCTAAAAAGAGAAGCTGCCCAGAGGCCTGCTGAGACCGACCAGGTGAGACGCGCCAACTACCATGCTGACCCGGGCCTAGAGACCACAGGCACTGAGCAAGTTGTTAGGACAGTAAAACCAGCCAGAGCTCAACAGGTAGGGTCCCCACCTCAGACCCCTGGCCTCAGGCTCTTCAGTGCAGACCTGTGCAAGGGGCAGCCCTGGCCAGTCCCCACCTGGCTGGGCACCATCTGGCCTGGGGTCTGCTCTGGCTTTAAAATCCCAGCAGCTGATTCTTGATCCTGGCCAAAATTTCAGAGCTGCAGTGACTCCTGGGTCAGCCAGGAAAATGCCGGCTCCCTGCAGACCAGCCCTGCCCGCCCTCCCTGAGAGAAGGTCAGACCCTGCCAGTCGCAGGCCACCTGAATTTCCATTCTAGACGTGCCTGCAGCTGCACCTTTCGAGTTACAGACCGTCCTCGGTTTGCAATGGTTCAACTTAAGGTGTTTTTTGTTTTGTTTTGTTTTTAATTTTATGATGGTGCAAAAGGGTTGCAGGCTCAGTAGAAACTGTGCTTAGAATCGGGTTCTGACCCTTCCCAGGCTCTGGACACATGTCCTGCATCATAATGCTCACATGGGTGGCCGCAAGGCTCTGTGCACACATGACCTCGCTGAGCTGAGCGGTGGCGTAAGCATGCCTGACATGCAGTGGGGGTGTGGGGCCAAGACCCCTGCAATAAGTAGCAACAGAAACCACAGGAAGGGACAGCCCAGGGGAGGTCTTCAAAATAAAACTCAAGGCAAATAACAGGCTGGAAAATATTTGCAGGAAATGTAACAAGGTACAGGATCTTTAATAAAGAAACACACATAACCTGCTAAGTGATACACTAACAGGCTGTGAAGTAACCAGAAAGTCCTCAAATAAGAAAATGCAGCTGGGCACAAGGTGGTGCACCCACATAACCCCAATGGCTCAGGAGGCTGAGGCAGGAGGATTGCAGGTTCCAGGCCAGCCTCAGCAACCTAGCAAGGCTGTAAGCAACCTAGTGAGACCCTGTCTCAAAATAAAGAATAAAAAGGGCTCGGGACATGGCTCAGTGGTTAAGTGCCTCTGGGTTCAATCCCTAATACCAAAAAAAAAGGGACTCTGGGACCCTGTCATCCTTTGCCGTTCAGACACAGGAGGGCCCGCAGAACCCGGCGTCCTGTGCTCTCGGCTGGCAGGCTGCCAGGCAGCGCTGGTCTGCCCTATCTTAAAGATAATCGGGAACAATAACAAACGGCGCTGCTCTGCCAGCCTCCCGTGCAAAGGCCCTGCTCTTGGAGCTCCCGCCTAGTGAGTTATCCGCAGGCAGTTCTGTCTGGTGACTGATGTGAAGTGCCACCCACTGAACTTGTCGGAAAGAGGAAGGTAAAAGCAAAGCCCATTCAGAGGCCACGATGATCTCCACTCCCGCTCCCGCGCTTCCTGCCCTTGTCGGGACACACAGGCCTGCCAAGCTGCTTTGAAAGGCCACACAGCAAGGCCCCTGCAGATCCACGTCTGCCAACTCCCCACCGAGGGACCAAACCTCCAGAGCCTCCTGCTGTCTCCACTGCGCACAAAGCCCCAGGAACTTCAATCCGTCCGTCTTTCACTCTCGCAGACGGGACGCCCAGGTGGGGGACGGCTGGGCCACACCCTGCAGCAGCCATCATTCGGCCACTCCACCCAGGCTGCCCCCAGAGAGGGAGCCCACGCACCAGCACCTGCCCTTCCGGTCCTGTTGCCAGCAGAGTTTGGGGGAACCATGTCAGGGGCTCTGCCCGGCAGTCCCTCACCCGCAGTAGAAGAGAGCCTTCTGCCAGGAGCGCAGCCGGTCCACCCTCTCGGCCACGGTGTTTGCAAACTCCACGAACTGGCAGCAGAAGGGCGCCTCACACAGCAACAGCACGAAGGCGTTCATGCTAGGGTAAGGGTGGGAGACAGGGACAGCTGGGTGCCAACCCGGGGACGGGGGCAAACCAGCACCATGAGGAAGACCACGCTTCCCGCCCAACCCAGGAAGTGCCCAGCTGCTCCAGGGCAGGGAAAGCTATCCCCAGGGGCCTCTTCACCCCCAGCTGTGCCCGCACACCCGCGACCCTGCCTGAACTGGGCACTCGTGACGGAGGAGGCTGGGCGTCTGGCTCCCACGTCCTTCTTGGCTGTGACAGAGGAACAAGACCCTCTCACGGGGCACTGAGCCCACAGCAAGCTCAGCCCTGCAGGGCACCCACGGCTCTACCAGCTGGCAGCCCTACTGCCACCACCATCACATCACCGCCCCAGGGAGGGCAGACAGCAGAGCCACCAGGCCACCACAGTCAGGGAGGCATGACGGGTGCCCAACACCAAGGGGCCCTGGAGCCCAGGGCCAGGCAGGCCAGGCAGACAGGGCCGTGGGAAGCCCGCGCTGGGGAGGAAGTGCTCAGATGGCCTCCTGCCCCAGCCCGCTCGCTGGCAGCTAAGCCCTGGTGCTGAGGGCCTCTGCTCTGGCGGGAGGGTGATGGTCGGCTACCAGGCACTGAGCCCTGGGAGCCAGGTCGTCTGCCCAAGCCTGAAAGGAAAGTGCCATCAACATCTCTTTGACACAGATGCAGCCTCAGGACCCGAGCCCTGGGCGGGAATTTTCTTTTAACTCTTAGCTGCTGCCCTGGCCTCCGAGACAGCCCTGAACCCACCCAGGCCTCTGTGCTCAGCAGACCCTCCCGCGCCCCAGTCGCCAGCCTCCACCACCCCTCCATCAATGCCCGCCGTGGCTGATTCAGGCCAGCACAGACCTCTACCAACCCAGGCCTGGGGTCTGAGGGCAGGACCTCCTCCAGTCCTGAGTGCCCCTCGCAGCGCCTCGTGGATCCCAGCAAGTATGCAGCACGCTGCCACGCTCCGAGCGCCAGAGCTGCCCGCGCCAGTCCCTGCCCTGCCTGCGCCTATCTGTGGGAGGGGCTACCCTGGCAGGAACGGCACAGAACTGGCCCGTGGCGTTGCAGCCGCTGCTCCTGCACCACCCAGGGCCACGTCTCCCCCTCCCGCCTCTGGCACCGCCCTCTCCCAGCTCAGGCCAGCTGCTCCCTGGCCACCCTGACCGGGCCCTTCCGTACTATGGCCCAGGGCGCCCAGTGGGCAGGAGCATCACACTGGCAGAGGGGTCTGCAAGCCCGACTCGGTGGACGTGCAGGGGCTGTTTGCAGCCTCCATTCTGCACCCAGGAAAGGCCTGGGTGGGCATCCCCCACTCCTCACAGACACCTGGACAAGGGTGAGTGGAAGGAGGACAAGCCCACGCGGCACCTGAAGGCCGCAGGCCCCAAACCCCGCCTGGCTGGACAGCCACGCGCTACTCACATCATCCACACGCCAGCCGCAATTTTCAGAGGGTAGATGGTGATGCAGCTGAAGAGTCCAGAGATGGCGCAAGCTTGAAAGAAGCAGCACAGCAGGAGTCAGCGGGAGAGCCCTGGGGGAGGGCTGCCTGGGGGGAGGGCTGCCTGGGGGGCCCAGGGCAGTCCTGGGAACTCTAGAGCCCAGCACTCCGCTCAGCTATCAGTCCAGGACCTCAGCACTCAGGAGGCTGCAAGGACGTCCCCCACCTTCATTCTGGGGCCCAGAGGGACCCGTCCTCTGACCCTAGCCACCTTGCGGGTGGTTAGGATTAAAGAATGATGTCTCTCAAAGGCTCAGGACAGAGCCTGAGTAAGGGCCACCTGTCCCCACTCATGGGCTGGCCATATAGGGAGTCCTCAGACCTGAAGAACTTGGCTGGGACTTTGGGACAAGGGGCTCCTCCTGTGTAACAGCCGTCAGGACCAGGGAGACGCAAGTCAGCTCCAGCTCTAGCCATCAGCTGAGTGGCCTTCCCTGCACGCAGCCCACCTACCCGATGCTAGAACACCACGGGGCCAGGAGGGCATGGTGTGTCCTCCCCTGCCCCGAATCTGATGTCCCTCTCCCCCATCTGCACCTTGGGGCAGGGGCTGTCGCACCCACTGGCTCCTCCACCATGGCCCAGCAGGCTGCAGCAGGAGCTTCAGGAGCTGGGCAGGAAGCAAGCCCAAGCAGTGGCCAGGGAAGGGCAGGAAGGGACACTGGCCCTCTGAGGCAGCAATCAGCAACCAGCTCATTAAACTTGCAGCAGCTCCTCTGCACCTGATCCCTCCACCTGGCCCTGGAATTCTGCCGTTTTCCATTTTCCCGTGTAACCCTACGCAGACGGTAGGCAATGCAGGAAGAAACCAGATAAGTGACAGGAACTGAATGGGACTGCCTCCCGTGCCCCAAGGTCTCCTCCTGTGACCAAGGACTCAAAGGTGGCCCTCATCCTTGGCATTCTTATCAACATGCCTCAAGCAGCAAGGCTCCCCTAAGGTCACAGATGCAGGGGACTGTCTGCCCCTTCAGAGAGCCAAAAGATGGCATGGCTTCTGCCCAGGAGCAGCTGGGCCTGGTCTCACCTGAGCAGCCTGTGCTGCCTGCTGCAGTGAGCATCACTGCCTGAGCCCTGGTGCTGCCCCCACTGCCCTTCTGACACAGCCAGGCTGTGAGGAGGACCAGGTCTAAGACAGACGACTCCTGCCAGGAGTCCTTGACAATGCGCAGCTCGTGGCTGTCCATCCAGGATGGCCAATGCCCGCGTCTTCTGCATTAAGGGGATGTCACCACACAACCCTCTCTCCTCCTGGCTAATCCCTCCAGATGGCCTTAGGACCTGGGGTTAAGGCCCCTCCAACTCCCCGAGGCCTCTCAACTCAGGGAGGGCAACCCTACCCCAAAGTGACCAGCCAGGTGCGCAGCCCTTGTAGAAACCCGTTAGACCTCTAAAAGAATCCCTATTGTATCTCCCCTTCCCCCTCCCTCTTCCTCTCCCTCTCTGGAGTGTGTGTGAGTGGGGTGGTAACTGGGGGATTGAACCCAGGAGTGCTCTACCACTAAGCCACATCCCCATTCCTTTCTTAATTCTTTGAGACAGGGTCTCCTAAGTTGCAGCAGCCCCAAACTTGTGATCCTCCTTCCTCAGTGCACTGAGTAGCTGAGAGCACAGGTGTGTAGCACTGCCCCTCTAGAACACCTGCTCATGTGCGTCTGCCCTGTGGTATACTATTTGGTACTCATAAGACAATGGTCCCCTCAAAATGCACAGGTGCAGCAGACCCTTCCAGGTGGTGCCACGGGTCTCCTGAAGTTTCACTTATGACCCCAACATAGCACTCCTGGGCAACACCACTTTGAGAAGCACAGGGACTGGATGAGACCCCAGGGTC
Organism: Tamias sibiricus; assembly: GCA_025594165.1. NCBI lineage: Eukaryota > Metazoa > Chordata > Mammalia > Rodentia > Sciuridae > Tamias > Tamias sibiricus. The sequence goes on along the minus strand of CM046657.1, from coordinate 219,203,651 downwards.
AACCTGGGAGTCAGCTAGGCCAGGCTGACCAAGATGGAAGGAGGATGGCAGCCTGCAGACCATGGTCAGGACCTTTCCTTTCTCCACCACTGACCTCTGCCAGGAAACAGCTGTCCTTGAAAGAATCTGACCTCCACCCCACCAGCCTCTCCTGAATGGACAGGAGCTACCTTGCCAGCAGCAGGCTCCTAACCCTGCCTCATCCTGCCTGACCTTCCACCTCACTCACCTGGTAAGGCTGGGGCTTGAAGGTGCCCAGGTGCTCCTTCTGGCAGGACAGCAGAAGAGTCTGCCCCGTAAGCCTCCAGCCCCCTGTGCTAGGCAGACCCTGGAATCCCTGCAACTCCTAAGACTGGCCTGTCCCTGAGGCTCCAGGAAGTGACAGTGTTGATAGCAGACATGCCAATGGACGCCTATTTGCTTTGGAAGGCTGGCAACATGATCTTCACCTGTGTGGCGGATCGACACTCCTTTCTGTCCTCTCTGAGCCTGTGCTAGGACAGCCCGTTCCCCTGGTAACCCGAGGTTGGGGTGTGTACCTGGCAGGTCTGGAGGGTAGGAGGGCCAGTGAGAGGCAGGGAGGACGCACCAACAGAGTGGACCGCAGAGAGGATGGAGAGTGAGGATCCAAAGGAGAGGTTGCCTCCTTCTGCCCACTGTCCAGCCGCCCTCAGGGCCACCTGTCCCCTGGCACAATCGGACCCTCAGCAAACTTACCAGGCAGTGCCTTCCTGCCACAGTCTGACCGTATCTGCATCCGCCCCACTTCTGAACAAGCTTTGGTCAAAGGTTGAGAACCGCTGTCCCACCTCGCCCAGGTGGGAAGGGGCAGGGCGCCCTCAGGGAGTCTCTGCTCTCCTTTTGATGGCCCCAGAACCGACAACTCAGCCTCGCGGGCCGAGCCCAGGCCCGAGGCCGGGAACCACGGCAACCCCGAGGGCGCCGGCCCCCAGCGGCTTCGCTGCGTCCCTCCAAAACCCGACCCGCGCGGGTTCCTCCCCCGGCCGGGCACTCACAGACAGCACCCAGCACGCCTGACAGGCGACACAGCCAACGGTACCACCACGTCATGCCTTCCTCCTGTGCGGTTGGCGCGGGGCTGGCCGACGCCCCCGCAGCACCTGAGCCGTTCATGCTGCCGCGGCGCCTCGGTGGAGCCCGGGGCCGGCACAAAGACCGTGTCCGCCCGCGCGCTGCCTTGTGGGAGACGTGTCATTAGCATAGGGGGCGGGTCCGCCGGAGAGGTAGCGGGTTGGTGGATATTAGCATAGGGGAGGGGCGGAGCCCGTCGGATTGGTAGAGGGTTAGTGGATATTAGCATAGGGGGCGGGCCCGCCGGAGAGGTGGGGAGGGTTGGTGGATATTAGCATAGGGGCGGAGCCTACCGTCGAGGTAGGTGGCTGGTGAACACAGGTATAGAGGGCGGCGCTCGCAGGCCGCGGAAAGGGAAGGGTGCTCATTAGAAAGGGGGCGGGGCCCTCCAGCGATATGGGGGAGTGGAGATTGATGGATATTAGCATAAGGGGTGGTCCCGCAGGCGAGGTTGGCAGTTGATGGACATTAGCATAGAGGGCGGGGCTCGCAGGTACGCCCGGAGGGCTGGGCGTTTATTAGCATGGGGGCGGAGCCCGGCGGCAGGTGCACCTACACCACCAAATCCTCCCACCTGGACTGGCCTAGGAGGAGTGGGTCTTTGCGGAGGGTTGGGAGTGCGCCAGCCTCAGGACCCACTCCAGACTCCACTCTCCCTGGCGTCTCCTGTTCCCTAAAGTAGGAGGAAGACAACCGAAGGTGGCGAATGCCTTGCTCTGGCCAGATGAGTCGACAGCGGCCAGGGAATCCCCACCTTGGGGATTTTCAAACCAGGTTAGACAGGTTACATGAAGAAAACGCCGGGTTTCAGGCCTCCCATTTCCTTTATTGGCATCTGAGGGGCTGGGAGCTGCCTTCCCAAAGAGTCTCCACCTCCCACGCCTAAGCTTTTTGTACACTGACAAAGACCCTAAAGGAGAATCCCTAAGACTGATGGGAGTCCTAGTTGGAAGGCACTCTGAGACCAGAGGTAAACCCTACAGGGTTGCCCAGACACCTAACAGTGTTCAGTAGATGTCGGGTTCCTTCTCTTCCCTCCCAAAGCTTGGAGAGAAATCTAGGGCAGGGCTTGGTTGTGCTCCGGGCTCTTCTGGCTTCTGGAATGGAGGGTCCAGTACTGACCCTGCAGGCTGGCATGTGTCTCCAGGAAGCCCTGGCTAAACTCCACCTCAGCCTCACTGCCCTCTGACTCCCAGTAGAGTGCCTGCTGCCCGTGGAATGTTGTGGTCTTCAGGCTGTGGGTGTCCCGGATCTGGAGGAAAGGGGACAAGCAGAAGGACCACCATGAAGGATGATTAGCCAGGATTTATACAGGCCTGCACATGCAAGGTACCACACATACAGGGTCATGTTTAATCCTCACAAGAGCCCTGTCAGGGGGACACTCTTGTTCTACTCAGGAGAATGAGACTCAGGGAAGTCACACCACTTCCCCAGGACACACAGCCAGAGTGCCAGAGCTGGGATGGGGCCAGGCCTGTCCTCTGTGGGAGCTGAGGCCTTGCAAAGCACAATTCTCCCAAACGCAAAAGGCTGCCACCCCCACCTGTGCTCTGCTGGCAAAGTACATCAGGCTGGGAAGCAATGCTTCTACCCCAGGTTAACTGGCAGTCTACACCAGAGGGGTCCTTCCTCCTTCCCTTTTGCAGGTAGTGCAATAAACACTTGTTGGTGAATAAATGGAGGCGTTTTCACTAATGATTCTGAGGTTCTTGAATCTGAAGTAAATGGTCCCCTAAGCTCAGCAACCCCATCCTCAACCCAAAGGATAGCTTTTCAGAATCATGGCAAATCCCCACCCACTTCTGTCCCCATCCAGGGGGCCTCACCAAGACATAGCTGGCATTAGTTCCCTTGGTTCTAGGGCCCATGCGGGTGACCAGAGCATGGATGGCAATCCGGGCCTGTGGAGCCACACTGATGAAGACCCGGCAGCCCCCTGCACCCATCATCTCTGAACCCAGTGGGGGGCTCACAATTTCACCCTGGGGTCCAAAGAGCTGCATGTCGCATTCTGTAGGGGACAGCAAGTGGGTAGACTAAGTGTGGGTCTCAGGGACTCGGGAGCCAGGCAGACTTCTGATGTCAGGCAGGTCACAGCTGGGAGCAGTGAAGGGACCTGCAGCACTGTGGTTACGATCAGACTCCCAGGAAAAGCGCCCAAGGAACCCCCTCCACCAATCCCAGCTGAGCGACTTTAGGCAAATGCTTTAAGTGCTCCCAGCTTCCATCCCTTCTCTACAGTGCAGGGACAGTGGCTCACTCTGGGCAGGGCATTTGTCAGGAGGGCTTGATGCAGTTATGCTACACAAATACTCACCAGTGAAACTGGCACAAAAGAGGACCCAATACGGCAGCCACTTGTGCCCCACCAGCTGCCCCTCTAGAGCCTCCCTGAGGCTCCGATGCTTGGGTAGGGGGAGGCCAAGAAGTGAGCAGCGAGACCATGACACCAGCAAGCTCACTGCGGAGGGGCAGGGGGGGACTTGAAGCTCCTCACAACACTTTCACATTCGTTTGGGGACCAGCAATCTGGAGCCAGCTGGGAACCAGTTTCAGCCACCTTGGGCTGCTGGAAGCCAGCAAGCCCCTGAGGCAACAGGAACATTTGCAGAGGGTCTCTGTGGGACCACGGGCAAGGCAGGAGTCCTGAGATGCCATCCTTTGTCTGAGGTGTGTGGTGGCGTGCATTTGTGCACAAGAAGGTACATGGGAAGAGGACTGAGGGAAAGCAGCTCACAGAGGACCCAAAAGGACCTTGAAGAAGCTGAATGGCCAGCGAAAGGCATGGGCAATGGCCTGAGGAACTGGGCAAGGATGTGGACCAGGTCCCGTGCCTCCCTGTCCAGCTGCGCGGCCCAGAGAGAAAGCACTGCAGCCCTCCTCCGGAACCGCGTGCTGCACGTGCAGGGCGACACTGGCTGCCCCAGGCTTCTTCTTGGCTGGCTCCCTGTCTGCTCACTGCCCCACTAGAACTGGCCCATTCCCAGCCAGCAGCACAGGCCCAGTCACCGTCTGAGGAGGTGGCACCTTGCTGTACCTCTGTAGAAGGTTCCAGGGGCAGGCTGGCTCCCGTACCCCAGCAGCACTCCACTTCCGGGCCACACAAGGTGCAGCCTAGCCACCAGAATGTTGGTCCTGGAGCTAAAAGTCAGGCCAGACAGCTTCCCACACAACTTCCTCCATGTGAACCGGCCCCAAAGCAGCAACGTCTCCCCTGGAAAGTGGCAGGCAGTGAGGGCCCAGCACCCCTGCTCCAGGTGGGCTGAGTTGAGCTCAAGCCCCCACTTTCTTACTGACTGTGTGACTCAGCCTCTCCTAGTCTCGGGCTCCTACTCTGCAAACAGGGCACTCACCCCCCCAGTCACAAGGTGACCCCAAACATGAAGAACAGGCATGCAGATGGGGCACCCCACCAGCTGCGAGAGTGCTGGAACCATGCCAGGCCTGTAACTGGCAGCAACTGCCCGCGCGGCCCAGATGTACCTGCGCTGCAGTTGAGGGTGCTCTCAAGGACTCGGAGTGTGACCACCTCACCCAGGGGCCGCCCGATGGCCACCACACAGTCCGCCTGCCCTGGGCTTCGCATGTCAATGGTCCCTGCGGGCTCCAGGTGCTGCCTGCCACAGGCACCTGCAGAGGGAGCAGGCGCATGGTGAGCACAGCCCCTGAGGTCCCGCAGCACAGGGCCCAGCTCTCCCTGCTGTGCAAGGAGCCAGCACAGGGTGGCCCAGCAAGAAGTTGCCTCGGGTCAGGGAGGGGACTTCAGGGCTCAGAGCATTGTGATCTCAGGCTCCAGCCGCTTCCAGGTGCTCCAAGGAGAGGGAGGCAGTGCAGGGCACTGGCATTGTGTCACAGGGACCTGGGCTCCAGGCTGCACCCAGCAAGTTACTAGATGGTGACAGTTACGAATAAAGTAAGGTTTCCCTTTGCAAAGCAGGAAGGGAGTCTGCCCTGAACCCAGTGACATGCGGCCCAGAGGACCGAGTGCTTGTCCTGGCTTTCCCAGGCGGGGATGGCCTTGCCCACCCCTGCAGCCAGCCGCCCACAGAGAGAGGAAGGGACCTCACTGGACTCCACCAGGCTTTCCCGGGGCCACTCCAGAGGAGCACCAGCAACAGCAGCTGTGGTCTGGCCAGGGTTGGTGGCTTCTTTGTGGGGTGCTGGGCGGAGGGTTCCCTGCCCCTCGCAGGGCCCAGCCTGGCAGCTGCGCACTGTTGCTGGCTTGGACAAGTGCTGGCAGGAGCTGGCTGGCACAGGAGCCTGAGCCTGGGCTCCGTGGCAGGAGGCACGCCGGTGCTGGGTGCCATCCCCACAGGAGACAGAGCACTGTCAGGAGAGGGGCGGGTGTCACGGCTGGCCACGAGGACCGCAGAGCCGCAGCCAGCCGCGTCTGCTGTTAGCCTCGCACCACCTGCAGTGGCGGGCGTCTCCACGCTACGTGTCAGGGCCCCAGCGAGGGCCCTGGGGTGGGTCACGTGTGTGGCAAGAACTGGGATTCAAACCCACCTCAGCCGTCACTCTCACCCCTGAGCCCCCACAAAGTCTACAGCAGGAACCAGGCACCTCGGGGCGACCTCCTCACCCTCCATCAGACCCGCAACCCAGCGTCTGTGCTGCCCACTCCAGCCCTCACCTCTGCCCAGCCCAGATGCCCAGGGTCCTGCTGGCCAAGGTGGGAAGAGGCCCTGGAGGAGGCCTCTGGGGCTGCGGCTCGTTCCATCTGTTCTACCCCTGTGCCCCCACTGCACCAGGTCCTCCTGGGCATTCCGAGTCCTCTCTGCCTTTGTCTTTCTGGTGTTTGGCACAGGGTGGCAGTGGCTCTCCGTGGGACTGCACTGTCTGCCTTTCTGCCCCAGTGTCTCCGTCCTCGGCCTCCTGAGGCCTAGCTGCCCCAGGATCAGGCCTGCTGTGCCTTCTGTCTCTAGGCGCCCCTTCCCCAGGAGATGTCCTCTCCTTTGGGGACCACAGTGAATCAGTGCCTGTAGGGCTCCTTGTGTGTGAGGACCCACAGCTGATGCCACCCCAGTCCCACTTGGAAGTCTGACTGGCTGCAGCCCTGACCTCTGTCCAGTTGCCAACGTGCCACTGGTAGGTACAGTCAGTGAGGAGGCAGGGGACACTGGCCTGTGGCTGCACCAGAGCTGCACAGGATGCCTCGTCCACCTCAGTGTCCTGGCCTCCATCGAGCTGCATGCAGGCCACTGTGCGGGAAGCAGTGCCAAGGCCACAACTGGCTGAGCATGGACCAAGGGATGTGACCTTCCACCTGCAGGAAGAGAAAACCCAGAGAGAGCTGGCCCCTGCAAAGACGGCACTGGCCCTGTGGGCTCTGCTCCACCTCTGTGTCCTCGGACATCCTCACGGAGAGGTTCCAGGGCCAGGTGAGGGGAAGCGCAGCTGCTGAGCCTCCCGCCCGGTCACACGACTCTCTGGAACAGGAGAGGTTCTGAAGGGCTCTGGGAAAAGAGCCCTCTTGTCCCCTTTGTCACATAACACCCCAAACCACAGAGCTGCTGGCTGGCCCAGTGCCAGGCACAGGAAGTGATGCCCAGAATAATGGAAAACAGATCTCGACGTGCCACCCCCTGTGAGGAGAGAGGGGGCGCTGGAGGAGCCACACCACCCTGCTGTGTTAGCTTGGAATCACTCAACAAGTAAGAACGGGCACATTTTTCAGAACTGGGACGTGAACCCGGGCTGCCCGTGCTGGAGCCTGGAGTCCTAATGCTACATTCTGCTGCTGCCCTCAGGACCTGTCGCTTTGCCTCCAAACCCCTGCCTTCTGTGGGATCAGACACGGGTGATGGCACAGGCCACACTGAGACCCACCTCTCGGGTGCACGATCTCCACCTCAGCACCACTGGCACTGGGCTGCGTGACCTTGTCCTGAGGACGGTCCTGCACATGGCAGGACAGGTAACTTTGCTCCTCCCTCTGCCCACAGGGCCAGTAGCAAATCCCCCCGCCCCCAGCTGTGACCACTAAAATATCTCCAGGAGTTGCCAGGATAAGCTTGGAGGCAGAACCTCGCCAGCTCTGGAAGGGAGACAGACAGTGAGCAGAACCCCGAGCAGAGGCACAACGCTAGGTGGCCGGGACGCTGACAAGCAGTGCGGTGCAGCAGTGGCGGGCGCCGGGGAGCCATCTGGACGGCACCTGGGAGAACACCCCTGCTGTTAGCAGAGGCACCCAGGACCCCAAGGGATCCAGAAGAGAGCTTGGGCAGTGGGGAGCTAAGTGCAGAAGCCCTGAGTCAGGAGGAGCCCTGGAACACTCTAGCACAGCGAGGAGGCCAGGTTGGCTACAGTAGCATCCCACGGGCAGCCAGAGCTTGCGTGTGCATGTGATTCCCATCAAAACCCCAGACCATTTCTAAATGTAATGTGAAAAAAATAAAACGGGACTTCAGCATGAGCAAAGAAAGCAAGACACTTGCACTGTGGGTGCTAGATTCTGGTTTTCGTTTTTTTTTTTTTTTTTTTGACAGGTAGGGGATTGAAGCCAGGGCTGGTGCATGCTAAGCAAACACTCCACCACTGAGTTACACCCCAGCTCTTTTTTATTTTGTGACAGGTCTTGCTAAGTTGCTGAGGCTGGCCTTGAACTTGCAATTCTCCTGCTTCAGCCTCCTGAGTCACTGAGACTATAGGTATGCACCACTGCACCCTGCTTCTAAATGAATTTTAAAGGTACATAACATAAAAACAATGTGATATGGTTTAGGGAAGAGCTAGGAAAAATCAAACCAAACCTGTTAGAAAGCACAGACACAGACTCCAGCACATAAGAATTTAAGATAAGGGGACAAGCCGTCTGGGGAAAACATGCTGCGGTGGTGGCTCTGTGGTCCCTTCTGGGCCTCCCCATCCATGGATGGTGTCACACCCTCAGGGTCCTCCCCAGGACCTTCCCGCAGCTGCACACTGGGTTCAATCCCCAGCACCACATTAATCAATAAGTAAGTAAATAAATAAAATAAAGGTATCGTGTCCATCTACAAATAAAAATTTTTTTTTTTTTAAAAAAGAGCAGGTGCTAGCTAGGCAGACCACCCACAGGTGCTCCCGCAGCATCCGGGTCCCGAGCACCACACTGTCCACACAGGATGGCCTCCGAGCCCCCAAGAGCTTCCAGTCTTCCGGGGAAGGGGCTCACCTGGCGGGGCAGGGCTCTGGGCTGCAGTCCTCAAAGGGGCCAGGCCGGGGCACTGGCCAGCACTTGGAGTGGGGCAAAGGGACAGGGCGGCCACGGTCCAACCTCACACAGCGCACAGCCAGGGGCACCTGACCCCCTCCACAGGTCACTGGGCATGGTGCCAAGGCTCGGGCCTCCCACCTGTGGAGGAAGGCCAGCACTCCATGGGAGACCACCTCCACGCCAGCCGCCTTCCCTGCCGCTTCCCTCCCCAACTCACCGAGCCGGGCACGGGCCAGCCTGGCAGACCTCCTGCCGGCTCCCAGGCTTGCCAGCCACATCACAAAGCTCTTCCTGGACAGGTGTCCCCAGGGCAGAGTCCATGCACAGGAAACGCAGCTCCATCAGACCTGCAGCAGGAAGCGGGGTCCCCCTCCCCCTGAGAGGCAGGCTCAGCAAGGATCTGGGTCATAGGGCAGCTCTTGCAGATGAGGCTCCCAGGTTTGGGGTCCTGGCTCTGCCACTTACCAGCTGTGTGACTTGGACAAGTGACTTAACCTCTCTGAGCCTCGTGTTGTTCATATAATGGCATCTACCTTGCAGAGACATTTATGAAGATGTGGAAGGGCAGCTGTGAAGTGCCTGGTGCACGGTAAGTGGGAGTGGCTGCTGGTCACCAAGAGCCAGGGTCAGTGCCAGGTCAGGGCGCCTCCCGCAGTGCTCACTGTCAGCCAGCTATCAAGGCCATCACTTCTTTGGGATCCTCAAAAGCAGCTGCTTGCTGGCCTCAGTTTTAAGCACGCTGATATTGGACTGAGTGCGTGGTTAGGACTCGCATATGGAAACACTGCGTATCACATCTATCTATCATCTATCTATTGGTACCAGGCATCGAACCTAGGGGAGATTAACCACTGAGTCACATCCCCAGCTCTTTTTATTTTATTTTTTTTGTTGTTGTTGTTTTTTAGGTACTGGGGATTGAACTCAGGGGCCCTTGACCACTGGGCCACATCCCCAGCCCTTTTTTTTTTTTTTTTTTTGTATTTTATTAGAGACAGGGTCTCACTGAGTTGCTAAGTGCCTCACCATTGCTGAGGCTGGCTTTGAACTCGCGATCCTCCTGCCTCAGCCTCCCAAGTGCTGGGATTACAGGCGTGCGCCACCGTGCCCGGCTCCCAGCTCTTTTTATTTTAAGACAGGGTCTCATTAAGTTGCTGAGGCTGGCCTCCATCATCCTGCCTCAGCCTCCTGAGTCACCAGAATTACGGACATGCACCACTATGACTACCCATCAGCGTAGAAGTAAAATTCTTTTAAAACCAGAAGATCGTGCTGATGAGCATGTGGAGAAACTGGACCCGTGTGCTCAGTCAGTGGGAACAGGGTTCCGCCGTGGGAAACAGCACAGCGCCTCCTCCAAACATTAACCTAGAATGGCCTGTGACCCAGCGGTCCCACTCTAGTTTCCACTGAAAAGAACCGACAGCAAGCCTCAGCACCCCACGCGGAGTGCAGCAGCACTCGCTGAAGCTAACGTGGCGGCAGGCCATGGGCTGTCCAGGGGACTGCACACAGTGTCCTCCGGCCCTACTGCAGGAAGCTTTTCAGCATTAAGAAAGAAGAGAGTGTGACACCTGCTACCACGGAGAGGAGGCTTGGGGACATTATGCTAAGTCAATGAAGCCAGTTACAAAGGAGGAACCCTGTGGGACCGCACAGATATGGGGTCCCCAGAGAAGTCAAACCATAGAGACAGTTGGGAGGCTGCAGGGCCTGGGGCAGCTGGTGTTGGGCAGGGACGGGCAGTACTGATGGAGAGGCCCTGGAGGAGGACAGTGGCACTGGCTGCAAGGCAGTGTGAACTCATTAATGCCCCGAACCAGACACTAAAAAATGGTTAAGATGCCGAGTTTTATGACAGGGCACATTCTACAATAAAAAATTGGAAAAACAAAACAACATGTATTTCTTAAGAGTAACTTTGCTTTTCTGCCTCGGTCACTTTGGGCCTGCCTCTTGCAGCTCTGTGGGACTGCGAGGGACAGGCTCTCAGTGCCAACCCTGTGGGTGCTATCATCCTCCCTGTCTTTCAGCCACTCAGGGAACACAGGCGGAGCAGGCAGCAGGCCCCTGGTCTGGTCTCCTGTCTGCGCCCTGCTCTGATGCGGTTCGGGTATTCTGTGAGCCGCCTCAAGTATGTCTTGGCACTACCACGCAGGGAGGGGAGAGAGCTTATGACCAGCGCTGGTCCTTGGCACGTCCTGGGGCCTCACCTCGCCCACAGGAGACAGAGCATGGCCCTGCCAGAGGCGTCCACGTGTGTGCGGCCTGAGCCTCCAGGCTGGCATTGCCCAGTGGCAAGGGGGCCTCTTCCCCAGGAGATGCAGTGTCCAGCTGCAGGACGAGGGCATCTGTGAGTGGAGCCGGCATCCCCACCTCCACCCTGGGCGCCCAGCTCCCCGCCCCATCCTGACCTCTCAAGGAGACAGCAGGGAGGGCAGGAAGCGGCTGCACACGTGGGGCTCCCCTGCTATTCCTGCTGCCTCCCCGCACCTATGGTGCCGTGTACCCCACTTTGGCCTTTGTGTCTCATCGTGGGGGTGTTCACTGGGTGGGGCTGCGAGCTGGAGCTCAGCAGTGGGGTCTGTAGGCAGCCTGGCCTGTAATCACTCCCCGCAAGGGCCAGTCTGGTCAGCTTCTGAGCAAGGCCACTCAGCCCAGAATCCCTGGGTGCCAGGTGGGGCAGCAGCCAAGTTCAACCCTCCTTGGATGCTCCCAACAGGTCTCTATCCTCTGAGCCTCACTTGCCCCTTCCAGGGCCCTCCAAGTCTGTCCTCTGGCCAGGGTCGCCCTCACAGCACCCGGCAGAGGGGTGGTGCTCTTGCTGTGGCCTGCCAGTGCTGGTGACCAGTGCCCATTGCTCTTTCTCCTAGCCAGGTAGGAACAAGAAGCCTCAGCCACCCTCCTGCCCTGTCACTTACCTGACTCCAGCCTGGAGGACATGCCATCCTGACACAGGGCTCGAGAGCAGGCGACCTCTCATCTGTACAGCAGGGCCCTGCAGTTGCGGGTGCCTCCAGGCCATCTGACCCCCGCACAGGTGTTACATTCCGGGAGGCCACACCTGTTGCACAGGCCACTGTGCAGGGGCCAGGGTCTGACACCTCCCACCTGAGGACAGCACGAGACCCTCATCAGGCCCTGCTCGGCGCCTCACTGTAGGCGTGGTCCAGCTTGAGGGCAGGCAAGCAGCAAATCTGCCCCCCACAACATCAGGAACCCAGAATGTTTGCCCACAAAGAAGCAAAGCTCAGAAGTCGTTCCCTGCAGCTCCAGACCACACCTTCAAGGCACTTTCAGGTTTCCCCTAAGAAGGCCTCCTGCGTGGTGGCCAGGCACCCCACCTGGCACCAGGCATGGGGAGACAGAGCCACCCCTCCTGCCCTCCAGGGGCCAGGGCAGATCCCCAACCCAACAGTGAGACAGACATTCCATGCCCCACTGCAGGGGCTGAGAACGGGTACCAAATGGGATCACAGCACCAGGGTTGGGGGACAAGTGGGCTTCAGCTGCGTGCCTGGGCAGAGCTGCCCAGGTGCTGTGGTAAGAAGAATGCCGAGGCTGGATCAGGGCTGGCCGAGCAAGAGCAGTGGCTGCCTGCAGTCTGCCATGCACGAGGGGAAAGAGCCAGAGCCGTGGGCACCCAGTACTGGACAGACGAGAAGGGGCCCAGAGAGGGAGGGGACTCGCCCCAGCCGCCCAGCAGGAAGAGGGAGTGTGGGCTGTGTGGGCGAGACAACGGAGGGCATGAGGTGATGTCCACAGCCTCTCACTTGGGGTCCACCACCCCCACAGCCCCTCCACAAGCAGGGCCTCCACCCCACTCTGCAGCAGGGGCTAAAAGTTCAGCCAGGGAAGCCCGTGGCCAGGGGCTCCAGGACACGGGGAGCTCTGAAGGGGCATGCTTAGGCACCAGGTGTCACCACCTGTCACCAGGATGGGGCCTAACCAAAGGCCTTGGGGAGAGGAGACTCGGGAGGGTGGGCTCCACACACGCATGAGCCGTGCCAGGGTGCACCCGCTCGCGCTTGCCTGGCTGGGCAGGGCTGGGAGTTGCAGGGCTCCACCTCCGCCGGCTGCTGGGCCACCGCTCTGCACCGGGCCGGCGACAACGTCCTCAGGTGGTCCCCCTGTGCCTCCACACAGTGCACCAGCCGCTCACGAAGGCCTCCCCCACAGGGGGCACTGCATGGGCCGATGTCTCCAGCCAGCCAGCTGAGGAGCAGGAGGAGGGGTCCGGGCTGGCTCGGGGACACTGGGGGAGGGGCCGCAGGCCCACAGCCCCTGCACTGGCGGACTCACTGGCCAGGCCCTCTAACTCCAGATGTCCTGAGCTGTCCTCCAAGAGGGCCAGGCCTACAGAGCTGCCCTGCGCACCAAGCTAGAGGACAGGTGCCCAGTGGTGCAGGCAGGCAGCTGCCCCGGTGCTCCACCCAGCAAGGGCGGCCTGACTCCTAACAGCACATGGCAGCCAAATGCTCCTGCCAGGCAGGAGGAGTACTGCCCCACCAGCACCCGAGACACCCACGGTTCTCCCAGGTCCCCACCACCCTGCAACAAGCACCTCAGCTCACGGCAGACTCCACAAAGGCTGACGCTACCACCCTATCTGAACCGAGTCTCAATGTCCCCATCTGCAAAACGGGTCACCAACAGAGTCTGCCCCACTGGGCTGACACCAGCATTACACAGGAACATGCACAGAAGCTGCCCAGCCCAGGCCACCTGGGCCCCAGCAGCCAGGGGATGGCCCAGCAAAGCACTTACTATGGGGGACACGGCGCAGGGTTGCAGGACTCTGGCCACGAGGGAGGCTGGGGGCTCTCTTGGCACTGGGCAGTCTCCACCCACTGCCCCCGGGCCTGGTCCAGGCAGCCATAGGACACCCAGCGCAGTCCTGCGAGAGCAGAGCAAGAGCTCGACCCCCTCCAGGCAGGGACGGCAGGGCAGAGGCGAGCGTCAGCCCGGGCCTCACCTGCCCCACAGCTCACCGAGCAGGGCCCGCGCACGGCGGCCCACGCCCAGGCTGCCCGCTGCCTAGGCTGGAAGTAGGTGAAGGTGATGTTGGGGGCGGCGAGGTGGCCGTGCTCCTCACTGTGCCGCTGGTACACCTGGGTCAGCAGAGGGGAGCCCAGGGACTGTTCAGTGGGCTCCAGGGGCCACCATCATGGCCACCCGACCCGGAACGCCTCTCCGCACTCGTCTCCCAGCCCCAGGCAGGACAGCGCAGCGGATGGGAGCTTCAGGTAGCTTTGGGGGTGGGCCATTCACCTAGGAACCGGGAGGGCTGGGGCGGGGAGCTAAGGGAACATGGAGTGCGGAGCCCCGGGGTGACGGGGCAGACTGCAGCAGGCTCAGGAGCAGCAGCAGCAGGGCGAGGGGGACCTCAGCAGAGGGCCCAGGCAAGGGTCGTGCAGACCAGACCGGCACGCGGCTCCAGAGTGGGAGCCAGGCACGCGGCCAGCAGGAATGGCCCGAGGCCCAGGGACCCTCAGAGCTGGGAGAGGCTTCAGCAGGGCTCTTGGCCTGTTTGCACTTTGGGAAGGGGCTGGGCCCAGGAAAGGGGCCAGGCAGGAGGCCCAGAGGAGGTCACACAGTGGGAGGAGACACCTGCCCTGTCTGGCTGCCTATCACAGCCCACCTGGGTAAGTCCTGACCGGCTGCACCTGGAGAGGGGCCCACACAGCACAGGATGCTGGCGGAGCTGCCTGCAGCCAGCGCTGGGGTCAGGCCGCTGGGGAGGGGGAGCTGGGCGAGCTGAGCCATGTGGGGAGGCAGGAAAGGTCATGGGGACCTGCTCTGGCCTGGGCCCCCGAGGAGCCCTGCCAACTCCCCAGCAGGAGCTGCTGAGACTCCACCCCTCTCCGAATGTCCTCCAGGGCAGGTTCTGCTACAGTAACTCCAGTGGACCCCAAAGGAGCAGCAGGACACACCAGGGACACTCACTCCCCTGCCCACGCCCCAGGAGGCGTGGGAGGCCAGCCCTCCACTCTGCACGCTCCCTGCAGGGCCCTCTCACCACTGCCAGAGCTCCAGGCCCTTCCGGGCACCAGGCCTTGTGTTGTCTGGGACATAAGCTTGGGGGCACTGCGCTTGCGTTTGGCCCAGCACAGGGCACACACCCTGGGAGGCCCCCAAGGGGCCCGAGCGAGCCAGCAAGCAGACGGACAAAGGGGCCCAGCTGGAGCACGGGGAGAAGACCACTGGCCCCTCAGCTCTCCCGGGACCTGGATCTCCATGGCTTCCTGGGCCGGCCCCCAGATGCGGAGTTCCTCCAGGTAGGGCAGCCGGTCCTCCGCGAGCGCCACTCTGTGCTCCACACGGCTGTCCTCCAGCAGGGAGGGGAAGGCGGTGCTGGGGGAGACGCTGCCATTCCCAGCCACGACGTAGCGCCCTTGGATCCTCACCGCTGCGAACACAAGCCGGCACTGTGGAGCAGGGGCTGCCCCTCACAGGGGAGCTGCTCACCATGAGGGTGCCCCCTGCACAGTGGGGGCTCTGGGCTAGGGCAGGGGTGGAGGTGACAGCAGGGCAAGGGGACAGGAGGGCCCTCCTGCCAACAGCACTCAATCCCCATGGCCCTGTCACCACCCTCGCCTAAGGAGCTGGTCCTCCTGGTGTCTGGTCAGGAGAGACCCTCTGTGTGCACCCCTGTGCCTTGGGCACAGCACTGGCTCTGCACCTCGTCCCAGAACCTGGTTAGGGCTACAGCCTCTGCCCCACCAGGTGCCCCCATGTACAGAACACACATGGCTCAGGGCTCTAGGACCCCAGGACAAGCACCCCCTTTCAAGGGCTCAAAGGTCAGGAGGAGGAGGCACACTCAGGAAACAAAGGCCCACCATGGCCCTGAGCAGTACACAGGTGGCCTTGCCCAGAGCTGGCCTTTGCCCACGGCTTCTGGGGTTTGGAGAGACGTCTGTTTCTGGCAGGGGCTGGCTCGCCAGAGCTCAGGTAGGGCTGCACGCCTGCCTGGCAGGCACAAGCAGGGCTGGCTATGAAGAAAGACCAGCCACACGATTAGGGTGGGGCTTTGGGGGCCCTGGAGATAGATCATCCAGGACAGCAGTCACTCATTCACTCAACAATCCACCTGTGAAATGAAGCCCTTCCCCAGAGCGAGAGCGGCCGTGGCTGGGAACACAGCAGGTCTCGGAGTTCTGGGAGCCCTCCTAGTGAATCAGCACACCCGTGGCTCAGGGAACCCCACACCTGAGACTGGAGTCAGAAGCGAGGCCCTTAGGACTGAGACGACTGGCCAAATGCAGTGGCCTCCTCTGCTCAGCTCACCCAGGTGCGTGAAGCGCGGCCTGTGGTTGACTACGTGCACGTTGGTCATGTTGGGCGTGACCGTCAGGAAGGTGGTGTACTCTAGGGAGAAGCAGAGCGGGGGTCTGCATGGGCCTCGTGTCACCTACCTCACTACAGGAGCCACCACAGCCAGAGAAATGCTAACAATGCCCAGGCTGCTTCCAGAGGCAGCAAGGCCTCCTCACGTCCTAAGTCCTCCAGCCCTGGGAGCACACTAGGGAGGCAGGGCTCACGTTCCGTGGACCACTCAACACTGACATTGGCTGCAGGAGCCCTGTTTGGGGAGATGGCTAAGTTGTGATTGACTTCAGGCCATGGAAATGTTTGGACATTGCCGCTTTTTGTAGTCTCACGAGACTTGGCCCGGGATCTCGAGAGACTTGGGCCGAGCGCGGAGCGGGTCGGGCCATTTTGGTTGTTGGTTGTTTGCTGGTGTGTGGTACGTGTTAGAGTTGTTAGAGCCAGAGAGAGAAACTGACAGAATAAAGATCCTGTTTGTTTCCAGTCTGCCTCTGAACTTATTCCCACAGCTTTGCTGCTCCAAGCAACCATCGCTTCAGGCGACAACAGGTGGCAAATGATTTTTTACTTCTTAAATAAACAGTCAAAGCCAAGGCTGGGTGCGGTGGCGCACACCTGTAATCCCAGCACTTGGGAGGCTGAGGCAGGAGGATCGCGAGTTCAAAGCCAGCCTCAGCAATGGTGAGGCACTTAACAACTCAGTGAGACCCTGTCTCTAATAAAATACAAAAAAGGGCTGGGGATGTGGCCCAGTGGTCGAGTGCCCCTGAGTTCAATCCCCGGTACCAAAAAAAAAGCCAAGGATCGCCCAGCCCAACACCCCTCCTGTCTACTCCAGCCTGACGCCCCTCCTGTCCCCTGGCACCCCTCTTAATGGTATTTCCTGAGTGGGAGGAAGAGGCTGGCCCGCCACAGGCTGCACAATGACCTATTTCTCCGCATCACAGCTAGTGCACAGCTGTTACTGAGGTGCCACAATCCTGGTGGCTATATCATCACCATGGCAGAGTGGCAAAGTGGGGAGAGGCAGGCTGAGACCTGGGGAGGCCGGGGGCTGAGCAAACCCTCCCCAGGGTGGTCCTACCTCGGGCTGTGCCGGCTATGAAGGAGCCCTGCTGTGGGCTGCACGTGCTGTTGTCCCCTCCACACACGTGGCACGCATCCCACACCATCCCGGAGTCCATCCTGCCATCGCAGCCAAACGTCTGTGCAAAGGAACCAGCGGGAGGCGGTGTCGTGGGAGGTGCTGTTCTCCAGACACAGCCCTGTGGCTCCAGGACCGAGGACCCACGCAACCCTCAAGTCAACACAGGAAGAGGGCTTAGGGGGCTCAAGCAACTGGCCCAAGGCCCCAGCACGGCCCTGCCCAGGCTGACCCCAAGCCCCCATCCCCCACACTCCTCCCCTGCAGACCGCAAGGCAGTTCCACCATGGCTAGCACCCACAGGCTGCCCCTGGAGTCCTCCCACAGGCACAGGCAGGCCTTAGGCCACAGGGGATGCAGGGCACCTGGGCTGTCCACACACACCCACCCTGCAGCTGCCAGACACACACAGGCTCAGGGCCCCGTCCTCCGGAGGGCCGCTCGGCACACACCGGGTCCCATCCAGGAAACGGTCTCCACGCCTCACGATAAAGCTCTCACCAATGGCCCAGCACATGTGTCTGCACAGAGCATCCCCTGGGAGGACAGAGTGACAAGGACCCTGATGAAGGAGGGGGGAGGGAGGGCAGTGAGCTGGGCCAGGCAGCCCCCGGGACCATGCTGCCGGCTCCTGCCCGCCAGCCCCGTCCAGCTACATCCTCACACCTGGGCCCGGTGTCTATCCCGTCTCTGTCCTGTCTCCTCAGGCAACGATGATCACCATCTGATAACTGCTGCTCCTGGACATAAACCCAGGGCACCTGGCATTTCCCCTGCGTGATCTCCCTGAATCTGTCCACAGAGGGAGACCCTGCTACGGTCTCCATTGCACAGATAGGAAAACCAAGGCTGGAGAGGAGACCTCCCTGCTCATCTGCTGGGGGGCCAGGCTGGGCCACCGTGGGATCCCTGGTCTGCAGCACGCCAGAGGCTCACCCTGGGTCCTGCTCCAACCAGCACAGGGTGATGGTGGTCGACCCTACTACCTGGTTGGGGGCCTCCAGGCCCAGCACCCCTGTGCTCCACAGCCCACCTTGACTGTACTGGGCTGCGGCACCCCAGCGGTAGAAGGAGGGGCTGCCTGGGGAGAGGTGCAGCGGCTGGCCATCAGTCTGGGCGCACTGCTCGGACATGAACTCCAGCTGAGTCTTCTCGCAGGCCTGGTCGGAGAAGGCAGAGGATAGGCTCTGGTCATGGGAGGCAGCAGCCACCTGCTTCGGGGGAAGACGCGAGGCAACCCAGACCCGCTGGGCCTTGACTCCCTTCTCTGAAGGGTGGGGGCAACCAGGGCACCTGCCTCTCTGCTGATGAGAAAACTCTCGAGAATCTCTAAGAGACACAGGGCAGCACCAAGAAGAGGGCAGGGGACAGCAACGCTCTTGGGACAGCTCTCAAGGCCTGAGCCTGAGAAAACAGGGCTGGCGGTGTTCACTGCCTACCAGGGGCATCAGGAGCAGGCCTCAGGAAAACTGAGCCCCAGCGCCGAGGCAGGCAACCTGGCCACTCCTACACTGCAGAGACAAGGACTAGGAGGGGACCCACGGGCAGAGACCCTGAGGCGCTACCCTGCCAGCAGGCTGCTGCCCTGCAGAGACCCTCCCTCGAGGCCTGGGGCGCCTGCTGAGAAGGCGGGGAGGGAGCTGTCGCACAGCTGTCAGATGGCCAGGGCCATCCCCAACCGGCCACCCACAGCAGCAGGTGGACTCTGAGCAACGTGAGCGCTCCATCCCACCACCGAGGATGGCGGGAAGAACGCAGCAAGCCACAGGGAGCGGAGCGCCACTGGACCTGGGGCGAATGGAGCGCTTGCTGCTGGTGGAGCACAAAAGGCACCGGGCGCGTGGCACTCCTCAGAGGGGCCACAGTCACCCACCAGTTCACTTCCAGGCATTTGCTAGTCTCGATGTTGAGTTCCCCCCAAAGGCCACGGGCTGGAGGCTTGGTGCCCAGGTGGTGCTAGGAGAGGTGGTGGGGCCTCTAACAGCTGGGACTGGCTAGAGGGGGCGCCTAGGTCACTGGGGCATGGCCTAGAAGGAGATACTGAGACACAGGCAATCTTTACTTCCTGGTGCCTCGAGGCCAGCAGTTCTGCTCTGCCACATGCTCCCCACCATGATGGTCTGCCCCTGGCCCAAAGACAGAGGGTCAAGCGACTGTGGGCTGAAACCTCTGTGCCAGAACAAATCTTTCCTCCTTATAAGCTGATTTATCTCAGGCATTTTGGTACAGCAGTGAAAGCTAAATAACAGTATTACTATGGTGATCATGTCCCCTCCAAAATTCATCTTGAAACTGAACCCCCAAAGCACCTGTATTAAAGAGGTGATGGGATCATGAGGGCTTGGCCTTGTGAATGGGGCGGCACCCTTGTGAAAGGGCTGGGTGAACCATATAGGCCCTTTCCTCCTTCCTTCCTTTCTGCCATGGGAGGGCCCAGTGACTCCCTCTGGAGGCTGCAGCAACAAAGGCCGCCTGGTAAGCAGAAGGCAGCCCTCACCAGACACCAAACAGCTGGGACTCGATCTTAGATTCCCAGACTCCACGACCATGAGAAATAAACTTCTGTTCTGCATAAATTACCCAGTCTGGGTATTTTGTTACAGCAGCACACATTGACTGAGACAGGTAAATACAGTCAAAAGAATAGACAGCAGAGACTCCCATCAAGCACGTGTGCAAGCTCCCTCACAGCGGCACGACCCACAGCAGCCAGAAGGTGGAACCAACCCCAGTGTCCATCAACAGACAGCGGTGACAAAAGGCATTCCATCCTAGGACACACCACCCAGCCTCAGGAGGGAAAGCAGCACTGACTCGCTGGATGCAGGTGAGCCCTGAAAAGCGTCTGGCGGAGAAAGCCAGGCACCAGGGACCACACGGCTTCGGGGGCCCCTGCATGAACGTCGGCACAGAGCAGATGGAGCTGCAGAGGCAGAGAGTGGACCAGGGGCTGCCGGGAGGCAGGAGGCCAGAGACTGCTCACTGAGCAGAGTGCGCTCTGAGTGACGGGAATGCTTGGAACTTGACAGGGGATGGCCCCTGCCTGGCACTGAGTGTGCCGGGCGACCCCCATTCACCGCCACGCAGACGCGGAAGGGCCCTGGTGCTGGTGGTGGGGTGTGTTCCCAGGGGCAGCACCACGTGCTCTGGAGGCCCCTGCGGGTCACCAGTAGGACTCTCCTGTGTCTGTGCTCCCAGTGTCCCTCTCCTTTGGCTCCCCAGGCCCGCTGTCTCCCAGCTGCCCTCCTGGCCCCAGCAGGCTGGCCCACCTGGGTGTTGCACATCTCGGCCTGGAGGTCCGCACCGACACACGCACGCCCTCCAAAGGCAGGTCTGAAAGTGCCCGTGAGACATGGGGGTGAGAAGTGACCGCTGCCCCAAGCAGGGAACGGAATGCAGGGAAGAGCACCCCTCCTCACAGTACCTGGGGTTACTGCAGCGCCGCCTCCTGGTGACCACGCCTCCCCCACAGGAGCGGGAGCAAGGGCTGCGGGGACCCCAACTGGACCACTGCCCATGCACTGCTGCCACGGGGCTCAGCTCTGCCAGTGAGCGGCAGTGACCCTTGGAACACCACTGCAAGATAGGACGGCTGCATCTCCCAGCCCTCACATGGGGACCCCAGGCCCCCCCCACATCTCACACTGCTTAGGGATAAAACGCTAAAGTGAGCGGTCAGGCCAGCAGCTGAGGACAGAGGACGGGTCTAGCCACCCGGTGAGGTGGCTAGGGAGTCTGGGGGAGATGGCATGGCGTAAATGGGCATCAGGACAGGAAGCTCAGGCTGTGCCGTCACCCAGCAAACCTTCTCTGTGCAGTGGAGGACAATGCCATGCCCACGTCCTGAGCTGGGGGAGGGGTGGGCTGTGGCATGAAGCCTGGGAGCCGGGACCCAGTGAACCCCACGTTTCCAGACAGATGCAGCCAGGGCAAGGCTCTAGACCCACCAGATCCCCCGCCTCAGCAGACACGGAGCAGCCTCCCACCAGGGTGTTGACCCCACCAACACAGAAACCCACCCAGCTTCCAGGCCCACAGCAGGCTGGGGTGAGCCACAGACAGGTGACACCCATGGCACCCGTGAGGCACACCTCCTGACATGACAAGGGGGCCACCAGGGACAGCTCCAGACTCTCTGCCTGCGCTGCCCCTTGCTAAGCTCTAGGAGGTGCCCTGCGAGAACACGCACGCGCACACAGCTGACCGTTCACTCCTCACTCTAACCTTCTCCGTACCACACTCTGTCCCATCGAGCAGGGGAACAAGGAGGCGGCTGCAGCTGCCTTGGTCCAGAGGGTCTGTGTGGCAGGAGAGAGCCTGGCACATGTCCTAAGAGGGAGCCAGGCAGCCAGCTCAGGGACCACCCGGTCATCGTCCCTCCCAGACCACAAGGCACACGGACACAACTGGTACTGCTCCATGGCTACTGGTGGTTGGCCTGGAAGGACAAGGAAACCTGGCCAGGGCCAACCATGTCTCTTAGGGCCCACAAAAATGTTTTACTTTATTTTAAAATCAGAAGATTAAAAATAAATGGCTTGGGCTGGGGTTGTGGCTCAGCGGCAGAGTGCTCGCCTCGCACGTGCGCGGCCCGGGTTCGATCCTCAGCACCACGTAAACATAAATGCATTGCGTTGTGTACAACTAAAGTAAATAAATAAATATTTTAAAAAATAAATAAATAAATAAATGGCTTGGGGCTGGGGTTTGTGGCTCAGCGGTAGAGCGCTCGCTTAGCACGCGCACAGCCTAGGTTTGAACCTCAGTGCCACGTAAAAAATAAAAAAAGGCATTGTGTACAACTAAAATAAATAAATAAATATTTTTAAAAATAAATGGCTTAATAGTATTAACACCCTTGTACTTAAAATAACAAAAGTTCATTTCTATAAAAATACTAGGACCTAGTGTTTGATGTTCCTTCATGAAGACAGGGGCCACCAGGGCAACAGGGCCTGGGCTCCTGGATGTCCCTGGCAGCCGGGGAGGATGCCATCTTTGGGGGTGTCTGTCCCCCTCATCTCTCCACCCCTGCCTGGAACATGTGCTGAGGCTTCTGTCAGGAGGTCACTCCCTCCAAAAAGACCTCTGTGCTCAGCAGCAGGTGGAAAGCCCTTGGTGGCCATCCGGGGCAGCACCAGGACCAGTTATACAATTTGGGGGGCCCAGCCAAACACAAGGGTGGGGGCTTTTGTTCAAAAAGTTTTAAGGATTTCAAGAGGCATCTGACAGCATTAAACCAAGGGGACTGTGGAGCTGTCCCTCTGTGATGCCACCAGGCAGAGGTGAGCTGGGAGGGGCCAGGCCCTGGTCAGGTGGACTCACCAGGCCCTCCCTGGTGAAGGTGCAGGCAAAAGCCCCTGGGCCAAAGGCCACCCGGCACTGCTCGTCTGCGCCATAGTAGAGGCCTGGCTGTACGTCCGGCAGGTGGCCCTTGGATCCAGACGATGACTGTGGTGGGTCCCACGCGCAGGGCACCCGTCCCAAGCTGCTGCAACAGGCCCTGGCTTAGGCCCCGGCTTAGCCCCAGGGTGGAGACCAGGTGGGGCTGGATGGAGAAGGTGGGAATGGGGGGCTTTGGCGGGGGTGTGTGGCGAGTTGGCTTGGGCCTGGCAGGCACCAGGTGGAGGTGGGTGTGGAGCAGATGGAGGTGATTTGGAGGATTCAGGAGGGGGCAATGCAACAGATGGACCAGCACAGGGAGTGGAGGGGGAAATGCAGGCTGTGGGGGAGGCTGGAGGGATGGGAGGATGGGAGGAGGTGGGGGCAGATGAAGGTGCACTGAGGAGTGGGCGCAGGAATGGGGTGGGATGGGTGAGTGGGTGCAGGGGAGTGGGAGAGAATGAGGGAGTGGGGCCTGCTTGGGAGTAGAAGAAGGGGTGGGTGCAGGGAGGGGTGGATGCAGGGGCCAGGAAGGCTGGAGCAGTCCCAGGACAGGAAGTAGGGGTGCTCACTGTGCAGACAAGGTGGGTCTGATGGGCATGGCAGTTCAACCCTGATAGGTGGAGGGTGGAGCCTCTAGGTGAGGGGGCTTGTGTGGGGGTGGAGGCTGTACCTAAGCAGGTGCTGCAGCTGCCGGCGGCTGCAGGTGGACCACTCCAGGCCCCCACGCGCTGGCACTGCACCGTCAGATGCCATCACATGGCCACTGGGCTCGCATTCACTGCCTGGTGCACCGTCATGGTCAAGGCCAAAGCTGGGGAACATGTGGTCCAGGGAGCTTTTGAACCTGGGTTGACCCTTGGTCCTGCCACCTGATAGCTGGGCATGGCTAAATGAGTCTTGCCCTGCCTCAGTTGCCTGCCTGGGCAGTGGGGAGGTGCTGGCCCAGCAGGGTGTCTTGCACCTCTTTTGGCTAATAAATATCAAAAGGCTAGAGCTATGGCTCAGTGGTGGAGTGCCTGCCTAGCATGTGTGAGGCACTGGGTTCAATTCTCAGCACCACATAAAAATAAATAAATAAAATAAAGGTATCGTGTCCATCTAGAACTAAAAAAAAAAAAAAATGGAAAAGAAAAGGCTATAACCACATGCAGGCAAGCTGATCCATGGTGGTACAGTTCTGCAGGGAGCAGATGGAAACTGGGGTGGGCTAGGGGGATTTGGGGGCTGCCAATGAGGCCTCCTTCCTTGGGTGGCTGCACAAGTGTTCAGTGTGTGTGGAAATGCATAGCGTGCATGTACGTAGAGCTAAAAGTTCAAGACAACCACTGTCCCTTCCCTTTCTAGGCAGCGGGCTTCCAACCACAGCACTTTAGATGCCTCTGTACTACTGAGCTTTTTTCAACAATTGGGTATTAGTTCCATATATATATTTATTTATTTTATTTTATTTTTATTTATTTATTTATTTTGTACCAGGAATTGAACTCAGGGGCACTCGACCACTGGGCCACATCCCCAGCCCTTTTTTGTATTTTATTAGAGACAGGGTCTCATTGAGTTGCTAAGTGCCTCGCCATTGCTGAGGCTGGCTTTGAACTCACGATCCTCCTGCCTCAGCCTCCCAAGTGCTGGGATTACAGGCGGACGCCACCTCGCCCCGGGCTTCCATATATATTTTTTTTAAAAATCAAAAAGAAAAGAAACCCACTACCCAGGTAAACACTAATAGATAGGAACAAAGATTTGCCCACAAGAATGTATAATGTACCTATCTGGAAAAATTTGGAAACATCCTAAATATTCAACAAGAAGGGATTACTTAAATAATTGTGGTGCATACAAAAATGTTAGAAAACCTAGGAGAAATGTTGGGATGTATTTTACACTGAAAAGCAGGTAACAAAGCAATGTATGGCATGATCCCAATGCAGCAAACACAAATTATATGTGCCTACCGTGTGTGAGGCCCTGGGCTTAAGTCCCTCTCTAAGTGAGGGACTTGTAATAATTTTTGAAGCCTGTTTATTTAAAATATTTTTTAAACATTTTTTTAGTTGGTGACAGACCTTTATTTATTTATACACGGTGCTGAGAATCAAACCCAGTGCCTCACACATGCCAAGCAAGTGCGCTACTGCTGAGCCACAACCCCAACCCCTTTTAAATATTTTTTTTAATTGTCAATGGACCTTTATTTTATTTATTTATATGTGGTGCTAAGAATTAAACCTGGTGCCTCACATATGCTAGGCAAATGCTCTACCACTGAGCTATAAACCCAGCCCTACAGCCTGTTTTTTTTTTTTAAAGCTGCATTTCCTACAAAACTTCATTTTCTAATTGCTAAGTTGTTTTGCCAAGTTGTTTCTAATTGCTAAGTTGGTTCTTTTAATCATTCATTAATTAAGAAGTGTCAGATGTCCCTGTCTCGCCCCTACCTTTCCTACTCCAGTGGGTCAGGAGAGAGGGCTCCTACTGGCAGGCTCTGCCCAGCCCACTGCCCTCAAGACCACACCCTCCACCCCAAGGCCCCAAATCAGCTCCCTGGCCAGCTGGTGGGGCACATACCTGTGCCCAATCTCATGGGCAATGGTGACCCCCAGGTCGAAGCCAGTGTCCTCTGTGATGAGGCAGCTCCAGGAGGAGGAACAGGCGCCCCCTAGCTGGGTGACTCCCCGAACTTGCCGGTTGCCATCAGGCAACTCCAAGTCAAACCTCGGCAAGAAGAGTCCAGGTGGGCTTTGGCGCTCGCTGCAGCCAGGCCGCCTGCGAAGAGGGCAGGAAGGACGGGGGCAGGCAGAAGGCCTGGCCCTGGTGATGGAGAAGGAAGCTACCTGGTGATGTAGAGGACCAGGTCGGCATGCCCCGGGTCTGTGGCACCCACAGGGTTGACGGTCTGGCTCCACTCACAGACGTTCAGCAGGGACAAGGTGATGTTGGCTGTGATGTTGGGAGCACCCTGGGGTCAACAGCACAACCCGCTTTTTCAGGACGGTGCCAGACCTGCCACCGCCCCACGCTGCAGGTGAGAAGCTGAGGCTCCAAGAAGCGCAGCCGCCCACCATAGCTGAGTGCCGGGACAGCCGGAGGGAGCAGGTCTGCCTGGCTGACAGCCTGTGCCATGGTCGAGGGCATTCACAGGAAGGTCAAGGGACAGGGCAGTGCTGCCTGCATGTCAGGCTCAGCCTGGGGCAGAAATCCAACTCGGTGCCTACCTCGGCCTCTGTGAGAACGATCAGCTTCACCAGGTGCACACGGAACTGAGCCCCCAGGGATGGGTCCCTCAGCAGTTCTGACCCCTGTTGGAGGACAAACAGGAGGGGGAGCACAGGGGTGGGAAGAGCAGGCTTCACTCTAGGGGCCCTGTAGAGAGGGCAGGCACAGGTGCTCCCATCAGCACGAGGTGCCAGTCCAGTGACAGTCAGCAGATGCCCTTCTAGGAAGGCCAGTTAACACAAAAAAACCCACATGCTGGGAGGAGGCAAGCCGCCCCTGGCCCGGAATGGTCCGCACACACAGCTTCCCTCAGACTCTTCATCCTGCCCTTCCTCCACCCACCTGCCGGCAACACCTGTCCTTCTGCCTCTGCTTGAGGCCCCCTCCTCCCCCTGAGCCCTCCCTAGCCCACACTCCCTCTCCAGCTCCCGCTCGGGGTCTGCGGACACTGCTGCTGCTAAAGCCAGATTGTCCTTTGAAGGACATGGTCCCTGAGAGAGATGTGCTTATCGCTGGCCTGACCTGGAATCACACCTCTGCTGCTTCCTAGCCATGTGTTCAGGAGCCTGTTCACTAACCACTGAGTTTCTTCATCTGTAAAATGGAAATAAAGCATTCCCCAGTTGTTGGCAGACTCAGAGACAAGCAGCTACAAAGTGCTTGGCAAAAGTGGGTGCCCAGTGCTGACAACAGCCACTACCGCCCTGGGCGGCGTCAGGGCAAGGCAAGTCCTACCTCACCACCTAGCTGGTCCTCGAGAAACACAGAACGGACCAGAGGGAGCCTGGGCTGGGACTGGATTTCAGTATAAGAGAACTGGAGAGAGGGGTCAAAATCTGAAAGCAACAGTTTCAAACAATTTAGAGGAAAGACTATTCACTGAGAAAACATCACCCCTCGGGCTTAGGCCTATACAGATTGTTCTGGATTTGATCATGCCTGTAAAGGGAATGAGTGACAGGTATGGAGCTGGGCCCAGGCCCCCTGCAGGATGAGGGTGCACAGACACCACCTGGGACAGTGTGGGCCTGGGGATGGGCTCTGGGTAGAAGGACTGGATGCAGAGGGGGACTTTCCCTTTTGTCCAATAGGTGACAGACCTGAGGGTGGGGCCATTCTAGAGGGACCTGGGGCTTGGACCAGATGCCTCCTCTAGATGCACCTCCTCACGCCCCCAGCCCACCTCTGGGGCACACCAGGGGCAGGAGGAGACCAGTTGCCACTCACCAGCTGAAGCAAATTTCCTAGCTGTCCCTAAAGTCCAGCTAGTCAGAATGCCTAAGACCAGTTCTTAGTAGCTGAATCTACCAGGAGGTCTCTGTCATCACTGCACCCTGGCGGCAAACATCATCCACCAGCCTGAACCCTGAGTTTGTAGGCCCCGGCCCAGCCTGGAGCAGCTGCTCTCAGTGCCCACTCCCGTGGCTCTCTAGCCGCTGGCCCGTCCTTCCACAGGCCTGTTGGGTCAGCCTTGATAACGAGGTGGGTGAGGGCACCGCTGCCTGGCTGCTGTTCTGAGGTGATGGTTTGTGGAGTGGTGTCCCCTGCTCTCCCTCGTCCCTGGACAGTAGGGATGGGGTGCGTGCAAGAAAGGGAGAGGGACGGGGGCTGGGGTTGTGGCTCAGCCGTAGAGCGCTCGCCTCGCACGTGCGCGGCCCGGGTTCGATCCTCAGCACCACATAAACATAAATGCATTGTATTGTGTACGACTAAGGCAAATAAATAAATATTGAAAGAAAAAAAAAAAAAGAAAGAAAGAAAGGGAGAGGGACCTCTCCTCTGCCAGAGGCTGTCTGTCAGACCGTTGATCTACCCTGCTCATTCCTGAGCAGGAGGCAGGAACTGAGAGGGGAGAGTGGGAGCAGAGGCTGGTGCGCAACCCGCACCTCCAGGGTAGGGTCAGGAGGATGGACCCTGGGAGGAGCAGACTCAAGGGCAGCCCAGGCAAAGGGCCCTAGTAGTAAGAGGCTGTCCTCGGGGCTGAGAGGGGTTCTCAGACCTCCCCACCTCTGTTGCCGGAGAGAGGGGAGGGAGGAGGAGGAAAAAGACAGCGGCCAGGCCTCTCCCTGCCCCAGGCCCCCAGCTGGCCCAGCCTCAGGTCCAAACCTGCATTCAATCCACCGAGTTCAGCCTGGGCACTGCGTCCAGAGGCTCATGAGGACAGCCCAGAGCCCCGCCTGAGCCCTGAGCCCACATCCCGCGAGGGCCAGCACCTCCAGCCAGGACTCACGATGTTGAGGTTGGTGAGCACGTAGCGCTCTGTGTCCTCCTGGTGAGCCTGGTAGACGTCGGGGCCCACAGCCACCAGCAACTCCAGGTGCAGGGTGCCCCCTACAGCCCGTCTCTGTCTCCGCAGGCGAGGGGAACGACGGCCTGGAGGGGAGGGAAGGCCGAGGCTGAAGCCTCTGGAAAGCAGGTGCTGGGGAGCTGAGAGGGGAGAGGTTGGCAGCCTGGAAAGCATGGCACTCGGGAGCTGAGGCCACGCGTCACACCCCCACTGTGACCGGGAGGAAATGCCTATGGCCGTCTCGTCCACTGGGTCACCCACCCAGGCACCCTCCCACCCCCTTTATCCAAAGCCCAGTACCCTGCTCTGCCTCTTGGACCCCACTCTGGGCACAGGCTAGAAAATAGGGTCACCTGAAAATGGCAAAAGCCCAAGACACCACCCTTCATGCACCCAGATACAGACTCCACCATCCCAGCCTGGTGGGTAGCAGACCCTGGCTGTCCTGGGGCCATCGTGTGGGCCTAGGCAGCCACATTCCACCTCTGAACCACCAGGTCCCCATTTGCAACAAGGGAACCTCAGTCCTACAGTCCTGGGTTGGGGACTACAGAGGTGCATGCCTGGGAATGTGCTTTGTAAACAGGAGGGGCTGCTCAAGGTAGGCAGGCTACCATGCTCCCCAGCGCCGTCTCCTACACAGGGCACTCCCCTGCATCCTAAAGATGCCCTTGTGATAGCTGGGCATTTTTCAGAGCCTCCTTGGTGTTGGAAGAGCCAGTCCCTCCTGCAAGCTGTCCAACCCTCCCTTTCCCAGCCGTACCTTGTACGGACTCCGGGACTGCGAGCCTGTGGACCAGGTGGGGATGGGCCCTGCTCCAGTGAGGCACCAGCTCCCAGTGCTGCCTCTTCACTGGCTGGACATACAGTCTGCCTGCACCCACCAAGATGTCACCTTCCTACAGAAGAGAAAGCAGCCTCCAGCACAGAACACACCCTATCCTGGGGGGATCACCACGTCCCCTGCAGGAGAGGGCTCTGGGCTGTCAGCACCGGGGCGCCTTGTCTGAGCCCTCTCCCAGTCCACATCCATAAGCCCAGCTGCGTGGAAGGCAGGGAGCCAGGCCCTCCTGGACCGGGCTTGCTGCCCACCACATGCTGCCAGTACCCCCGGCCACACTTCAACCTCTGCTCATGCACATGGCCCGTAAAAGGCCCACATGGGATCCCAGGCATGAGGATAGAAGCATCTCAAGGGACCAGCAGAGCCCACGTCACCAGGTTGACCCTGAATGGCATCTGTCTCGGCTCTGGCTGGGGCTCCCAACTCAGGGACCACGGTGCATAACGGTATGAACGGCTCTAGTTTGTGGGAAGATTGTTGTGCCAACACGTGGGACATGGTGTCGTCCTCGTAACAACCCAGGTGGAGATGCTGAGGCCCAGCTGCAGGGAGTAAGGAGTGGCCGGGCTTCTAGCCGCACTCAGAGCCCAGGGGCTCGTCTTTCCCCATAACCTGGAGGTCGACAAAGTGGGTTTGTATCTGGCTCTGCCGCTGGCTAAATGGGTGGCCTGCTTTTCTGAGCCTCCATCTCACTGGGGTTTGACACTAGGCAAAGATGGGGTGCAGCGTCAGGTCAGGGCATTCAGCCTCGAGGCAGGGAATTTAGGGACAACCCTTTGCACCCTGGGGTCCACCAGCCATACCCTCAGCACACCCTGTCCCTGGTGCTGTCCCAAGCTCCCACTCACCAAGCGAGCTGAACAGTATGTGACCCTGGCCACTGTGCCCTGGGGCAGTAGGGCATGGCCTCCTGTGAAGCAGTGGTTGGGGGGTCCCCTCAGTAGCCGCAGGGAGGTGTTCACCACGTGTTCACTGATGAAGGAGGGGGCCAGGAGGCCCAGCTCATGCCGGAAGGAGAAGGCGAAGAACTCTCCCGGGACCCTCAGAGTGCAGAACATGGCCCTGCAGGGCAGCCCCCGGAGCCCGTCCTCACAGCCGCAGGTGAGTGGCGCCACCGTGAACTGGGGCACTGTGGAGACAGCAGCCACTTCGCCACCTCTGCTCGCCCACCCAGGTCCTCCCACTTTGACAAGGGAGAGTGGGGAAGCGCAGGCCTGGAAGCAGGGCCTGGATGGGAGTCCTGCCCTCCCCATCTAGATGGCTGGTGGACAACCTGCCTCTCCTCCCGGGGCTCGCCTGGGGCTGACCCAGTGCTCAGCAAACTGGTCTTGGCCTTGAAACAGACGTTTCATGAGCAATGTCATGAGCCCCACAGAGAGGAAAGAGACTCCACATGGAGCCTCCAGCCTCCCTGGAAAGCAGGATCCCAGGCTAGCCTCACTGTCCCCCACGGTAGCCCAGAAGACTCAGACCCCAGGCAACAGTACCCTGGCCCAGGTAGGGCATGTGTGGAGCAGCGCCCTCTTGCCCCAGCAGTCCTCCAGCCGGGCCCCAGGCAAACCACAGGGAAGCCAGTGCACAGAGGCTGGCCCTAGTCACTCCCCCTGACCACTAGCCCACGCCTGGCCTCCACCAGCCTTTTGATTGAAGTCACCAGGGTCCTACTGGGAAAGAGGACTGGCACCCTGAGATATGAGCCTGCTATCCAGGGGAGAGAGCTCCGCCTGAGAAGATGGCGGCCAGGCTCTGGAGGAAGCCGGTCCAGCGCCTGCCTTGTTTCCCGCAAACGGAATCAATGTTTACATCCACGGCCAGAAACCACAAAGTTCCTGAAAATGCGCCAGCCCAGCAGGGGCCACTGGGTGGAACTGACCGGCCCATTAATGACCATTCCCTTGGGATGTTTAACAGAAGCCTGGGGTCAGAACCCCAGCTCAGCCAGAATACCAGAGCAGCTTTATCAAGTTGGCAGGAAGTAACAGCGCTAATTAACAGGGGTGAGGAGACTTCTCTGTCCTCCTCCCTCCAGAGCCATCAAAACCCCTGGACCACTGATTCAGTGTGGAGGTACCCCACCCAGGTCCTGAGAAACTCCCCTGCTAAGAGGACATCAGGGCAAATACCTTCGAAGGTAGCATTGGGGCCAAAGTAAGAAGCCAGGTCCTCGGGCTCCAGGGCCTGAAGGAAATTCTGCAAGATAGAAAGAGGAGGAGGAAGAAGGACAGGAGGCAAGACTAAGGAGAGGACAAATCAGAGGCAGGGTAAGGGAGAGCAGGGGTTGGCTAGGCGGGGAGAGGCAGAGAAGGGCGACCCTTCCAGTCTGGAACAAATGTGTCTATCACCTTCACCGGGAGAAACCAACTCCCTCTTCAGTGAGCCCCTTTCACCCCCCAAACACAGAGCTCGGGTTCCTCCACCCAGTGTGCCCCTGAAGCTAACGCAGTCAGCTGAAAGACCACATCTACGCAGCCTCGGGCTGTCCAGCAGCCCCCTCCCCCAGGTGACGGAACACCCAGCTCTTGCCTCTGAGCCCACCTGCTGGAAATCGGAGAGTCCCCAGCAGCCCAGGACCAAGAAGGCACCAACAAGGACTCCCCTGACGCCGGCCGTGGAGAGAGGCCGGCATCTCACCCAGGGGTGAAGCTGGCTCATCCTCAGGAAAGCCCCGTGACAGGAGAGAGGCCCTGGTGACTAGGAATCTGGTCAGTATGGAATGTCGGGCTCCTCGGCGGGCTGGGCGGGACTCTGGGTGCTTCCTCCCAGGCAGGGCAGTGGGAAGGGCAGCCTGCAGCTCCTCCTGCTGCAACCTGGCCTTGCTCTGGGACAGACCCCAATGCGGTCCCAGTCCTACACACCTGGCCTCCTGGGAGGGGGCTGGCTCCACGGTCCAGTGTGGAGAAGGAGCTCTGGACAGGGCACTGGAGACTGGGCTCATGTGGAATGCCAGGCCTTGGAACGTTCCCTGGAGGTCTCCCCCAAACCCCCGGCTGACCAGAGGGTGCGCAAAAGGCATCATGGCTCTGGCCCTGGCGGCTGGCCTCCCCCTCCCTACAACCATTTCCCCAACTCCCTCCCTTGCACTTGTCCTCTTCACCCAGGAAAGACTATGGCCCTCCCTGTACTGCTCCTTTTTGGACATCTACACCCTCATACCCCCACAGCTACCTGCCCAGTCTGCACCCATACCCCATAGGGAGAGTCACAGAGCAGGTGCGTGGCCCCACATCTCTGCATTCACCCTTGCAAGTCCACCTAGCACCCCACTGCACCTCCTGGGAAGGTCTGTAACATGCTCCAAAATATTCCTCATGCCCCTTACCCCTGCCGCCCCCATTATGGTGGATGTATGGAAGGCGTGGTCCCCAGCCTATGGCAGTATTGGGAGGTGGAGGAACCTTTAGGAGGGGGAGTCTAGAGGGGGGAAATCAGGTCACTGGAGGTGTGCCCTTGAAGCGGTTACCAGGGTTCTGGGGTCCCTTCCCCTCTCTTTGCTGCTCAGTCAACCACCAGGTGAGCTGCCCCCTATACCACGCACTCCTGCCTTCTGCCTGTGTTTTAAAAGGTCAGATTTAAATGCTTCTTTTACATACTTTGATCACAAGTAATACTATTAAATTGATTGTCAGCCCTTATCCTCACCCACAGGTCCATTAGTAACCTCTCTCCTGACCTGGACCTAAAGAAAAACAAATCCTATGTTATACACAAGTGTGAGTATGTCACAATTAATCCATTATTATGTATGCTTATAACATGCCAATTAACAAAGGGGGGAGAAAGAAAAACAGGTCCCAGAATACTTCTGCTCAGCAAATAGATATTTCTGTGATTTATACCATTAGAATCTGATGTCTTCATTCACATGTCATACTCTCGATTAGCTCCCAATGTTACACCAACGCAGTACTGTTTAAATTCACAAGACGGCACAATGAACCCCCCCCCTAGGGAAATTAGTACAGATTTTTCATCAAAAACAGAAGAAAACAATCCCTAGCAGGTAATGAAACTGAATTTAGGGCCCCCACCTGAAATTGAGAATGACTTCCTCATGCTGAGAATGGAGGGTGCACCCCACCCCAGTCCTGACAGGTGCCAAAGATGTGGGTGGAGATGGCCACCTAATCTGCATCCATGTCCTGCTTTGGGGTACTTTCCTGTCTCTTCTCCTTAAAAGTTCTATTTTCCGGGATTTCAGAGATAGAACATTTGAAACTAATTAAATTTCTTCTATCTTTCTTCAAAGACGGCTCTGACTAAAACCTATTTTCCTATCAATTTGACTCTGAATATTTCTGGAGCAGAAAGCAGTATGGCCTCTCCTCGTTCCTTCTGGGTGGTTATTAGAGCCACCTGATAACAGTAATAATTAATATGCTGTTACCAACACAAAGGGGGACTGCAAATACCCTCTAGAACGTGCCTGTATAGACTTTACATATACAAACATGACCAGCTCAGGGGAAGTCAGTGAGCTCCTCTTCAATGCCGGCACTCTACCGTCTCTGAGTGTGTACTTCTTGATTTCTCGAGATAAAATCAGTGTATGCCTCACTTTGACCTGTTTTAAACCCCTTTCTGGAAAAATGTCAAGGACCCTAAGTTGGGGCCCACCTCCCTCTGGGGACACCACTCCTGGGCTGGGGCTCACTTCCCTCTGGGGGTCCTCTTTATGCTTTGAATACAGCCCTTGCTCACTGCCACCGGGACTTATTTTTTAAATGAACATGCTTCTCCCTTCTCCCCAAACTCGGGTGGGGGGTAGGGGAGCAGGATCACCTCTCCTCCCCACTCTAGGCGGAGTTACCGTTCTGGAGTACAAACCCACCACAGGAACGAACTAATTCAGACCTGGGGATGGCACCAGAAGCTCTCAGAAATGACCATCTCCCAAGTCAACACGTGAATCACACCTCCAACAGAGGACGCGGGGCAGGTGCCTTTCAATCACCTCTACACCCTGCTCCCGTGACGGGCAGAACCACCGCCCAGCTCTGGGGCAGGAGTGCCGGTTCTCCTTTGAGGCAAAGCAACACAACTTCTTTTCCCTGTTCCTCAAAACCGCGTCGGGGTGACTGGCTCGGGATGGGGACAGGGCCCTCGCCGCGCCCACCGACTCCGGGGGCGGCTGCAGCTCGGCGGGGCCCGTCCGCCCGCGCCCCGGGGGCGAGCGGAGCCGGAGACGTCGCGCTCTCTAAGACTGTGGGGCCCGGCGGCCGCCCGCGCCAGGACCCGAGAGCGCGCACCGCCCGGCCGCCGTCTCCCCACGTCGCGAGCAGTGCTCGCCCGCCCCCTTCCGGCCGCTCCGCGCGGTGCGACGCCGACGGCGGGCGCCCATCCCTCCCGGCGTCCGCGTTTCTCAGGCCCACCCCGGATCTCAGTGGGACCCCAGGCTCACCCTAACCCGACCCTGGGGCCGACCCGGGCGCCGCTCGCCAGGGCGCCGGCCCTATATCCGGGCGAGAGAACGGTCCCGTCCCGCTCCCGGCCGTGCGGAACCAAAGGCGCACACCCGGTTTCCCGCGAGTCGCTAAGGGAAGAGCACTTCCAGGCGCAGGAGCGCGCTGCGGAGGCCCGCCGACCGTGTGGCGTCGCTTCCGGGGTCGCTCGTGGGTCGTCTTCCGGGGCGGGGCCCGCGCCCTGCGGCCTAGGGCTCGCGGCGTAGCAGCAGCAGCCCCAGCAGCTGCAGCGTTGCGCGGGACGCACCGGGATGAAGGCCAAGGCGCCGGGCACCAAGCGCGCCGCGAGCATCGTCGCCGCGCAGCCGGGGCCTGTCGGGAAGCTCGCGCGGAAGAGAAGCAAGAAGAAGTTCTGGAAGAGCCAGGCGCGAGAAGGCAGCAGCACGCCGGGGAGCGCCCCCAGAGTGGCCGCCCAGCGGCCTCCCAAGGCCCCCGAAGACTTCTCTCTAAACTGGAAGGCGCTGAGGGAGGTGAGGCGGGGCGGGGCCGATGCAGGCACCCCGGGGCCTTTGGCTGGGGCAACGCAGACGCAGAACGGAGGGACGCGGGTGGCCGCAGGAAGCACCCTTGCAGAGGGAGCCGTTGGCAGGAGAGGCTGTAGAGGGGGACCGAGCGACTCTGTGGCTGGCCGGTGGCGCGGGCACGTGGTATAGAGGATTCCCAGCGCGGGCTTGGAAGGAGCTAGTGGGCGATGACAGCTGCGGCCGGCTGGGCTGTTAAGCTCCTGAAACACCGACAGCTGCCACAGGATGGGGCAGAGTGCGCTCCTACCTGCCCCGCTAGCGACACTCAGAGGCTTAGCTCCTTGCAGCTGAAGGAACAAGCCAGAAAGCTGCAGTAAACGACCCAGGGTTGCTGCTGGGCACAGGGCCTCACCCAGCCAGGCCGACCCGGAAGGACTGTAAAGGTTGCCCTGGGCTCCACTTACAGGTCCTTAGTCACTTGGAGTTAGTTGCTGTTACTGCCCCTGTTTCGTACATGGGGAAATTGAGGCACACAGAGCTTGAGGAACTTGGCCTGAGGTCACACAGCTAGTAAATGGCAGAGCTGAGAGGCAGAGTCACACATTCTTACTTGAGTTTGCTCTTCACTGTGACTGGCCTTCAAACAGTTTTCTGGCTTATATGTCATGGAGCCTTGGTGAACAAGAGAGGGAGGGTAAAGAACTTCTTGAACCCCGACACTGCCTGGCATCTTAACGTGGGTGTTCAAATCACTTTTCTCTTTTGACACTAAGGACCAGTTACAGGCCCAGGGTTCTGTATGGTTTCCTAAGTGTAGGTTTGTTCTCTTTATCAACTGCATAGAAGGGTTGTTCGCTATAGGGAAAAATGGTTTGTCTGTGATTTCTGCATGGAAGTAAATCGTTTGGTCTTTAACTGTTATAGAAACAGTAAAGTAGAAATCCACCTCATCCCCTCTCAACTGGCTGCCACATGTCAGGGTCTTACCTGACATGAACAGCCCAGCAGGGATTTGAGTACAAGGAGGAAATTGGGTTCCGAGACCTCAGAGCACCTCCACTGAAAAGAGATCAGAGCTGTGGCTGTCAGCAGCTCGCCAGCTGCTACTTGATAGCAGCTTTTCTTAACATTGAACATGGCCCTCTGTCTTCCTGAGGCCCTGAGCAGAAGCAAGCCCAGAGGTGGTGTGGGACAAGTGTTGACCTGAGCCACAAGGGAAGTAACTTTTAAAGTCAACTTCAAATTAATTCAAGTGAAAAGAGCTGCCTGTATCCTCTCCCAGGCTCACAGTGAAATGCTCTGTGGAGTTTAGTTGCTCAACAGGTCCCTAAAGTATAGAATGTTAGCTTGAAGTTTTGTAGGACTGGAAAAGTGGGTACAAAATTATGCACTATATAAGAGAAACAAAGACAGGCATCTCTCCACTAGTGACTTAGGTGAGAATGGAAAAAGGATTTTGCAAACTATTCAAAGTCAAAGAGCCAGATCAGTGGTACTGACCACAGCATGTGCACATGTGACGGACATGTGTTTGTACGTGCATATACACACATACTTGTTTTTTAATGTGATGTATGTCGTTTCCAAATTAAAATGTGGCTTGTATTTTATTTTGGGTCCTATTAGCTGCTGAAGCAAACATCACAAAGCCCAGAAAAGCCTGTTGTCTCTCAGAAGGATCCCAAAAAGCAGCCTCACATTAACCAACAGAACAGAAAAGGGACCTCAGCTAAAGTAAAGGGAGATGAGATGCCAACAAAAAAAGACCAGGAGGCCACAGGGGCCCTGTTCCCTCTGGATGTAGGAGGGACAGGATGGTGCCAGTACCTCCCACGCGGGCCAAGGGAGCAGAGCACAAGAAAGGAGCCAAGAAAAGGACAAATGGTGACATTTCTTTGAAACAAGGGAACATCAAGCATAAGAAGCGGAAAGCTGAGCAAGCAGCCATGGCCTCCACTCCAGCCCCACCCACTGAGTAAGTACTGGCAGCTGCGCTGTGGTGGGGTGGGCCTTCTGCCCCCTTGCTGCAACCATGCCTGGCCATGTCCTCACCACTGAGGACAGAGGTGCTGAGGCCCGTCTCCTAAGGGACACAGGCCACTGGCCAGGTGCCCCCACAGCCTCCGCCACCGCAGCCTGGTGCTTGTTTCCTGCTTGCCTGCTTCTTGCCTCTTCTCCAGAGTGTAGGTGTGACGAAGGCGGAGCTTGTTTCAGGGTCGCCACCGTGTCTCCAGGGCCTAGCACAGAGCTCTGTGCTTAGTAAGCACCAGCAAAGACCTGTAGCTGAGTGAGCGTGAAGCCAGGCAGACCTGTGTGCAAGGCCCACTCCTGCTTCTTGCCAGTAGGACGGCGTGGGTGGACTCCTGGCCTCTGTGTGGCCATCTGTGGAGTCCAAGCAGACCTAAGTACAGTATGTTTGGCTCATCGCTGGTGACCACTAAGTAAGCTCTGTGGTAGTCACCTGGAGGGGACATGCTTGTAAACCAGAGGCTGGCTTGGTGTTGCCTGGGTGCTGAAGGTCAGAGGGAGGCGGGGTGTGGATGCCTCTGTGCTATGCCGGGCCGGCTGCCTGCAGTGCAGCGGTCAGTGTGGCCCTTCCCCCTGGATGTGGATAGTAAGTGGGGGACATAGGCCCTTTAGTAACTGGAGTATGCTCAGGGTGGACCAAGTGAGGGAGAAGAGGACAGGCACACAGCAAGAAGGGAGTGTGTCCAGTGGGGTCAGGAGGAGCCTAAGGATGGCGTCGAAGCAGAGCCAAGGACTGGAGTACGGCAGGCAGGCGCATGGGCACACGGTGGTCTGTGTGGACTCTGCCCTGGTGCCCATCTGTGTGTCTTGGTCATTTGGACAGTGAGCCTGTTAACTTGTGTAATTAGAAAGAAAACAGCAGCCATGGTCCTGCAGCCGAGGCACTATACGTTTCTGTTTGATGTTCTTTGGGTTCATCTGCTTCCTGAATCCTGGGTTGTGAGCATATTTTCTAATTAAAAGAAAGGTGTTGGAAGGAAAGTGTCGCGATGATTCAAACAGCAGGCACAGCCAGGCCAGTGTTTGTGGGAAGAACAGTCCCCTCCGTACTTTAGCCCACCTGCACCCCGAGTCTCGCCCCAACAGCTGACCCTTGGTGGTCAGCTGCTCTCGTCTTTGCCTTTTAGGGAAGACATCTGGTTTGATGATGTTGACCCAGCAGATATCGAAGCTGCCATGGGCCCAGAGGCAGCCAGGATAGCAAGGAGACAGCTGGGCCAGAGGGAGAGCAGCACCACCCTGGTGAAGGAGCAGGCCTTCAATGGGTATGTGGGGCTGGGGGCTGGGGATTTCCGGCCTTCTGGGGTGCAAGCTCTTCAGGGCAGAGGGTCCCCTCCTCCAGTTGAATGGAGCAAGCACCACCCAGGACCCTACTAAGAACTGGCATGGCACAGCATGTCACGGTGCGCAGCAGCGATGCAGGGCCTCACCAGGCTCCCTCGGGGTCTGGCCTGCATCCTGGGCTGCAGGGCCTGTTACACTTGAGCCTCTGGTTCCCTCAGCCTGACGAGAGCCTTGGCCCTGGATTGTGAGATGGTGGGCGTGGGCCCCAAGGGGGAGGAGAGCATCGTGGCCCGTGTGTCCCTCGTGAACCAGTATGGGAAGTGCGTTTATGACAAGTACGTGAAGCCTACCGAGCCCGTGACAGACTACAGGACAGCGGTCAGTGGGATTCGGCCCGAGAAGCTCAAGCAGGGTATGGCACCCACAGTGCGGGAGCTCTGGAAGCAGCACTGTGTTCTCTTCTTTGCCATGCCCTTGTCTATTCAGGCGCACTCAGTTGTTTTCCAGGAGGAGTGATGTGTTCCCGCGGCTCCCCTGCCCTTTATTCCTTGTGCTTTGGTGTCCCCACCCACCTGTTGAAGAACAGGATAGTTCTTGAATTGCTTTGTGCTGTGGGCAGTGGGGACTGAGATAGAGGGTGTTGGGGACCAGGAAGGAGGCCATTGGGAGCTTTGGGGATAAGATCACGGGGACGGATCACAGGGTCCCTTTGAGAAGCCCTGGGAAGGCTGTGAGCAGTGAGAGACCTGGCCTAGCTTCTCTTCTAGTAGGCTTCCTATGGTGTGCATCGAGAATGGGTAGAAGTAGGAAGGTTTGTCGGGAAGCATGAGCTGGATGAGCAGAGGGTGGGATGGCTCTAAGGCGACCAGAAGCATCCAGCCCCAGATATAGCTAAGGCCAAGTCTGCGTGGGATGTGAGAGCAGGCATCACCTGGGAGGCTCTGAGACTTGCCACCTGGAGAGACCCTTGTGGTCATTAGGGGCCTGGGCCACGTGGCCTTTCTGCACAATGCCTGTTTGCTTCTCCTGGTGCACATGGCCAACAAGATGGCCCTGCCACTGCTAGAACCCTGGACTGACCAGCACCTCTTTGTGTCAGCTCCTGGAGGGAAGCTGATCTGATGGTCTGGCCAGGTGGGGCAGGCAGATGGTGCAAGCATGGTGCTGTGAGACTTCTGGTGGGACAAGGTGAGGGTGGGAGGGGGATCTCATGAGTGGAGTGGGGTAGGGCGGTCCTCGAGGGGTGCCTGCGACGAGGGAGCAGAGGGCGCTGCCTCCCGAGCCCGGGGTCTAGGACAGCAAAGCCTGTGCTCTCCGTGGTACAGCCTTGCTTTGACTTCCACCTGGAAAACCGCACGCTTGAGCCTGACGCTTGGCCACCCAAGGAAGCCGCATGCACGCTCAGTGGCTCTGCGTGCCCATGCGCTGTCCTGTGGCCAAGATGGGAGCAGGCAGTGGGAGGGCCCGAGACGAGTGCGCCCATGGTCCCTCGTGGCCTCCCCACTCCCAGGCCCACCCGCACTTGTTGGCTTTGGTCTGGTCCGGGGTGGCAGGGGACACCCTGGCAGTGGTTTATGTTGCCAAGACTCACTTCTGTGTTTTGATTTTTCAGGAGAAGAGCTTGAGGTTGTGCAGAGGGAAGTGGCAGAAATGCTCAAGGGCAGAATCCTGGTGGGGCACGCACTTCACAATGATTTAAAGGTGCTGGGCTGGAACCTTCTGGGGACATGGGGCCCACTCTGTCTCGTGTGTGCAGCACTTAACTTCTCCCGTCTGACTCTGGAAGTATCATCACGGGACTTGTTGCTGAACCTGACCCAGGACCCCACGCAGGGAACTCCCAGATGCTGCTTATTTGGTTCTCACGTGTCAGGAGCCCTGTGGGCGCTTGTTCTGAGAGCCCCCAACTGCAGTGGGGCTCCAGTGCCTGAGGGCCTGGCACCTGCCCTAGGGAAAGAAGGGGCTGTGGCCACGGGGCACACAGGGTGCCTTTCGTGGGATACCTGACTAAGCTGGGGGAAGGCCTGATGGCTGGTCCACCTGTGACCAGGGTCCTTGCACAGGACACTTGTTTATACAGCAGACACCCTTGGCCCTCATCTGACTGTGGTGGTCACTGAGCGTCTCTGATGCTAGGAGCCTGGCCTTGTGTTTTCCCAGCATTCTGGGAAAAACCCAGCCTGGGCATAAGGCGTGGGTCACTTTCAGTTGGTGGGCAAATGCCTGAGTGGTCTATTCAAAGGAAGCAGAGGGAGCTGGGTACAGTGGCACACGCCTATATTCCCAGTGGCCTGAGAGGCAGGAGGATCACAAGTTCAAAGCCAGCCTCAACTTAGTGAGACCCTGTCTCAAAAAATAAAAAGGGTTGGGGATACAGCTTTGTGGTTAAGCGCCCCTGGATTCAGTCCCGAGTACCAAAAAGAAAGGGAAAGCAAGAGCCCGGGCTGCCTGGCAGGAGAGATGCCGCTGGGCTGTTGCCATGGCCACCAGCGCAGGTGTCTGGTGTCGTGCTCTGAGGTCCAGGCAGCAGCCTCCTGGTGCCATCCCTACACTCTTTGTGAGGGGGTCTCATTTAGCCCTTTACAGAGTGGCTGAGGCTTGTGCTGCTGAGCCTCAGTGGGCTTGAGAACGTTCCCAGGTGTGACGCCTGTTGCAGGCCCAGGCGCCCTGCCCCTTTCTGCTGCCTCTTCAGCCCCAGAGGCGGGGAAGGGACTGGGGCTTCCTCTGGCAGTCATTCCACCTGGATGCGCCTCCTTCCCAGGTGGCCAGCGTGGGGCCAACTTGATGGGGGTGGGTGGTGTCTTAGGGCGTGTGGCCTCTGCCTCAGTTCCTTAGGGTCCTGCAGATCAGAGCCCTGTGGGCAGACAGAATGGACATTGTCCTTCCTGGGTGTGGTGCTGCAGCTGATCAATGTCCTATGGATATCTAGCAGCCTCAAGCTTTTCAGGAACCTTGGTGGTGGTTTAAAATTTCCTCTTAAATGTTTGCGGTGGGCACTGAGCGTCAGTGGTAGAGCACATGCTTAGCACTACAAGGACTGGGTTCAATCCCCAGCACCAAAACGGTAAAAATAAATAAATAAATGTTTAACTGTTGGAAGCTGGGTGCAGTGGCACACCCTGTAATCCTGGTGACTCAGGAGGCTGAGGCAGGAGGATTGCAAGTTGGAGGCCAGCCCCAGCAACTTAATGAGGCCTTGTCTTTTTTAGTTATAGGTGGACACAATACCTTTATTTTACCAGGGCCTTACACATTCCAGACAAGTGCTCTGCCACTGAGACATAGCCCCAGCCCTGAGGCCTTGTCTTAAAGAAACAAACAAATAGGTAGATAAAAGGGCTGGTGATGTAGTTCAGTGGTTGAGTGTTTAAACATCCCCAGCATCAAAAAACAAGTCATTTTCCCACTTGTGTGTGGGATCACCTTCAGAGACTGCCATGGGTGATGTGAGGGTCACTCATGTGGGGAACACTGGGCCGAGGTCACAGGATGAACTATGGAAATCTTATTTTTAGTATCCTGGTGTATAGAATCAACTCAAATGCAGGAGCTGGTTGCTGATTTCCTGATGACTCTCTTACTTCTGCTTCCTTGATTTCAGGACTTTTGTTAGGGTGGTGGGAAAAGAGGTTCCATCACTGCACCTTGAAACTGCTCCTCACTGTTTTCTTCTAGGTGCTGTTTCTTGATCATCCAAAAAAGAAGATCCGTGACACCCAGAAATACAGACCTTTCAAGAGCCAAGTAAAGGTACCTAAAATGAGTGTGTCTTCTGTCACATGCTTTCACTCTGCTCCCTGGTAGCCGACTTGTAAAATGTTTTTTGTTTTGTTTTTACTTTTCTTTTTTTCTTTCTTTCTGTTTTTATATCTTTATCATATGTTCCCTAAAGTGAGATGTATATACCTCTAATGATTTTAGGTGGTTCACAGATAAACATTTACAAATTGTATTAAGAAAAACAAAAGACTTATGACTTCGTAGATTTAAGGTTTGTTTTTACTTTTAACCTTTGAAAAGATTCTTAAAAGAGCCGGGCGTGGTGGCGCACCCCTATAATCCCAGCACCTGGGAGGCTGAGGCAGGAGGATCGCGAGTTCAACGCCAGCCTCAGCAATGGCGAGGCACTTAGCAACTCAGTGAGACCCTGTCTCTAATAAAATACAAAAAAGGGCTGGGGGTGTGGCTCAGTGGTCGAGTGCCCCTGAGTTTAATCCCCCATACAAAAAGGGGAAAAAAAAGATTCTTAAAAGAACAAGTAGGCCGGGCGCGGTGGCGCACGCCTGTAATCCCAGCACTTTGGGAGGCTGAGTCAGGAGGATCGCGAGTTCAAAGCCAGCCTCAGCAATGGCGAGGCACTTAGCAACTCAGTGAGACCCTGTCTCCAAATAAAAATACAAAAAAGAGCTGGGGATGTGGCCCAGAGGTCGAGTGCCCCTGAGTTCAATCCCCGGTACCACAAAAAAAAAAAAAAAAAAAAAAAAAAGAACAAGTAGGCGGCTGGGGCTGTAGCTCAGTGGCAGACAATGCTTCTTGCCTTGTGTGAAGCGCTGGATTTGATCCTCAGCACCACATAAAAATAAATAAAATAAAGGCATTCTGTCCCATCTACAACTACAAAAAAAATTAAAAAAAAAAAAAAAAGAACAAGCAGGACCAGGCATGGTGGTACACACCTGTAATCCCAGCAGCTCAGGAGGCTGAGGCAGGAAAATAGCAAGTTCAAGGTCAGCCTCAGCAACTTAGTGAGGCCCTAAGCAATTGAGACCCTGTCTCTAAATAAAAATTAAAAGGGCTGTGGGTGTATTTCCGTGATGAAGTGCCTTTGGGGTCAATCCCCTACACCCCGCTTCAAAAAAAAAAGAACAAGTAGGGCTGGGGATGTGTTCTGCAGGTACAAGGCCCTGTTCATTGCCAGCCTTGAAAACAAGTGTGAGGGGGGTGAGTCCTCCGCATGCCCCTCTCCGTGGCAGGCCCCTGGGTAGGTGCCCACTGCCCCATAGGGTGTCAAGGGAGAGGTAGTGCCCTGGGAGGCAGCAGGGCTGAGGGTGGAAACGCAGATGTTGGCTCCTTTCTTCCCAGTGCTGGGGTGGGACCTTGCTCACGCTAGGAAAGTGCTCTGCCACTGAGCCACACCCCAGCCTGGCATCGCCTTATTGCTT
Organism: Tamias sibiricus; assembly: GCA_025594165.1. Taxonomy (NCBI): domain Eukaryota; kingdom Metazoa; phylum Chordata; class Mammalia; order Rodentia; family Sciuridae; genus Tamias; species Tamias sibiricus. The sequence continues at coordinate 219,160,753 of CM046657.1, read as the reverse complement.
TGTGTGGGGAGTGGTGGGGGCAGCCCTCGGGGCCTCTGGCACTCCCAGTGAAGGGCAGACTGCAGACTACTTGGGTGGACTCAGTACCGCCTCCTCCCTACTAGGGAAGCGCCCTCCTAGGCAGAGGCACCCCCTGCTCACTGTGCTCTCTCCTTTCCCTTTGCAGAGCGGAAGGCCATCTCTGAAACTACTTTCTGAGAAAATCCTGGGCATTAGGGTGCAGCAGGCAGAGCACTGTTCGGTAAGTGTCCCTAGGTGAGCTGTCCCTGACCTTGAAACTCAAGCAGTTGTCACCTGACAGCAAACACAGGAGAGGTGGGCAGCTTCGTTACGAGGCTGTTAGTTTAAAACAAATGAGCCAGCCAAGCATGCTTATGATGTGTGAAGTCTTAAGTGTTTATATCTAATTAACACTCACAGAGTATTGTATGGAATCACTTGGAAGAAAGTTCACCAGTCTAATTGAAGGTTGTGTTAATCCATTTTCTGTTAGTGTGTTGGAATTTCCAAAGCTGGATATTTTATGAAGAAAAGGAGTTTATTTAGCTTATGGTTCTAGAGCTCAAGGGCATGGTGCTGGCATCAGCTCTGGCAAAGGCCTCACCGCAGCAGATGGTAGTGCAGTGGCAGGAGCCTGTGGGAGAGGGGCACATCCATATCCCCAGAACAGGAAACTGGTGTGGCGGGGGGCCTCAGCCTCCCAGGGGGGTCTTTCTTTTTTTAATATTTTTTTTTTTTTTTTTTTTAGTTGTAGATGAGCATACCATATCTTTATTTCTATGTGGTGCTGAGGATTGAACCCAGTGCCTCACACATGCAAGGCAAGTGCTCTACCACTGAGCCACAGCCCAGCCCTGGAGGGGGTCTTTTTATAGCAACACTTTGGCAACCCAAGAACTGCTTCAGGCCTTCCGAGGGCTCTCCCCAGTGACCCCACTGTCCTGGTCTCACAGGGACCTGCATGCTGCCACATGGAGGACCTTGGGGCCAAGGTACATCCAAACCATAGTCCGTGGCCCTTGTGTCCCAGGGCAGAACCCCAAGCCCAGTGTTACTCTGCATTCCTGATGTCTGCTGAACCTGAAAGGGCGGTGTGCCCATCCTTTCGTCCCTCTGAGTTTCCCCTCTTTCTGTGGGTGGGTCACAGAACTGCAGGGTGGGGGGTGGGGGGTGGCCACTCCACGTTGTCCCCTTCCCCCACTCGCAGAGGCTCCTGCGAGGCATATGCTTCACCAGGCTGCACAGCAACAGCACAGTGGCTGGCCGGAAGGGCTCAGGACGAGCAGGGGTGTGCCAGGGCGGGAAGTCAGGTGTGTGTCCTGGGCACAGCCAGGAGGTGGCGGCAGGCAGGCTGGGCGTGCCTGGTGGCTCCACCGCCTGCCGACCTCCAGGGAAGGATGGGACGTCTGGGCTGGCCCTGCAGACCTGACTGGCCTGGGTGTCAGCTCCTTCCTCTGAGGAGGCCACCGCCTCTCCATTGTTGTGGGTGAGGGCTCGCTGACGATGGGTGTGTCACAGTCACCACTGGCATGAGTGTTCCTTCCAGATCCAGGACGCCCAGGCAGCAATGAGGCTCTACGTCATGGTGAGGAGGGACTGGGAGAACACTGCAGGGGACAGGCACCCTCCGGCCCCCGCCCCAGACAGCTGCGCCGAGGACTCCTAGCCTGCCACCTGCTGCCCCGCCCTCCACCCTCTCAGGCACCTCCGTCCAGTGGCAGTGGGGACCAGATCATGGGACCAGTGGAGTCGCTCCAGAGTGGGACGGGGGTGAAATGTGTTCAAAGCCATGGCCGTGGGGCTTCCTTCTCCCTCTGGCCTCGGCTCTTCCGCTGCACCTGGGTGTTTGGGGCAGGGTGAGCAGGGGTGTGCCAGGGCAGGAAGTCAGGTATGTGTCCTAGGCATAGCTCCTTCCTCTTCCTCTGAGGGGGCCACTGCCTCTCCGTCGTCGTGAGTGATGGATGTAGGCTCTGCTGACCCCTGGTCAAACCCTGTCTGCAGGTGGCTGCTGACTGCAGGTGAGCAGCACAGCAGCTGCCCCCCAGGTCTTAAGAGGGGCGTCCTGAGGGTGGGATCTGTTTCTCACCTGCTTGCCTCAGTTGGCCAGCACCCAGCGAGGCTCCGCCCACAGCCAGCCACGTGACTTGGGCTGCACTGTTCCTGGAGCTCCCGGCAGCCTATGCCGGACAGTTGAGTACCCACGGGCCAGCTGCAGCCTCAGGCCGGGCTCGGGTCTGAGGGTCTCTGGGAACTGGTCAGGAGTGGAGTGCACCAAGCCCAGGGCTTCGTCGGGCCACCTGACAGCTGTGCGGACAGCGTGCACCCACAGAGGACGTCGCTGGCCCCAAGGCAGATGCTCACCTCGCATGCAGCTTGTGGGGCTGGGTTGGCTCGGTGGCGGGCACTCGCCTCCTCTGCATGGACCGGGCCTGCCCCAGCACCACGCAGCAATAAACAAGTGAAGCTTGTGGAGAGTAGTTCCTTCCCCTCGCTAGAACCCCCAAGCCCTGTAGGACTGCCACCAAGCGCCGCCATGACCGGCCACACCTACACCAGCCTTGGACCTCTTTATTAGTTACTGGGCATATATGCACGGTGGTCCCTGTGGCCCTTCTCCCCACCTGCACCCAGGACAGGAAGGCCCTTCAGGGCAGGTGGGGGTGGCCTTCGGGGAGGAAGGGGACCTCGGGGGCAGCTGCCTCCTCCCCTGCAGCAGCTCCAAGCAGCTCCCTCTCCTGGGAGCCGTGCAGGGCAGCCTCCAGGCTCAGGAGCACTCGCTCTGCGTAGGAGACCAGCTCCTGGAAGGGATGGGCAGGGTCCTGTCAGAGGGTCTGGGGGCTCAGAGCCAGCAGCTGAGGAAATCCACTGATTGGTGAAGCCCTTTGGCCACCCCTCCCCCGAAGACTGACTGGCCCAGTCCCAGAGAGGAGTAACAGGCAGGGAAGTGTCACTGAAACCCGCAGCACTCCAAGCCTGCTCCAGGTGAACGTGCCCAGCCCGTGTTCCCAGGTGTGGGTCTTGGCCTGGTTTGCTGGAGGCCCTCCTGTCACTCACCAGGCTGGAGGGGAAGCGTCCCTGGATGTCTTGGACCAGAGCCCTGATGCCACTGGACTCCAGCTCTGGCAAGATTTCCTCTGGTGGAGCAGATGGTACTGAGGCCCAGAGCCCAGCCAGAGGACAAGGCAGGTCCCAGTGCCACCCTGGGTTCTCTAGTTCATGCACTGTCCTGGGCTGTAGCAGTGCCCGGTGCAGAGGTGCCAGGTGAGTGGGGAGTTTGGGGCCATCGCTGTGGGGCTCCTTCCCTCCCCTTCGGCCATGGCTGGGAGCAGGTTCCCTGACCGCCCCTTCCAGGTAGGGCACGGGGTCCTCACTGTAAGAGGTGAGGTGGGCCAGCAGCATGCAGAGGTGCTCCACCACCTCGGGGTCATCCTTGTGCAGCTGGTAGGTCTCCTTGAGGAGCGTGAGGCCACTGCCATCCTCCTGCGGCATCACCACCTGGAAGGCTGCCAGCTCTGCGGAAGAGGTGGTGAGGGTCCCCTGCTGGCACCGTGCATCTGGCCTTGGGCCAGTTCCTCAGCCCCCAGCTCCCTGCTGAGAGATGGGCAGTGATCCTGGTTTCATGGGTTGCTGGGAGAACTCCGCACTGGGCCCCATCCCTGTCCCAAGCTCTGGGCTCCGCTGGCTCCAGTTCCCCACAGTGTGGCTCTGCGCCCACAGCAGAAGCCCTGCTCCTGCTGCACAGTACTCCCTTCCCTAGGGACAGGCCCAGAGGCCTGTGCTGGTGCAGATTTCACGTGGCCAGGTGGTGGGCCTGACTCCGGTCCTGCTCCCTTGGTGGAGATCCTGCCCCTCCTAAGCTAAGGCATGTCCCCTTTGCCCTCAGGGCCTCAGCCTCCCCTGCTGTCCCTAAAGAGTTGACTGCTAAGTTGTGGTAGGCCTGCAGTGGGACCCGAGGCCCAGGCACTGCTCTGACCAGGAGGAAAGGCCACTCCCCCTTCAGGCCCACAGCTGAGAGGCAAACAGCAGTCTGGCTGGCTCTGCTCCCCATCGGGTGGCCCACCTACCCTGCTAGAGTTAGCATAGGACCTCAGAGGGGCTGGACCTTCCCCACACAGGTTGCTGAGCATGGGGTGTCAGGGACAGGACAGGAGAAGATGGCCCCTGCTCCCCCAGGAGGCTCCATCATATTGGGCAGCCCAGAAGACTGGCCTGGCCAGAACAGCCAGGTGAGGAGACAGAGGCCCTCCCCACGGTGTGGTTAGTGCTCTAAGGAAGGCCACGCAGCACAGAGGTTGAGACCATGAGCAGGGGCCTCTGCCCCACCATGCGCCTCTGGGGACTGGCCAGTCCCTGGACCCCAAGTGCCCTCTGCAAGGGATAACTGCTGGCCTCAGCACAGGGCCTGGCACAAGGCGCTAAACAAGAGCCAGGGTTTGTGCTCAGGAATTGGAGACAAGATGTGTGTGCCAAGAGCCCGCGTGGACCTGGGTGTGTGGACAGGGAGGGAGAAGACCTTAAGCAAGAGGCAGAGGCCACCTGGCGTGTGCAGCCTCAGTGGCGCCTCCTCCATGGTGGTCTGGTCTGGGCAGCTGTCGACGTTGCTGACTGAGGCCGACTTCTGCCTGATGCTGGGCTCACCTGACACCTTGGCGAGGCTGGCCAGTCCTCGGTAGGCATTGTTCACCAGCAGGACTCTCTCCTGGCTCAGCCGGATGCTTTGCAAAAACAGCTCCACCACCTTCTCAAACTGCCACTCACTCATGCAGCCTGCAGGGGCAGGGACCTGGTTGCCCTGTGTCCAGGGCTGCCCTCCCGCTCACTCCCCAGGGCCTGAGCGCCTCACCCAGCAAGGACAGCAGCCAGAACACCGCACAGCCGGCCTCGGCCATTTCTGCATCTGCGGGGTGGGTGTCCAGCACCTGGATGACCAGGGCCGGGATCTTCACCACAGGGGCTTTGTTCACGATGACGACTGGATCCAAGACAAGGGTGGGGAACACCCGGCCTTGGGTGCGTGCAGGAGGGCCTACTGTATACATGCCCCCACCTGCTGCTCCCTCCCGCCAAGCAGGGCAGAAACGTGGGAGGACAGATGGAGGGTGGGGCCTCTCCTTGCCAATGAGCCTGGAGGGGACTCGCTCCTTGGGGATGGTGGGGTCTCAGGTTTCCCCAGTTTGCCATGCTTGGAGCCCTGTTCTGTGCAGTACCAAGGTGGGGCCTAGGAGGGGGCAGTGCAGGCCCAAGGGCCCCTATTCTGCAATGAAAATCAGGATAGGGCGTCCAACTCTCTGGCTGGCCTCTGGTGCCAGGGACTACCCACTGGCCAGGACACACTGGGCTCCTTCCCCTCCCACTCTTCCTGCCTGTCCCCCCTCAGTGGCCAACGTCACTCTCACATGTTCAAGAGACAGAAGGTCCCTTCTGGGACTCAGGCAGTGGGAACCTGGGAAGGAGGGCCTCACCGTCCACCAGGAGGGACCAGAGCAGGCTCAAGGCACTGAGGCAGACGTCCCTGTCCTCGGAGAATCTGTCCAGGTGATCCAGGATGAGCTCCATTAGCCCAGCCTTCTGCAGCTCCTCTGAGATCTGCTCTGGGGGCGCAGAGGAAGGGCCCTTCTAAAAGCCCTCCCAAGCACCTCCTGCCCCTTGCTGGCTTGGTACTGCTAATGCTTCTGACCTGTGTTCCTGGGTGCTGGGTACCTGGCCCTGGAGGGCTGTCCATCTCCTGGGCCACCACTCAGCACCTCCCACACATTACTAGGCTGAGTCCCACAGCTATAGCTTCTCAGCCAAGGGCCCAGCCTGCCTTCCGAGGACAGCTGTGGCCTTTCCCAGCACCCAGCCTGCTGGCCATTGTGTGTATGCCTGCTCCTGGGCCTCTCACTTCCCAAAGTGGGATCAGTGAAGGCCGACAGGCCATCAGGTCTGGAGTGGAGGGCACATGCCGGGTCTCAACCCTGCCCCACCAGCCACCCTGGGACTCAATGGGTGTCCTTGAGCCCCCAGGAGCCCTGGCTTCCTCTGGGGAGGACAATGCCCACCCATGATTGGGCTGGGAGGAAGGAAAGGGTATTACCCGGTCCCAGATGAACCTGATGAGGACCTCTCATCTACTGGGGCACACCCTGGTTGCCTGCCGCCCCCCTGGCCATGGCAGAGAGCATGTGGGTGTGAGATGCATGTGTGTAAGGCCTGTGGCCAAGGCTGGCCTGTAGTCTGCCTGTGAAAGTGGGAGCTTGGCCCCAAGAGCACAGAAAAGCCACCAGCGAGGGAGCGGAGTCTCTGCAGACTGCAGCCAAGCCGTCTCAGCAACAGGCCCTGTGCCACCCTGCCCGAGCAGCCTGTGCCCCCCCCCCCCCCCCCCCCCCCCCCCCCCCCCCCCCCCCCCCCCCCCCCCCCCCCCCGCCCCCCCCCCCCCCCCCCCCCCCCCCCCCCCCCCCCCCCCCCCCCCCCCCCCCCCCCCCCCCCCCCCCCCAGCCAGCCCTCCACAGCTTGTGCTCTGCAGCCCAGCCTCCTAGAGCAGGGAGAGGCAAGGCACGGGGGCCAGCACACCCACCCTGGCTACAGATGATGGTGAGCAGGCTGTAGCCCTGGGTGATGAGCTGCTCTGAGTCTGGGTGAGTCCGCATGACGCTCAGCAGGTTGTGGGTGATGGAGATGTCCCACGGCACGTGGGCTTCTGCGTCCTGCACCAGCACTGCACAGGCCACAGAAGGACCTGGGTTAACCCCACAGCTGAGGATGCAGGGGACAGCAAGGCACACAGGATCCTCCCTGCCTGGCTTGGGGACAGCACTTCCACTTTGTATTAGAAAAACTGAGGTCTGAATTGTTCTCCAGCATGGAGCAGGTCTCCGTAAACCTAAAGGCCCTTGCACCGCCAGTCTGTAGCACCCCAGGCTGGTGCCGGTCTCCAAAAGCCTGCTGAGTCTGTGAGGATGGGGCAGAGCAAACAACACGATTCAGGGCTGGGGCTGCAGCTCAGGGGGAGCGCTTGCCACCGTGAGCAAGGGCTTGGCTTCCAGCACCATAAAAGGCAAACAAAAGGAGACACAGTCTGAGTGGCATATGGGAGTGAAACCCCCAATATTAAAAACCAGAGAGGGAGCCAGGTGGATGTAGGAACTGAAGTCAGTTGAACGCGTTCTTCCTGGTACGGAGCTGGAGGAGGCGGAGGCCCTCAGCTCCCCCTGCTTCTACTTGGCCAGCGGGTCAATGCTGCCCCCTGCTGGCCATGCTGCCACCTCTGCTGCCCTCTTACAAGCCTCTCCTGGGGACACGACCCACCCTCCTGGGGCAGCGCCCTCTGACATAGCTGGGAAACCAGCAAGAGGGACAGGTGCTTGTCCAGGGCCACGACAGCCCAGGTCTCCAGACTCCTGGCCTGTGGCCTATTGTCCCAGGAGGGGGTCAGATGAGCGAGCAAGTAGGGCTTGCTGTTGAGAGGGCCGCACACCCAGGGGCAACCGCTGTGGGCTGGAAGCACCAGCAGGTCGCCAGCCGGCCCGGCACCCACCTTGGCTCAGGATGCGCAGCAGCAGGGAGCAGGCGCACATCTGCAGGTCCAGGATCCTCTCGTGCTGCCTCATGGTGGCGATCACCACCTCCACCAGCCCCGTGGGCCACGGCAGCCCTGGTGGGGTGGGAGGCACAGGTGAGGCGTGTGGAAGCAGACCCGAGACCTAGAGGCCACTGGGAGTCTACAAGGCCTTAGAGGGGCCCCAGGTGGGTGAAGAGGAGGGCAAAAGGGACCAGTCCGCACGTGCACAGAGAGCTCAAGGCCTGCCAGGGACTTTTCCTGCTGCTGGGGACCGAGCCCAGGGCCTGCATGCTGCCTCCTGCGTCCACCTCGGAGCTTCGCCCTCAGTGTTTTTTTGTTTTGTTTCATTTTCTTTGAGGTGGGTCTCACTGTGATGCCCAAGCTGGTATCAAACTCCTGGGTTCAAGCAACCCTCCTGCCTTGGCCTCCGAGCACCAGCACTGCGGGCACGTGCCATCTTGTACTTCTGGCACCACAAGGCCCTCCCGGCCCCTTCCTTGTCAGCAGAGTGTAGGTGACTTTGGCGAGGGTGCAAGGACAGACATGGGGCACCCAGGACACAAAGCCAGGGCGGACCCTTCTCCAGAAGCTTGCTGAGGCAGGCGTGGCTCTAGGTGGGGGAGAGCCCACTCTCGGGCAAGGAGGCCAACTGCCTCTGTTTCACAGGCGGGCCAACGCCCCTGTGCTTCTCAGTCCTCGCTTAGCCGCAGGCGGGATCTGGCCGTGGGGGCAATGGCCAATATAGCTGCTGCCTCGCTAGGAGGCCACGGTCTGCCTGCATGATCCCCAAAGCCTCACCACCAGGACAGTCCTCAGAGGACCTTAGTACAGTCTCATGGCCACATGATGGTGGGTGGAGAGGCGGGTGTGTCGGTGGGCAGGGGAGAGGGGGATGGAAGGAGAATGGACAGATGGACGGTGGGCAGGTGGGTGGAGGGAGCTGGCTGGCTGGTGGGTTAGAGGGGGCTAAGTGGGCAGGAGTGTCGCATTCAAGCAGGGAGGCAGGTTAGGCGAGAGACTAGAAAAGCATGTTTTAGCAAAAACCACCAAATCATGGACACAGAGGTGTTCTCGGGCAAGGCAGGCGGAATGCCAGTGTGTCACTAGCACTCACCCCGACACCAGAGCTCACCCTCCGGGAGTACTTGAGGGCACACGTGCACCCAGGCAGTGGTCTGTCGGGTGCCGCTCATGGAGTGGGATCTAAGAAAACTCCAATGCCCGTCAGACGGTGGCTGGAGGGGTGGGCGTCTTCTATAGACCCCTTACCATCAGGTGTGAAGCCACCGTCCCCAGCCTTCTCTGCCTGCAGGAGAGGCACGGGAAGAGTTCCAGACTGCCTCCCGTCCATCAGAGAGTGGGGCATGGGCCCCTGCTGGGAACGGGAACAGGCCTCCCAGGTGCAAGAGCACCTGTCGGCAGCCAGGGAGGGGAGGGGCAGTGCTGTACCTAGCTGGTCCTCAGGCATCTGCAAAAGCTTCTTCATGGCCTTGAGCTGAACTTCAGGACGGCTGGAGAAGTTCTCCATGGCCTCTGCAGGGGACAGGAAGGACATGGGGACCCTGCTGAGGGCCCGATCCCCTGGGACCCCCAAGATCAGGCCATGAGGTGGCGTTCTTATCCCCACTTCACAGATGAGGCCACGGGGGCCAGGCAGTTGGTCTAGAATAGAGGCTGAGTCCCAGGAGACGTGTGCACCCTGGCCCCCGTGGCCTCATCTGGGTGCACACCGGCCAAGTGAGGAGGACACCAGGGACCACTGTGTGCCGGGGGGTGGACCCACAAAGGCAGGGGCTCTAGGGGGTGGGCAGCAAGGGGTAGAGGATTTGTGTAGCAGAATCGGAGGGGAGTGTGTGGGGCCAGACTGTGGAGATGACCTTGTGCAGTAGGAGACCGGGGGCTGTGGGCAGGGCAGTCTTGGGGTGCCGTAGAGGTGGAGAGCCTGGAACTGTTCCTGCCCCCTGGCCACCCACAAGGAGCCGTTCACTGGACTGGGCCACGGGGAGGCCGAACAATGGACTGCCAAGGCAACAGCGGCTCCCAACACACCCTGTGTCCCCACTGTCACCTAAGATGCTGGCAACGTTGCCTTCCAGCAGTGTGTTGGTGATGAGCTCGGGCACCACCTGCTGGTGCAGGGTCATGACCACGCATGAGGACTTGAAGGAGCCAGTCACGAAGATCATATGAATCACAGCCCTGGCAGCAGGGCAGGGAGAGCCAGCTGCACCAGCTGCCGCCCCCGTGGTGGCCCGTGCAGTGCCCCTCTGCCTTGGCTGAAGGCTGCGTGTTGGTGGACAAGCGCTGGACACTGCCCTTCCTATTCAGATCTGCTGGGCCGACTCTCTCATGGGGCACTATGTGTCCAGCCAGGGCCCCGGCAATCCCACTCCCAAGGACCTTCCCTGCAAAGGCTCAGGCCCCGGGGAGGCCTGAGCCCTGTGCTTCTGCCCTCTGGGCCCCTTTCCCAGAGACACAGCATCAGATGGGGTGACCGTGCTGGCTTAGAGAGCAGCACCACCCACGTGGGGTTCGCGCTTTTCTTCTGATTTGGAGTTAGAATGGACATTTTCCCCTGGACCATGAGGAGTGCCATGGGTCCTGGGGCTGGGCCCACTGGGCCAGTGTGCAGAGATGTGCAGTCTGGTGGCTGTCTGCCAAGCAGTTTGGGGGTAGCCACGGCACTGGGGAGAAATGAGGTGGAGCCAGCAGCCACGTCTGTGTTGGGGAGGAGAGCTGCGGACAGAAGCTGCTAGGTGGAAATAAAACCCAACCTGGGGCTCACTTGATGGTCATTCGTTCCAAGGGGCTTATCTGCAGCATCAAGGGCAGGAGGGAAGAGAAGGTGTCCACATCTGGGATCCGTTTCTCCTCCATGGTCTTCAGGACGGCCTTCAGGCCACCGGAGTTCTGGCGGAGGGACTTCCGCAGGTGCATGGCCTCTGCTGCCTACTCGAAGAGAGGACACAGAGTTCCTGCGACTACGTGAAAGCCAGAGCCAGGCTACAGGTAGAGGCCACAGGAGCCCTGGAGCTCCTCCATGAAGAAGAAACAGAAGGTCAGAGAAGCAAGAGGGCAGGCAGGGGACCACGTGCCTTGTCCAGTTTTGCCCAGAGGCCCTGATCTGGACCCAGCTGACAAAAGGCTCTTCGTGCCCATTAACAGAAGTGAGTGCCCAAGATCACCCAGTGCCAGGGCAGCTCCGGAGCCCAGGCCCTTCAGCAGGGCACACAGCCTGGAGCAGGAGGGCCCTCACTCCCCTGGAGTCCCTGTAGGAAGGGAGCTGAGCTGGGCCACTGGGAGATGGGGCGGACGCTGAGGCCCAGCCAGCCACCTGTGCTCTCCGGATTCCCCGTGCCTGGTGGAGGACCTAGGAGGCCAGGGTGCGTCCTTGCTCTCGGGGCGCAGCAGGCACAGGCCTGGCACATCTGCCCCACTTTCTCTTCAGTGTGTAGTATGATGTGGCAAGGCTCGGCTCCCCAGCCTCCCTGAGTTGGGGTGGCCAAGGGGCCACACAAGGTGCCCTGGGCCTTTGCCTTCCCCTCCTTTCTGTCCACAGGCAGACCCAGCACAGATGAGAGCGGGAGCCACGTGCTGGGATGTGTAGAACAGAGAGGCGTCAGGCACCGCAGGCTGTGTGACAGATAGCCCGCGTTTTCGGCCCAGTCTCCTGAGCTGCAGCCACAGGCATCCCTGACTCCAGCAAGGGTGGCTGGACCAGGGTTCCCTGCTGCCAGGGGCAGGGATGAGGGCCCACAGCCACCAAGTAAGCGTGAACCCTGCTACCTGTGTCCTCTCAGGCTCCCTGCCCTGCGGGGGGCAGAGTGCGGTGCTGACAGGAGCAGGGCGAGGCCCGCCTCCCGGGAAGGCAGCTCACACTCAGGAAGGAGCAGCTGGCCATGTCGAGCAGGACGCAGCCCAGGGACCAGACGTCAGACATCTGGCTGAAGGTGAAGTCCAGGGCTTCGGGGGCCATCCAGGACTTCCGAAAGGGGTCTGCTGGCAGGAACAAGGTGGGGATCCACTGAGTCCTAGGTCCCCTGAGGGGGCAGGAGGGCAGAGCCACCCTACCCAACACTATCGCCTTTTTGGTATCCACTTGCAAGCAGTTAGAAACATGAGCCCTTCAGTGGCCCTTCTTGGGTGAAGCAAGAAGTGTAGCCGTGGCAGTGAGGGTCCCTGCTCAGCTAGACCTGCGCCTTGACCTTGAGCCAGGGGAGCAGTCCCTTCTGACAGGGTCTGCCAGGCTGGCCCACCTGCGTGCATGTCTGTGCCCACCACTGCTGCAGGAGGAGCTGCAAGAGGCATATGCCAAGGGCTGGAACCTCTTTCAACACCTCTCCTCCACGCGTCAGAGCCGTGGGGCAGTCCCAGCTGCCCTGCCCTAGGTTCTCAACCAGAACCCCCGAGGGGCCGGAAGAGCAGGGTCCTTGGGCCAGGCTGTCAGTCCTGCTGGCCCCAGGCAGCCCTGCCCTCTCGGCACCCCCACTTCCCAGCCAAGCAGCCAAGGTCTGGACTTCAAGGACCCACGCCATGGCCACCTCCCACCCCTCTGCGTGCCCACCTCCATCATCCGTCCATCATCATCCACCCGCCCGCCCAGGCCACCCTGTGTACGCCAGGGGCAGAGTGCCACCAACCACTGCCAGCCAGGACTCGGATTCTGCACCACGCTGGCACAGGCTGGAGGCCGGGCTCCCTTCACTCTGTTCCCTTTCTGAAGGAAGAGAACTTGCCCCCTGCAGCCCCCCACATCTCCTGGGCCATTTGAGGACCCAGCAGGGCCACACTCACAGCCAGCGCTCGTCCGCAGGCCCCCCTCCCGCCCCGGCCTAGTCTCCTTCCTCCGGGGGCCTCCCCCTGACGAGGTTGGTGTTTTCAGGGGTGCCAAGGCCACTGGTCTTTCCTTGGGGCTCTTCTCCAGTGGCCCTGTCTTTTGACCCTGTGTCCACTCCCCACGTGGGACTCTTGCTCGGGCACAACCAGCCAAAGGGGGCTCTGTGGGGACCTCCTAAGGAATGAGCTCAGCACCCAAGGCAGCTCAGCACCTCAGCACCAAAGCTCAGCTGCCTTTCTTGCTGCCCGTCCCTGCCTGTCCCCAGCCACCCTTCTCCGGCCTCCTGGGGGGACCCAGTCACCTTCCTCCACGCGGACGTTCCACTTGGCCCTGTGAGTCATCAGGGCGTTGGAGCTCAGGTCCTGAAGTTTGCAGTGGTTCTTACTGACCAGGCTGATGTTAGAAGGCTTGAGATTCCTGTCCCAAGAGATGGGCGTCTGGTGCCCATGGGCTGCTAGGGGACCCTCCCTGGGACAGGCAGCGCCTGCCCTGAGCCTGAGTCCCCACCCCCCCTCCGCCAGAAAATCCCTTCTCCTCCTGCTTGGCGAGTGACCGAGCGACCGTTCCCATTCACGTAAGATCCACTCGGTCCTTTTGTTTTAAATTGGGGGAAAGCCCAGCACGATGGGCACGCCAGCTATGGTGCCCCCCACAGGCGTCGCCCCACAGGCCTGGCACCTGCTGGTCTGAGGACTGATTGTCCGCCATTCCTTGAGGCCCACGGTGTACACACAGCCACGTGGTGCCCTCCCCAGCCCCGCAGCGGCCTTGGCACCTGAAGCTGGACCACTGGCAGCTTGAAGGCTGGACCTGAGGTGCCGCGGCCCACGCTGCACCACGGCAGGCGGCCTCACCTGACCTCCAGGTGTCTTATCTGCTTCTTCCCTTGCACTTTAGAGCCACCCTGCCCAGGCCAGCATGTCATGCAGCTGTGCGCTGTGGGGTGAGTCACTGGAGGCTGCGGGGAGGGGCTCTGCTCCCCTCCTAGGCCCAGATCCTGCCCCAGGGCGCTGGTGCCCATGCAGCCGGACACCCAGGAAGAGGACTGTCACCTGTGGATGATGTTCAGCTGGTGCAGGTACTCCAGAGCGTCCAACACCTGGCCCAGTATCTCCTGCACCCACTGGAGAAGAAGCGAGAGACGCCAGCAAGGGGAGGGACCTGTCCATGTCCTGAGTGGGGTTTTACGCAGCTGCCGCTAGGCAGGCGCCTGCTCAGAGCAGCCAGCAGGACAGGGCACACTGGAGACCCCAGTGCCCAGGGGCTGCGACCCTACGCCCTGCCTCCAGCAGCCACCTGTGGCCCATGTTGCCCATGCCTGCCCGAGCTCTTAGCATCCCATCCTTGTGGGTATTGGACATGTTAGAGCCTGCAGTGCCTGCCTGGGCCTTGTCCCTTCACATTCCATTAGAGTGAAAAGAACCCTGAGAGAGAACTTTCTGGAAGCATTCTGTGTAAGAAGCGAGGTCCATCTAGTGTCCCAGGCAGTGATTTTCGAACTGCATTCCTAGGACCCTGGCTTCCACACAGGTGCCTCAGAGCCACCCCGGGGTGTCAGGGGCTGGCCCACAGGGCCCTGGCTTCCTCCCAGCCCCAGCAGCGCGCAACATCTGTGTTTCAAGGGCCCCACTGCACACACGTGTGAGACGCACTGCAGAGCCTGCTCTGAGGCCAGGCCACCAGAGAAGCTTGGCCCCGTGGGGAGACGGCACCAAGCAGAGGGTACTTGGAGGACAGAATGCAGGTGGGCTGGCCCCAGGCCCAGAGTGGAGGTGAAAAGTGACCAAGCTTCAGAGAGGAAACAGGAGATGTTCATGACCCTGGGGTGGGGCAAGGCTGCCTAAGCCAGGGCTCAAGGGACCCTGGCCAGAAGGGACGACACTGACCTAGACTTCATTACGATGAGGACCTTTGCTGGCCACGGGACACTGCTAAGGAGGGGAACTGCAAGCCATGGCCTGGGAGAAGATCTCTGGATGCCCCGTCCAGATTAAAAAACAAACAAACAAACTACAAATCATTAGGAAAAAGCCCCTGTAAGTGTTGAAATGGGCAAGGCACCTGAAGAGATACAGAAGAGATTCCCTGCCCAGACTGTCCTCACCATGTCACCTGCAGGCCAATGCCAGGCCAGGCCAGCCATAATGGAACCTCACTCCCAGCCTCCACAGCAACACTCAGATGACTGGGGACCTCGCAGCACGGTGGCAAACACCGGCAGCCCACCTAGGGACCACGGGCACCACCTCCGGGGCACGCGCTGGCTCTTCAGCCTGATTCCACTCCTCCACAGCAGCCTGCCGTAAAGTAGCCCAGGCCACCAAAGGCCCATCACCACCCCAAAGGTGGCCGGAGGAGCACCGGAAGGCACCGAAGGACCTGGAAGGCCCGAGGAGGAGGGATGGGCGAGGCTGGCTCCCTGGCCAGGCCCTGTGGGTGGGCTTCAGGAGCTGCGTGACAACAGTCTCTGGGGGCCGGCGGTGGCTGTGGACCCTCTGGTTTGGGGAACAGCTTTGGAGGCAGGTGTGTGTCAAGTGTCAAGATGTGGACGTGAGGTTGGCACGCACCCCTCACACGCAGAGCACCTGCCCTCCCCTCTGCCCGGGCTGCCCGGGGAGGGCACCGGCCAGGGCTGGGTCTGTCGTACCTCTTGATCCAGGACTGCCTTCTCCTCCCTCTTACTCTGAATGACCTCCTCGAGATTGCTCTGGCTGTACTCCATCACCAGACAGAGGGACAGAGAGGAGACCTGCTGGGACACAAGGCTCCTCACCGGCTGCCCCAGCCAGGCCCAGGTGCTCTGTAGTGTCACCACGTAGGTCGCACTGCCCGCTGGGGCCCTGCCTCTCGTTCCCCTATTCCCAGGCCCTGCCAGCCCCAGTTCCATCTGCTCCAAGTTGCCTGGACTTTCCTGAGAGTCGCAGCCACTGCAGGTGAGGACCCCTCTGCTGGGACCAGCCTCACTCCTTCACAGGGGCCGCCTCCCTGGGGGCTCAGCTGAGACGCGCTTCTGAGGGGCCTGTCTGCCCAGGGCGGCTCTTTGCTCCCTCCACAGCGACCTGTCTTTTGGGCTTTTCTACCCCTTCCCTGACAGTGTCAGGGGGTACTTGGGAATATGTGTGGGAGCAGGCAGGGGGGCTTCTCCCCAGGCCCGGCTGCTGGGGCGCGACCCTCTTGTCCTCAGGCCCAGGTGGGAACTCTGACATGGACGCACGAGGAGGCAGCAGAGGCCTCCGGGCTGGAGCTCCCGGAAAGCTCCAGCTCCTTGCAGAGCTGAGAAGTCCTTGTGCTGAGGGGACCTGGGGCATGGGCAAGAGACCTGGACTTGAACCCCACTCAGCTCTTTACTAGCTGTGTGGCTTTGGGGAGCTCCATGACCTCTCTGAGCCCCACACCCCACTAGGAAAATGAGGACAGTGCTCCAGCCCTGTGGCTCTCCCAGGATGCGAGCGAGCCAGTTAGTGCAGGAGCTGTGGGGGTGAGGGGCCCAGGGCTGGGGTAGCTGGGTGGCAAATGGCAGGGGCAGGCAGGGCGGCAGCCTCTTCCCCAGGAGTGCAGGCTCCATGTCAGCCATGCAGCCTGGCTCGGCTGGGGCTGCGGCTGGGGAGCTGCGTCGTGGGGCGCCTCGGGCACCGGAGTGGGGCCACCATGCCGGGCCCCCTGCTTGCCACACGAGAGCCAGGAAGCCTAGAGGAATGTGGCACTCGGCTGACAGCCCTCCTAGGAGGAGGCCCTCCAGGGCTCACCTGGAACCCCGCACAGCAGGCCCCCAGCGTGGCTCCCGCCCCCACACCGCTGAGTGGGGCTGCCACGCTCAGCCCCACGGCGCCCCCTGGGCGTGGTGCACCCAGTGGGCTCGGTGCTGCAGCCCGGCCGCAGGAGCGGCTGACCCACCTCACTGTTCCACGTGATGAACAGCTCCCGGTACAGCGAGATGTGGGCGTGCTGAAGCTTCAGCAGGGGCATGAGCTGCGGGGACCAGAGCAGAGAGGCCGAGCGGTCAGGGAAGCACAGTGCCTGGTTGGCGCTCCTCTGTCACACACCCCAACAGACACGAAAGCTGCTGGCCCTGGCACAGCAGGGGCCAGCAAAGGGCAGTGCAGCCTGTGGCTAGCTGCCAGAAGGTCTGGCGTGAGGCCAGTCCCAGCATGCACTGCCGTGCTGTGTGACCGAGACAGGCCCTCAGCGTCTCTGAGCCTCCTGTGCTCGTCTGGAAACAGCAGTGGGCTGGGTGCGGCGCAGCGGGAGAGCTCTTGTTCAGCATGCGCACAGCCCTGCGTCTCCTTCCCGGCTGCAGGAACCAAGACTGAAAATTGAAATGGCGGTTCCCATGGAACCTGCCTCACAGGGAGGCGATGCCGGTCAAGTGCTGGTGTGCAGGATACGAAACCAGCGGGGCTGGCTGGAGAAGGGGATGGCCGGGGCAGGAGAGCCCACCTGGAGTTCCCTCAACCCAGCAGAGAGCTTTGAAAACACACCAAGGGGACAGCGGGACAGTTAACCTGGAGAATATGGGTGTGGTGACTGCTCAGACGCCGGCTGGGCATGAGCAGCTCGCCTACTAGTCATGGAAGGGACGGCGACGTGACAGTGTTCCCCGCATCAGAGCATGTTCAGGCCACCCTGTGCTTCAGCCACACTGTGGACCCAAGAGGTGCTGGCCAGCAAGGCACAGGGTGGGCAATTCCAGAAAGAGGATCAAACAGTGAGTGTGATGGAGAAGACATTTCACCCCATATGAAATTCTAGAAAGGGCTGGGATTGTGGCTCAGTGGTAGAGTGCTCGCCTAGCACGTGGGCGACCCGGGTTCGACCCTCAGCACCATGTACAAATAAAGCGCATTGAATAAAACGCATTGTGTACAACTAAAGCAAATAAATAAAAATATTAAAAGAAATTATAGAAAGGCAAAAGGAAGCTGCTCAGAGGGTTGGGGGTATGGCTCAGCAGTAGAGCGCTTGCTTAGCATGTGTGTGGCCCTGGGTTCGATCCTCAGCACCATGTGAAAATAAATAAAAAAAAGGTATTGTGTCCAACTACAACTAAAAAAAAAAAAAAAAAAAAAAAAAAGCTACTCAGAGCCTCTGCCTATTGATTTGATGATTGCCATTACTGTAAATCGACTGCTGCCACTGGCCCATTCTGGACGGCAGAATTAAGATGGTAAAATTATGGGCTGGGGTTGTGGCTCAGCGGTAGAGCGCTCGCCTAGCACGTGCGCGACCCAGGTTCGATCCTCAGCACCACGTACAAAAAAACGCATCGTGTACAACTAAAGCAAATAAATAAATACTTTAAAAACGATGGTAAAATTACATTTTCATTATTAAATAATTCTGCATTTCCCAAATTTATACTATAACCAATACTTTTATAGTTGAAGAAAAATAAAAGTTTTTTCTTTTGCAGTCCTGGGGATGAACCCAGGACCTTGCACATGCTAGTCAAGCACTCTACCACTGAGCTGCACCCCAGTCCTAAAGAAAATCATCTTTTTTTTTTTTTTTTTTTGGTACCAGGGATTGAACTCAGGGGCACTCAACCACTGGGCCACATCCCCAGCCCTTTTTTGTATTTTATTAGAGACAGGGTCTCACTGAGTTGCTAAGTGCCTCGCCATTGCTGAGGCTGGCTTTGAACTCGTGATCCTCCTGCCTCAGCCTCCCAAGTGCTGGGATTACAGGTGTGTGCCACTGCGCCTGGTGAAAATCATCTTTTTGAAAGGTGGTTATTGGTGGATCAGTCTAGGGACTGAGCCAACAGTTAAGTTGCCTCTCCTCTGGGAAGGTGTGTTCTAAATGGGCAGCACCTGCACAAAAGTGGGTGTTTGGGATGGGAACTCCCTTTAGGACCTGGGCAAGAGCTAGTTATGATTTCCCTTCACCCTGTAACTCAACAAGAAGGTGCAGAACACAGTCTCTGTAAGTATGCTGCGTCCTGTTCCTCTAGAGAGGACACTGTCCAGAGAGTCACCTCCTCCAGGGCTTCGTTGGTATGATGCTCATCAAGACATTCCACCTGGAGGGACACAGGGGCACCAGGTCAGTGAGCCTCTTCAACTACCATCACCCTCACTACCACCCCACTATCATCACCAACACCCTCCCTCCACCTCTCTGCCCACCCCACCTCCACCACCATCACCACCCCATCATTCCACCCCATCATTCCACCCCACCCCCACCACCCCCATCGCCATCACCATGACCTGTCCATCACCCCACCATCAACACTACCCCCATTACCCCACTCCCACCCCCCACTATCATTATCACTAAAACCTCCTCCTTCATCACCACCACCTCCATCATCACCACTGCCATCACCGTCACTTCCACCCCACTATCCCAGCCCACTCCCACCCATTACCATCATCATTACTGTGACCATCCCATCACCCCGCCACATCCACTGTGATCCTCACAGCCACCATTACCATCATGAGTAGGGACATTCAGCCAAAATACTCTGAAAGCCTCAAAAAGGCCCAGAAATCCCACTCCTAGAGCTCTCCCCTGAGGAAACCATGGATGCTCAAGAAAAAATATTCATGAGGATGTCTGTCAGACCTATTTATGCCAGTGCGGAACTGATCACTCATCCCGCACGAGGGGACGGTCAAGTCAACCACAGCACATCCAGCACCAGAGGAGGCCACATGGCCACCAGATCAGTAGAGGAGGAAGCTGAGGTGCTGAAATGGGGACAGTTTCTGCAATTTATTAGGTAGACAAAGGGTGTCACGAGCTTCAGCAGTACCATTCTTTTTTTTTTTTTTTTTTTTTTTTTGGTACCGGGGATTGAACTCAGCGGCACTAGACCACTGGGCCACATCCCCAGCCCTTTTTTTTTTTTTTTTTTTTGTATTTTATTAGAGACAGGGTCTCACTGAGTTGCTAAGTGCCTCGCCATTGCTGAGGCTGGCTTTGAACTCGCGATCCTCCTGCCTCAGCCTCCCAAAGTGCTGGGATTACAGGCGTGCGCCACCGCGCCTGGCTCTTTTTTTTTTTTTTTTTAACATTTATTTACTTGCTTTAGTTGCACACAATGCAATGCATTTATGTTTATGTGGTGCTGAGGATCGAACCTGGGCCGCACACGCGCTAGGAGAATGCTCCACCGCTGAGCCACAACCCCAGCCCCAGCAATACCATTCTTATAAAAACAAAGTTTACAAATGCTTAGAAAAAAGACTGGAGGCGCACACACACTCCTATGTATAGTCCCTCCTACATATATTCTTTATTCAGAAAACATGGCTTCATCTGCTCATTATACACTGATTGATTTGCAGTACTGGGGCAGAACCCAGGCTGAGTGCATGCTAGGCAAGTGCTCCACCCCTGAGCCACAGCCCCAGTCCACTGGCTGCACTTTTAAAAAGTCCTCCTGGCTCACTAATCTGTGAGATGAGGGGGCTGACCCCCGGCCAGTCAGCAAGAGAACAGGAGGTGGACAAGGACTCCAGGACCAGCTACCTGGGGATGAGGCTGCTGGACTGCAGAGACGCAGGCCTGGTGGGCCTGTGGCTGCTAAGGAGTTTCCTCCACCTACAAGGTCAGTTCCTGCTCCCGCTTGTCCCCATCCCCGCCACTCTTACAGCAGCTCTCTTCCCCTGGACCCTCTGTTGAGCACAGGAAGGGGTGCACCTCCGCCCTGCTGTGTCAGCCCTGGTGCAGAGATCCCAGGTCCTGTCCTTAGCCTTGTGAGACCCCGCACCAGCCCCTGCCCTCTGGGTCTGGTTCCCTTTTGGTAAGACTGGCAAACTGTACAGAGTAGCACTGTGCCCATGGAAGTCAAATCCTCATGGACACTGTGTGACCTGGTTAGGACTGGACGGCCCCAAGCCAGTCTCTGTCAGTAAAATGGGGTCATGGTTCCTGTTTGGCAGGGTTGCAGGGAGATTCAGTGGGTTGATGCCTGGCACCCAGTATGGATGAATGAATGGTGGATGTGGGTGGTGGAGTAAAACAATCAGAATTCCTTTCCCATCAAGGTAGGGGAGCCGGGCGCGGTGGCGCACGCCTGTAATCTCAGCACTTTGGGAGGCTGAGGCAGGAGGATCGTGAATTCAAAGCCAGCCTCAGCAATGGCGAGGCACTTAGAAACTCAGTGAGACCCTGTCTCTAAATAAAATACAAAAAAAGGGCTGGGGATGTGGCCCAGCGGTCGAGTGCCCCTGAGTTCAATCCCTGGTGCCAAAAAAAAAAAAAAAAAAAGGTAGGGGGCAGACCAAGTCTGGGGAGCCCCACACCACCCACCACATCTACCCTAGCCAGATTTGCTGCCTGCTGCTGACAGGGCTCCTGGAAGCCTCCTCTGAGGGATGATGTGCCCCGCTTGGTTCTCAGGGCTCTGCTTCTTACCTGCTTTATCACAAGCTTGGCTTCGGTGGCCAGTTCCTCCACCACCAGGTTCACCCCTAAGGCCCCAGGACTCAGCTCGTACAAAAGCTAGCAGCAGGGAGAGAAACTTTGACGAGCATACCACCTTGTACTTCCCAGTACAAGCCCAACTCCCACACCCTGGCTGGTGCTTCCCACAGCCCCTGTGGGGCTGGCACTGTCTCCTCCCATTTTGCAGTAGAGGACATGGCCCAGGGAGTCTGAGAAGCCCTCTGATGGTGTAGTCTGACCCTCTCTCTCCAAGGCCAATTCTGAAGTCTCTATGACTCCATGGTCCTTCTCCAACTTAGAGGACCTCTGGGAGTCCAAGAGCAAGACCTGACCTGGGGCAGGGGGCTTATTCACTCTTTTAGACCCCCATGACCCCAACTTCCAGCATCCACCTCCAAACTTGAGTGTCTAAAGGAGGCAACTTGTCCCTGTGACTGGTAGTATCAGTCACGGCCATCCCAGGGCTATGCTGGGCACTTCTTAGCCACCCTAGTGGGAATGGAAAGCAGGACTCAGAAGAGATGATATGGGATGGGACACTGAATTGGGGAAATTTTGAGGTGCAAAGTCAGGATTCTGTAATCCAGCCCCTGTGAGTGGCCTGGACTCTGCCCAGGGAATAGTGTCCAAAGCAGCATAAGCCTACAGGGCCAGAGGGCAGGTGCACGACTGCTCAGATCTGGCCCATCTTTGGCAGTACATCAGGCAGTAAAATACACCCACAGCTCAAATCAAGGCTCCCTGCCCCTGAAAAGTAACCTTAAAAATTCTCTGACCACTAGAAATTCATATGCTTTACTCCTGGCCAAGCCCTGGGCAGTTCTCCCTCATAAATAGAATCTCCCAACAGGAGGAAAATCTAATCTGTAAGTGGTTTCCAAATTAGTGAAATTTTTACAAATACTGGATCTAACATTTAATGAAAAAGATAGGTTAAGTATAGAAGCATTTAATTAAACGTCCATTCATTAACAGCTTTCCTCTGTGTTTTGAAATTGCTCAGCTGTGGGCATTTTTGCAGACCCAGGCTGAGGGGTGTTTGGAGGAGACTGAGGCTCCTGTCGTGTGCTCCGGGGTTCTGCCTCTACAGGCCCCCATGGCCAGGACGGAGGAACTATACTCACAACCTCAAAAGGTCAGTGCTAGAAGCCCTTACTGTTCAACATTTTAAAGGGGGGAAAGAGGCCCAGAGAGGTGGCCTTTCAGCCGGAGGGCGACCCTGCTGGGACACGGGCCCGCCTCCCTAGGCGGACCTGGCGCTGGCTGGGCTGTGACCGTTGACCCGCGGCGCGCAGACTTTGGGCCTGGGCAGCCCTCCTCCCCGCAAGGGGACATCTCGGCACCTGGTACTTTTCCATGGTAGCTCGAGCATAAGAACTCCGGCTCATTCTCCCAACAGGGACCGCTGAATGTCCTCGTCTGGAGCCGACGCGGGCGGCCGGACCCTGGACTGAGGGTGCTCCGCAGTTTGGGCTCCGGTGCCCATCCCCCCGCACCTCGCGCCCTCGCCCCGGAGCGACCCTCAACCTGGGTGTGTCTGCCCCCGGGCACTGAGCGTCACCACCCGCGCGCCCTCGGCTCTGGGTCCCTTAAAGGAGCTGAGGTCGGGAGGGCGGGGGCGGGGCCTCGAGCACGAGGGCGGGCCCAGAGAGAGGTGGGCGGAGGCTGTGGACAGTGGGCGAGATCGGGCAAGCGGCGGGGCCAAGAGATTAGAGAGCTAGGAGGCAGTGCTGGGCGGGAGAGGCGAGAGCGAAGGGGCGGGGCCTGGAGCCTGAAGGGCAGTGGGCGGTGCACTAAATGGGCGGGGCCTCAAGCGCTGTAGGGGGAGATGTGGGTGGAGGGCGGGCCCTGGAGAGTGCCGAGGGGGAGACTGCGAGTGATGGGCGGGGTCTCCAGGGTGTAGGACGGCGGACGGAGGGCGGGACTTCGAAAAGCGGGGCGGGGCGGTAGCTCATGGTGGGCGTGGCATCGAGCGTGAAGGGCGGGACGGCGGCGTGCGACTGGTGGTGTCTCTAAAGCGCCAGGCGGGGCACGGAGCGCGAAGGGCGGAGCCAGAGCGTGAGGGCGCGCGGTGGGTGGGGCGGAGAGCGAGGGCGCGCGGCGGGCGGGACGGAGCGTGGTCGCGCGGCCCGCGGCGGGCGGGCGGGGCGCGGAGGCGGGGCGGTGGCGCGCACGCGGCCCCTTTAAGGCTTGGCCTACGTGGCAGCCGCTGGAGCCGCGCCGCGCAGCGAGGCCGGCCGCCGGGCACTTCCTGTGGAGGCCGCAGCGGGCCGAGCGCGAGCGCCGAGCAGCAGCCAGCCGAGCCTGCCGCCGCCATGGGCCAGAACGACTTGATGGGCACGGCCGAGGACTTCGCCGACCAGGTGCGGCCCGCCGCCCCGCGGCCCGGCCCCGCCGCCCTCCCCGCCCGGCGCGGCCCGGCCTTGCCTCCCCACCGCCCAGCGCTGGGGCCCGACCCGAGGGGGCGCGGGCGGCGGCCCTGGCGGCGAGGCGGCCAGCACGGAGCCTCGGCGGGCGTCCCGGCGACGGGCCCGGCGGACGCCGGGAGAGCCGCGCCCCTCCCGGCGCGTTGCCCTCGGTCCGCTGCCCGCGCCCGGCCCGCCGCGGACTCTGCCCCGGCCGGGGGGCGGGCGGCGCGGCGAGTGCGGGCGTCCGAGGCCGAGGCCTGCGCGGGCGGCGCGTCCCGGGGGCAGCGTCCCGTTAGGTCCCGGCCGGCGGCGTGGGCAGCGCGGCGAGCCCGCGGGCGCTGGCGGGCCGGGGCCGGGGCCGGGGCCGGGGCGGGCGCCCAGGGCTGGCGTCCAGGGCTGGGGGCGGCGGCGCGAGCTGGCCGCGCGGCCCCAACGGCGGCGCTTCCCGGCGCCTGGCCCGCGCTGGGTGCCGCCTTCCCGGGAGCCGACCGTCAGGACCGGGTGGGGGCGGGCGTAGCAACTTGAGTGCCTTCTCCTCGGGTCATGATTTTGTGTTTAAATCCCACTTTAAAAATTGTAACCGTTACGAAAACAGTTCACAACAAACTTCTCGAGAATGGAGTAGGCATCTTCACTTGTCAGTTTTCATTGTCATGCTCTTTAGTGACCCAGTTTTGCTTCCCTAAGTAACAACTCTCTCAGAAGATGGCTCCTTTAGCCCAGGAAGAGCGACAGTTCCATACTCGCTCTCAGGATGGAAAACCCTGGGTTTTGCAAGTGAATTTCATAACCAAACCCAGATAAAATGCATCCAGCCGAGCTGCTGCCAACTACCAATGACAAATTTCCTACTAAGAAAAAGCTCAAATTTCTTTTGTAATCCTTTCTCTTTTTCTCTATGCATTTTATTTTGCTTTAAGTGAAAGAAGCTGAATCTTGGGACTGGAAAGGCTCTCACTGGGGGCACATGGTTCATCTCCTCCAAGTTGCCAAGGGGAAGGCCAGGCCTGCTCAGGCTCCAGGACTTGCCAGTAGCCACAGCCCAGGAACAAAACCCAGGTTTCCAACCCCTAGGCAGTGTGCTTACAGGCCCTGGAGTTATCTTCTGGCACACATCATGGGGAGACATAGCCCAATAAAAAGACCTGCTGATTTAAAAGAATCCCAAGCACAGAAAGCCTCCCACAGTCAGTCATTGGCATCAGAGTCTTCTGGGTGGTGGTGGTGGGAGATGTTGAAGGAGCTCAGTGCTTCTGTGTGGCCACTGGGCAGGTGTACTCCTGCCCACCTGAACCAGGGTCAGGACCCTTTGTGCTGCGGGCAGGGAACGGGGTACAAAGCCACAAAGATGCTTTCTTATGGCCAAAATTTTGACAGGGGGTGGCAAGAAGGGGGCTGTGTTTTGAATATTCATCTGTAATGGTTAAAATAAAGCTGACAATAAGGAAGGTGCTGAGAGTCCAGGCTTCTAAATGAGAAGGATCTAATTTGCAGATAATGAGGAAGTCTCACTGAGGTCACTGTTAGGTATGGTAGGTTACTCCTCTAGTCTAACCTTGTCTTCAGAAAACAAAAGCAAAACTGAAGAGATGGGATTTGCCCAGGAAGTCTGGGGCTGCTGAGACTGAGACCTTGCTGATGATAGTAATGCTGAGCCTTTAACTGGCCTCCATCCTCCAGAGAGAGGTTTGCTGGAGTCTCCTCCTGTTACTCCAGGGCCAGCGTCCTTCTGGCTTGGTAGAACTGCCTCCTTCCTTCTGGTCTATGGAGGCCTGTCTGGGGGAAATGCACTGCTTGGTCTGGGCTGGCAGCTTCTGAAAGCTGCATCATCAGGCTCCTTGCCCTTGGCAGCCAGGGACAGTGTCCCCTTGCTCCCAGGAAGCCAGGCTCTGGAGAAAGTGCTGAGGCGGGTTCTGTGAGCGAGCTGGGCATTCGAAGGCCAGGTCAGAAGGGACCAGAAATTCATGAACTCAGCAATCCAAAATAATGTCCATGCACCGTGGCCACTCCTCACTGCCTGCTGGACAGGTGACAGTGTTGCTTCTGAGCACTTATACACCAGCCACCAGGAACATTAGCACTTAATGGGTTTTGCCTGATGACCATTACCAGGGTGACAGGAGAGCTATAAGGGGGCCTACCCTCCATTGTGACCTTTGGTGTTCCTTAAGGGTGTCAGAGCTAATCCTGGGAGCCAGAAGGTGGCCTGGGCCTTTGTTGAAGTGAGGGGTCCCTGGACCCCACATGTATCATTAGTTGGCCTGTGATAATGTTGTGTCCGGCAGTCTGGTGTGGGTAGGTCCTGCTGGTAATGGTGGCTCTCTGAGCATTGCCCTTCTGTTCTTGTGCTCCATCATGCCCTCCATTCCAAAACTGGGAAATTGACTCACTTTCCCGCTTCCTGGTTGTAACAGGGGTAATATAGTGCCCCCCCCCTGGAGAGGGGTGGAGACGGGTCCTCCTTACCACATAGGTAAGCGCAAGTTTTCAGTGAAGGCAAGCAGGTGGGCCCTTGGCACCATCCTGAGATACAGTGGGAAGCTTCAGAGCGACTCTTAGAGGGACATTTACTAGGCAGACCCACTTGCAGGCCAGAGCTGGCTCAGCCTAATGCAGGGATAGTCACTGGGCCATGAGCCTTCATTTATGGGGATACGTGGGCTTGTGGCTTCTGGGGAAGGGCCTCGTGCATAGGGACCAAGAAAATCTGACCTGCCTTTCCTTTAGTTCTCATGAATAAGGGCTGTAGGCTTCTGTCCTCAGTCCCTTTCTGTCCTGAATATGAAGTAAGGTTGATGTCCCTGTGATCGTAATCCCTGTGTTCCCCGGGTCCTGTTGCAGATGGAGCACGATTATATTCCTAAGCCCCCTGCCAGTCCTCTCAAACAGTAATCCTGCAGACAGAACTCGGCTTCCTTTTGTTTTTGTAGTACTGGGGATTGAACCCAGGGGTGCTTACAACTGAGCTGCATCCCCAGCCATTTTAAAACATTTAGTTTGAAACAGGGTTTTGCTGAGTTGCTGAGGCTGCCATCGAACTTGCCATCCTCCTTCCTCAGTCTCTTGCGTGGGGAGGCCTGTGCCACTATGCCTGGCTAAGCTAATTTTTTAAGTCTCTGGCAAGCTGCTGCCACCTGGGAGCCCCAACCTGCTTGACTGAGAGGCTGTCATGGAAGCCTGCCCGTCATGGTGGGCTGACCATCCTCTGCTCTTCCTGCAAGCTGCCTGCTCAGTGTTCCTTGTTTCTTCTGCCCGGGTTCTGTGCCGAGGCTCCAGCCGTGGGCTTTGTGGGCTTGCAGTGCTCTCATCAGCTTGGGCCTTGACAGGTGTGTGGGACGCTGGTGGTGATGGCAGCTCTCGTCCCGCTGTGCCGTCCTGCCCGAGTCAGGGATCCTCTCTGCTGTGCTGAGGGGTGGTGGACTCGATGCTTTCTAGAGCAGCACAATAGGGGCCCAGGGACCAGTCTGAATGGCTGTGTTCCACAGGCACGTAAGGTAGGGTCTGCCCCAGATTTAATCTTGGCCTTTCTTACATGCTCAGATGCACTCATCCGCCTGGCCACAAAAGTCAGACCAGCTTGGCCTAAGCCCACCAGCAGCCAGGCGCAGCTCAGTGCACTGCCTGGGCATTGCACTTTCTCCCCAAAGCAAAGCACTGTGGTGAGGCACAACCTGACCCCCCAATCTTCGCTCTTCTGCTCTTTAATCCTCTTGATCCAGACACTCCAATTAAAAGCAGCAGACGCATCAGGAGGTTTTAAGCATGGCCTTAGTCTCAGGCTCTGTGGCAAATAAGCAGCTCTGTGAGGATCCTTGAGCCGGAGGGTGGGGTGGGGTGGGGGGGTCTGCTATCTCTGGAGGATGCAGGCCCAGGTAATCATGCCAGGGGCAGCTGGCCACTCATTTGGAAGCAAGTACAGACACCTCCGTGGTCTGCCTCCCAGGTCTTGGGGCTGCACATACCCCTCAGTCCTGTTGACATCTGCCCAGCCTCTTCAAGTGCTTCCTTCCTGGCAGTTGCTTTCCCCCGGGTATAGATGAGGTGAAGACCCCTGTCATTGCCAGGGCCATTCAGCCAGGCCACAATGTAAAGGTCACTCCTCAGCAATGCTAAATTGGGAATTCTCTATCTTTTCCAGAGTGTGGGTGATCACACTGTTGCTGGGTGTTTCGTGAGCATTAGGGCCATGAGGCAGAAGCTGGGAGGATGTGTATGGCTTCTGCTGTCCTGCACTCCTGGTGGGACATAGTGTGTTGCTATTCTGTGGGGGCCCTAAAACTTGGCCAGGTGTATTTGGGATCTCTTTTTCCCTTTTATTTATTTTTTGAGATGGGGTCTTGCTATGTTGTTCAGGCTGGTCTCAAAACGGGGGTTCAAGTGATCCTCCTGCCTCAGCCTCCCAGTATCTGGGATTGCAGGCCCAACCCTGGCTATTTTTTTGTTTTTGTTTTTAAACAAGGCCTTCTCTTTTTTTCTGTATAGATTTTTAGATTAAGTTGGAAGAATCTTGGTAGCCACACTTTGTGCAAGGGGAGCAGAGACATCCCCCCACCAAAGTAATTTGGCCTGTCCATGGTCATTGAGTATACCTTGTCATTTTCAGGACAGGATTAGAGCATGGGGTCTACCTGTACTGCATCTCCCAAACCTGCTTAACTGCTGTCTCTGGGTGTCTGTCACTGGGATTTCTGCTCTTTATGGGGGTTAAGAGCTGAGTAGTCCAGCTTAGATCCACATCAGGGGCTCAGGCTCAGTCCACCTGGAAAGAACTGTACCAACAATCCCCTACATCGCCTGCCCCAAGCCAGGGTGTCCCCTCCTGGGTTGAAGGTTGATCCAAGAACCCAGGTGCTCCACAGTCCAGATGGCAGCTTTAGCAGCATCTTAGGCTTGGAAGCAACTTTTTTTTTTTGTTTTTTTTGGTACCAGGGATTGAACTCAGGGGCACTTGACCACTGGGCCAGATCCCCAGTCCTTTTTGTATTTTTATTAGAGACAGGGTCTCACTGAATTGCTAAGTGCCTCGCCATTGCTGAGGCTGGCTTTGAACCCGCGATCCTCTTGCCTCAGCCTCCCAAGCGCTGGGATTACAGGCGTACACCACTGCACCCGGCTTGGAAGCAACTTTTAAAACGCCAAGAATTAGGCTGGAGTTGTGGCTCAGTGGTAGAGTGCTTGCCTAGCATATGTGAAGCCCTGGGTTTGATCCTCAGTACCACATAAAAGTAAATAAATAAAAGTATTGTGTCTATATACACTAGAAAACTATTTTAAAAACTGCCGAGATTCAGGAACACTCTTAGGTGCATCCTCATTATTCCAGCAATAGGCGTAGTCAGCCCTAAGAGGGCCCATGCAGCCAGCACTCCCTCTGCTGCCCCTGGAGGGGTCAGACTCTGCCCTTTAGACTCTTCATACACGTCACTCCTGTGGGTAAGTCCCCTGATCTTTCTCCTGAGGGCCTGCCATGTTATCATTGGATTTCTTTTCACCTTGTGCCTCAGCTTTGAAGGGCAGTAAAAGTGAGTGGCGTACACCTGCATGACATTTGCACCTGGCCTGCACAGGGCACACTGGCCTCCGGCTCCAGCTGTCATGAGTGGCTTTGCTCGTAAGGGACAGAAGGAAGCTGTGTGTTTTCTCTGATATTTGCCAGTGATCTTATGCACTTGTATTTCATTTTTGTCCAGAGGGTTGTCGACCTCATTTATTAGGCTGTGCTAGTTTGCTTTGGGTTACACAGGCTTAAACAAAAACTCCCAGCTCGGACAGTTGAGTGAGTGGCCTCCCACCAGCCACAGCAGCCCTGGTCCTGCTCACAGCTATTGCCCATGTGCCCCTGGTCCTGAGCCCTGTGGTGGGAGCTTGTTGGGTGGGGAAGGCCAACCTTCCCCTCTAACCACACATAGTGCTGTCCCTGCGTGGCCTTCCTCTTTCTGGTTTAGCTGTAGATGTTGGTGCTAAGGTCTAGTGGACTGTGTGGCCTCCAGGCCTGGGACCCTGGCCGTCTCCTTAGTGGACCCTTGTCCTTTCTGAAGAGACTCCGAGCATCAGTAGGGAGGCTGGCAAGCCCAGGCCTCAGCACTTGGCTGAGTGTCACGAGTCCCAGCATTGCAGTGTGAGTCCACATGGCCCTAGGAAACCCTTGTCCCCTCTGGGCTTCAGTTTGCTCATCTGTAACACAAGGGGCTGGACATGTGGCAGGCAGGGAAGGGTGCATTTTAATGCACCAGTCAGGGTTGCTGCTAATGGCATCTAGTAAGTGGAAGTCAGGGATTCTGTGCTGCTCAAGGTCACAAAGTGCCCTGGACAGCTCTGAGGGTCCAGGAAGCCTCAGGGCCTTTTCGGATGTTCTGTGACTCCCTTTTTAATGCTCTCGACTGGGTGTGGAAGCGATGCTTCTCATGGATATTTCTTGGTTGATGAGAGTTGCCACCTGAATGTGGCTGTGGAGGTGATGAGGAGAGTCATAGCAGAAGAGCGCTGGGGACCTTGACCCATGGGGTCTATGCCCACATGCCTGGTGTGGAGCCTCCCTCTGTGGGACTGAGGCTTGTGGTCACGTAGGTCTAGACTTACGAGGTGTGCCGGGAGCTGTGGCCGCGTCC
The DNA here is from genome assembly GCA_025594165.1 of Tamias sibiricus. Classification (NCBI taxonomy): domain Eukaryota; kingdom Metazoa; phylum Chordata; class Mammalia; order Rodentia; family Sciuridae; genus Tamias; species Tamias sibiricus. The sequence continues at coordinate 219,130,963 of CM046657.1, read as the reverse complement.
CCCAGTCTGCCCCGAGGGTTATGGGGGCTGAGAGCTCTGCCTCGCGCCATGTTGTCTGCTGTCCCTGACATTCTGCCCAGGAAGTGCTTGGCTGTGGCTGGGTGCTCCAGGCTGCAGCCACCTCACGTGCAGGTCTCTGTGCCCACAGTTCCTGCGCGTCACCAAGCAGTACCTCCCTCACGTGGCCCGCCTCTGCCTGATCAGCACCTTCCTGGAGGATGGCATCCGCATGTGGTTCCAGTGGAGCGAGCAGCGTGACTACATCGACACCACCTGGAGCTGTGGCTACCTGCTGGCCTCATCCTTCGTGTTCCTCAACTTGCTCGGACAGTTGAGTGAGTGGCTCTGGAGCCTGTTCCCTGATAGCACGCCCGAAGCTTGTCGTGGCACTTGGGAGGCTGCGTGAACCCAGGGGTTCCAGCGTAGGCCTGCCAGCCCAGGTTTGGTTCTGTGAGTGTCAGGGTGGGTGCTCTGTACTCAGTCCTGGACTCACCGCTGCGGGGTTGGCTAAAGGCATTGGACTCAGTTCCTGTATGTTTTTAAGTGCCTCAAGCAGGAGGCATGGGAGGCTAGGTGGCTGAGGCAGTCAAGGAAGCATCTAGGACGGATAGGAGGATCTAGTCAGGGCAGTGGGAGGGCGCTGGGGCCCCAGGTCTTCCTTCTACTCCTGAAGGACTGTCTTCTGGTGGCAGCCCTCACTCTTTGGCACATTATGGCTCATCAAGTCAAGGGACTTGTGCTTTCTAGCCCATTTGAAGCTGTCCAGAAGTCTTGTCTCTGCAGGGCGGTGGCCATGCTTGTGCTCCCAGCTACTTAGGAGGTTGAGGCAAGAGGATTGCAAGTTTCAGGGAAGCCTGGGTGACATACCAAGGCCCTGTCTCAAAATGAAGGAAGCAGGGCTGGGGATTTAGCTCAGTGGTAGAGTGCTTGCCTACCACATGTAACACCCCAGATTCAATCCCACTGCTGAGGCAGGGGGGGACGAAAGATGTCTTTAATGGGACAGTCACACTGGAAAATGTTCTCTGGTATAGCAAGGGATCCACATTCTTTATTTTTATTTTTTTGGTGGTGCTGGGGATTAGAACCCAGGGCCTTGTGCATGCTAGGAAAGCACTCTACCAACTGAGCTATATCCCCAGCCCTGGGATCCACATTCTAGATGAGTGCTGTCCATGAGTGTGGACCTGGCTTATCATCATTAACTCTCTCAGAAGTTGCTTTTAGCTTGGGGAGGTAGGTAGTTCATCTGCAGCTGGACCAAAGCTTGGTGGGTACAGTGTACTGTGACAGTGTCTCTCACCCAGAACCCAGCTGTGGTCCCCCTAAACCTTACTGTTGTCTTTCCAGCTGGCTGTGTCTTGGTGTTGAGCAGGAACTTTGTGCAGTATGCCTGCTTTGGGCTCTTCGGAATCATAGCACTGCAGGTACATGGGGGGTGTGGCAGGGTCTACTTGGGAATTGGCACTGTAGGTACATGGGGTATGTGGCAGGATCTCACTTTCTTTGCTCTGGTGGAACTGTGTGTTGGGTCCTGCATCCCTTCCTGAATCCCTCACGTCTGGCTGCCCAGAGCTGCTTTTCTCTTTGGGGAAGTGGCTGGCATTGCCTCCTAAGGATAGGCTTAGGAGCACCTGGCCCCAAGCAGGCTGCAGAGGCTGGTCCTTGGATCAGGTGTCAGCTCTGGGCACTGGGCCATCTTTTGCCACTTTTCTGTGTGCTGTGACAGGGATAGGGCACATGGTTGGCAATAGCCAGATGCTAACTGGTACTGACGTGATTCCTCAGCAGGAGAACCTGGTGTCCAGGGTGCAATGCATCAAATGGGGTGTTTTAGTCTAGACCAGGGGTTTCAGGATATCATGGGCACAGCCCTGAAGCTGAACAGGCTGAAGGGCCAAACCATGGTTTTTGAGAAACACTGAGCCCCCCAACTGTTGTATTTGTGCCCTTGGTGTCCTGAAGTAGTTTTGTGCCTGTTGTATTCTTACTCTGCTGGATAAGTTGTCTGGTGCCATTGCTGACTGAAGTTTCTGTCTGCCTATTCCCCACAGACGATCGCATACAGCATTTTGTGGGACTTGAAGTTCTTGATGAGGTAGGTGCTTGCTGGCCGTTGAGCTGGGTGTTCTCTGCTCATTTCTTTCACCTGCGTGCTGTGGGTGGGGGTGAGCTTGTCTGGGTCTGCACTGTGCTCCTGGAAGCAGATATTGTGGTAGCTATTCAGGGCCTCCCCCAGCATGGCAGAGAGAATCAGGTCCTCTTGCTCACTGCCGTATTCACAGGCATGTGGACTGAAGGTCTGAAGGACACCTTGCAGGATGGGTTCCCAGGCCTGAGTTCCCAGCATGTCCAGGCAGCCTTGCTGTCAGTTCCATTCCAGAGGCTGGTCCCATGCACTCAGGCCTGCCTGGCCCTGCTGCGCAGTCTTGCCTGGAGGACAGGAAGGAAGAGCTTTGCTGTGCTCACACCAAGCTCTCCCTTGCTCTGGTCTGGGAACAGATCAGATGCCGATGAGTATCAGCTTCCAGCCAGCATTTCTGTTCCTCAGGAACCTGGCCCTGGGAGGAGGCTTGTTGCTGCTCTTAGCAGAGTCCCGTTCGGAAGGGAAGAGCATGTTTGCAGGTGTCCCCACCATGCGTGAGAGCTCTCCCAAGCAGTACATGCAGCTCGGAGGCAGGGTCTTGCTGGTCCTGATGTTCATGACCCTCCTTCACTTTGACGCCAGCTTCTTTTCTGTGAGTATCCAACCTGCTTGAAGGGCCTGCCCGGGTTGTGTGAGCACAGCATGGGAAGACAAGAACAGATCTTGTGGTCCCATTCTGACAAGGATCCCATCTATCTCCTGTGTGCCAGGGAGCTGCCTGGCAGATCCAGTCCAGGCCTCCTGACCTTGCTGGAGTGGCCCAGTGCTTTCTCTGCAGGCTCTTCTGACTTCTCTCATAGTTGACACCTTTGCTGAGTATATTTTGAATGTAGGGTGTCAGGGGGCACAGCTGACAAGGAGGTACAAGGGTGCTGGCACTGTGGGGAAAGGGACGGAGTTCCCAGCCTGGATATCTGGGTGAGTTGGGGTGCCCTGGGGATAGAGATCCATCTGGCCAGCACTGGAGTTTATGGTGAATCACAGCCTACTGTTACCCAGAGCTTTCTTTAAATCCCCGCCTCACACTACAATGACGTTGCTTTATCCACCCTCCCTGGTGGTGACTTCCAACTTCCTGCTGTCTTAGTAGCTGTGCCAGCCTGGCACAGGTACTTGAATGACACAGGCAGCTTGGTTTGTTTGTAGAACACAGAACAGCTGTTGCTGGTGTTGACTTTGAACGTCATCCCTCTCATTCTGTGCAGATCATCCAGAACATCGTGGGCACAGCTCTCATGATCTTGGTGGCCATTGGCTTTAAAACCAAGCTGGCAGCTTTGACTCTTGTTGTTTGGCTGTTTGCTATCAACGTGTATTTCAACGCCTTCTGGACCATTCCAGTCTATAAGCCCATGCATGACTTCCTGAAGTACGACTTCTTCCAGACCATGTCAGTGATTGGAGGCTTGCTCCTGGTGGTGGCTCTGGGCCCAGGGGGTGTCTCCATGGATGAAAAGAAGAAAGAGTGGTAACGAGCAGATCCCTCCCTACCTGGCCAAGACCTGTGCCCTTGTGGACTGGTTCAGGGTGGAGTCAACAGACTGCCAGCAGTTCCGTGTCCTCTTCCCTCCCCTCCCTTGGTAAAGGCACCGATGTTTGAGAACTTTACTTGCAGACACCTGAAAATTGGGGGCAAAATCTGCTCTGGAACCACAGGCTGGTATCTGACCACTGAGTGCTAGCCAGCTGCATGGCCAGTCATCTGGCCAGCCCCTGACATGAGCAGCTCAGTGGGCTGTGGCCTCAGTCCTATTTTCGAGTCCTTTTTTGGGGTGAGGGACTTCAAGCTGTACTGTGAGCAGACATCTGTATCATTCAGAGCAGCCTCCCTCTTGTTTTTTAAGTTTACATTCTTAGCTCAAACTACTAAATGGTTTTGGATGCTGCAGCCAGACTTCACATACCGAAGCTCCATGGTTGAAATGCGAATCAGTGGCTTCAACATTGTTTCTGCCCCTGCTTTGTAATACCTTAGAGTCAGTGAGGCTATTCAGAGGAGCCCCAGCCCCACAGTGCTGCAGTACTGAAGGACGGCAGGGGCTGCTGCTGGAGGTAGAAGTCATCAACTCCACCAGCTCGGATGGGCACTGCTCATGGGAGATAGATACCCTCTCGGAGCTTTAGTGGCTCAAGGCAGGGACCCAGGGGAAGCTGCACATGGGATGGCGGACCCCCCTTCCCCCATGGCTTGGGGAGGAGCAGCAGCAGGGGGCCCATCAGTGACAGGAACTCCCAGTATTGGAGACCCACAGGCTCAACCCAGTTACCTCAACTCGACCTTCACAGAGCAAGGCCTGGATGCCCTAGGCTGCGCTCCATCCCAGCGTGGCAGCACCTGTTCCAGACTGCACCTGCCCCGTGGGCGGCCCGAGGTTATCGCTTGCTCAGATTTTGTCCATTTGCTATGCCAATGCAGCCAAGATTACTTTCTACAATTTGTGATGCCTTACCAATTTGATCTTGATCCTGTATTTAAAGTTTTCTAACATTGCCTTATACCGTGTTCCTCTTTTTGGTGGGGTGGGGGGTCTGATGGTGGGGTGCCCTGCTCATCTGCATGGCAGTGAGTGCCAGAAAGGTACTCAGAAAATACCCACTCCTGCCAGATCCTGGGGGAGGGGATGGGGGGCCTGAGGCACCTGACTGGGAGGGAAGAAGGCCCACTTACCCTGAGCTGGGTGTAGCTACTGGAGCCCATCCTGGGTATGTCTTGGGGCTGCTGCAGGCCAGCTGAGCCAGCACCTCAAGCCTGTCTCCCCTACCTACCACAAGGGCATCATGGCACACCTTTCCCACACCCTACCTTGTGTTCCACCTGCCACCGAGGCTGTGCCTGGGGCCTGCTCCCTCAGTGTATACGAAGATCCAGCAATGGCTTCAGCTGCAGGGCTACCTCAGCATGCTTCCCTCTGGATTAATATGGTGTGACGGCCACACCAGTTCCTGTGATGCCACTGTTGGCTGGTTTGTGGAATAGGGCTGACCTGAGAAGCCAAGTGCACAGTTAGCAGGGGTGGCCTCCACCCTGGGCTCCCAGTCTGCTGCCTGAGTGAGCTGGGCCAGGATGGGGGAGGGGAGGAGAAACATAGTCTACCCGTGGATTTCAGCAAGTCTCTGAAAATGCTTCTGCTTTATATGGGAATAGGTATAAATCTCATTTTTATGCTGTATTTTATATCTTAGTTGTGTTTGAAAACGTTTTGATTTTGGAAACACATCAAATAAACAATGGCATTTGTGGTATGCACTGTGATCCTGTGGCGGTGTCGGCAGGGCCGGCCGGGGTCCTCAGGATACTGCAGTGAGCTAGGAACCCCAGGCTTTGCAGAGGACCCCAGACGGGCCACACTCAGGGAGCAGTCGCCCTCAGAGTCCCTGCTGCCTCCTGGGTGTGGGACCCCACCCAGTGCCGAGCAGGTTCCTCAGCTTTGCTTGGGGGGGGGGGGAGGGGGGCAAAGACAGGAGACCAGGATGAATGGATGAAGAAGCCGAAGACACCCAGAGTTCCAAGGACACCAAAAGCTGTCCCTACAACCTTTATTAACCAGACTGCTTGAAGGAGCCAAAGCTCTTGGGCTTGTGGTGATGGTTCTTGAGCTTCTTGGCCAGTGAGTGCAGATGCTTCTGTGGTACAGCAGAGCATATGGTTATGGATGCGTCTGATCCCCCCAGGGGGCTCCGCACCACCCTGGCACCCACTAGTCCGAGCAGCCAGCCTTTCTGCCTCGGCTGCCCTACGCTGATGGTCAGGCAGCACTGCATGGAGCCAGGGAAAGGGCAGCACATGCAGTTCCACCCCGTGGTTCCTACCCCATAGCAGGAGAAGGGGCATGTGGCAGCTGAGCCCTTTCCACCAAGTTTCTGTGCTGCAGCACTCGGGCAGAACCACCAGAGCTCCAGGCTGAGCACCAAATGTCCTCCCTCTTGTCCCCCAGAATGGCTCTGGCTCCCACTTTACCTACACATCATTAGCTTGAGATTTCAAACAAACCAAAACCACAACTAGAGGAAGCTGCTTCTGGCACAAACTGGCAGCGCAGCCAGAAGTAAGGGCTCACCTTTCTGCGCTTGAAGTCTACTTTAGCTTCTCTTCTGTCCCCTGTGCCCTTCGTTCCTGGGGGCTTCAGCTCCTCATCCTCTTGGTCAGTCAAAAAGGCATCTGCACCATCCAGGTCCTCAGGCCCTCCTGGGTCTTTTCTGGTGAAGAGCTCCGCTGGATAGACAGGCACGTGGCTGAGCCCATTGCAGGTGGAGCGGCCCCTTCTACGGGGAAGGGGGCGAGGGTGGGAGCGGCGGCCAAGATGGTGAAGGATGTCTGCTTGGGGTAGGGAATGGGCTAGGCAGTCATGCAGCCACGAGGCCAGAATGAGGGATCACTGTGCCACTTACGCGGATACAGGTCTGTCATGCTGTCATCACTCAGGGCTCCACCCTCATCACTGGACGGAGGCTCCCAGAAGGCTTCTCTCAGGCCTGGTGGCTGGTTCCCATCCACCTGGCTTTCCACCCTCCTCCTCTTGTGCAGCAGGCAGGCAGGAACATACTCCACACCTTGCTTCTGACAGTCCTCATCTGGGATACAAGCCAGCTTACCCGGTACCCTCCTCAGCCCCAGTCCTGCGGGCACAAGGCTAAGCTATGTGTGCCCCGGCTCAGGCCTGACCAGGTGTGGAGGAGGAGTGGCCCAAAGACTAGAGGATTGTATCTCCCAGGCCTTGGCCACTTATCCTGCAGGCCCAAGGTGAGCCCCAGTGAGACTGGCACAGCAGCAACCTCATCCTCTTGGTCAGTCAAAAAGGCTATTGCCAGCACTAAAGTCCTCCCTCCTGGTACCACACGGGACCCCACCCTTACCCCCCCACCAGTAGCAGGGCTTGAAGAACCTGGCCCTTGCTGCCCTGGGCCTGGGGCTGAGGTGCTGGGATGAGGTCCTGTGGATGAACCATGTGCTACGGTTGCCACCAATGACCCTTGTGTATGGAGAGGACCAAGCACCTACTGTCCCCTGTCTGCTAGGTCACTGCTTGGTTTTGCCATCTCCAGAGTCCTTTCTCTACTTCCTCTCTGTCACCAGTTCCGGTGGCCACAGTGGCCTTATTAACACAAGCACCTGCCTGTGGCATCTCCTCAGGCCAGGTCCTGGTTCCAAGATGACTGCCCTGAAGTGGCTGAATTGCATGCTGGTCCGGACTCAGCTACATCGTCCATCCCCTCAACCACTTGCTCTCACAGGAACCCCCACGTCCCAGTAGCTGGCACAGCTGACTAGACAAAATCCAGAACCTGGCTGGCGGCCCTCTCTGGGCCTGGCTTCTACAAAGTGCCTGCTCCAAGAAACCTGTGGGTTCTTCTTCCTCACCCTCCCATTCCACCCCGGCAGGACAGATGTGGCTGGGCCTCTGAAACTCCCCCTCACTGCTCCACCGCCATGCTCCAGAGGCCCATCTGCACCTGTCTCCACACCCTCCTCCCTGCCCTACAGCACCCCAGCCTGCCTCTACCCCCATCAAGCCTCAGCTGCCCTAGTCAAGACTGCCAGAAGCTTCTAGACTATCAAACCCCATGGCCACTTTTCTGCCCTCACTTTGACCTCTTCTCCCTGGGGCTGGCTCCCTGAGACTCAAGCCAACAATCCCTTGCCAAGTGAGTTCCTCCAGCTCCAAGGCTGGCACCCTCCTTCCTTAAGCCACCCTGAATTCAAAACAGGCAAAGGAGCTCTCAGTCTCTGGGGAAACCTAGTGCTCAGACCCTTCCTGCCTTAAGGGTGCTACAACTTCCTCCTGTGCCCTCACTCCCCTAGCCTGGCTCTGTCCCCCAAACAGACGAGGCTGGTCGGTACCTTCCCTCTCTCCAAGCCACCGTCCTCTTCACCAGCTTGCTACAGTCATCTCATCCCCCTTTATTTTTGCAGGCCACACAACTGTCTGTGCCAGTGCCAGCCTACCATCCTAACCAGGGCATCAAGACTCTGGCCTACCCAGCTCACACCTCGCACACTGGTCTGAGGGTCAGAGCCTCCCAGTGCCTCTGCCAGCTGGAGTGTGCCGGAGCACTGCTGCAGCCTCAGCTGGAAAAGCAACCGAGGGCCCCCGGGCTAAGCGGTTTCCTTCACATCCTCCGACTTCTTTCCAGCCTCCTCCTGGCTTTGCATCAGTCTACCCTGGGAGTCCATGAGATCAGGGGCCACTGTCCCTCTCCTCACTGTGCCAGGACCAGGCAGGAGCATCACCTAAGGATCGCTGAAGGATGACTGACGCACTGCTTCTGCCAGAAGGGGCACTCTCTGTCCCAGGGGAGGCAGTCATGCACCCAAAGACAGCCTGTGCCGCAGACACCTGGTGACTTACATCTCCTCAGGGCTCTCTGGTACCTCCGGCCTTGGGTATGCCTCAGCACGTGTGCAGGGGACTTGTTGATGTGGCGCAGGGTAAGTTTGCAGAACAACTGGTGCCTATGGGCAAGAAGAATAGTTTGCAGGGACAGTTCACAGCAAGGACTGAGACCAACGCTGCTCCACTGTGGCCACATACAGGAATTACCGCTGACCCACTGACTGTGACCTCTTCCTTTCACCAGAGGGAGGCCCAGCAGCCTCACCCTGCTCCATCGCGGGGTGCAGTTGTTGACTGCCTGGCAAGGTGCTCCCAGAGCGGGACCCTCCCTTGACGACAGTCTCAATCACACAGTGCAGCACCATCTAGGGTCCCCGCACGGCAAGGGCGGGGCTGCGCGCGCGCGCCTGGGCGGCCACCTACGGGTGCTTGCTGCTGGGAACGACGTGCGGCTCGAATTCGGCGTAGTCGAAGTCCGCGGGGGCGCGCGCCAGACGCTGGTACTTCTTGCCGCGCGTGTAGACCTGCAGCTCCGGCAGGCGGCAGGGCAGCTCGTGGCCCGTCAGGGCGCAGCGCACCTGCGGGCGGGCGGGGTCAGCGAGGTGGGCACCCTTCGCGCCGGCCCTCCCTCCTTGTCCCGGTCCCCGACTCCCCGCAGACCCTGTCGGCGCCGGGCAGCAGCCGCAGGCTCGGGTGCTGAAGCAGGAAAGCCCGCACGTCCGCGGACGGCTCGCCCATGGCCGGAACTGCGGCAGACACCGCGGCACCACGTGGGCTTGAACGGGGAGACGCTCCGGAAGCGAACGCTGCCGCCCCGGAAGCGCTCGCGGCGGCCTGAGCGATGGCGGCGGCGGCGGCACGGTGGCTGGGGCTGCGCGCGGTGTGTGTGGGTCCAGGACGCACGGGCGCGGAGGGCCGCGCGGGGTGGGCGCCGAGCCCGGTCGTCCGAAGCGTACTGTCCCCGCAGGCCCCGGCCCGCGCTGCCCAGACGCGCGTCGCGGTCGCCCCGCGCGCGGGTGAGCAGGGGCGCGGTGGGCTGCAGCGGGCATGCGGGGCTCCGGGTGGCGCGGGCAGCGCCTTGGGCTTCCACGGTCGCCCACTTGAAGGCTTATGGTACCTTCCATGCACGTTGTTCCGTCTTTAGATTTATGATGGGCAGTGCAGGCGAAAAGCTGCTCGGACAGCACTGTGAACAACTGTCTTAAGTTCATGCCGCGGTTCTCTATGTAGCACAAAACCAGCAGCGCCGGGCTAAGCTACTTATTAGCTGCCTTTCGAATACTGTTTGAATTAATGTGTACCAGTTCAAGTTAGTGCAACAGAATATGTTGCTGAATATAAAGGCACGAGGTAAGCTGGGTGCAGCGGTGCACACCTGTGATCCCAGCGAGGATTGTAAATTCGAGGCCAGTCTCAGCAACTTAGGGAAACTGCTTCAAAATAAAAACATAAATGAGCCAGGCGTGGTGGCGCACGCCTCTAATCCCAGCGGCTGGGGAGGCGGAGGCCGGAGGATCCCGGAGGATCGCGAGTTCAAAGCCAGCCTCAGCAAAAGCGAGGCGCTAAGCAACTCAGTAAGACCCTGTCTCTAAATAAAATACAAAATAGGGCTGGGGATGTGGCTTAGTGGTTGAGTGCCCCTTGGTTCCATGTTAGTACTATAAAACATGAGATGGTTACATGGTCACAGTTGGTGGCAGAACCAGTATGGAGCCCTAGACCACATTTATTTGGTCAACAAACATCTACTGAGTGTGCTGTGTGGGGGTTAGGAGCTGCTAGTTGGCACCTTACAGCAGGTTGTTTATTCCTGTGCCACATCTTGTGATGGTACTGGGGAGTCGTCTTGAAGAATTGGCTGCTCCAGTTCTATTTGTTTTAAGGCTTCTGACTCCATGCCAGTGTTGTAAAACTCCCTCCAGGGGTGACCTGGAGGCCAAGCAGGTGTGGCAGTTCTATGGCAGAAGCACCTGCCACAAAAACGGAAGATGACTCCTTTCTCCAGTGGTTTCTGCTTCTCATCCCTGTGACTGCCTTTGGCCTGGGGACTTGGCAGGTAAAGACTGGTGTCTAGTTAGGATGGCCCTGAGCCTTTGACCCTGCTGCCATCTGCTTGGCTTATGCTCTCTTTCTGTAGGTCCAGCGTCGGAAATGGAAGCTGAAACTGATTGCAGAATTAGAGGCTAGAGTTATGGCTGATCCTGTCCCTCTGCCAGCAGAGTGAGTGTGGCAGCCCACGGGGCGATCTCGCAGAGATCAGCCTTGGGGCTCTGACTTCTTCCTATGCTGTCAGTCACTTCCCTGACCTCAGACAGGAGCCCTTAAAATCAGTTGTCCTGCTGGGCTTGCTGTTAACAAGACTGTTCTGTGAGGCTGTCTGAGGCCACCAGATATAGAAAAGTCTTATTTTTGATGCTGGGTTTCACTCTTTTTTAGGTCTTGAGGGATTCCCCACAGTGCTGTCAGCCCCCTTTAGCAATGATTCTTAGTTGGTGAGTGCAGGTAGTTACTGTAGGCCTCCACATGAGGATGGTATTTGAAAAGTGCCTAAGGTATTCTACTGCCCTTTCCCCGTCCTGGAGAGAAGGATACATGTAGCAAAATTGAATTCGAGGTGGATACAGTATGCTATGTTTGGCTTGTAGATGGCATAGGACCCACATCATATTTTATTAATTTTACATAAAATATTCACACAGGAATTAACATTTTCAGCTTCTCTTGAAAACCTTTACTCTGGTGGTACAGATTTACATTCCCACATGGCACCAAAGGGCTAGAACTAAGGACCAGACCCTGTAGAGGGCAAGACCCAGCAGTCTCTGCTGAGTCTGGCTTGGTAGTTTGCAACCCACTCTTAGGGGATTTATTTTTCTGCCAAACTTTGCTTGTTTACAGCTCTTCTCCCCTCTTTCTGTAGCCCAGTGGAACTGAAAAATCTGGAGTATAGGCCAGTGAAGGTCAGGGGGCACTTTGACCACTCCAAAGAGCTGTACATGATGCCCCGGACCATGGTGGATCCTGCCAGGGAGGCCCGGGAAGCTGGTCGGATCTCCTCCTCAACTGAGAGTGGGGCCTATGTAGTCACCCCCTTCCACTGCACTGACCTGGGGTGAGTAGGCCATGCGGGGTGTTGACCAGCCTGGTGGGTGCAGCCAAAGCACACCAGTCCTCATCGCCATGTCCTTCCCAGCCCCTACCCTTGGTAAACTCTGTGAAACCCTAGATAGTCAGGAAGTGTCCGTTCCTCGGTAGGTTTGAAATCCCTGACTCTTGACGTGGACTAAGCCATGTCAGATAAGAATAACCTTAGTCAATTCATTTTATTACTGCATAGGTTCTGTATGTTAAGCCCTGAAGAGAACGGAGAGGTTGCTGAGATGAGCTCTCTGCAGAATCGAGCAGCAGCCAACACACTGTGGTATAGCATGAGGACAGCACAACAGGAGGGACAGTTGAAACCCCGCAAATGCTTAGTGGGAGCTGAGGCAGGGAAGGTTCCCCAGGGGCTGATTGGGCCAACACTTGAGTTAACAAGTGGGAAGAACTTCCAGAAAAAGGAGAAGTGCACATTAAGATTCCTGAGGGAGCCAGGTGTGGTGGCGCATGATTGTAATCCCAGCACTTTGGGAGGCTGAGGCAGGCGGATCGCGAGTTCAAAGTCAGCCTCAGCAATGGCGAGGCACTTAGCAACTCAGTGAGACCCTGTCTCCAATAAAATACAGGAAAGGGACTGGGGACATGGCCCAGTGGTAGTTCAATCCCCAGTACAAAAACAAAACAAAACAAAACACCCTAGGGCCAGGTTTGTAATCCCAGCAGCTCAGGGGGCTGGGACTGGAGGATCCAGAGTTCAAAGCCAGCCTCAGCAAGGCAAGGTACTAAGCAATTCAAGGAGACATTTTCTCTAAATAAAATAAATACAGCAGGGGATATAGCTCAGTGGTTGAATGGCCTCCCCCCACCCCCCCCAAAAAAGCACAAAGGGTTGCTGGAGTGTAGCTCTATGGCATACAGTCCTCAGCTGGATCCCCAGTGCTACATACAAAAAAAAAAAAAAACCCCAAAGACATGCAGAGTCCTTCTTTGGTCCTAAAGCTGTGCTGTAGGTACGTGAATGACCATGTGATAAGCCTATGCAAAAACCCTTCTGTGTCTGAAAGTGCTTTCTATTACCCTAGAGTCACTATTCTAGTAAACAGAGGGTTTGTCCCAAGGAAGAAAGTGAATCCTGAAACTCGGCAGAAAGGCCAGGTAAGGGATGTGGGTCTCCTGTCATTTCCTTGTTGCAAGCTCCTGTGAAGAACAACCTCACATCTTTCTTTTTAGGTTGAGGGAGAAGTGGACCTAGTTGGCATGGTGAGGCTTACAGAAACCAGGAAGCCCTTTGTTCCTGAGAATAATCCAGAAAGGAATCACTGGCACTATCGGGACCTGGAGGCCATGGCTAGGGTCACAGGCGCAGACCCTATTTTTATTGATGCCGACTTCAGTAAGTTGAGACCAGCCCTCCCCAGAATAAGCACCTCTGCCTTCTCTTGGCCCAGTTGTGCTGTGTTCTAGGATATGTGTATTCAGGGGTAGGGCAAGCCACGAAGAAAAGCATGGGAGAAATGAGACACTTGAAGGGTGGTGGGTTATGGGTAAAGGAGCAACCTGAAGCTGGCTCTGCTAAGCTAGCTAGCTGTTGGGAAGCAGCAAGCAGCACAGGGGCTCACTGTCTCTGCAGAGAGCACAATCCCTGGAGGACCCATTGGAGGGCAAACCAGAGTCACTCTGCGGAATGAACACATGCAGTACATCATTACCTGGTCAGTTGCACTGCCCCACCCCTTCTTCTTGGTGCACTTCACAGCCTAACAGCTTGATTTTCTTTCAACCTAAGGTATGGACTGTGTGCAGCTACGTCATACCTGTGGTTTAAGAAATTCCTACGTCGGACACCTGGCATGTGAAGAAGCCCGTACAGAATGATCCCTAAATAATGAGGTCTACTGGATCATATATTATCAGTTTAAATAAAAGCTTTATAGACTTTCATTGCTACCTTAAATAAGGCAGTGACTGGTCAATCACAAAATCCTGGCTTGGTTTCCGAGTATTTTACTGCTATGTACAGCCTTTTCATGCAAGTCATTACACAATGATTTTCTAGAGCTCTCACTATGGGACATGCACTTGATACTGCCTGAAACAAGTTTGCTGCCTTCAGCCCACTGGATGAAGGACAATTTATTATTTTTATGTACAGAAACCCAACAGTGTACATTTATCCCAGCTTAGTGGCGAGTTCTTTAGCCTTTGCCTTTTCCAGCTTAGCAATACGAGCCACAGATTTTGGACCCAGGACGTTGCCTCCCCAGTGGCGACGGATCTGAAATGACAAAAGAGGCATTCAGCTTGGCCTGCCATCTCCCAAGGGTTGGCACTTGGGGTCGTTTGCTTTGGTAGTTCCAAGCAGATAACTACTATGTAGAGTTCAGAGTCAGCCAGTCCCTTGAAAGCTTGATTCACCCAAGAATAGTATTTGGGTAGTTTCTTACCTCATCATATCTGTCATTGTAGTTGGTTCTGATAGCTTCCACCAACTTAGCCAGAGCTCCTTTGTCTTCCCTGGGTTGGGGAGAAAAGGTGGGCTTTCAGTTTCAGTTACCCTTTAGGAAGCTTCATTTTTAGTTCCAAATAAGCATTTTTGCCTCAGATGTAACATGACCACATGGTTCATTCAGGTGAAGAAATTCTTAACCATCATAGGCAAAAAATAAAAAATATATATTCATTAAGCTAGAGTATTGGTCTTTTTTTATGGCAGGGGGATACTGGGGCTCGAACTTGGGCGTACTTGACCAGTAAGCAACACCCTCAGCCCTATTTTATATTTTATTTAGACAAGGTCTGAGTTGTTTAGCACCTCACCATTGCTGAGGCTGGCTTTGAATTGTGATCCTCCTGCCTCTGCCTCCCAAGCTGCTGGGATTATAGGCATGTGCCACCTTGCTGGGCAAGCATTGGTCTTATAAAATGTCTTAAGGGAGCAAATGGACTGGGTGTTGGGGGCTATACACTTACGAATTAACTTGCGTGAAGGCAACAGTGGTGCACGTCTTCCTGTGAACCAGTCGTCCCAGCCTGGCCTTCCCCTTGATGATGCAGTAAGGGACTCCCATCTTGCGACACAGCGCGGGCAGGAAGACAACCAGCTGGAAGACAGCACTGGTTGGAAAGTGTGTTTTGACCAAAGCAGTCCCTTAAGAGCTAGGTTAATGGCCATTGCTCAGATTTAAAAAGCTCATGTATGCCAACTTCAATGTCTAATTCAGCAAAAGGCTTGATACGTTGCAAGAGCTGGGATGAGCTGGATCACTTGTCACTGCTGTCCTCAAATGAAGGGGACTATCCAGGCCACTCACTTTGGTCTTATCATGCCAGACTCATCATTAAGCCTGTCCCACCCTGGGTTCAGTAATCAATGTTTAAAAACATGCCACACCCACCTCGATGGGATCCACATCATGTGCAATCACCACCAGCTGGGCCTTCTTGTTTTCCACCAAGGTAGTAACGGTATTGACCCCTGGAAACACAACCACTGTGTGAGCATTCAGACATTGCTCTGGTCACAGAAAGCAGTTGTGACCAGCTGTGACTCAGTGTTAAAAAGCTCAGATTTCAACCCTCACAGTGATTTCAGGTGAAATTGATTCATCATAGCACAGGCTACCCCACTTATTGCCCCCTCTACAGAAAGGACCATTCACCTGCTCGAAGGACAGGTGGTCTCTTTGTGGGGACATCCCCTTTGCCGGCAGCCTTCTTTTCAGCCCGGGCCAACAGCCTCTGCTTCTTTTCCTGCTTCGTTTCGGGTCTGTACTTGTGGGCAAGCTTAAGCAGCTGGGTGGCTGGGAAAGCATTCTTCAGTTAGCTCAGTTAACACAACATAAATGCCACTTTAACGTAACGATGCCATATTAGAACCGAGAACAAGAACTCTAAAGTCACGCGCGCCACCTTTCAGTTAGACTAGCTCCATGGTCCAGAGTGACCGCTGGTGCGTCCCAGTGCCCCACCTGTTTGGCGGTCCAAGGCCTGGGTGAACTGGTTAATCGCAGGAGGCACTTTCAGCCGCTTGTAGAGAATAGCCCTTTGCCGCTGCAGCCGGATGTAGCGGGGCCATTTTACAAAGCGGGTAAGGTCCCTTTTGGGCTGGATGTCCTGTCCTGGGGAGTAAAGGGTGACACTGTCAGTAAGGCTCTGCCTCGCGTCGAGGCTTCCTCTGGGGCCCAGGGTGCTGGTGCATCAGCGATCTTGGTGGTTTGAGATGTCATCACCATCTCTCAGATAGCAAATATTCTTTCACATCATCTGCACGCACAACCCCAGAAAAGCACGCGTCCTTCCCTCTGGGGCGAGACGCCCGCGGGAGGCGCCCAGCCGCCTGTGGCGCGCTGCGGACCAGCCCGCACCGGGGCCAGCGGGACGAACCCACCCCGCGGGGCCGGCTGCTCACCGATGCCGAAGTTCTTCGGCCTCTTCTCGAACAGCGGGTTCACCACCTTCTTGGCCTCCTGCTTCTTGACCACGGCGGGGGCCGGGGCCACCTTCTTCCCCTTGGCCTTCTTTCCTTTCGGCTGCGCGAAAGAACAACCAATTAGCCGGCGCCGCTCCGGCGCCCAGGGCCGCACGTGCGGGCTGCTCCGCGGCGTGGCTCAGAGGCCGAGTCAGAGGCAGTAACCGCAGCCGGCCCAAGCCTCCGCCCGCCCGAGCCCCGCACTGCGGCGCCGCGCTCCCCGCGGGCCCAACTCCTCTGTGCCGAGCCCAGAAGGGTTTCGCTACCGCCTGGCGGAGCCGCGGACCCGTGCAGCCATTTCCTGAAGCGGATGACGGCGGATGAAACCCGGTCGGGGCTCCGGTGCCAGAGGATGCACCAGGACTCACCATCTTGGGCGGCTGGAGGAGAGAGAAAGAAGAAGGAATTGTGGGTAATAAGTAAGCGGCCTCGGATATCGCGATAGCCGACGCCTGCGCGGGATTTCGAACTTAAAGAGACAGGACTCCTTAAATCCTACCGTCAGAGGGCAGTGCCTAGAGCGGCGCATGCGCGGCTGGCGGTGACGGCCGAGAGGCTGCTGTTGGTTGGTCTTGGAGGCCGAGGCTCCTGTGATCGCGGGCCGACTTTCCTGCCCGACCGCACAGAGGCTGCGCTTCTTTGCGGCCCGCGGCCCAAGCCCGAGTCCGCGGCGTGCGCCCGGAGCTGCGGGCCAGGCCTCCCAGGCCTTCGCCGGCGGACGCCCGTGGTGAGCGCGGCGGGCGGAAGAGGGGCGCAGGGTCGGAGGGACCCGGGCGGGGGCCCGAGGGGGAGCCCGTGCGCCGCCGGCGTGGTCCGCGCGGCCCGGGGCAGGCAGTGGGCTCATCGGGTGCTGGGGCGAAGAGGGGTGCACCCGAGGAGAGCCGCGGCCCGGGCGGCGCCCGCCTGCGGAGGTGGCTGCGAGTTCTGCGAGCGAGGGTGGCTAGGCTTGTCTCGCCCACACCCAGTTCAGGCCTATACTCTCTGGTGCCAGGCCCCCCTCGCTATCCGAGGCCGACCATGGCCCAGCAGAGAGCCCTGCCCCAGAGCAAGGAGACGCTGCTGCAGTCTTACAACAAGCGGCTCAAGGATGACGTCAAGTCCATCATGGACAACTTCACCGAGATCATCAAGACCGCCAAGGTGGGGGTGCTGCCCTGGCCTCCAGAGCACGAGGGAGAGCCGGGACTGTCCGTGGGGCCTGCACTCTGTGACTGGTGGGGATGCTGTGGGGAACAGGTTCTTGTCCCCGTGGAGAAAACGTTTTGAGCTGGGGTGGCATGCTGTAGTAACAGACATGTCAACAGAAAAATAAATGAGCTAAATAACTTACAAGCCTTGGTAGAGTAATAGGGAATTTTGGCCTAGTTGCTGCGGTTCCAAGGCCAGTGCTTACTAGCCACGTGGATTCGATGAAAACCCCATGTCTCTGTGCCTCAGTTTCCCCTGTGGTGTGGGTCCTTGAGATGAATTTATCTGTGTAAATCAGTTACCACAGGGCCTGGCACAGAGCCTGTTACCCAGACCCTATGGCTGTGGCTAGTGAGTGTGAGCAGGAGAGAGGCAGGTAGGCAAGAAGTGGGGGGGCGGGGGGGGGAACACCTCTCCAGGCAGGCAAAGCAGTCAGTGTCTCGCCAGGGTCAGGTAAGTCCACTGACTGCTGCAATAACACCACATGGACCCGGATCTTTCCAGAACTCTGCAGACTTGGCTGGCTTGGCCAATAGTAGTAATGATGGGAGCTCCTGTTGATTTAGCACTGTGTCAGGTCGTGCTGAGGACTCTATGCTGTCCTGTGCAATCTTTGTAAGGACTTTGAGGCAGGGGCCCTTGTCCTTTCCACATTGAGAGGAGGAAGCCGACGTCCAGAGTTTTCAGCAATTTACCTAGTCACTTGGCCAACAATAGCAGAGCCAGGATTGTCTCAGGAGGTCTGGCTCCTACTGTTGAGGGTGCCCTGGCACCCTTGCCCTGCCCTGTCCCTCACAAGGCTTGTTGGAAGCCCTGCCCAGGTTAACAGCCAGGACTTTAGAGCCAGCAATGCTGGGGCTGGTCTCCTGGCTCCTCTGTTTATTTCTGAGACAGCTTGAGCTCAGTGAGGTCTATCCCAGCCTCAAGGTAGGCTGTCTGTCAGCAGGAACAGCAGCGCAGCTCCTGCAAGGTTTCGTGAGAGAATGATGGTTAACCATTGGTGCTTTATGTGAGGCCTGACACCCAGGAAATGGCCACTGAAAGCATTTTTCATCCTTTATTCTGTAGTTCAACAGTTTACTTAGTGCCACCAAGTAACACTAATCTCTGCTAAATAGGGTTATACACCCCAAAAATAGTTCTGTCCAAGGCTGGGCATAATAGTGCCTGCCTGTAATCCCAGATACTCTGGAGGCTGAGGCAGGAGGATTGCAAGTTTGAAGCCAGCCTGAACAACTTGGTGGGACTCTGTCTCAAAATATAAAATAAAAATGGTGGAGCACTTGCCTAGCATGTGTGAGGCACTGGGTGCATATCTCAGCACTGTATATAAATGAATAAAATAAAGGTCCATTGACAATTAAAATAGTTAAAGGGGGCGGGGCCCTGGGGGTATAGCTTAGTGGTAGTTCCCGGTACAGGGGGTTGGGGGAGAAAGACTTGGTCAAGTTAGTTAAGACACATCCCTGCACGGGGCAGTCGGTGGAGCTAGGTGTCCCTTTGTCCTGGCGAAGGTGCCAGTTGTCTTCCATAGAAAAGAACAAGAGGGTTCCGTTGAATCTAGTGAGCAGACCACCAGCACCAGGTCTGTAGAAGGCAGGATACGCTGTAGCAACGTGGGTATGGGAGGCATCTGGCTGGTTCCCATCAGCTGAGCCAGGTCAGGCCAGCAGTGGGGACTCCATGACTGGCCAGCTGGGCTGATTCTTTTTTGCTTGCCCCCAGATTGAGGATGAGACGCAGGTGTCTCGGGCTACTCAGGGCGAACAGGACAATTACGAGATGCACGTGCGGGCTGCTAACATCGTGAGTTACATGGAGGGCACATCTGGGACTCTAGAGGGTCATGCGTTTGTAGTTGGAGCATAGATCTTCTGCCCTCTTCCTACCAGCAACAGAGGAAAATGCAGGGGTGCTGGGTTTCATCTGTTGGCGGCTTTTGAGAATGGGGTTGGGGGCAAATCACTTCCCAGGGGATTGTCCCCAAGAGAGGCACTGGGAAGGGGCCAGGCGGGTAGCCTGCTTAGTCCATCCTGTGACTATGGCAGCCAGGAAGATGGAGACGCTGCTGATGTGAAAGTTGCCCCAGTCCAGATTGAAAAGGCAAATTGCCACGTAAACCAGCTCCCTGTGCGGTGAGTCCTCCTGGAGTCTCAGGGAGACCCAGCCAGCCAGAGCTTCTGCAGGTGTGCCCAGGAAGAGCGTGGGAGAAGGCCCCCAGGAACCCTGCCTCATGGCAGCTGTGCTTCCCAGGGAAGAGTGGGGCAGGAGGCAAGACAGGATGTAGGCTCCTCTGTGGGGCTGAGTTGGATAAGCAGGCTGGGCTTGTGCCCAGCTGGTCAGATTGGAGATGGGTCCTGTGGGGGTAGAAACCAGAGGTTGATGGGAGGGCTTGGGGAGAAAGCTTATCTCATGTGCTGTTCAAGGTGGGTGCTGGAGTCCTAGTGTTCTCACTTGAAGACACATGGCCCTGTGCGGTTGGGTCTGTCGTCCCCACCTTGCAAACGAAGAAGCAGAGTCTCCCAGGGAGCCACTACTGGTCCAGAGTCAACCACAAGACCCCCATTCCCTCATCCTGTGACTACTCTGGTTCTACTGGCTGCAGGTGCGGGCTGGAGAGTCCCTGATGAAGCTGGTATCTGACCTCAAGCAATTTCTGATCCTCAACGACTTTCCGTCAGTGAATGAGGCCATTGACCAGCGAAACCAGCAGCTGCGCGCCCTGCAGGAAGAGTGTGACCGCAAGCTCATCACCCTGAGGGACGAGGTCTCCATTGACCTGTACGAGCTGGAGGAGGAGTATTATTCGTCCAGGTACAAATAGGGCTGGACTCTGTGCAGGACGGAGCCTGCCTACTTGGGCCTGGCCCAGCCTGGAAGGTCTTTCTGTTTTTTTCACAAACCCTGCCTGGTCTTGGCCCTGCTGCCCATGTTCCAGAGCAGAGTCCCTGGCCAGCGTGACTGATCAACAGACAGTTCGCAGCCACCTGCCGGGGCCCTGGTCTCTCCCAGTGCAGTGTGGTGACAATCACAGGACATCTGGTGTCGGGGAGGTTGAGTCTGGAGAACAGTGTCCCAGGGGCTGGACCTAGTGGCTCTTGGTTCTTGAATCCATAGATTCAAGATGTGGCAGCCAAGCCTGGGCTGGCCCCTCAGCATCCCCCAGGCCCACACCCCTGTCCAGGATGCCACTGCTCGCCTCAGGATGCAGCTCCAGGTGAACGTTGCTGAACCCGTGGTGCGGAGGTGGGGCAGCCATGGCAGGGAGGAGGAAGGAGCCCAGCAGCATAGCATGCCTGGTCAGCCAGGCCTCCTGCTTGGGTGCCTGGTGTCTGGTCTGCTCAGTCTTGTTTGTGGAGCTGGAGACTCCTGTGTGCCAGGCCGCAGCAGTAGGCAGGACCCATCATCCCAGCCAGCATGGGGCCACTCAGCATCCTAACCCTGAGGCTGTGTGAACCTGAGGGCCCCACAGAAATCAGAGTCCAGTGTGGTTTACGTGGGGGGAAACTCAGGCTATTCACGGGGGCCTTGCAGCTCTGCCCCACCAGCTTGGAAAGTCAAGATTTGGTCCAGCAGTTGCGAAGTCCAGCCACTTGTGCCTCGTCCTAGACAAACCTCCTCCCTCCCTGCACATGGATTTAAAATGTTATGGCACAGTGGTGCACTCTTGTAATCCCAACAACTTGGGAGGCTGAGGCAGGAGATCCAAAATTCAAGGCCTGCACTGGCAACTCAGTGAGACTCTTGTCTCAAAAAGGGCTGGGGCTGGGGCTCAGTAGTAGAGTGCTTGCTTAGCATGTGTGAGGCACTGGGTTCGATTCTCAGCACCACATATTAATAAATAAAGGTCCATCAATAACTAATAAAATATTAAGGAAAAAACCCTAAGATTTAAAAAAAAAAAAAAAGTGGGGGGAGCTGGGGATGTAGCTCAGTGGTAGAGCACCCCTGGGTTCCACCCCCAGTACTATGAAAAAATAAAATAAAAAATAAAACGCTCCTTTCTGTCCCATGGAGGCCATGGTAGGGAGCCAAGTGGTCCATGGGGCCAGTCTGTGTCCCTCCCACAGACATCCTATCTTCTCCAACCAGCCCACCCTTCCCATGTCCCTTGTGGTGAAGCTCTGACCTCTCTCTGGGGGTTCACTTCAGCAATCTGGGCTTTGCCACGCCGGGGCCAGGGTATTTTGTCCCCCGCTCCCCTTCCTTCTGTGCCTAGTGACCTTCCGGCCGCTCTGCCCCACTCCGCGTGGGCTGTTCCTGCCTACACTCTGTCTGCTCACTGCTTGCTCTTTCTGGCTCTGCTTCCTTCTCCACTCCTGGGGGTGCCACTCAGTGCCTGGGGTGGTTCTGAGCCTGAATGCTGAGGGCAGACGCAGAGGCCGGAGCCACCCATCTTAAACAGCTGTGAGAATGGTCTTGCTCAGAGTGGTCCTTGCCAGGCCTGACGGCCACGCTCCTGCCTCAAGTTTTCCCCGTGAGGAGGGAGACCACAGACAGCCCAGTGAGTCGTAGGTGGGAGCAGCAGTGCGGGGAGATGCAGGACCTGTTTTTCCTGATAGTCACCTGTTTAGGTCAAGTCATAGGCAGGGTCTCTGCTGTCGGGGGCTCCTTACAGTCTGATGACCTCCTTAGCCAGGGAGGGGATGGGCGGCCAGGCTGGGAGGGCACCTGCAGAGAGGCCCACGTGGAATGCTCAGGAAGCTGGAAGCTGGGGGCCAGCTGAGCCTCTAGGATGCCAGGGTGGTCCCTGTGGCCCCTCTCTCAGCCAGGCCTGCTTGTAGAGGGGCAACCACAGATGGAAGGGAAGGCAAGTTTGGGTGGTGTTTGTGTTTTCTTAACTCTGCTTCTATCTTGCTTTCCCCCTCCCCTGGCTTTCCTCTTGCCTGCTCCTGTCCTTCCCTGGGGTTTCTGGTGGTGGAAAAGCTCAAGTCTTTGCGAAGCTAATGACCTGCCTCTGTGCGAAGCTTACTGGAGGCTGGACCTGGACACAGACTCTGCTGATGGCCTCTCAGCCCCTCTGCTGGCATCCCCGGAGCCCGGTGTTGGCCCTCTGCAGGCTGCAGCTCCTGCCCACTCACACACTGGTGGCTCTGGCCCCACAGAGCATGCCTGAGCCTCCCAGGGCCACTCTCCCCCGACTCCTAGTTCATCAGGAACAAACCCAGGGTTCCGCCTGGGATGCTTACCACAGCCTTGCTTCTCTCAGCCTCCGCTCTCAGTTGAATACTCTAGGACCCCCTGTGGCCTCCTTGAGAACCGGCCAGGCCAGGGTCAGCCCCAGGACAGTTGGGGAAAATTGTTCAGGGTGGCCCATCATGTCTAGCTGCTACCTTCCTGACTGACCAGGTCAGAGAAAGTTTGTCTTGTTGAGGACCTAGACTGTGGGGCAGCGATGATGGTGGATACCAGGAAGACAACCTGAGAATGTTATTTAAAATCAGGAGGGGATGGGTACGGTAGTGCACATCTGTAATCCAAGCAACTCAGGAGCCTCAAGTAGGAGGATTGCAAGTTCAAGGCCAACCTGGGCAAAAAAAAAAAGATTGGGGATGTAGCTCATATCAGTGGTAACGCACCCCTGGTTTCAATCCCCAGTACCCCTCCAAAAACAAACAGAAGAAGTGGGGGCTCAATGGATAGCAGTAGCCAAGCCCTTAAGCCTTGGCTCCTGTGCAGAGACCTGTTTACTGCATCTGGCCCCTATCAGAGGGGCCTGCTGCAGACTGCCCCCTCAGGAAGGCCGTGTGAGTGGGCGGCCCACTCACAAGGCAGCTTGCCAGGGCTGCTTCCTGAATTCTGTCATGTCTGTTTTGCTACTTTTGTAATGAAACTTAAATAAAAATACCACCCTTGTGTGTTGGCTCCTCTCTTACACCCCTGGTCAGTCCAGGACTGCCTTTGGACTCCCAGCAGCTTCTGCACAGCTCCTTGCTCTGCCTGGATGGCTTTGGGGTCCAGCCTCCTGGGTGCTCCCAGTAGGTCGTCAATGTTTGGCGAATGAATGGAAAAATTGCTGTTGCACATCACATGGTTCTGGCATCAATACTTGGGTGTCATCTACTTCTCACTGCCACTGAGTCAGTGCTGGTGTACCTGGATTTCGGAGGGAAAGGGGACACAGGTTTGGAAGGGGTGAGGTGTGCCTATAGCCACAGAGCTGGGAAGTGAAGTGGCAGAAACAGGATTTGAACCCTGGAGGAGCCAGACCCAGTACCTTTTGGTACCAGGCTTGCCTTTGACATGCAGAAACCACAGTGCTAACTAAAGTGGCTGCAGTGGTGTTAAACCAAAGACCAGGACTGCACCCAGTGGCTATCCACCCGCTTCATCTTCCCATAAGGAAGATCACTGTTCCTGATGTTGGCAGCCCAGGATCCAGCTTTGGGGAACTGCAAAATGCAAGCCGGCCTGTCACCAGGGAGCCCCAGACCTCAGGAGCAGGCAGATGGAAAGGGGGTCCCAGGACTGGCTCTGACCCTGGTTTTTTGGTGGCCAGAAACTTCCCCCAAGGGATTTTCTGTTAAGATCTGGGATGGTCTCCAGTATTTCAACTGTGGGAAAGGCTTGTGCAGGGCCAGGAAGGGAAAAAAGGTTTACTACACACGGAAGCTGAGTGCTGCGGAAGGGGGGCTGGAAGGAGCTGGCCGTGAAGGTCTTGAAAAACCTAGAAACGTCTTTCGAATCACGAATTTAATTTTCTGCTTCAATACTGTCTTCCCCATTCAAAAGTGAAGGTGTTCCTTCTGCCTTTCCAGCCCTGGATGGCGGAACTCCATGGAGAGGCGGCCTCCACGTTCAGCTGTCTCTGGAGCCTGTGTCGCAGGGGCTGTCGCCACGACTTAAGCAAAGCTATGCGTGTTAGGGTCGCCGGTGGCCGCGCGTGGCCAACCCTGCTCAACGCCCGCCTCCACCGCGCGGCAGGGGCTGGGCCGGGTGAGGAGCGCCCACCGGAACCGAGGCGAGCGGGGGCCCCGCGTCCCCAGGCTTCGCTTTGCATTAACAGGAGGCTCCTTAGTCCTCAGGGCGCACGGGCGCGGACGTGCGCGAGCAGGAGCCGGGGCAGCACCCCGCACCGACCCGGAAGCGCCGCGCGAGCCCCGCCCCTTCCGGCGCAGCCAGGCCCGGCCAGTCGAGCGCGCGGTGCAGCGGCTCGGCGCTCGGCTGGCAATGCCTGGCGCGCGGCTCCGCAGGGGCGCGGCCGTAGGGACCCGGCGTGGGAGTCTACGCCCGCCGCCGCGCTTGGCCCACGCGGGCGCCGCCATGGCCTCCCTGCGCGCTAAGGACGCCTACCTGCAGGACCTGGCCCGGAAGATCTGCGCCCCGCACGACCACGAGCCGCCGCGGCGCGGGCAGGGTAGGCGGGCCGGGCTGGGCCGGGGTCGGGTCGGGTCCGAAGTCGAGGTCGGCCGGGGTCAGGGCCGGGGTCGGGGTCGGGCCGAGGCGGCCCGGGGCCCGGCGCGGTGCGGTCGGAGTCTCACAGCCCCGCGGAGCTCGGAGGAGGGCAGGAGAGCTCCGTCCGCCCCGCTCCTGGGAGCTCGTGGGCGCGAAAGCTGTCCTAGGAGCAGGGCAACGGCGCGAGGCTACGTGCAGGCTCCCCGCTGCGCTGGGCCGGAGAACGTGTGGGTCTTGGTTTCCGTGGCCTGTCTTCAGCGTGAGGAGGCTCAAGGGCTCTGTTTTAAGGGACCAGATTGGGGGCCGAGTGGAGTTCAGGGGAGGGTCCGCTGGAGTCAGGACCAGGGGCTTCACAGGGAGCCCCACTCCACGCAGGGGCTGGGGCAGCCGTTGCCTTCCCATCGGGTGACCCCAATTAGCCCTCAAACGGATCTGTAAAATGTCTGTGAAATGCCAGAACAAAGTGTAAGCTACCTTACTCTTGGGCATTAGCCTGAAGCTGGCCGGGGTGAAGTGTGCACCCCCTGCTTTAGCAAGCCCCCTCTTGCCAAGGAAGACCATTCCCCCTGGAGCTGCTGGGGCCGGCCTTATGCATCTCCAGCTCCCCACCTGGGGTAGACTGTGGGGAGCAGTAAGCAGTCATGTAGAGATGGAATTCAGACTCCGAGAAAGGGAGGGAGGGGGCCCCTGCCCCGAGGCAGGAGGATCTCAAGTTCAAAGCCAGCCTCAAAAAAGTAGGAATGGACAGGGGCCTGATTCCCACTCTCAGTTCAAGGCGACACCTGAGCCAGCACACAGGGTTGGGCAGAGGTGCCGGAACTTGCTGCTGGACGTGGATGTGTATGTCTCCCTAGCTCAGATGATGAGCTGGTGCACATCTTGGGCCCTGTGCAGGAGAGTCCTCAGGAACAGAACTGCTGGGTCCTGCGTGTGGTTGTGTGCTAGGTTTTGGTGTGTGGCTGCTCTGTTTTGGGAGCTTGTGTTTCTGAGCACTGTGGCTGAGTGTTGCTGGCTCTTCTGTCCCGATTTCCTTTGTGTGTCCTTGTGGGATCAAAGCCTTTGTGAGACCTTGTTGCTGTGTGGGGCACAGAGATCGGAACAGCAGCTTTTTGTCACTTTGTTTCTCAGCTAGCAAAATTCAAGGCTCAGAAGCTTCTGGACCCCCAAAAAAGAAAAGGAAGAAAACACAAAAGAAATTCCGGGAACAGGAACAGAAGGCTTCAGAGCACAAGGCTAAGACCCTTGGGGAGAAGAAGTCTCCAGTGGCTCCTGGGACCAAGAAGCCAGCAGCAACCAAAGGAGAGGAGCCTTCCGCCTCCACAGGGGCCCCTGCAGGTAAGGGGCTCCAGGGCACTGGGGTGGGGCTCAGATGCAGATGTGGCTCTCTTTGCTCTTAAGAAAAGCCTCATCCAGGCACTGGATACTTCAGAACTTCCTAGAGAGTGGCAGTCACAGGAGTGCAGTGGGTAGTAGACTGTGGGAAGAGCATGGTGATCTAGACCACGTGGGCCAAGGCCATGAGTTTCTCAGCACTTGGAGCAGTGATACGGGTAGGAAGCATTTTTTGTGCTACACTGATGGGATAGTCAGTTACGGGCCAATCCCCATTAAAGAGGAGGTTGGAGTGGAATTTAATGGATTGGCCTGCAGATCCTTTAAGTGGCCACACGGGACAGGAGGGCAGTGAGTACAGGCTGAGGCTTAGGTATTGGGCACTGGGGAGGGAAAGGAGATGTTGAGAGGGGCCTCCTTTCAGCCCTGCCTCCCTCCCTACAGATGGCCAGGCTATAGCGCCTGACTCTGTCTTTGCCCTGGACGTCCTGCGCCAGCGACTGCACGAGAAGATCCAGCAGGCCCGCGGCCAGGTAGGTGGGCCACCTCTGGACCACCCATCAGCATATTTTCGGAGTGGTTTCCCCACCCAGCTTGGTGCTCCGGGGTGGGGAGGGTGGTTCTTAGCAGGGAGCGGGGGTCTGCCCTGGGGGAGCAGGTGCGCTTCCCTGTTTCTTGGAGAATCTCAGTCCCAGGGTCTCAGGCCTTTTGCTTGCTCCTCTTTCCCATGGGTCTCGGAAGCCCAGCCTCCTCCTCTGGGAAACTACCTTTGTTGGCGTCACAGTGGCTAGCATGGCCCATCTGTTCTTCTAAAGGTCACCATGAGATGAGGCGGCTGCTGGGCACACAGACTGACTAGCCTCTGTCTTTGTGCCTAGTGGTGCTGTTTACTCTCTGATCTGGCCACCCACCTTCCCCTGGGACCCCTCCTGTGGGCCTCTGCTGTACAGGGGGCAGCCCTGCAGCTTCTCACCCTCCTGGGTCATGACCACTGGCCCTTCCCTGTTTCCTAAGAGGCCATCAGGGTATTGGGCCCTCATTCCTGCAGCACAGGTCTGGGGAGGTCTGGTGCAGAGCACTCTTGGTGGCCGCGGAACTGACAGGCCGTGGGGAGAGGGGGTCGCAGTGCAGAGCCGCACTGCTCTGGACGGGCCTGGTTGTGCAGAACCAGGCCAAGCTCAGAACTGGAGTAACAGGTGGCAGTTTGTGAAACTGTGTGATGGGCCTGAAGCTGGAAGCCACCTTCTTGTCCCTCGCCCTGGAGCCACTCAGGCCTCCTGCACCTTCCAGCCCTAGTCCCATCTCAGCCCTGGGCTGGTCGGGGCCCCTGAGGCGGGAGGACTCTGAGCAAATCCTGCTTCCCCAGGGTGGCACCAGGGAGCTTTCTGCTGCCAGCCTGGAGAAAAGGCAACGGAGAAAGCAGGAGCGGGAGCGGAAGAAGAGGAAGCGGAGGGAGCTGCGAGCAAAGGAGAAGGCAGCTGCGCAGGCTGTGAGGACGGAGGAGGCCGCCGCAGTGCCGCCAGAGGCCGTCTGCGCAGAGCCGCAGGAGCCGGCGCTGATCTTCAATAAGGTGAGCGGAGCGGGCTCTGGGCCCTGGCCCTCCCCTGCTGGGCTCTGTGGCTGCAGCTCCTGAGGCTGGGGTGCCTGTTTGGTGTCGCTCAGTGACCTGCTGCTTGTCCTCAGGTGGAGGTCAGTGAGGAGGAGCCGGCCACCAAGGCCCAGCGGCGGAAGGAGAAGCGGCAGAAGGTGAAGGGGAACCTGACCCCGCTGACGGGCAAGAACTACCGGCAGCTGCTGGAGCGCCTGCAGGCGCGGCAGGGCCGGCTGGAGGAGCTGCGGGGGCAGGACGCGGGGAAGGCACAAGAGCTGGAGGCCAAGATGAAGTGGACCAACCTGCTGTACAAGGCCGAGGGTGTCAAGATCCGCGACGACGAGCGGCTGCTGCAGGAGGCCCTGAAGCGCAAGGAGAAGCGCCGCGCGCAGCGGCAGCGCCAGTGGGAGAAGCGCGCGGCCCACGTGGTGGAGAAAATGCAGCAGCGGCAGGACCGGCGGCGGCAGAACCTGCGCAGGAAGAAGGCGGCCAAGGCTGAGCGGCGCCTGCAGAAGGCCCGCAGGAAGGGCCGCGTGCTGCCCCAGGACCTGGAGCGGGCCGGGCTCGCCTGAGCAGCTGCTGCACCTCCGTCCCTGGCCAGGTGCTCCCACCGTGAACCTTCACCGCCCTGGCTGCCGCCTCTGTGAGGCTTCAGGGCTCCAGGTGGTATGTGAGCTGGGCACAGCCTGAGGGCAGCAGACACCATCCTCCTCTCCCAGAGCTGTCTGAGGCTCGGGTCACGTGCTGAGGAGAACGTGGTTTCCGTGTTGTCCCTGCAGACCCTCAGGAGGGAGGAACCAGACCATACCCAGTGACCTCCATAGGGCAGGAGAGCTGTCCTGGAGGCTGCAGGTTGGGGAGGAGGCACTCCTGCAGGCCCTGCTGCCTCTCCTGGGTTCCTAGGGGTCCTGAGCAGGAAGAAAAGGGCCTTGGTCAACTGTCCCATTAGTCCAGGGCTCAACGGGAAGGGATGCGAGCCCAGGGGACTGACTGGCTCTTCCCTGTGGTGGTCTTACCCTCTCCTGTTCCTCATTTGTCCTACAACAGTGTTTTCCCAGCTCAAAGCCCAAAGAGGGGAAGGGAGCTGCAGGCCTTCCCAGGCCCAGGGGGTGTGACTCGGGCTGCCGCTGGGCATTTGCTGGCTCGGGGGCTGTGCAGTGGCCAGTATGCCTTGACACCCTCCTGGAGACAGGGCAGAGGGTATTCCCCGTGGGTGCAGGGCCGAGGGAAGCCTGCTGTCACCAGATGAGGGGCTGGGAGATGGGACAGGATGCAGGTGAGAGCCTGGATGCAGACGGGGGAGCGTGGCTGAGCGTTTCCCTAGTGTCTGGGGAGCATCCCCACTGCCTCGGCAGCACCTCAGGAACAGCTGCTTGCTGGCGGGGTGGCCCACACCCAGTGAGCCCAGCCAGCACTTGGGAGACTGAGGCAGGAGCTGGAGGATCTAAACTTCAAGGCCAGCCTAGGCAATTTAGCAAGACCCTGCCTCAGAATAAATGAAACAAACGAGAAGCTGGGGCTGCAGCTCAGCGGCAGAGCAGCTGGTTCAGTCCTCAGTTCCAGACCCGGGGTGGAATGAGCCACCCCCAAAGGGTGCCATTTGACAAAGCAGGCAGAGCACGCCCGGGCGCACGGTGGGAAGGTCCAGGAGTGAACAGGTCCGAGGGCGGAGGAGGGTTCCGCGCTCTTAAGGCCTCTGCTGTGTGTCTAAAGTCCATAGAGATGAAAACTAAAGTAAGTGTCCCTTGAGTGGATGCTTTTGGAGATGAGACTTCTTAAGAGACTTCTAGCTGGGCGCAGTTGAAATGTCCCATCGGGTTAGTTTCTTTTGAAGGAGTGGCTGGCGGAGTTCAGCTGTTGGCAGCCCCCATCGCCCTTGGCGTCTGCTTGGTCACTGCACTCAGGCCCTGCTCTTCTGGGTGGCCTCCACCAAAGTTGAGCCTAGTGAGGGGCACTGGGGCCTGAGGCTCTGCCCAGCAGGGCTCCTGTGCAGGTGGCTGCACCAGGCTCCTGCTGGCTGGCTGAGGCCCTGGCAGCCGTGTGCTGAGCCTATAACTGCCCCATCTGCTCTTGGTCATCACAGGCTGTACCTCAATAAAACTTCTTGCATTCTTAACTTGGCCTCTGTGTCTGTTTTCTAGAGGGACACACAGCTCCCAGTAAAATGCCAAGGAAGTTTTTTGTTTGTTTTTTGGTGCCAGGGATTGAACCCAGGGCGCTTAACCCCTGAGCCACATCCCCAGCCCTATTCTGTATTTTTATTAGAGACAGAGTCTCACTGAGTTGCTTAGTCATTGCTGAGGCTGGCTTTGAACTCGCAATCCTCCTGTCTCAACCTCCCAAGCCACTGGGATTACAGACATGTGCCACTATGCCCAGCTAAAATGGATTTTCTTAAAGAACATTCCTCTTACCTCGTTCCTTATGCTCAACACTCAAAAATCTGTGCAAAACTAGCAACACAGTAGAAGATAAGAGAGGACATCATATTGCGAAGTCCTAGGACCTGCTCTGCTGAGGTCTAGATTCTCAGTGGGGGGGTGCAGAGCAGCACAGGGCAACTGCCGAAGTCAGGTTATTGGCCTGGGGTGCTAAGAAAAGCATGGTGGGTGCAGCGCGAGCTCAAAACGCAGCATGAAAAGCAAAGGAATAGCGACGGAGACAAGACGACGAAAATTTAGCACACCGACACACAAGTCAGGCTGTAGAATCTTCTCTCTTTACTTTCACTTTGTACAAGTATATATGCATTTTTCTTGGCAGTACAGATTCTTTTGTGGTTAGCTCACGGTTATAAGACTTAGAAAAACAGCAACATCTACAGATTAATTCTTAGACACATTAAATTCTTTATCCTACACATTTCAAGGTTTTGGGGTCACTTACACCTTTCCAAGGTCCTATATAGACGGAGGTCATACGTGACTGTCTGGGCATATTATAATTTTTGTTATATTTATCTAATTTGTCTGGTTCAAATTTATTTCTCACGGATTCCCTGAAGTCATTTCTTCTGCACACTGCTCAAACTGCCTAATAAAAGTTAATTTTGTCTGACTGGAATTTCAAAGCACTCTTGTTTTTCTAAGTTAGTTTAAAGCCTAGAGGCAGGGAGGGGAGGCAAAGCCGAATGTTAGCTCTGAAGGACTTTTATTCTAAGAAATAATTTATATCTATTTTAAACTACTGTAAAAGTAAAAGAAATCTATTTTCAATCACAAAAGATTCTTAAAGCTTATTAACTAGGAAAAAGTATTTAAATAAATTTAGAAAAGATTATTTAGCTCAGATTCCAAACATCTAATTTCTAGAATTAGTCTCATGTGAAATAGTGACACCTGGTGGCCATATATGTGAACATACGCAGTCAGAGTTAACTCTTTCAACACCGTGGTACCTTTCCATGAAAAAAGAAGGGTTATATTTCATACCGAGCCTCTTTCTAATAAGGACGAGGGGCTTCGCCCAGCTCTGTCGCTTCTTTGATGGGGGGTGGGGGCTTTTCAGCCTGGCCTTGTCTCATGGAAAATGCCACTAAGATGCCACACTGCTCTAAACTTCTGTCCTTGCCAAGACCTCCCCAACAGAGCTGAGGGGGTCCTGGTCCACTGGGTGGCTTCCCATCACACCACCCTTGCTTTGACAAACTCTGCGAAGTTAACCAGGGTGGTGACAGAGCCTCCCCGCGGCTGCCCATTTCTTCCTGGTTTCCTCGGAGGTGAGGGACTTGCCTTTGGTGAACTTCAGAACCTGACCAGCTCGCTCCCTGTCTCCAGGGACACCTCGCTTGGCACCCAATCTCCTACTCTCTGCACCTTCAGGGTGGGGAAGGTCCTTTTCTCTCCTTTCTCTATGGCAGTGTGCTGGGAGCCTGGAGCTTAATCTTTGCCCGAGGAATCTGCCTCCTTGGCCGCCTCATCTGCTTTTGTTTCTTTGCCGAACCCGGCTTGGAAACCGCTGTTGCTGCCTTGGTCTTCCTTCCCTCCCTCCTCGTCCTCGCTGTCCCTGCTGCTTCACCATCTGGGCGGCCAGCGCGGGTGCTGGCCTGGTCTTCTTTGTCCTGGCCTCCTCACTGGAGCTGCTGTCAGCCTTTCTGGTCAGAGGCTTCTGGCCGCTGCCTGCAGGCTGCTCAGGGCTTGGGGGATGGCAGCTGGCTTGTGTGTGGAATTGTCGGTGGTGCTGGCTGGGCAGGAGTTTCATCCTCAGGGCTGCTGGGGTCAGAGCTCTCTGAAGTGCTCCTGCTGCCTTTGCTGTGTCCCGTCTTGTGGCTGCTCCGGGGGTGGCTGCCTTAGCGGGGTGTCTTCATTCCTCAGAGCTTGACTCAGGCCTGTCACTACTGTCCACCGCTTTCCACAGGCTCTGCCTCCACCTCAGCTTCCTTGGGAGGCTGGGTTCCCAGGGACGGCTTCAGTGGTGGGGCAGGAGGTGGGGGACTGCACTGCAGGGACCTGGTGCTTTCCTTGTGGGTCTTTCCTCCTCCTGCTCACTGGGGCAGTTGCACTGCTGGAGCTCTCCTGTGCAGGGCCACAGCTGCTTTCCCTGGGACTTTGCCCACGACGCGCTTCCAGGTGCGGTCTTCTTGGCTAGCCTGGCTTGCCTGGGGCCTGTGCCTGAGCTTTCGCTGCCCCAGGATGCTGTCTGTGGCTTCTTGTTCTTTGGCGCCTCATCCTCTGAGCTTGAGCTAGAATCAGAGCTCTTGGCTTGGGGCTTAATGCCGTTCTTGGGAGCCTTCTTCTTTTTGTCCTCCTCCTCCTCCTCATTGCTGGATTCTCCACTGCTGCTGCTCTCTGAAGCTTTGGCCGCAGTTTGTTCCAGATGCCCACTAGGAGGCGGGGACCGGGATTGAGAGTCCAGTATGGCTGGCAGGGGTGATGCACCTTCAGGGGGAGAGTGGGGCAGCTGAAGGTGGACTGGACCTTAGGAACCCCGGGCAGTCAGTGGAAGCTCATAATTGCCCTCCAGCGCACCAGGAGGAGCAGAGGTGAGGGCAGGTGTGGCCAGGGCATCAAACTGAGGAGAGTGCCCAGGGCGAGAAACAGGACAACGATGGCAGAGGAAGGACTCACAGCTCTCTCACTGGCGTGTTCCCATCTCTGGGCCTCACTTTGCCCAGCACGCACCAACCGCCCTTTGACTGGCCTTTGTTGGCTTTGCTCTTAATACAATGAGATAGAACTCCTCTTTCCCAAAATTGCCTGCTCATGTTTGGTGCTTTTTTTTTTTTTTTTTTTTTTTTTTTAAAGAAATCCAGATGTTGCCCTTTAGTGTCTTGTACATAGGATTTTTGTTTGTTTGTTTTTTGGTGGTGCTGGGGATTGATCCCCAGGCCTTGTGTATGCCCGGCAAGTACTCTACCAACCCAGCTGTATCTCCAGTCCCCAGGACACAGGCTTTTAAAATACAGGGTCTATTCCTTCCCAGGTTTTGTCTTAAAAAAAAAAAAAAAAAAACACAAATTTTCATCTTCCGGGGTCCTATTTATTTGTCTTCACTTAGGGTTATATTTGTTTGTTTTAAGAATCTTTTGTCGGGGCTGGGGCTGTGGCTTGGCGGTAGAGCGCGCTCATCTCCCAGGTTGAGACCCTGGTTCTATCCTCAGCACCACATAAATAAAGTAAAGGTATTGTGTCCACCTACAACTAAAATATATATTTAAAAAAGAATCTTTTGTCAATAAGCTACGAAGGCAAAAGAATGCTTACAAGGCATTTTTAAATAAAGAGCTGTTTTCACTTACATGATTTAATTTAAAAAAATCTTGTCAAACTCAGAAACAGAAACATTTCCCCTCTTCAAGTTTTTGTTTTTGTTTTTGTTTTGTTTGGTTTGGTACTGGGGATTGAACTCAGGGTCACTCGACCACTGGGTCACATCCCCAGCTCTTTTTTTGTATTTTATTAGAGACAGGGTCTCACTGAGTTGCTAAGTGCCTCACCATTCCTGAGGCTGGCTTTGAACTCATGATCCTCCTGCCTCAGCCTCCCAAGTGCTGGGATTACAGGTGTGTGCCACCATGCTCGGCTTCCCTCTTCAAGTTTTAAAAAGTAATATTGCTCTATATTTTACTCTGATTTATTCACATTTTGCTTAAATTTTAGTTTGAATAGGTAGTGCATTAACACAGTTTCAAACCAAACAGGGCACTTAAAAGTACACGCTGGGCCCTTGCAGTCTGGTTCTGGGTGTGTGGCATCTTCCAAACGACAGGCCGGGCAGGAGCCCCCGTTGTAAAAAAAGTAAAAAAGGGGCTCGAGGCGAAAGCTCCCCCCCCCCCCCTTTTTATGGATAGATGCCACTCAAGCACAGCGCTGATAGAGTTAACTCTGTGTCTGTTTTCACTGTCTTCTGTCTATTCACTGTTCTGTTCCTATATGTGGCCACCAGGTGTCACTATTTCAATTATTTAGAACGAGACTAATCCTGGAAATTAACCTTTTGGAATCTGAGCTAAAAGCACAAAAAAACCTTTTCTATAATTGTATTAAAGTAACTAGTTCCTAGTTAATAAGCTTTAAGAGTCTTTTTGTGATTGGAAAAATATTTCTCTTACTTTCAGAGTAGTTTAAAATAGATGCATACAAATAAATTCCTTAGAGTAGAAGTCCTTCAGAGCTAACATTCAGCTATGCCCCCCCTTTCCCTGCTTCTAGGTTCTAAATATAACAGTTATAGAAAAAACAATAGTGCTTTGAATCCCAGACAGAAAAAATTAACTTCTATCAGGCAAGTGTGCAGAGGATATGGCTTCAGGGAATCCGTGAGAAATAAATTTGACCCAGATGAATTAGATAAGTGTAACAGAATTATAATATGCCCAGACAGTCACATATGACCTCCATCTATATAGGGCCTTGGAAAAGTGTACGTGACCCCATCTGTATGGGGCCTTGAAATGTGTAGGGTAAAAATTTAATATGTCTAAGATGTAATCAGTAGATGTTGCCACTTTTCTAAGTCTTATGACTGTGATGTAATCAAAAAAGAATGTGTACTGCCAAGAAATATGCTTATATGAAAGTAAAGTCAGAAGATTCAGCAGCCTAACTCTTGTGTGTGAGCTGATTTCTCTATCGCTGACTCCTTTACCTTAGTGCTGCATCGAGCACTTGCGTTTGCACCCCACAATGCTGTTCTAGCATTCCCCAGCCAATAACCCAACTTGGCAGCCTATAACCTGAGACTTTGGCAGTGCCCCGAATGTGCTGCTCTGCACCCCGTGCTGAGACCAGACCTCAGCATCTGGGGGCCAGGGACGCCTGGCCTGGGCGTTGTAACCGAGGCTCTCAGCGAGGGTGGGTCTGGACCATGTGGGGAGGGGCGTCAGGGCTCAGGAAGGGGTGTGGGGCAGGGTGTCAAGTGTGGGGGTGTCAGCTCCCAGGGCTGGTGGCCTGCGGGCCACCTGGGCCACCTGAGCCACCTGACCCGCAGAGCGTCGGGGCGGACCCTGGGAAGGAGCAGGATTCTGAGGGGTGGCAGGCCCCTGTCCTGGCTGCGGTCCTGGGTATGCTAGTCCTCCCCGATGGCAGCCACGGATCCTCCACAGCACCCCTGTCCCCTGGTGGCATGGCCCTGGGCTTCACCCGGTGAAGCCCATGGCAGAAGGTGGCGACAGGTGCCGACTCGGAGCCGTGACCGCATTGCCGCGATTGCTGGCGGTTTAGTGCGCCCCGACCCGCGGTGGCCAGTGACGCTCGGGTCTCTTGGCCGAGGGCAGGCGGTGGCTGGCCTCCTGGGCCTAGTGGTCAGGTTGGGAGCTCTCCACGCCTCTCCTGGTCCCTCTATGGTCACCTGCCTTTTCCCGAACTGGCGTTCCTAGTGTGACCTCCGGGACCTGCTGTAGAGTCATGGAAAGAGCCAGTGTCCACTGTGCTAGCCCAGCAGTGCGCACGGCCCCCAGGCACCCCAGCAGCAGGCTGCGGCTCAGCAGGGGCAGGTGCTTGCAGACAGCAGCGGGGAAGTGGGAGCGTGGGGACAGCAGAGCCGAGGGGAAACGGGAACCCTGGCAGCCGGGTGCAGGCTGTGACCTGTGGTGGGGAGGACACAGAACCAGGGCCGAGGTGCCCGGGCCGGGACTAGGCCCGATGTAGAGCTGTTCAGGCAGGGCTATGCGGGCAGCGCTATGCGGGGCAGCGCGCTATGCGGGGCAGCGCTATGTGGGGCAGGGCTATGCGGGGTAGCGCTATGCCGGGCAGCGCGGGGTGTTTGGACTGGGATTGCAGCGGGAGAAGAGATGTCTCCAGGGAAGGGCCCCAGGAGTTTCCAGAGAAGAAGCAACTAGATTCAGGACCAGAGGCATAGACAGGTTTGTTTAGGACAACAGATACACATTCAAGGCAGGGGTGGCTGGGGAGCACTCTCTTAAGGGAGATGCCTTTGGGTAAAGCCAGGAATACTACCCAGAGGCCAATCCAGGCCTCCTGAGGGAGAGGCAGCAACCGGAGGGTGTGGGGAGTTAATGTTTCTAGAGGGGGCTGCAGGGGCTGGACAGGAGCTGGGGACAGGGTGCAGCTGCACAATCTGGAGAGTTTTGTCTTTGTTTGCACATTTCCCTCATTTTATACAGGTCCGGCCAAGGGCCAGCCTCTCAAGATATCCAGCCGCCCTTGAGCATTGCAGGGCCTTGTGGGACTTTAAGATGCCCTCTCTCTGTGTGTCCCAAATCCCCATCACAGAACTGGGAGGAGGATGAAACAGAGGGGAAGCCCTATTTAGTTGACAGAGGAGGACCTGGCGTGCAGGCTGCCCTAGGCTCACAGCTTGTGAGTATTGACTCTGAGCCAGGTGGGGCTCAGGAACGCGGGGTGGGGGGTGGGGGGTGGGGGTCGGGGAGGCCCGTCTTCTCAGTTTGCCACTGAAGACAGGTTTGGAGATCTGTAGAGCGCGCCGTGCCTACAAGGGAGGGAAGCACTCGGGAGTCAGGAGTTTATCCTGGGCTGCAGCCTGCCGGCTCCTGTTGTAGCTAAGCTTTCGGGTCCATCATGAAGCAGGAGAGAAGAAATAATCATAGTTACAAAGGACTCTAGCAGGAAGGGGAAAGGAGACCAGCTTTGAATCTGAGATGCTTATGGACACCCTCGCCTTCACTCCCCAAGCTGCTTCCTCCAGACGAGGATCCCTAAAACCTCCTTGGGGGGGCTGGGGTTGTGGCTCAGCGGTAGAGCGCTCACCTAGCGCGTGCGCGGCCCGGGTTCAATCCTCAGCACCACGTAAACATAAATGCTTTGCATTGTGTACAACTAAAGCAAATAAATAAATATTTAAAAAAACACCTCAGCCGGGCGCGGTGGCGCACGCCTGTAATCCCAGCACTTGGGAGGCTGAGGCGGGAGGATCACGAGTTCAAAGCCAGCCTCAGCAATGGCGAGGCACTTAGCAACTCAGTGAGACCCTGTCTCTAATAAAATACAAAAAAAAAGGGCTGGGGATGTGGCCCAGTGGTCGAGTGCCCCTGAGTTCAATCCCCGGTACCAAAAAAAAAAAAAAAAAAAAACACCTCCTTGGGTCTCTCTTGGCTGTGTGAGTGGCTGAGACGCCTGCATACCTCAACACAGCTTATGTTCTTTAGATGGGATAGAGCCAGGGGAATGGTGTCTTTGGAGACTTGAGACATGGGTGTATTCCAGGCGCCTTCTGTTGATGTCAGCTTGGAGGTCCCTGAAAGAAGCAGGCCACGTGACCTGCCCTGTGTTCCCTGATGGAGAGGATTGAGGTCACTGGCTGAGGTCACCCCACCCACTTCTCACGTTCACTGTTCACCAAGTTTCCTTTAAAAATAAGAGCCCAAGACCCCAAAAGAGCAGCTACCCTTGAGCGCCCCCACCCCGTCTTCAGAGTGTGTACCCTGTTCTACTGCCTGCTTTCCTGAATAAATACCTTTCTCAGCCAGGGCCTCAGTTGAGGTCCCCTTTCCCTTCTGGGGACCTCCTGAGACCACAATGGGTGACATTCCCTGTTCTACTGTGTGTTTTCCCTTCCTTCCTCACTTCCTGCCTCCCACCCTCCTTCCTTTGTCCCCTTTCTCCCGGTGTGAAACGCACAGGCTGACAGGTCCTGGCTCACGTAAACACCGGGTCAAGTGGGCAACACGCCCAGCACCTGCGAGTCCCTCCGGCCAAGGACTCGTCATTTCACCAGTCTGGGGCCCTTGGAGGACCAGTGTCTCTGCGGTGGGTGTCCTTAGTCCTGAGGTTCTGGTGTGGGGCCTGGCCCATGCCTAGATCTAAGACAAGCGTCCTGAAGAGTAGGGAGTGTGGGTCTTTTGAGAAACCCAGCCACTAGTGCCCTTCTCAGGTTGCCCCCATTTTCGTCTATCAAATGTTTATTTATTTACCCAACAAATATCACTAAACACCTGAAGTATAAGAGCCCTGGTGCTAGGAAGGGCACCTGCCACAATGAGCCAGGTGAGGAGGTGGCCTTAGAGACCTGAACGGTGAAGCACCTGGCACGTGCTCATCTGGCTGTAGGGGAGAGGCGCCAGCAGGGGGAGCCCTGCCCCAGAAATCATCCGCGAGGGCGGGGAAGGGCTGAGGCCAGGCAGCCCCGCCCCCGCAGGAGGAGGAGGAGCCAGCCTGGGAGCTGCAGGGGCAAGCTGAGGGTGGCTCCTGGCTGCTCTGTGGAGGGGCTTCCCAGAGAGCTCCGGCTTCCTGGAGGACTGACCCACCGCTGTTGTGGACAATGGGAGCAGGCCATTATGGCTGTCCCCAAGAGTCTCAAACTTGTTGGGCAAGAAGAGGCCAAACATTTTACTTGGAATTGCCTGTGTCACTTCAGAAGACCTGTTGCTACTGAGTCCCACTCTGAACGCACCCACCTTCTCTCTTCCTTAGGCTTAGGACCAGTGATCTGTGCTGAGTGGCATTTAAAAAAACAGCTTTATTGAGGCGTCATTACATAACTTTCACCTCTTTTAAGTGTACTCTTCAATTATTTTCAGTCATTTTACAGAATACTGAAATCAATTCAAATTCCTCTGTGTCCTTTAACATTCATTCTCCAGTCCTATCCTGGCCGTAGGCCCTCACCTTCTGTCTCTAAAGCTTTGCTTCTTCTAGATATTTTATATAAATGTGACTTTTTGCACTGATTTCCTTCACTTAGGATGTTTTAGGGGTTCATCCATGTGTAGCAGGTATAGTACGGCAAAATTTGGTGCATGTGTATTTACAATTGCAGTAACATCTTTTTTTTGGGGGGGTACTGAGGATCAAACTCAGGGGCACTTGACCACTGAGCCACATCCCCAGCCCTATTTTGTATTTTATTTAGAGACAAGGCCTCACTGAGTTGCTGAGCACCTCACTTTTGCTGGGGCTGGCTTTGAATTCACAATCCTCTTGCCTCAGCCAAGCTGCTGGGATTACAGGTGCATGCCACCACGCCCAGCTGCCATAACTTCTTGATGGTTTGTTCCTTTCATCAACATGTAGTGAACGTCTTTGTCTCTTTTGACTAATTTTGGCTTAAAGCCCATTTTATTAGCTCTGAGTATTGCTACTCCTGCTTGCTTTTAGATGCCTTTTGCTTGAGACATCTTTTTCTATCCCTTCACTTGTAGTCTGTGTATATCTTTGCCAGTGAGCTGATTCTTGCAGATTGTTGGGTCATGTTTTACAATCTAATTAGCCAGTCTGAATCATTTCATTGGAGAATTGAGATCATTTGCCTTTGGTTATTGTTGAAAAGTATGCACTAAGTCCTGCCATGTTGTGGATTTTCTAATTGTTTCATATAATCTATATTCATTTCTTTCTTCCTATTCATCTTAGAGATTTGATGGCTTACTGAATCATTAGTGTTTGATTCTTTCCTAGTTCTCTTTTGCTCATCAACTCTTCTAGTGAGATTTATTCTTTCCCATGCTCTTTGGTTGTGTTTATCTTGCTTCCTCTTCTGTGTGTCAGATTCTTTGAAGATCTTCTGGAATGCTGGTTTAGTGGTCAGGAATTCCTTTGCTTTATGTTTATCTTTATTTCTTTGACGCTGAAGAATAACTTTGCTGGATGTAGTGGTTATTTTCTTTCAGAGCTTGAAATACATGGTTCCTTGTCCTGCTGGCCTTCAGTTCCTGCTGAGAAACCTGCTTGTTACTCTGAGGGCTTGCCTTTGTCAGTGACTTGCTGCTTTGCTCCTGCAGTTCTCAATATATTCTTTTTTTTTTCTGTACTTTTGGCAGCTTAATCGTAACATGTCAGGGAGAGATGCTTTTCCAGCCATGTGTCTGTGGGCTTCTAAATGTTTCCTACCTGGACGTCCATGTTTTCTTAAGATTTGTGGAACTTTCTGATATTATTTCACTGAACAGGTTTTCTGTGCTCTGAGCCTGTACCTCTGCTCTTTTATCAAATATTTAAAAGTTTGGTCTTTAATTGTGCCCCATTGATCTCCTATGTCTTGTTCATTCTTCTTCTTCTTCTATTACTGTTTGAATGTGGCATTTCACCAACCTTGTTTTTAAGCCCTAATATTCTTTCTTCTGCTTGATCTGGTCGATTGGTGAGGATTTTCATAGAATTTTAAAATTTGACTTATTGTGTTTTTCACTTCCAAGGTTTGTTTGGTTCTTTTTCAGAATCTCTAACTCTTTATTAAATTGCTTCTCCATATCCTACATTGTCTTCCTTAATTCATTCAGCTGCTTATTTCTATCTTCTTTGAATTTGTTGATATTTTAACCTCATTATTTCGAATTCTTTGTAGTTCATCCACTTCAATAACTTTGGAGTCAGTTGCTAGAGAGTTATAAACCTGTGGAAGAGTTGTGTTGCTTGGCTTTTTTCATATTTCTTGTATTTACATACTTAGATTTTGTATCTGCTGGGATAAGTGTCTCTTCCACTTCATGTGGGGCCATTGTTAAGGAGTAGCCTTCTCTATATGATGTGCCCTGGGCTATCTGTTTGCTGTGTAGTGATGAATTTAATTCCAAATGGACTCAACATTGCAATTTCTCTGTGGCTTCTCTTTCCATGATTGGTGGATTTTGATGTAGTGTGTGTTCTGTCAGAGCCTGAGGGACCCACTATCTCTGTAAGTCCCCAGGGCTGGGGTTCCTCTGATAGTTCAGGCAGGTGTGTTGCAGACAGCAGAGTGTATGGGTGCACTCTCTGTGGCTGCTCCTCAGACTTAGCACTTGCATGAACCATGGATTCCTCCTGCAGCAGGGACCGCTGGTCAGCAGCTGTCATCAGGGCTGGTTGCAAATTTCTGGGCATTACCCTTCGGATTCTCCATGCCACTTAGACTTACTGTCACTTCTCTGCTGGTCCTGAGTGCTTCCTCCCCCACTCCCACCAGAGTGCAGCTTCCCTGACTCTATTTACTTGCAAAGTCCCATAAAGGAAAGTCCTGTTCTGCCATCTTGCTTCTCTCTGAGGGTTCAGCCGTGTTCCAGGAGGGGTGAAGGACAAAGGACCTTACAGGTGACGTGGTCAGTCAGGAGCAAATGGGTCATAACATTCATATTGATCAGAACAGTGGTCAATAGCAGTGCTGGCAGGGACGTGGGCACCGAGACCCTCCCCTTTGCTCAAGGGAGTGGGAGTGGAGTGGAAGCCACTCTGGCAGTTCCCTCAGGGAGGGCTTCCCCAGGGGCTGGGCCTCTCTCCACCTGGCTCCTGGCCCGGGGCCCCCCTGGCCATGTCCAGCCCCCTGGAGCAGCTGCCTGTGTGCAGAGGGTGGGCACTGGAGGCCAGGAGATGGTGTGCCTGCTGGGCCCCAGTTTCCCAGGAGAGGTCCCCTGCCCTGTGTTGCTGCCTGAAGCGCTTGGAGCAACGGAGCCGCGGGAAGAACTTCAGAGGCGAACTGGAGACGAACAGCTTTTTATTCTGATAACTTTTCTCTCTGGCTCTAACAACGACTAACACGCACCACACCTAGCACCAAAATGGCACTGACCCGATCAGCAATTTCGGCCAAGTCACTCAAGAACCCGGGACAAATCCCGTGAGACTACGGAAGGCGACAATGCCCAAATCTCCACGGCTCATAGTCAACCACAATTCAAGTCAATCCCCAAACAGGGCTCCTGCATTTCCCCCTTTTTGTTTTAAAAGAGGTAATGCTCTAGGACGTCTATGTGCAACCAACATTCTTACCCGTCATCGGATAATCAAGGCTGTGCCCTTGACTCCTGTCTTAGGTTGATATGTCGGCCACATGAGACTGTCCCGTGCGACTGTGCCTGTCTTAGGTTGTCCCCCTCTGGGGATCTTACCCGTCATTGGCTAACCAGCCATCCAATGGAGCCCTTTAGGATCGACTATGTATGATGACTAACAGCCGTCCAATTGTGAGGAGATGTTGCGGCTTTAAGGCGACAAGCCTTTTGGTGATGAGCCAAATTGCATAGCATATCAAATTGTTTAAACAAATCAGCTGCCCTAAGTTCCATCAAGTAACACACTGAATTCTCTAGACAAATACCCACAAGGCATTGTCCCATAAAGTCCCAAGCAATGAAAGATCAAAATGTCCATTTGTTGTAACATGTTGATGTAGGAGGCCCCATGCATGTAGAGCAGAGGCCACACTGTTGGTGAGGTTGTTTGATGCTTGAGCAGCAGGGATGCTTGCGGCAGCCGCGATCCCTGCAGCTGTAGCAGCAGACGTCTTTTTTATGTTTAGACAATGCCACCAGCAAATCTTCAGGGCCCGCTACCTAGAAACTCAAGCATCAATTATTAAAGGAAAGGCAGTGCTATTGCAGCACTGAGTCAAGAGGCGAGTTGTCAAACTACAAAATAGAATAATTAGATTAGAAAATTAAAGTTGATTTTTGTTCACACACATCGCTGGTTGAGCTGAAAATTAAAGTTGATTTTTGTTCACACACATCGCTGGTTGAGCTTCTACAAACATAAGTTGGAAAAATATCATATTTAGAACAAAACAAAGAAAGACTGAGGGTAATTACTGCATTAAAGATAGATTAAAGAAAAGGTAAAGGCACTTTAGAGAAATAATTTGTTAGCTGGAACCCTTGAGTCTCTGTATACAGAGCAATCTTTTACCTGTTGAGATAATTGAAATTAATGAGCTATTAAACAAATGAAGTTAATAACAAATAAACAATCTTATGTCAAAACACCAAAATATCAGGTTATATAGCACTAGTCATATTGTTTGCTGAAGAGAAGTCCCAGGGATACCTATAATCAAAATTGAAAGTACCTTCATTTATAAAATTATTTACCTAAATTGAATACTCTTAACCTAAAATGAATTAAAGTTATTTGGATCCATATATATATATTTTTTTTCTTTTTCATAAGCGCTTTGTTCTTTGTGACGTCACACTGGACAGACGAACAAACATACAAACATATATTTGTGACGTCACATTAACATGAAATGTAGACAAATGTACAGACATAAAGACATGTATAAAAAGAAAAAAAAAATACAATTGTGTGCACACTAAAGAGAGATCTCCTCGTCCCGGCCGGAGGAATGACACTTAAGTTGTGAAATATTTTGAAGGACTCTTTTGAGGGAATCATTCTGTACCTTCATCTTGGTCCTCTTGATTTTGTACCTTTTTTATTAATCTTGATTCTTCAATAACTTCATCTTGATCATTTTGATGTGGTACCTGTTTTATTAATCTAGATGGTATCCATATTGGAGAGGATTCGTCTTTTGGAAAAACACAAACAGATCCTCTTCCCCAAATTAATACTGGATCAGGACCCTTCCATGTACCTGAAAGAACATCCTTCCAGTAAACCAAAGGTTTATGTTGTTGGTGTGGATTCCAATGTCTGTCTCCAGCAGAATAACCATTAGAGTCTAAAGTTAAAAAAATTTAAGGTAAACAGGGCAACTGCCAATCTGTCCTTAGGACTTTTCCAATTTCCTTCTTTTTGTTTTAATAACATAATTTTCAGTGTTTGGTTTGCTCTTTCAATAATGCCCTGACCCTGAGGATTGTATGG
Source organism: Tamias sibiricus (assembly GCA_025594165.1). NCBI lineage: Eukaryota > Metazoa > Chordata > Mammalia > Rodentia > Sciuridae > Tamias > Tamias sibiricus. The sequence continues at coordinate 219,087,477 of CM046657.1, read as the reverse complement.
GATGCCTGTTTTATGGGATATATTGAATTTTGTGCAAAACTGTTTGAAAGATGAGGACGTATATGCGGGGCCATTATCTGTTTTAAGCATTTTGGGGATGCCCAATGCAGCAAAAGCTTGCAAACAATGAGATGTAACATCTTTAACTTTTTCTCCAGAATGTAAGGAAGCAAAAATCATGCCTGAGCATGTATCTATGGTCACATGAATAAATCGCAATTTTCCAAAACTTGGCTCATGGGTAACATCCATCTGCCACAAATGATTGGGCATTAATCCTCTAGGGTTAACGCCGAAATGAGGATTGGGCAAATGTGTCATACAAGATTTACAATCTTTTACAATTGTTCTGGCTTGCTCCTTTGTGATTTTAAACCTACGTTGCAAGGTGGTGCTGTTGACATGAAACTGGGAGTGAAATAAAGTAGCTTGTTGTAGCACTGAAAGTATAAATATTGTTTTTGTAAGTTCATCAGCCTTTTGATTACCTTCATGGAGGGGACCAGGCAAATTAGTATGTGCTCTAATATGGCCTACGAATAGAGGTTCTTTTCTTGCCCACAAAAGTTTTTGTATTTGATAAAACAATTTAAAGGCTGGAGTATGAGGTGCTATTGGTCCTGCTAACTCTAATTTTGGGACGGCTTGTACAATATAGTGGCTATCTGAAAAAATGTTTACGGGCTGGTCCCTAAAATTTTCCAGAGCTCTTACCACAGCTTCCAATTCCACTAGTTGAGCTGATTTGTGTGCAGTTATGTAAGTCATATTTTCTTTTTTAGTGACTACTGTAGCAGTACCATTTGAGGACCCATCTGTAAATACATTAAATGCCTTAGGAATAGGTTGATTTTTTATTACCTGTGGAAATATAATAGGATGATTAATACAAAAAGATAATATAGGGGACTTAGGAAGATGATTATCAAAATTTGCAGAAGTAGAGCATTTAGCTATAGCCCAATCATTATCATTGAAGCATAAGTATTCAATCTGTGATGATGAATAGGGAGTAATAATAGTAGCAGGGTGAATGCCAAATATTTTAGTAGAAGTCTTAAGTCCTTGAAGAATAAGTTTAGCCACCATGGAGGTATAAGATTCAATTATACTTTTAGGAGAGACGGGCAAATGTATCCATAATAAAGGCCCTTGTTGCCAAAATACTCCTGTGGGTGTATATTGTGAAGAAATAATAATCAACATCAGCGGTTGAGTTAAATCAAATCTATCACAATGAGCTCCTTCGATGGCTTTTTCTACTAAACTTTAAAGCTTTCCTAGCATCAGGAGTCAATGTTCGTGGTGAAAATGGATCAGGGTCTCCGCGAAGGATGTCAAATAAAGGTTTTAGTTGGCCAGTAGTGAGATTTAGTGTAGGGCGAAGCCAATTAATGTCTCCCAGTAGTTTTTGGAAATCATTGAGGGTGGTCAAATGTTCTTTATTTATTAGAATTTTTGGGGGGTCTAACAAAAGTATCCATGATTTTAAATCCTAAATATAATATGGGAGATCTGGTTTGAACTTTTTCTTCTGCTATATATAATCCATATTTTTTAAAATTTCTACCACATCACTGAATATATTAAATAAGATTTTTTGATTAGGGTGGGCCAATAAAATATCATCCATGTAATGTAGACACATGAGGTTTGGATATTTATTTTTAATGGGTTGGATAGCCTTGTCCACATATATTTGGCATATGGTGGGGCTATTAGCCATTCCCTGTGGTAAAACCTTCCATTGATATCTCTGATCAGGGCCATTATTGTTAATAGAAGGAAGTGAAAAAGCAAACCTGGGGGCATCCAGAGGATGTAGGGGAATAGAAAAGAAGCAATCCTTTATATCAAGAGTAATAAGATGGAAATTTTTTGGAATAGCTACGGGACTAGGAAGTCCAGGTTGAGTAGGGCCCATAACTTGCATGGTTTTATTAATTTGTCTAAGATCATGTAACAATCGCCATTTTCCTGACTTTTTCTTGATCACAAATATGGGGGAATTCCAGGGAGAGGTGGAAGGTTCTATATGACCTGCTTCTAATTGTTCCTGGACTAGTAGGTGGGCCGCCTGTAATTTCTCTTTAGATAGGGGCCACTGAGGGACCCACACTGGCTTATCAGAAAGCCATGGTATTTTCAAAATTTATTTTCTCAGTGGCCCCGAAAAAAAATATCTTTTTCCTTTATGATAATGATTACTTTTAGGGTTAAGATTATTCTGTACTTTTTGATAATGAGTTCTTTTAGGGTTAAGATTACCCTGTAGGTTTTCACATTTAACATCTGCAGGCTTGGTTGCAAGGTGTACTCCCATTTGTAGCAAAATATCTCTTCCCCATAAAGTAACTGGTAGATTAGGTAAAACATAAGGCTGAAATGTTCCTTTATGGCCTTCATCATCCTCCCATTTTAAAATTACTACACTTTTATCTGGAGGTTATTATATCCCAAGCCTCTTAAACTGGTTGAAGCTTTTTGCAGAGGCCAGTGCTTGGGCCATTGGCGTAAATTAATAATGGAAGAGTCAGCTCCAGTATCTATTAATCCCTCCATTTCTATTCCTTGGATTTTTATTTTACACATAGGCCTCCTTGAACAGTCTCGAACCCAGCAAGCTATGGGTCTTGAGTCAGTGGAACAAAATCCTCTATTGTTCCCTTCTTGAGGCATACCCATTTTAAATGAATTATGTAAATTGGGAAGGAGAAGCAACTGAGCAATTCTATCTCCTTGATTAACAGAACTTATACTTTGGGGTGAGCTAAGCATTATTTTTATTTCCCCTTTGTAGTCTGAGTTTATTACACCTGGGGTCACTTGCAAACCTAATAAGCTTTTAGGACTACGCCCGATAATAAGTCCTACAGTCCCTGAGGGAAGAGGTCCCCTGACTCCTGTGGGAATCAGTTGAACCCCCATTTCAGGTGTTAACACTATTCGGGCGGTGGAACAGAGGTCTAATCCTGCATTTCCTCTTGTTCCTCTGGCGAGGGAGTGGATGGGTAGTAGGGATTGTGTCGGGGAAGCATCTGAGTGGATGCTTGAGGATACTCCTTCTGCAATGCCCCGTACATTTGTGGGCCCCGGGGTATTGGGCCCCATGCCCCGTTTTTTGAATTCCTGAACAAAGGATTTCCATGGATGTCAAATTTTGAATAGCATTTATTGGCCCAATGATTTCCCTTTTTACACCTGGGGCAGCGGCCTGGGGCACGGTATGAGCTTGGTATTATTTCTCTTTTGGGATTTTGCCTAGAATAGCCTGATTGATTATGATAATTTTGCCTGGAATATCTTGATTGATTATAATGTCTACGTTTAGCCTTTGTGAAATTTCGAGGGGAAGCACCTCTCATTGAGGCTGCAATCACATTTCCTGTGACAAAGGCGTCATTTATATCTTTACATAGTTGTATATATACGGAAAGATCCTTTTTAGTTCTCCATGGCCTGATGGCTGCTTGGCACCATTTATTTGCATTTTCATAAGCTAATTGAACAACTAATGGCATAGCTTGGTCAACATCTGCAAACACACTACCTGCAGTTCTCAAAAGTCGATCAGCAAAGTCAGCATACGGCTCATTAGGTCCTTGAATTACTTTTGACAAGCTACCTTGTAGATCCCCAGGTCCTTGTACAGTTTTCCATGCCTCTAAGGCAGCTGTGTTTATCTGAGCATATACATCTGGGTCATAATCTGTTTGAGGCTGTAAGTCTGCGAATTGCCCTTCTCCTGTGAGCATGTCTATATCATAGTTTTCAAACCCTGCAGCCGCGTTTCTTTTAGCCGTTTCTATACAAAATTCTTGGAATTGCGATCGCCAAACCAAGAATTGCCCCCCGCTTAATGTTGCTTTACATAGACTTTTCCAGTCTGAGGGGGTTAAGCTAAAGGTGTTAAGGGACTCCAGCACACTCAACGTGAAAGGAGCTTGGGGCCCATAAGTCATTACTGCCTCTTTGAGATTTTTTATTGTTTTGAAATCTACTGACTGATGGACACTCTGTCCATTTTTCTTTTCAAATGCTGGCGGTTCCCAATGCATCTGTGAGTTGCCCTCGAGAGCGCATAAGCGATCAGAAAGACTTTTTATTTCTGTTTCTAGGGTATGCAAATGCCTAGTAATACCCTTCATATTTTCTGTAATGGATTCCACCCATGGGGGAGTAGAGGACACAAGTGGTTCCTGTACCTGACGGTCCTTTTTCTCGGTCTTTTTTAGTTTCTTTTTCCTCATTTTCTCAGGATCACTTTTACTAGATTCCTCACCACTGCTAATTTCACTGACAGCAATATCCTGAGGCCCAGGTTCCATTAAGAGCAAGTATCCTTCAGCTATCACCAATAACTCCCGAATAGCTTTAATAGCTTGGATTTTTGTCATTTTTGGGTCTCTTCTAATACTCTCTTTACTGGTCTTAGTTGGCCCAGTGGAAGCTACGCTTTTTTGATCACTTTCACTTTTTTCTATATACTCCTCACTGAGAACAGAGTCAGGTATATCAAGGAGTCTTTGCATAGCCTCTATCACTTGGGATTCAGTTATATTCGAACCCATCTTTAGAGACCTTTCAGTTCTTACCTGTCCGCTCCGAAGTTCCCCGTACGGGCCGCCACCTGTTGCTGCCTGAAGCGCTTGGAGCAACGGAGCCGCGGGAAGAAGTTCAGAGGCAAACTGGAGACGGACAGCTTTTTATTCTGATAACTTTTCTCTCTGGCTCTAACAACGACTAACACGCACCACACCTAGCACCAAAATGGCACTGACCCGATCAGCAATTTCGGCCAAGTCACTCGAGAACCCGGGACAAATCCCGTGAGACTACGGAAGGCGACAATGCCCAAATCTCCACGGCTCATAGTCAACCGCAATTCAAGTCAATCCCCAAACAGGGCTCCTGCAGCCCTGCTCAGTGGCGCTGCACTGGGCGCCCTCCCTGGCCCCCCATCCTTGCTCCAGGGTCTTGCAGGAATGGCTCTCTCTGATGGTGCTGTCGCAGGGCCAGTGCTGGCTGGGCCCCTGCCCCCACTCACCCTCCTCAGCTGCAGGGGAGGGTGTTGGGTCCTCCGCGGGGTGCTGGGCCAGAGCTGAGCATGTCCCGCTCAGAGTGAAGCCCTCCCTCCCACTGGCTCATGGGGCGCGTGATGGACAAGGCCGTTCTGCCAGGGCCCCATGCTGACTGCACCGGGTGGCCTGCTGTGGTTCCAGACGCCGACCCTCCCCTCTGGGGACCAGCCTTCTGGACCGAGGGTGTGGAGGAGTCCGTGAGGATCCCACAGGGCCTGGAGGTGAGGCTGGCCAAGCTCCCAGAGGCCACGTCCACATGCAGCAACTTGGCAGCGGCTCGGGAGGACACTGGCCCAGGCAGCCCGCAGGCGCGTTCCCGTCTGTGTGACGGTCACGCAGGGCAGCTCTCACACAAAGCATCCCGTGTTCAGCCAGGCCCGGCCTCGGAGGAAATGCAGAGGAGAGGGCTTGAGCGCAAGCCCTGCCGGCCCTGGACGCAGCCCCTCTGCAAACAAGGGCGTCGGGGCCTCCCGGGGGCACCTGAGCTCGTGGCCAAGGGCAGATCCGCTCCCCTCAGCCTCCTGCGACTCGCTGGGCACAGCCAGCCAGCCTTTGCCAGCCCAGGCCTGGGTGGACGAGGAGCCCGGGAGGTGGGGACGTCAGACCTGAGCTGTCCACGTGGCTGTCACTCCTCGGGAGAGGCACCAGGACCAGTGGTGGGGACGTGCACAGACGAATGTGACAGGCCATGGCCCAAGAGGCCCCTGTAGGCTGGACAGTGAGGCCTTCCTGGCCCTGGGAGGCGACTGTGCTGGGCTCTGGAGGGGGGCAGAGGAGGGGGCGCACAGTGGAGAGACCCGCCGGGCCGGCAGGCTCACTGCCCACACTTGGGCAGCTCCGGGAGCCCTCTGGGCACTCAGGAAACAGGACGCTCAGTGGGACAAGGACACTGGATGGTGGACCTGGGGACCTCGATGGGCCCTGGAAAATGAGCTCCAGTTGGCAGAGGGTGCTGCTCACGCCCAGCTCCACTTGGCCCCTTGCCTGGCTCACCTGGGAAGTGGCCAGCTGGACACGGCCAAGGCCCCTGGACGTCCACCCCAAGTCCCCTGTGGTCGCACATGGAGAAGGCACGTCTAATGTCACTGCACCCGGAAGACCCTGCTAGAGCGAGGGAGGAAACTGGACGTGTGGAGAGACTCCGCGGGTGGTGGACTGGGCGTGGGGCCGCCTGCTCAGGGGTCTGAACTGCTAGGAGTCCCGCACGGCATTTAATCATCACGCCAAGGAGCCACCGGACTAGGACTGCGAGTGCCACCAAGAAGAAAGGGCCGCTTCCCAAGACCACAGCAACTTAGGCTTCCTCCTTCAAGCCTGGCCTCCTGGAGACGGGCAAGCGCGGCTTTGTCTCCTGGAGGTCGAGGGCTCCCGAGGGCTCCCGTGTGCTGTTAGCCCAGTGGACCTGGGCAGCCTGCTCAGTGGGCCCTGGCAGGCCCTGGCCTTCCCCGAGCTGCAGTGGCCAGAGGTCCTGCAGGTCCCCAGGGAGGGATCCCACCTGCAGGGGGTGAGGAGGAGCCAGTGTGGGAAGGGACAGGCTCTGACTCCAGCCCCACCTGATAGGCCAGCCCCGCCTCCTCTCCACTGTCCCCTGTCACCTCTGTTGCTTTGGGTCATCAGCTTTTAAATGTCTTTTAAAATTATGAAAGTAACGTTGGATGGGGACGATCCACACACCGGAAAGCACAGTTCACAGGTCAGTCCTGACTGTCTGCAGACCCCAGCACGTGGGGCCCTTGCCTCCAGGACGCCCTCTGCCTAGTGGTCAGTGCCACAAAACTTCCCTCCTTGGTCTTTCGGCAGCTGCCCTTTCCTTCCTCTTCCTGTGAAGCTGACGACACCGTGTGCTGGAGGCAGAGTAGAAAGAGGGTCTGACTCTCCTACCCTCGACTCAAAACTCATCGCTCACCACGGATCCCAGACCGTGGACCCCTGTGTCGGGCACAGGCCCCTGCTTGGACCCCTCTGCTCTGCGAGGGCACCATCTAGCACGGCTGAGGCTGTGCAGTGCCTTCAGAGCTGGTGGAGATCCTGTGCCTGACTTCCCTGTTGTTGTTTTTTGGTATTGGGACTGAGCCCAGGGGCACTCGACCACTGAGCAATATTCCCAGCCCTTTTAAAACATGTTTCATTAGAGACAGGGTCTCGCTGAGTTGCTTAGCGCCTCGCCCTTGCTGAGGCTGGCTTTGAACTCGCCATCCTCCTGTTTCAGCCACCAGAGCCCCTGGATTACAGGAGTGCGCCGCTGCTACCGCTGGGACTTCCCTTTCGACCGAGGTGTGTAAGGCCTGCCTTGGCGGGCAGCCCGCCATCAGGGCTGGAAGAGCGAACCCCACACTCGCCTCCTGCCTCACTCAGGGTAAAGCAGCCGCTCCTTCCTGCCCACCTGCTCACCCCCCAGGCCTGCTGCGGTCTGTGGCCCACATCAGCCTGGTCACGAGACCAGGTGAACCCGCAGAGAGCATGGCAGGGATGTGCTCGAGAGCCCAGGCTACGTGGGGAGGGCCAGGAAGCCAGGGGACACTAGTGTGTCACCTTCCACCTCCACACCGCACGGCCCCCATGCCCCGCCCACCCCATGGAAGGAGACAGCGGTGGCTGGTTCTACAGGACCACGGATCACATGACAGTGGCCGCGGGCCCCTGCGGGAGGGGAGCAGGAAGGCCTGGGGTCTGAAGGCTCTGCCCACCACCCGGCCCGGGGCGTCCTCACGTCTGCCCGCGCTGCCCGTTTCCCTCCTGGGCGCGGAGCAGGGATGAGGACCCTGGACGCCTCGTCCCATCGACACTGGTCAGGCTGAGGCGAGCCCCCCTCGGGGTGGACACTGCTTCTAGGTGGGCAGGGAGCCCCCACCTGGCCGGGCAGGTGTGCCCTGCCCCTGGCGCTCCCGCCCTCGGGGTGGTCTCGGGTTTCTCTAGGCCGTCATCCGGGCAGTGAGGGGATCCGCCATGCTGAACGCCCTGGGTGGCCGCTGGTGGAGACCCTGCCCCTCTCCCCGGGCCCCCAGAACGCTTGCCAGAGGAGCGAAGTCCCTCAGCACCTCTCTGGGCCCTCAGTGGTGACACCATGTGCCCCGTGGTGGCTTCAAAGACGTGGCCGCCCTGCCTGGGGGACTTCAGAATCCCTGGGTCCCTCGTGCTGTGTGATGTAGATGCTGACAGGTCAGAGACGTGCCCAAGGTCACTGCCCAGGTGTGGGCAGAGCCAGAGTCCACACAGCAGCCTCTCCTTCCCTGCCGTCCCCTGGCCTGAAGTCACCTGTCCCTTCTTCCCTCACAGAAGAGGAGCTCTGGGCACCTGGGGGAAACCTTCCCTGCTCTGACCTCGCGGGTGGAGCCCCAGAGGTCCCCGCATGCCCACGACTGCAGTCCTCCCTGGGCCTCCCCCCGGGCTCACTGACCCTCCTGTTGTTCCCAGGGCAGGGACGCCACGCTCTGCGGCAGCCCCAGGCGGCACCACCAGAACCTCTGGCCTGCAGGACCCGGAGGGCGGCGCCCCTGGGCCCAGCTGGCTCCCTCCACTGCCCTCCCCCCAGCCCCTCCCTCCGGTTCTCCATAAAGAGCGTCAGCAGTCCCTGCGACTCTGCCTGTCTGTGGGGCACGTGGTAGGCTGCCCTGCGCTCCCTCAAGGACCTGCAGGGAGCAGGAGGGAGGGACGGGAGGCCCCACCTCATCCCCCTTCTGTGGTGGGTACACAAGGCCAGGTGCTGATGGGCCACCGCGTGTGGCCAGGTCCCACGGGTGCCTCCTGCAGGTCTGCTGCCCACCAACGCCAGGTTCCCAGGTGTGAGGTGGGGGCCAGGGCCCTGGACACGCAGGCAAAGCCGCAGATGCGGGGCCGTGCCTCACAGCGCTCGTCTTGCAGCAGAGACGCAGGCGCGGCTGAGCAGTGCTGCTGGCGAAGTCCAGCCGCGTGACCAGCGCCTCAGCTTCCTGTGCGGGGAGAAGAGCACGGTGTGGCCGGAGCAGCACCACGGAGGCAGGACGAGGGGCTGACCACGGAGGCAGGACGAGGGGTGGGCAGTGACCACGGGCGGGGGGCAGTGAGGCCTCACGTGGGGCATGTGGCCTCACGTGGCATGTGACGTGTGTGGGCAGTGCAGGCCACAGTGGCATGTGACCACGTGTGGACAATGCAGGCCACAGTGGCATGTGACCACGGGTGGGCAGCAGGCCACAGTGCATGTGACCAGGCCACAGTGGCATGTGACCACGGGTGGGCAGTGCAGGCCACAGTGGCATGTGACCACGTGTGGGCAGTGCAGGCCACAGTGGCATGTGACCACGTGTGGGCAGTGCAGGCCACAGTGGCATGTGACCACGTGTGGGCAGTGAGGCCTCACGTGGCATGTGACATGTGTGGGCAGTGCAGGCCACAGTGGCATGTGACCACGGGTGGGCAGTGCAGGCCACAGTGGCATGTGACCACAGGGGAGGGAGGGCTTGCAGGGCTCACGTGATGTGTGCACCCCATGCTCTGCCCCTGAGCCTTTTGGCTTCTGCGCCAGCTACAGATTCGGCACCACAGTTCCAGACGCGCCCTCTCCTGTCCGCCCGCCATGCTGGAGCTGGGCCCTGTTGGCCCTTGCAGCTGGCGAGGTTAGGCCTTGTCAGCAGAGGGCGCTCAGGGTCCCTGGGACAGGGCCTCCGCGGGGTCCAGGATCTTCCTCCTCCTTCTTTGTCCCGCAGGCCTTAGGGCTGGGCTGGTGAGCAGGTGTCCCTGTGGAGCTCGCCTGGTGCTGGCAGCACCTGGGCACTCTCGGGGGAACCCTCGGGTGCCCTGCCCTCCAGCCCCAACCTGGGCGAACCTTTCAGCCATGCCAGGGCCAAGCAGCGCCTCCCCAGGGCAGCTGGGCCTGTGTCTGCCTTCCTCAGGGACCTCCTCGCCTCAGTGGCCTCTCCGTCCCCAGTTAGAGGTCTCCACGTGAGCCTCCGCTGCTCATAGTCCCGCGTGGGCTCCCGACCCCAGGGCACTCTCCAGCGTGTGCTCCAGGGAAAGCCTAGGTGGCCTTGCCCCACAGGTCCCCTCTCTGCGGGGTGCTGGGGTTCCCTGTGGCTCCGAGCTGCTGTGACACCTCCCGAGCTCCTCTTGTAGTGGCCCCCCTCCTCCACAGAAAACCCTAACTAAGCTTCTCCGGAAATCTTCACCACGGCTGATTTTAGGACTGTCAGCAAGAGTCCCTACAGAAGAGTTCAGTGTAGGTAAACTTCCCATTTTCCTGCTGCTCTATTGCTTGGCCACTGGCCTGGAAGAACTCAGCACTCCAGGTGCTGGACGCCCCTTTGCTGGTTGTTCACAAACATGTATCCAGCAGAGTAGTTTGTAGAAGTGTGTTTGCAAATGCAAAGTGTGATAATAAATAAAGGGCGAATCCTTGAACAAGGCCTCTGGCCTTGAGCTGGAGCTCACAGAGCTGTCTACATTTCTAAGATAAGAGAAGTGACCAACCGGGCTCCATGGTAACCGCTGGCTGGGGGGGAAAGAAAGGGGAGAAGAAGCTCTCCCCTTCTCAGGTGTGGTCCTTGAAGGGTTAACTTGCCCAGAACAGGGAAAGAAAAAACTGCTTTTATGAGAACTTCTGCAGACTGTGAACCCCTGAGCCCCTCCCCTCACACACTGGGTATAAAATTCTGAAACTTCGGGGTTCAGGGGATTAGCGTCTACCGCGATCCTTTCACAGTTCCCACCCAGTGTCCCTGCGCGTGTGGTGGGCACGTAAGTTCACGCCCCATGACCCTGGATGCCCAGGTGGATGTCATCGCACTGTCACCCTGCCAGCATCTCTCCAACTGGTCTCTCTGCTCCTACAGTCCCCCCATGTGCCCCTAAACCTGCCCCCACCGCAGCCACTGGAGGGACCCTTTAAGAGAGTAAGCCACGTCCCGACTCTGCCCAAGGCCCCCGAGGTCCTCCCGTTCCAGAGTAGAAGCTGCGTCCTTAGTGGCCCACGGCCAGCCCGTCAGTCCTGCCTCCCTCTCACCTGGTATCCGGCCAGTCTCGCCTGTGTCCCCTGCGCCAGCTGCTCTGCCCTCCAGGCTCTCCGGGCACATGCCAGGCACCCTCCCCCTGGCCTGCACCGCATGCTCCCCTCCTGGAACCCTCGTCCTCATGACTCCTTCACGGCTCATTTCCTCAATTCTGTGTGCAAATGTCACCTGGGAGGCCGGCTCGCACCTCCATCTAAAACACAAACACCCCTTGTCCCCGTTGCCCCCGTCCAGCTTGTTCTGTTTGCTTGTCCCCAGAGCACGCACCTCCCTTTAAAATGACATGTAATTACAGGAGTGACATTCAGCCAGGAGACCGCGCCACGCTCTGGGCAGAGCAGGGGAGTTTGCACAGCCCACAGTTACCCCTGCAGGTGTCGCGAGGTCTGTGAAGAACAGCCCAGGGCCTCAGATAGTGGAGGGGAAGAAATGGGGGGTCCCTGCACAAAGCTGGCCAGAGCTGGTGGGAGATGGGGTGGTTGCACCAGGGACAGGGGGACGTTGGCCAGGCTGCTGGTCAGCGCTGGTCATGGTCAGTGCCGAGGTGTGCAGGTAGGATGAGGGTGGCCAGGCAGGCGGGGGCCGCCCTCCCCTCCCAGGGCAGCTGGGCTCTGGCTGGGCAGCCTCAGGACTGGCTGCTTCCACCTGTGGGGTCCACGAACCTGGGCAGGGAGCCGTCCATGGCGCCCCATGAGGCCAGTGTGAGTGCGTGCCTGGACGTCCCTGCTGTGCCGCTGCCAGTTGTGCAGCAGGAGGAAGAAAGGGAGGAATGGAAGCCTCTGGAAGCGGGAAGTGAAGGGCAAAAATCACACCAGAGACAGCCGTGCAGCCAAGAGATTCATTCACCAGCCTCTACGGCTGGTCGGAGGCAGAAGAAGTACGGGGAGAGAGGAGTCGGGGAGAGGGAAGCGTGTGAGCTCTGGACGGAGGGTCGGTGCCTAGTCTGCTGGCCGCGGTCCCGGAGCTGTCGGCTGGGGCAGCGCCGTCGGGCTGGAGGTGGTGCGTGTGGAGCCACTGCAGCGGCTGCTTCCTGGGCTGCGTCCTCTCCGCAGGGACGAGCTGTTGTGTGAGAGCTCCAGGCAGGCAGGGACTTAAGTAGGGATTCCTGGTGTGTGGGGGGGTGCCTGAGTGACCTTTAACGCCATTGGCTCTTTTCCCAGTAAACAGGGTGACCTCTAAGCCGATTGGCTCCTGCCTGGGGAAATTGAAACCAGCTTGCTCCTAATGGAATTTTCCATGGGGGAGATGGCCTGTCAGCTCAAGCCTATCTATCAGGAAGGAAGGCCCAGCCTCCAGCCTCTCGTAACCAGACCTACGACGCGCCGGGTGCACAGAGGCCAGTGGGGTCCAGCTCCGTGACTCCTGCAGGCCATGCAGGGCGGGCCTGGGGCAGGAGGCCAGGCACCGAGTGCTGGCCCCATAGCTCGCTCTTCTGCTCTGTGTGTTTGTGTCCCAAGTGCCCAGAATGTGGCCCAGAGCTGGGCCCTGGGCTCCTTTCTTCCCTGTGCCCGCCCTGTGCCTGGGGGAAGTGTATAAAGACCGCTGCGCGTGGGCGGATTTGCTTGCTACCGGTTTTAGAGCCTGGTTAGTGCAGCAGCTCGCGGAGACGGGAGCTGTGACGGAGCCATTGTTCTGGTGGGTACTGAGACTGGCCTGAAACGTGTGATCCTCCTGCCTCAGCCTCCTGAGGTGCTGGGGTCACAGTGTGTGCCACCACACCTAGCTGGTATTGTGTTTTTAATTATAGAGGTCGATGCTAAAATGTAGACACACCATTGAGATTTTTGTGTTTATCTTGTGTTGTTCAACCTTGCTGAGCCGACCTGTTAGTACTAGTAGCTTTTTTGGTTTTATGTTCCTGGATTTTTAACATAAACAAACATGCAACCTGCAAACAGAGAGTTTTTTTATTGTTTACCATCAAAATGTATTTTATTTTCTAAATTTGTTGCACCAGCTAAAAATTTCTGCCCTGTGTTAAACACAAGCTGTGACAGTGACCACCCTTGCTTCATCTTCCATGTTAGAAGGGACCCACTCAGTCTGCTACCACTGAGGACAAAGTCAAGTCTCTGTTTTTTTTTTGGGGGGGGTCCTGGGGGGTGTACTGGGGACTTAATTCGGGGGCACTCAACCACTGGGCCACATCCCCAGCCCTTTTTTTGTATTTTATTTAGAAACAGGGTCTGAGTTGCCAAGTGCCTTGCCATTGCTGAGGCTGGCTTTGAACTCACGATCCTCCTGTCTCAGCCTCCCAAGTGCTGGGATTACAGGCGTGCGCCTCCGCACCTGGCAAGTCTGCGTTTTTTAACAGGCACTTTATGTGTTAAGGAATTTGATCTCTATTTCCATCTTTCCTACAGTTGTTATGCTCAGTAAGTGTTGGATTTTGTTAATTGCTTTTTCCACATTTATTTAGTCAGTTTTTAAATGGCTGTGACCAAAAGACAGGACAAGAACAGTTTTAGAGGAGGAAACGTTTATTTAGGCTGGAGAGGTCTCAGTCCGAGGCCAGCTGGCTCCATTGCTCAGGGCCCAGATGAGGCAGAACATCCTGGCAGCAGGGTACGGTGGAGGAGAGCACAGCAAGCTCGGCAGACAGAGGAGCTCTCCTCACCAGAAAGCAGAGGCAGCTCTCCTCACCACTGACAAATCACATACCCCACAGGGAAGGCCCTAGGGACCTGCCTCCTCCATAGCCCCCCACCCGGGCACCAGTCACCACCCAGTGAATGCCCACCAGGGTCAACACCCTGACGAGGTTACGGCTCTCACAACCCAACCTCTAAGCTTCCCTGCCTGTCTCCCACAGAGGCTTTGGGGACGCCTCATATCTGAACCAGGAGAGCACCGATCGCTAGGAAGATGTGATTCCGCTGCCTGACCTGGTAATATGGGTTTTTGAATACAGGTTTTTGCTCTGTTCTTCCTGTTCTTGAAGTGGGTGTTAGGGAGCTGGACTCCTGCCCTTTGCTCCCGCCTGCGTTTGGAGCTGGGAACTTCCCTCTCGGCCCTGCTGCAGCTGGTCCCGCGGTTCTGACCTGCTGCATCTCGCTGTCACCCCACGCAGCACATTTGAGCCTCTTACCTCAAGACTTCCTCTCTGATCGGGGCTTGTTTGGGATTGTGTTTTTTCGGGGGCCGAGCCTCTGGGAAACACCTTCCTGTAACCTCCCTGGAGTTGAGGTCTGGTTTGCTTCCACATGCAGAGAACACTTCCCGGGTGATTTCCATTGTTTCAAAGTGCCAGGGTCCCTGTGTGCTCTGGGAGGTGGCCTCTCTCAGCACAGGTCCTGAGGCGTCTGGAGGAATGTGTGTGGTGCTGTGTGGTGCAGGGTTCCACACGTGCCCAAGAGATGGTGCTGGTTGGTGCTGGGCTGAGTTCCCCAGTGTCCTGCTGGTGTCCTGCCTGGCTGATCTCTCAGCTGCTGAGAGGTGGCGTTGGCGTCTCCAACCAACATACATTCAGGATTTCTATGCCTTCTTTGTGGAGTGGCCCTGGTGCCTTATAACACCCTTCTCCATCTCTGTTAATTTTTCACTATTCTGAACTCTGTTTTATCTAATCTTAAATATCTGCTTTCTTTTCCTTAATGTTTCATAATATATCTTTGCCCATAATTATTTTACATTCAACCTGCCACTGTGCTAACATTTGAATAAGTTTCTTGTAGACAACACAGTTTTATCACAATTTTCAATCCTGTCTACCAGTGGGACTTTTAATTGGGATATGTAAGCCATTTACATTTAATATAATTATTAATATGTTAGGAATTATATCATTTTTCTAGGGCCTCTACAACAAAATGCCCAAAATATAAATACAAATTTGTGGAGATCAGGAGCCTAAGATCAAGTGAGATGTGGACAGTAGAAAATGCAGAAAAAGAAATAAAGAAGTTATACTAATGAGGTTACCCTGGTAGGAAGCTTTGGCTCAGACCTCCTGAGGGCCCTCCAAGAAATACATGGGAATCACGTCTAATCTTCCCACAGGGAAGGAAGAGCACAACCCATATATCCAACTGGAGCTGACCCTGATAGATGGGCTACCCTCCCCCCCAGAGGTTTCCATATCCTGAGCAAAGCAACCTTGTTTCTTTTCCCGCCAGGATGTTTCTTCCCTGGACAGGATGTTTCTTTTCCCCGGGCAGGAGCCAATAGGCTTAAAGGTCACCCTGTTCCATGGGCAAAGAGCCAATGGCGTTGGGGTTGCTCTGGTGCACCTCCCACCAGAAATCTCTGTATAGGGTCGCGTTGAGAGACTCAGAAGACATCAGCTCATCGCTGCTGAGAGGAGGAAGCCACTCACACAACAGCTCGACCCTGCAGAGAGGAGAGACTCTCAGACAACAACAGCTCGTCCCTGTGGAGAAGAGGAAGCCACTGCTCCAGCTCCAGACCCAAACCTTCAGCCCGACTGCAGCTCCCCCGCCGACAGCTCCATCCTGCCAGACAGCAGCTCCCCAGCCCACAGCTCCATCCTGCCAGACAGCAGCTCCCCTAGCCGACAGCTACAGAGATCCCATCCAGGGCGACCAGGAACCCACTTTCCATTCAGAGCTTGCACACTCCCCTCTCCCTGACTCCCCTCTCCCAGCACCTCTTCGACCTTCGACCAGAGCACCTCTTTGACCTCAAACCAGCCACAAAAGCTGTTGAATAAGTCTCCTTGGCTGCACGGCTGTCCCCGGTGTCATTTTTGCCCTTCAGACCCCACTAACTGAGGATGGCAACTCCTCTGCACATCTGGGAACAGCAGCCTGTGTCAGGGGGAGCTCAGGAGAAGAGAAGATGCAGGGCCTTGAGCTGGGAGGCTGGGACACTCTCAGCATGAGCCCAGGAACTGTCTACAACTGCTCGCTGCAGGTGGGCTGAGAGGGTTGGTCATCAACACCTTCCCCCACATTCCACCCCTGGCACTGCGCTGACCCTCTCTTGCTATAACTCAGGTCCGTGGTGTAAATGAGGCTTCAGGGCACTGGGGCCACAGCTCAAAAATAGAGGGTCAGTGGGACAAGCCCCAGTCCCTGCTGTCCATTTATTCTTTCAGCATTCTCGACATTTACATCAGTCTTCCTCCTGTCCCTTCTAGATGTCCCTCAGTTCCAGCAGTGCGCCCTCTGCCTGGTGCTTTCCATGGTGTCAGCAAAGTCTTCTTATGACAAAAGGGTGGGTAGAGCCCTCATGCTATCCACGT
Organism: Tamias sibiricus; assembly: GCA_025594165.1. NCBI lineage: Eukaryota > Metazoa > Chordata > Mammalia > Rodentia > Sciuridae > Tamias > Tamias sibiricus. The sequence goes on along the minus strand of CM046657.1, from coordinate 219,071,209 downwards.
CAGTGAGGCACCCAGGAATTGCAGCGCTGGGAAGCGGTGACCACCTGAGGTTCCAAGGCTGGGGTAGTGGGGGATGTCACAGACGTGGTGAGCGCCGGAGCTGGCACTGTGGCAGCCCAACAGGATGTCACACCAAAAGGGCATGCAGGCAGGCAGAGAACTGCCTCGGCCGTGGAGAGTGGGGGACACCTGCCCTCCTGCCCTCCTGACTCCCAGGGGTGTCTTCCATGGTGGACCCCAACCTCCTGCCCTACTCTCTCGACAGCATCTGCTCTGCGTAGACCTCAACCTCCTGCCCTGCCTGCTGCCCCCCATCAGGTGAACGTAGCCAGCGTCCAAGAAGAATGGAGCTGGAGAGCTGGAGAGGTCAGCTTGCTGGGGCGGGGGGCAGGTGGGCAACTGGTGGGAGGCCCTGGACAGCCCCGTGGTGTGAAGCACAGGGTGGTGGTGGTGACCCTGTCCTCTCAATCATTTATGTAAGTTGCGCCCTGATGTTTCTATCACAGGTTGACCCCACCTCCTTCCCTGCTGGCTCTGGACAGCGTCTAGCATCTGGTGACCACAACTGCCTTCCACACCATCTCACGACAGCACCCACCACCCATACACCCTGCCCTCACCAAACTTCCTATCCACAACGGGTTGACCCCATTCAACTGCCCCAGGAGCTCCTGACGGCATCTACCATCGGTGGACTTTGACGTCCTCCACGTCCTCCCATAGCAGCACTACCATCAGTGGACCTTGACCTCTGCCTGACCTCCTGCCTGGCACGCATTGACCCCGAGCTGTGGTCCTACCTTCTGTCCACCGTCTGATGATCCTTACTTCCTGCCCTACCACCTTGTGATGGTGTCCGCCTGAGGGGGACTTATCCAGTATCAGGAAGGACAAAGGTGGATCGCTCTGTAGAGGTCAGCTTGCTGGGACGTGGGGCAAGGAGGTGGCAGCCGGGAGGCTCCTGGAGAGCTTCCATTAAACCCAACGTAGGCATGTGCCAATGTCACAAAACCAGTGATCAATGACTCACAAAACACAGGGACAAAAGATAGCTAGGGTACAGTCAGACAAGAACACGGCAGACACGTCCCCCTGTGTGGGCCGCCAGCTGCTCACTGGCCTCTGGTCCTAAAGATCAGGGGCCCCGCCTCCCCACCCCTGGGAGGACAGGCTTCCTGCTAGAGCACCCACGTGGGCTCAGCCCTGGATCATGCCAGCACTTCAGGGCCCCCCAGGGGTGGGTAGAGAGGCTCATTAGTGGTGTTTAGCCAGTGCCCAGGCCAGAGAGGCACAAAGACACCATTGTGGGTCCAGGCCTGTCCGCAGAGCCAAGGGCCACTGGACCAGGAGAGGTGACCGAGGCCTAGGAGTGTGGGGTCTGGAGGGGAAGGTGAAGACCCAGCTCTGGGCTGGGGCAGCTGGGCCAAGGGAGCAGAGCAGGCGCCCAGGGAGGTCAGCGTGACTCTGAGCTCAGAGGTCACGGGCCTCCTGTGCTCTCACGAGATTTATCCAGAGGGAACCAGGCTGAGGGAGTCCCAGCCCACTCCCTGGCTCCGGCCCCCCAGGCGGGCTGGGCTGTGAGCAGCACCGTGGGTGGTGCAGACGCTGAGTGGCCTGTGTCTCCATCTCTAAGTGGCTCCTAATTGTCATCCCTGGCACCCCAGCAATAGCGACATCCCCCTCCCTGATGGATCAGGATGTGGCCATGAGTGACAGGCGGGTGGGTGTGGCCTGTGCCAAGTACACCCGGGACACTGGCCGTCGGGCACATATAGTGCGTCCTGTGAGGAGCCGGCACAGCTGCGTCCTAGAGCCCCAGGTGACCCGCCCTGGCCCAGAGCAGAGCCTGGACATGAAGACCCTGCTGCTGACCATCGTGCTGCTGGGTCTGGTGGCTGCCCTGCAGGCCCAGGACCCCCTGACCTTCCCCTTGGAGGAGCTGAATGTGAGGCGGGAGGGCCGGGTGGGGGGCAGTGCCTGGGCCCTGTCAGTGGGCAGCAGCTGGGAGCCCTGTCTCAGGGGCCATTTAAGGCCAGCTGGCCCTGCACTCCTGCCCTGGGGCTGTCAGCGATGGGGATTCCCTGTGCTGGCCAAGCCAGGGCCCTTCCTGGGCCAGGGCTGGAGCAGAAGGTTCAGGTCAGGTCCTGTTGAACGGACACTGGAACCTGGATCCCTCTGAGGACCAGGCCCTGGGAGTGACACTCACCCTGCCAGGCCTGTCCCTGAAATGAGCAGATCCTTGGGGACAGACCCTCCACCTCTGTGGGGCGCAGGAGCCCTGAGTGTGGGGCCTGCTCTCCTGGGTGCGGAGCAGACAGGGGGGCCGGCCCGTCTCAGGGGCTAGGCTGGGCTCCGGGAGGCTCCTGGGCTCCAGGTCCCTGAGCCAGGGGATGACAGGGAGAGCCTGGGTGGGGCCGCGGTGACGCTCAGCTTGACCCTCTGCAGATCACAGGGACCTGGTACATAAAGGCCTTCGTGGTCAACAAGCACCTGCTACCAGAGTGGAAGGGGCCCAGGAAGGTGCTCCCCTTGACGGTGACAGCCCTGGAAGATGGGACCTGGCAGGCCACGACCACCCTCCTGTGAGTGCTGCCACTGCAGGCCCCTCGGTCCCCTTTCCTTCCCATCACCCAGCCACGTTTCAGTGTCATCAGAAATAAATCCCCAGACTTTGAGGGGACAAGTCCAGGCACGTCCTACGCTCAGGCGGGGTGGAGTGGGATTTTCAGTGTCACCTGGTCAGGGCTGGCCCACCAGGAGAGCTGAGCTGGCTCAGGCGCGTGTCCTGAGAGCAGCTGCCCCTGTGCCTCCTGTTTTCCAGGATTAGGGGTCGGTGCCTAGAGAAGAAAGTCACGCTGCAGAAAACCGAGGAGCCCGGCAGATACAGCGCCTGTGAGTCCCTGCGGGCTGAGCCTGGCCCCCCGCAGGGGAAGCTCCTGGGCGTGGGAGGCCCTGTCCACCTCCCAGGAGGGGCTGCCTCCCCTTCCCCAGGGCCTGTGGCTCTGACCCCGACTCCAGGTGTCTGTCCCCAGCAGGGGCTCACTGGGCAATAGCTCCCACTGGGAGGTCCCCGCTCTGGACCTTTGGGAAGCCGCGGGCTAGAGATGCTGGACACGGGCGGGACAGCTGCCCAGGCCAGGGCCGGGCTCAGCCTCCTCGGCCTCCGCCTCTGGCATCTGCGCGCCACAGCTGGGTGGCTCCTTCCCTGGCTGGGGTGGCTGTGCCTCCTGGTGACAGGGGAAGGTTGAGGCTCTTCCTCAGCGTGGTCCCCAGGGCTTTAAAGCTGAGAATGGAGACACTGAGGAGCTGCTCCCTCTGCCAGCCTCAGACCGCGGCCAGAGGCTCCTGTACGTAGAGGAGCTGCCCGAGCCGGACCACTACGTCTTCTACTGCGGAAGCCAGGACCCGGGGAAGACGCTGCACACGTGGGAAAAAAGGGGGGGGGGAAAAAAAAAGGGGGGGGGGGGGGGGGGGGGGGGGGGGGGGGGGGGGGGGGGGGGGGGGGGGGGGGGGGGGGGGGGGGGGGGGGGGGAAAAAACAAGCTCATGGGTGAGGGGCCCTCGGAGACCCCGTCTCCTGCCCCGTGGTCCCCACTTCCCAAAGCCAAAGGACCCGGCAGCCATGCCCTGGCCCCAGGGCACTAGAGCCTTGGGCTGGCCTCCGCGTGCCCGGCACTGGGAGCTGCCCGAGCAGAGGCTGAGCTCTGGAGTGGGAGGGGTCGGCTCGGGGGACTGTCGGGCACAGGGACAGACGTGGCCCTCAGAGTCCTGACCACGCAGGAGGGGGCTCCAGCCACTACGGCTGCCAATGCCACTTCCCAGTGTTTGGGCATCAGCACAGTCAGCCTGCGGGGGAGGGTCCTGGCAAAGACCTTCATGGACAAGGACCCTCCAGGGTCAGGGACAGCCCTGTGCCTCCAGGACAGGCGTGCTACCTGGTCAGGGCCTGACACTGCAGACCTGCTCACTCCTGGGCACAGCCTGGATGCCAGTTGGTGGCCCTGTCCTCACAGCACGTGCAGCCAGCCCCCCTCAGCTCACCGGGTCCCCTCTCTCCAGGGAGGAGCCCCGAGGAAAACCTGGAGGCCCTGAAAGAATTTAGGGAGTTCACACAGCGCAAGGGACTGCTGGCCCAGGACATCATCACCCCTGAGCAGACGGGTGAGGGTCGCCTGCCTGTGTGCCCTGCATGTGCCCTCGGCATTCCTTGTGCCACCTGTCTTCCAGGTCTTTGTTCCCTCATGTCTCTCTGTCCTTCTGTGACCCCAGTGTCCCCTGCATCCCTAACATATCTCTGTGTCCTTACGTCCCTCTCTCTCTCCCCATGTCCCCAGCCCCTCCAGGGACACCAGGGCCCTGCTTGGGTCTTGGTCACGGGAGGGTTGGAGTGTGGGCGTGGTGGGGCCTGGCCCCTGTCCAGGCGCTCTCACCACTGAGTTTTCCTGGGTTTTGCAGACACCTGTGTCCCCGAGCACGACTAGGGTAAGTGACCGCTGGGAGGACACAGAGAGGCCAGAGTCCTCGGCTCTGGAGTTGCAGGTCCCTCTTCTCTGCCTCCTCCCGACCACCCAAGCAGGGAGACCCCGCCTGGCCAGGCAGAGGTGACCCCCTCAGGTATTGGACCTGAGCGCAATCCAGGACACCGGGGAGGCCTTTCTTCTGCCAGCGAGGGTCAGCCCCTCGTGCGCCCACACCCTGGCTCCCTGACCCAACCCCTACCCTGGCCATCACCAATGACCTGGATGGTCCCGGAAGCCTGGGCGCCCTCCCTGGCCCAGGGCTGTCCATCAGGTCTTCACCATGGCCTGGGGAAGGAGGAAGGCGGACCTGGACCTGGTCAGCCTGTAGCCCTGCCCCTGGTCCTCCACGGGAGGGTCCCCACCTCAGCTCCTCTTCTTGTCCCAAGAGCCACCTGGTCTGCACCCAGGAGCCCTCTCTGCTACAGACAAAGCCTGCGCCCTCCTGACCACCCTCCTGCTGGACCACCCCTCCTGGACCACCCTCCTGCTGGACCATCCTCCTGGACCACCCCCCTGCTGGACCACCCTCCTGGACCACCCTCCTGGACCACCCCCCTGCTGGACCACCCTCCTGCTGGACCACCCCCCCTGCTGGACCACCCCCCTGCTGGACCACCCTCCTGCTGGACCACCCTCCTGGACCACCCTCCTGCTGGACCACCCCCCTGCTGGACCACCCCCCTGCTGGGACCCCCCCTGGACCACCCCCCTGCTGGACCACCCCTCCTGGACCCTCCCTCTAAATAAAGACCTTCAGCTGCACTCTCCTGACTCTGAATAAAGACTTGGCACTCATGTCTGAGGGGGCCTGGCGATGGCTCCCTAGGGGCCCTCTAGGAGGGGGAGCCATGGGGAAGCTGGGAGACGCTGGGGCCTGCAGGGGTCAGACCCCAAGCACGTAGGGCCTGGTGCTGTCCGAGGTCCTCCTGATGGCCCCTGCCTGAGAGCTGGGGAGATGCAGGGCCTGGGCAGGAGCAGTGGGGAGGTCACTGGGGGGTGGGGCAGGACTGGGGAGCATCTGGGTGGGCTGCAGAGGTGCACAGGCCCCTGGCCGGGCTCCTGCCTCAGCGGGGGCTTCCAGGGATCCTGCAGGAGCCGGACTTGAAGCAGCCTGAGCTCGGGGGGGGGAGGGGGGAGGTGGCAGCACACCCCTCGCCACCCCTCAGGCAAGGCGGGCCACGCACAGCCTCCCCTGGTCTGCACCCTCCCCTGGCCCTCCCATGGTCTGTGCAGGGCCCTGGTCTGTGGGAACACCGGGCCCACAGTCCACGGGGGACCACAGTGACCAGGAGGTGATAAACGCAGCCCCAGAAACCACCAACCTGAGGACCGGCTCCCCAGAGAGCCAGCCTCGGGCCCCGTCTTCCTCTGAGGGCCCTTGGGGCTCAGCCGCCTGGCCATCAGCTCAGTGACCCAGCTACCTGACCTCCACTCAGACCTGACCTTCGTCCCTCCCCTCCTGCCCGCTCTGCATGGTCCTGCAATGGAGCCCGCCCAGCAGGTGCCAGGTGGAGCCAAGGCAGCTGGGACACCTGGGAGGGCAGTGCAGGTCTGGCCTTCCAGGACAGGGGCCGGGTCTGCTTCTCACTCTCCAGTCCCAAAGTAAATTATGGCAGTGCCGGGACCCCAGGTAAGAACGAGAAAGTAGGAAACAATCTCCCTGATTTCAGGGTGAAAAAGGATTTTCCAAGCACCCAAGCTAAGGGGACAAACCTCTGTTGAAAAGACAGGAATTTGACAAGAACGTTAAAATGAGAGTGCGGAAATCATTTTTAATAACCATTTGAGCTGAGGGGTTGATCTTTCCTTAGCTCTGTGGCATGAATCACCTCCACCGTCAGGACACAGGACTGGGGTCACCCCAGTCCTCCCAGTGGTCACTTACACCAGGCCCTCCCCCTACTCCTGCGGTGAGCCCCAGCCTCCTCTCTTGGGGATGACCCATAGTCTCACGGGACTTGGCCCGAGATCTCGCGGGACTTAAGCGAGATTGCTGATCGGGTCTGCGCCATTTTGGTGGTGTGTGTGTGTGCATGTTAAAGTCGTTGTTAGAGCCAGAGAGAAAAGTTATCAGAATGAAAAAGCTGTTTGTTTCCAGTTCGCCTCTGAACTTCTTCCCACGGCTTCGTTGCTCCAAGTGGCCATCGCTTCAGGCGGCAACACTGGGCTGTGGTGGCTGCGAGAGCCCTGCTCTGGCCAAGCCCCTGGCTCTGAGCTGGTGTCTGGGCCGGTGCCGGGGCGGCCCCACTCGAGCCGCAGTGCTGGACAGTCCTCGCTGGGCTCTTGCTCTGGGCTGATTCCACCTCTGGCCTGGTGCCGGAAGCAGGGCAGGAACTGGCAGGGAGGTGGCCTCAGCTCTGGAGTGGAGGTCCCCTGGGTTTGTGGCTGGCCCCACCGGAGCTCCGCTGCTGCTCCCCAGGACTGATGCTAGAGGTGGCCCCAGCTGCACGGTGTGCCGTGGCTGAGGGTGCCAGGTCGCCCCACCTAGGAGGCCATGAGCCGGAGGCAGGAGCGTGTCAGGGGCTCACTGTCATGTCCAGGTGCCTGCAGACCCCACGGACAGCACACCAGTGCCTGAGTGAGTGAACCCAAGTCATATGACTCCTCACGGAGTCACAAAAGCCAGCAGGACATCCAAGGCACAGAGCAGCAGGGCTCAGCCTGGCCAGCAATGGGGTCCAGCCAGGGCTCTTTCCAGATCGGTACACGAGAGCCCTCCTCCTCCACGGCCCGTCTCTTACCTCCTTCCAGCCCTGCGTCATGTTTCGTTGAGTGGAAGGCCACCATTGATTTGACCAGACTCCCGCGGCTGGACGCTGGACCATTCCCAACCTGTGGTTCCTGTGAAGATGCTGTCAGGAGGGGCCTGTCTCGCGTGGTGTGGAGAGGCTCTTCTCGGGTTGGAACCTCTGGCCTGGGTTGCTGAATCAAAGGGTTAGTGCGTTTGCAATGGTGGTAGCCAGGGCTCAACCGTCTCTCTGGACGGCAACTGCACTCCATCAGCAGGGAGCGCTGTGTTTACTGAGCCTCAGAGGGTATTTCCAGAACTTTGGATTTGACAATTTTGTCACACTATGACTGAGGATAGGGATACATTCATATATTTAAGGCTGTTTATGTTTCTTTTTCTTGGTGAAGTGTCTTATACTTTCTTTCCCCCTCCATTTTCTACTGTGTGGATGGTCTTTTTTTTTTTTTTTATCAGTTTCTAGGAGCTCTTTATATATTGCAGACCTGAACCCTTCTGCCTGAGATGTGAGCTGTGGGGCTTTGTCCTCAGCTTGTCATTTTTTGCTTTTGAGTTACAAAATAATAATAATAATACCCTGCACCCTGGGTATTATTAAGATGAGAGTTCTCCCCAAACTGATAAATATATATTTGACACGATCCTTACAAAACACCACAGCAGATGTTGCTTTGTGGTAACTGATGACTTGATTGCAAAGTTCATGTAGAAATACGTAGAACCAAAATAGGATCAGAAGAAGCTCAGAAAAGAGCCACGTTGGAGGATTCACACTACTGGATATTCAAACTCAGGTTAAACTACAGCCATCAAGGCAGTGGGGTTTCGGTGGGCAGTTAGACACGTGAACAATAGAAATAAGTGGATCCAATCCAGATTACTTACAGACATTTCTAAGTCATGTGACCATCATGAGGATAGGTCTACACAGGAAAACCAACCCATGTCCACACCATGTCCGCAGAATAAAGGACAAAAACACACTGGTGAAGTCAAGAGAGGCAGAACAATTCACGTGGCAAGATTCAACCCTCCTGAATGATTAACACAAAAACACTGAACATAGTAGGAGCAGAAGGAAGCTTCCTCAACATAACGAAGATCACATGAAAAGCCACATCCAACATCATACTCGATGGAGAGAGGCTAATTGCTTTTCCTCCAACATCAGGAGCAGAGCAAGGGTGCCAGTTCTTCCCACCTGCGTTCAGCCTAGTATGGAACTTACAGTCAGATCAATTAGGCAAGAAAAGGAAACCAAAGCCATCCAAAGTGAAAAGGAATAGTACAATTACCTCTGTCCAAAATGACATAATCTAAATGTAGCAAATCCTCAAGACTTTAATCCTTAAGATCCTCAGCAATCAAAAAATGTTAGAAATAGCCGGGTGCGGTGGCGCACGCCTGTAATCCCAGCACTTTGGGAGGCTGAGGCAGGAGGATCGCGAGTTCAAAGCCCGCCTCAGCAATGGTGAGGCACTTAGCAACTCAGTGAGACCCTGTCTCTAATAAAATACAAAAAAGGGCTGGGGATGTGGCCCAGTGGTCGAGTGCCCCTGAGTTCAATCCCCAGTACCACAAAAAAAAAAAAAAAAAAAAAAAAAAAAAAAAAAAGTTAGAAATAGAAGTGATCTTAGCAAGGTGGCAGAACAAAAATTCAAAATTAGAATGTTATTCATGTATACATTAACTATCCATAATTTTTTTTAAAAAATTGAAAGTAATTCTAATCACAATGGCATCAGAAAGGAGAAAATACTGAGGAATAAACCCATCCCAGCGGTGAAAGATGTATACACTGAAACACTGCTGAAATAAATTAGACACAGATGATTGGAAAGACATCCATGTTCATGGATTGAAACAGCTAAATGTTGTTAAGTTGTCCACACTACCCATGGGATCTAAAGTCAATGCGACCCCTATCAAAATCTCAAGGGCATCCTTTGCAAAAATGGAAAAGTTCAGTGTCTCCCTCAGTAAAACAGGTAGACTGTGTTCCCTCTGCATAGCTATTCAGAGGATTTAGCCCTTGCTGGCACACAGCAAGAACTCACTTATGATTGTTCTTGTGGTCATTTTTACTGTTCTCTGCTATATGGCCTAGGAGAAGGAAAAGGAAGAGGGGAGAGAAGGCTAAGGGTCTAGTTGCAAGACAAACTCCAGGTCAGAGTTTAGGGAAACAGATCAAACTAATCTGAGATGCAGGAGGCAGAGTGCAGAGGTCTGGGGTCCCAGTCGCCACCCCTCTCTTAGCCTCCTGTCCATCTGCAAACACGGGAGGGAACTAACCAGGTCATCTCTAGCGAGTTGGTCCTTCCAGCTGTGACTCTGGAGAGTCAGGAGGGCAACAGGAAAGCCATTCAAAAGACAAACACAAATTTTCAAGTTTGACTCAAACTCAGACAAAGTCAAGAAATTTAGGGATCCCAGGAGGTAGATTCTCAGAGGTGGATCGATGGGTCATTTAAAAATTTTTATTGTACATTTTAAACGTTCTGATTATTTGTAATAATTATGTGAATCCCAGCTCCTGTGAGAGGGGTGTCCTTGAACAGGTGCCTTAATGCTCACGGGGCTCAATGACCCTGCACAAGGGGGATGACTTGGTCCTGATGGGACTCAATGATCCCCGTACGACGGGGGCAATCATGGTGGCCGTGGTTGATCCTCTGGCCACAGAATGATCTCAAATGGCAGACCATGGGTTCCCCTCCTACCCTGCTGGGGTTGAGCCTCCACCTCCACACCAAAGTTGTCCTGGGGACTGTTGATTGCAGAGGGGACAAGGTGCCTCCCAGGGAAGGATTCGGGAAGGAGCTGGAAATCCCACTTTCCCAGATAGCTCCGAGTTGAGCCTTTCCAGCTCTGTGTCTTTGCTTGAGTGTGTGTGTGCATGTGTGTGTGCGTATGTGCATGTTTGTACGTGTGTGCATGAGTGTGTGCGTGTGCGTATGCGCATGTTTGTGCGTGTGTGCATAAGGGTGTGTGTGTGTATGTGTGTATGTGTGTGTGTGTGTGTGTGGCGTCTGTGGTGGAGGCCGACTCCAGAACAATGCCCCTGCTGTTTAGCTCTTACTCCACGGGAGAGTGACTCCACACCCACCGTCTTCAGAACCTCCCACGGCGCCTGAGCCCCTGTCCTGCTAGCAGCTCCTCAGCTTAGGGTACACGAGCCCAGTGGGGTCATGCCGGAGCTCCAAGTCCATTCTGTGGAAGGTCGTCAGGATGCTCCCCAGTGGACAGACACTGTGTTGTGTCTGCCGAATCTCCAGCAAAGTGGGGGCTGAGGCTGGGAAGCCCCCCTCCATTTCATTTTTCTAGAAATTCATTTCCCTGCTGCGGTTGGCAGAATAAAAATCTGCCTGCGTGCAGGACCCAGCACCTGTGGATGAGTGAGGTCACCTGGCAGAGGGAGGAAGGTTGCAGAGGGAGTTGAGCCTGCCAAGGGCCTCCCCTAGTGGTGGGAGAGTGTCCTCACGTCCAGGCTGCCAGGGTGTCACAGTGAGGGGAGGGAGGGCCAGAGTCAGAGCAGAAGTGACTGCAGAGCAGGGGGTGGTTGGGAGACGTGAGAGGGAGCCAGCTGGACACTGCGGGCCGTGACCACGGAGGGCCAGCTGAGGAAGGCCCCAGAGCTGGGAAGCAGAGGGTGGGTGTGCCGGGGCGACCCAAGGAGCTGGCACGGCCTGAGGATGGAGCAGCAGGGCCCGGGAAGGTACAGGGTGTGAGCAGCAGGGAGGGCTCTCAGGAGGGCACGGCTGCCCGCCCGGGCCAGGGAGTGAGCCCGGGTCAGCCCGTCTGTGCAGAGGGGCCTGGACATGGTGCTGAGGAGGGTCCTCACCTGCCCTGCGGGACAGCGGGGGAGGCTCTCTTCACAGGGTATTTGAACCCTGCTGTTCAGGCCCACGTGAGAGCCCTGGATCTGGGCCTGAGGGAGCAAGTGTGTGTGTGTGTGTCTGTGTGTGTAACTATGTGTGTCTGTACGCCTCCGCGTCGGTGCCTGGGTGCTGGTGTGCTGGTGTGTCCCTGTGTGTGTGTCCTAGTTTCCTGGGTCTCCACAGCAAATTCAACAAAGCTTGCAGTGATCCACACTAACAGAAGCTGGTCCGGGGCGGGGCTCAGAGGTGGGGCGGGGCTCAGAGGTGGGGCGGGGCTCAGAGGTGGGGCAGGGCTCAGAGGTGGGACGGGGCTCAGAGGTGGGGCGGGGCTCAGAGGTGGGGTGGGGCTCAGAGGTGGGGTGTGGCTCAGAGGTGGGGTGTGGCTCAGTGGTGGGGCGGAGCTCAGAGGTGGGGTGTGGCTCAGAGGTGGGGCGGGGCTCAGAGGTGGGGTGTGGCTCAGAGGTGGGACGGGGCTCAGAGGTGGGGTGTGGCTCAGAGGTGGGGTGTGGCTCAGAGGTGGGGCGGAGCTCAGAGGTGGGGTGTGGCTCAGAGGTGGGGTGGGCTCAGAGGTGGGACAGGGCTCAGAGGTGGGGCGGGGCTTAGAGGTGGGGTGTGGCTCAGAGGTGGGACAGGGCTCAGAGGTGGGGCGGGGCTCAGAGGTGGGGCGGGGCTCAGAGGTGGGGTGTGGCTCAGAGGTGGGGTGTGGCTCAGAGGTGGGGCGGGGCTCAGAGGTGGGACAGGGCTCAGAGGTGGGGCAGGGGCTCAGAGGTGGGACAGGGCTCAGAGGTGGGGCGGGGCTTAGAGGTGGGGTGTGGCTCAGAGGTGGGACAGGGCTCAGAGGTGGGGCGGGGCTCAGAGGTGGGGCGGGGCTCAGAGGTGGGACAGGGCTCAGAGGTGGGGCGGGGCTCAGAGGTGGGACACAGGGCTCAGAGGTGGGGCGGGGCTTAGAGGTGGGGTGTGGCTCAGAGGTGGGACAGGGCTCAGAGGTGGGGCGGGGCTCAGAGGTGGGGTGTGGCTCAGAGGTGGGGACAGGGCTCAGAGGTGGGACAGGGCTCAGAGGTGGGACAGGGCTCAGAGGTGGGGCGGGGCTCAGAGGTGGGGTGTGGCTCAGAGGTAGGACAGGGCTCAGAGGTGGGACAGGGCTCAGAGGTGGGGCGGGGCTCAGAGGTGGGGCGGGGCTCAGAGGTGGGGTGTGGCTCAGAGGTGGGACAGGGCTCAGAGGTGGGGCGGGGCTCAGAGGTGGGACAGGGCTCAGAGGTGGGGCGTGGCTCAGAGGTGGGACGGGGCTCAGAGGTGGGGCGGGGCTCAGAGGTGGGGTGTGGCTCAGAGGTGGGGTGTGGCTCAGAGGTGGGACAGGGCTCAGAGGTGGGGTGTGGCTCAGAGGTGGGACAGGGCTCAGAGGTGGGGCGGGGCTCAGAGGTGGGACAGGGCTCAGAGGTGGGGCGGGGCTCAGAGGTGGGACAGGGCTCAGAGGTGGGGCCAGGGCTTAGAGGTGGGGTGTGGCTCAGAGGTGGGACAGGGCTCAGAGGTGGGACAGGGCTCAGAGGTGGGGTGTGGCTCAGAGGTGGGACAGGGCTCAGAGGTGGGGCGGGGCTCAGAGGTGGGACAGGGCTCAGAGGTGGGGCGTGGCTCAGAGGTGGGACGGGGCTCAGAGGTGGGACGGGGCTCAGAGGTGGGGCGGGGCTCAGAGGTGGGGTGTGGCTCAGAGGTGGGACAGGGCTCAGAGGTGCGGCGGGGCTCAGAGGTGGGGCGGGGCTCAGAGGTGGGGCGGGGCTCAGAGGTGGGGCGTGGGCTCAGAGGTGGGACAGTGTCAGAGGTGGGACAGGGCTCAGAGGTGGGGCGGGGCTCAGAGGTGGGGTGTGGCTCAGAGGTGGGACAGGTCTCAGAGGTGGGGCGGGCTCAGGCTCAGAGGTGGGGTGTGGGGGCGGGGCTCAGCTCAGAGGTGGGACAGGGCTCAGAGGTGGGGCGGGGCTCAGAGGTGGGGTGTGGCTCAGAGGTGGGACAGGGCTCAGAGGTGGGGCAGGGCTCAGAGGTGGGGTGTGGCTCAGAGGTGGGACAGGGCTCAGAGGTGGGGCGGAGGTGGCTCAGAGGTGGGACGCGGGGCTCAGAGGTGGGACAGGGCTCAGAGGTGGGGCGGGGCTCAGAGGTGGGGACGGGGCTCAGAGGTGGGACAGGGCTCAGAGGTGGGGCGGGGCTCAGAGGTGGGACAGGGCAGAGGTGGGGCAGGGCTCAGAGGTGGGGTGTGGCTCAGAGGTGGGACAGGGCTCAGAGGTGGGGCGTGGCTCAGAGGTGGGGCGGGGCTCAGAGGTGGGGTGTGGCTCAGAGGTGGGACAGGGCTCAGAGGTGGGGTGTGGCTCAGAGGTGGGACAGGGCTCAGAGGTGGGGCGGGGCTCAGAGGTGGGGTGTGGCTCAGAGGTGGGACAGGGCTCAGAGGTGGGGCTCAGAGGTGGGGTGTGGCTCAGAGGTGGGACAGGGCTCAGAGGTGGGGCAGGGAGGTGGGACAGGGCTCAGAGGTGGGGTGTGGCTCAGGGTGGGACAGGGCTCAGAGGTGGGACAGGGCTCAGAGGTGGGGTGTGGCTCAGAGGTGGGACAGGGCTCAGAGGTGGGACAGGGCTCAGAGGTGGGACAGGGCTCAGAGGTAGCTCTGGCCCAGCACACACTGGGCCAGGGTCCCATCTCCGAACTGCGAAAAAACATGAAGGAAGGAAAAAACGGGCATTGATTCTCTCAAGCTCTGGAGGCCAGGTGACATTGAGGTGTCATCAGAGAGCTGAGATGCTGAGTCCTGAGCCAGTGACAGTGACGGATGTGGCCCCAGGCCCTCCTAGGCTGGGGCTGGGAGGTCCCAGCATCCCACAGGCTCAAGCCCAGTGGTCCGGATCCCACCCGGGGAAGGGGCGAGGGCCAGGGTCAGCTCAGTGGATTCTGATTCTGCTTAAATCACGAGGACGCGCTTGTGGTCTTGGAGTCACCAACGATGCTGGTTGAGAGGCTCGTGAAGAGAGAAGGACGCCGCGGTGCTGAGCCAGAACTCTGGAGGAACCCGTGCCTGCCCTCCTGGGCTGGGCCAGAGAGACCAGGCCAGTCACACAGGCACAACTCCTGGGCACCCGGGACAGAGACGGAGAGAAAACCACACCAGGCGCACGGGGAGCCAAGGACCCCCAGCACTGAGAAGTGCCGGCCCACGTGGTCACAGCAGCCCCACCCCAGGAGCCCCGAGGCGGGCACAGCCCCAGCATCCACCCACGAGGACTCGGTAGACAACACCTGGGCCCTCCACTCGGTGGACGAGCGTCCAGCCATAAGAAGGAGCGAGGCTGTGACCCAGGTGTGGCACGGGGGGACCTGAAGACACTGGCTCTGGGCCACACTGTGGACTCCCTGGTGGCAGGTGTCCAGAAAGGCCAGTGCACAGGGCGGGGACGGCTCACAGCGGCCAGCCTGGGGCAGGGCTCAGGCAGTGGCTGCTCGTGGGCGGGGGCTTTACTTTGGACTGGTCACTGGACAGAGGTGGTGGCTGCACAGCAGGTGCAAGTGCCCCCTGCCACCAAGGGGCTGGTTTGAGGTTGTGTGGCTACCCACTAAATCACGAAGACAAAGTGCACCTGTGGGCACTCTGAGGAGGACCAGCAAGTGCCCGGTGGCTGAGGATGGAGATTTTGCCAGTGTCCCCTGGAGCCCAGGTGGAGGTCTGGCTGCCCAGGGAGGGGGTCAGGTGGCTCACAGCTCACTAGCTGGGACAACAGGAAGGACACGGGTGGGAGGCTTTGGGGATGAACAGGCCAGGGCGAGGGAGGGTGGAGGGCAGGGCCAGGGCGGGGCTGTGCCTCTCAGAAGGGCAAGGGGAGGTGACCGAGGTCCTAGGACCTGGCCTGGAGGGCCGGTGAATGGCCACTGTCCCTGGACAGGCAGAACGGGCCTCTGTGGGATGGGGACCCCTCCAGGCTGACCCAGAGAAAAGGCGGGGAGAGGCGGGAGTCCCGCAGGCCCAGCCTGGGCTCTGGTCATGTCCATCCTTTGAGTTGGGTCCCAGGGCTCACGAATGGTCATCAGATCTGAAGCCTCTTGGGGGACACCCACGTGACTCCAGGCTACAGAGGATGCTCCAAACCCCTTCCAAGCACACGAGGGGCAGGGCGTGGACACGGCAGCACTGTCTGCCTGAGCCCGCAGGTGAGCGGGAAGGGAGGCCACAGGTCCCAGGACAGGTCTGGAGGTAGCCTGCGGGGACTGCAGAGGGGCAGCAAGGAGGGCAGGCCACCCCCAGCTGCATCAGGGAGGAGCTGAGCCCCGACCACTAACCTCCCTTCTGAGTGTCACTTGGGGCACCCGAGGCCCCACCTGTGCACTGGACAGGGGACCCTGGTGTCCATGGGGCCTTTGGAAACTGCCTCCCTGAGGGGAGTCGATGACCTCACACTGGGCCCGTGGGGCTCAGGCCCTGTGTGAGTGGCAGTTGGGGGCTCTGTCACGACGCCTCTGGCTCTTGCCTCCTCTTGCACATGGCCACCTCCCCTGGTCAGCCCCGTGTCCAGTGCCCCTTCAGGGTGCCCAACACAGGGCCCAGGCCCCACCAGGGCCAGGGCAAGGCCAGTTCATCAGAAGTCCATGCCATGTCCCCTCCCAGGTCCTCTCCCCCATGAAGGACTGGCCCCTGGGCCTGGCCAGTGCAGCCCCCGGTCTGGGAGGCTGTGAGGGACAGAGGCACTCTGAGGACCGCTGCTTGGGGCAGGCCAGCCCAGGTGGACAAGCTGTGCTGGGCCCAGGCTTCCAGGGCAGGTGCCTCGGCTGTGGCAGGGAACAGGGGAAGGAGCCATCGTCACTGAAGAAAGCCAGTGTCCTGGTGGCCTGGCCTCCACGCCCCTCCCAGACTGGTGGGTGCGTGACAGCAGGCCCCTCCCCTGGCAGCACCCAACGCCCTCACAGGGCGGCAGCACACACTGCCCGCGCCCCAGCAGTCTGGGTTCAGGCCCCTCGTGTCCAGGAGAGGGCCCAGGGTGGTGGCCAGCCCCACCATGGGCCTGGACATGGGAAGTTTCTGCAGAGGGAGTCCCCGGTCAGAGGGACACTGGGCTGGGTCCATCCATAGAGGAGAAGAGACTGTGGCCCCAGTGGGCTCCTGGCCGGGCCACTCGGAGCAAAGCCCCGAGTGATCCGGGAGCTGCGCTCATGGCACCAGAGGACCGGGACGGGGCCGCTCCCGGGGCTGCTCCTCCTGGGGCAGCTCCCGTTTCCTGCCAGGGCTGCAGAGAGGGGTGGGATGTGGTCCCTGTCCTGTGGTGAGGGTCCCAGTGTCCTGCTGTCACTGTTGTGGTGACCAGGATCCTGACCATAGCCTGTGCCCTCAAGGGTGGCCTCCCCCAACTGCTGCCACTGCCTCTCGGTGGTTGGGAGCCTGGAGCCCAGTGGCCCTGCACTGAGTCCTGCTGGGTCCCTCCCTGGTGAGGGACCTCTACTCTGTCGTGCCCACAGCCCTGTCCCCGTCACCCCAGGCCTGGGCTTCATGTGGCCAGTGTGGGAAGCCCCACGGGCCTGGGGCAGAGCCAGCTCCTCAGCCGGCCACGCGGGCCTTCGTAGCAGCACCTCCCTGAGAAGCAGGAGGAGCCGGCGCCTCGTCCTCCCAGCACGGCCCTGCCCTCGTCCCCCCAGCACGGCCCTGCCCTCGTCCCCCCAGCACGGCCCTGCCCTCGTCCCCCCAGCACGGCCCTGCCCTCGTCCCCCCAGCAGGCCTCCCAGTGCCCCACAGACAGGCAGAGTCGCAGGGACTGCTGAAGCTCTTTATGGAGAACTGGAGGGAGGGGGCTGGGGGGAGGGCAGTGGAGGGAGCCAGCTGGGCCCAGGGGCGCCGCCCTCCGTGTCCTGCAGGCCAGAGGTTCTGGTGGTGCCGCCTGGGGCTGCCGCGGAGCGTGGCGTCCCTGCCCTGGGAACAACAGGAGGGTCAGTGAGCCCCGGGGAGGCCCAGGGAGGACTGCAGTCGTGGGCATGCGGGGACCTCTGGGGCTCCACCCGCGAGGTCAGAGCAGGGAAGGTTTCCCCAGGTGCCCAGAGCTCCTCTTCTGTGAGGGAAGAAGGGACAGGAGACTTTAGGCCAGGGGAGGGCAGGGAAGGAGAGGCTGCTGTGTGGACTCTGGCTCCGCCCACACCTGGGCAGTGACCTTGGGCACGTCTCTGACCTGTCAGCACCTACATCACACAGCACGAGGGACCCAGGGATTCTGAAGTCCCCCAGGCCGGGAGGCCACGTCTTTGAAGCCACCACGGGGCACATGGTGTCACCACTGAGGGCCCAGAGAGGTGCTGAGGGACTTCGCTCCTCTGGCAAGCTTTCTGGGGACCCAGGGAGAGGGGCAGGGTCTCCACCAGCGGCCACCCAGGGTGTTCACCGTGGCGGATCCCCTCACTGCCCGGATGACGGCCTAGAGAAACCCGAGACCACCCCGAGGGCGGGAGCGCCAGGGGCAGGGCACACCTGCCCGGCCAGGTCGGGGCTCCCTGCCCACCTAGAAGCAGGGGTGGGTGTCCCTGAAAGTCCCATCAATCAACCCCCAGGACTGGGACGTCCTTGTGTCCCCTGAGACCAGCCACTCACCCTAAGGGCTCCCTGGAGAGCAGGCTTCTGCGGAAGGAAGAAAACAGGGTTCAGAAGAGCCTGGGATTCCTTCGGGACCCCAGCCCAGCCTCGGCCCGCGATTCCCACCCCCCGGAGTACAAAGCAGGAGTCCATGCAGCTGTGCTGTAACACGTCTGCGTCCTGGGGGGCTCTCCCGGGGGGGCTGGGAGAGCCCTGCAGCACCCCGCCTACCCCTTTGCTTGGGGATGAAGATGCTCTCCGAGTTGAGGCCTCTGGCTGCTGCGACCTTCTCCAAGTCCCGCAGGGCCTCTGGGTTGGCTTCAGGGTATCTGCCTGTAGGTGAGGCCAAGGGGAGACAGGACTGTGGGGGCAGAGCTGGCAGCTGCTGGCACCTCCATCCCAGCCCGGAAGACTGACCAGCGCGGTGCAGGGAGGGGGACCTCGCCCACAGCGTGGAGGCTGGACCCGGAGGCCTGGGGCTGGGCAGAGCCCAGCTAGGAGAGGAGGACCGGGGGGCGTGAGCATCCACAGGGCGCCAGGGCAGCCCACCCCGGAGGCCCAGGCCGCTCTCCCTGAAGCCCCCCAGCCTCTCCCTGGACAGGACAGGGAGCACGCCCCCAGGCCAGGCGCCGCCCTGCCGTCCACTGCTCTGTGTCCCCACGTCCTGGCTGTGGGGGGCTCGGGACTCCAGGCCTGCCTTCAGGTCAGGTTGGACCCCCCCCCGTCGGCTCAGCTGGACCTCCCACGCGGGCTCCCACCACGTGCCCTCCCTGACCCTGCGGGACTCCCTCAGGTGCCCACAGATGGCACTGCCTGGTCCCCCAGTGAGTCCACTCGCCCCGTGACACTCATGGCGTGGTGGCCCTGTGCCTGCAGCCCCTCCTCCTTCCTGCCTTCCCACGCGGGGCCCCGGGGCCATGCCAGGTCCTGAGCTGAGGTGGAACAGGGCTTCCTCCAGGAAACCGTCATCAGGACACTGTGCGGCCTTGGACGCTGGTGGCTGCTCCTGGGGAGGGGCAGGAGGCAGAGGGAGAGGGGGAGGGACCCCGGCTGGAGCCACCCGACGCCCGGCTCACCCACAAGCTTCGCCATTCGGATCTGCTGCCCGTGCATGTCCGCCTCGCAGTAGAGGATGTAGTGGCCCTCACCTGGGACCTCAGGACGCGCACCACAGTCCTGCCCCCGTCTGCAGAGGGACAGTGGACGGGTCGGCATGAGCCCTGGTCCTCCAGCGAAGACCTGGGCGGGCTGACTCCCAGCCCAGAAGACCCCTCAGGCCACGCCCCCTCGCAGCTCCCAGGCTCCCTGACCCGCGTCCCTCCCCTGGCCTGGCCCCAGGCCTTGGGGCCTCTTCGCAGGAACCCAATGCCCCCGAGAGATGGGCTCATGCCCGGTCAGTGAGTCCCAGGGAGGTCGGGGCATGAGACCGGCAGAGGCTGGAGCTGGGGCAGCTCAGTCCCCCCCCCCAGCCAAGTACAGCCCGGCCCTGACCATGCCGGGGGTCAGCTGCAGCCAAAGCGGGGGCCCTGGGCAGAGCCCCTCTGCACCTCATCCGCCAGCCTCAGCAGCACTGGTGCCGGGCGTTTGACTCGCTGGAGAAACGGTCTGGTGGGTGGAGGGGGTAAACAGCAGGGCCAGAAAGGAGAGCCTCAGGCCACCGGAGAAGGTGCAGGCTGGCCCCCGTGTGCCCGTGGGTGACTGGAGCCGCCCTGGACGGGCCCGGGACTCACGGGATGTGTATTTGCCAGGCTCGTCCGTCTTGTCCAGCACGGTGCTGACCTCGTGACACTGACCCCCGATCCTGGGAGACAGAAGCTCCGTGGGCAACGCTGCCCTGCTCAGGGCGGCCACGGGGCTCGGCCCGGCAGGCGGGTCCCACACAGGCCAGGAGCAGCAGGCCCGTCCACATCTCAAGTCCAGGCCCCAGCTGGGTGGGCCTCTGTGCCCCACGAAGAGCCCGTCGGGCCACAGGGGCCAGGACTCTGTGTCCTCCACCCCCTCACTGGCTGCCGGGGGATCCCGGGCTGCCTGGGAGGAAGCCCCCGCACAGTCGCCCGCCAGGCTCCAGGTGCTGAGTGTCAGGCTGAGTGGGCCCCAACCCCGCGGGGTCTGCACCCCACCCGGCCCCCGCTGCCCTCTGGGGAAGGGAGGGCCCTGCGGCCAGCAGACACTCACAGGACGGTAAAGTCGACTTGCAGCTGGCCCCCTGCCAGGGCCTTGATGGTCAAGGGGGAAACAGACACCGACTCCAGCTTCCTCCAGGGAACCTCCCTGTCTGCTGCCGTGGCCTTCAGGTACCACGTGCCTGACGCCTGGAGAAGGCACCTGTCCATCAGGGCTCGGGCCCCGCAGGCCTCTCCTGCTCGCTGCCCCTGGACTCTACTCCAGACCCCCGGCCCTGGAGAATCCCCCCCGCACTCACCCCCACTCCCACCAGGCCCCCGAGAGCCGGATCCCAGCTCCCGCAGCCCGGCCAGGACCGCGGCGCTCACTCCCAGGGCACAGCGCAGTGTGCCCTGCCTCACCAGCCCTCTGCCGCCCGGCCCACCTGGCCCGACTCCTCTGCTCTGTGTGATGTCTCCTGGGGCAGGGGTTCAAGGCCTGGCCCTGAAACGAGGGTCTCCTCACATGGGGGAGGGTGGGGTCTGCAACAGCCGTCGTGGCCCTCCCCGCCCTGAGCCCCCACCCATCTGGGCCTCACATCCTGGTTCTCCTCATCCCCGACCGGGAGTGTCTGGACCCGCAGGGCAGCGATGAGGCCGAGGCCCAAGGTCAGGAGCAGGGTCTTCATGGCCGGGGCCTGTGCTCGTGGCTGCTGGGCAGGTCGCTGTCTGGGCTGCAGAGGCTGTGCCGCTTCCTCACTCGCCGCCCTTTATACTGCCCGGGGCAGGGCCCCTGGGAACTTGGCCCAGAGGACCCACCAGGCCTTTCCTGGCCACTGAGCATGGCTGGCTCTGCAGTGGAGCAGATAAAATGTCATCATTGTTGGAAGTTGCTGAGTGACAGTGTGTCAGTTCCCCAGAGCGTCATCAGGACAGGGCCGCTGTCCAGGGAGCCACTTGCTGATTTCACCTGGCAGGGAAATGAGTCTGGGTGGAGGGTGCAGCCCCCATGGGCAGAGCCCTGAGGGTGTGTGCAGTGGCAGCAGACCCCTGGGGACCTCCCCTCATGGGTGTCCCTTGGCTGACACAGGTGGGACGCAGAGAGTCCTGAGCTCTGGTCTTGGTGACCTTCCCGAACCCACGACAGGTCAGACTCATCTTGCAAAAGGAGGGACCCTGCCTATAATCCCAGCTCCTGGGGAGGCTGAGGCAGGAGGATCTCACCTTCAAGACCAGCGTGGGCCACTTAGCCAGACCCTGTCTCAAAAGAAAAATGGAAAAGGGCTGGTGACGTAGCCAGTGCTGGAGCACCCTGGGTTCAACCCTCAACACTGAGGAAGAAGGAGAAAAGAGGGACCTGCAGTGTGGCTAGGACGCCCCGTGTGTGCACAGAAGCTGAGCTCCCTGAGCACGTGGGACAAGGACCCGCTCCATGCTCACAGCAGCCGTGGGCCAGAGACCAAAAGTAGGATGTGTGTTGTGTGTGCGCACACGCGCGCACACACACACACACACACACACACACACACACAGCAATGGAAAAGAAACACAGGCTGGGAAGAGGCGGAGGTCATGGCCCACTGACTCCAGGCCCTGAGGTCAGCCATGGCTAGGGTGGGCTCCTGAGCCCAGCCAGGTGGCCAAGAAGCCCTTCGCGCCACATCCCTGGGGTTCCAATTTGTCATTACCTAATGTGGAGCTGTTGGCCTCCGTAGGTCGGAGGACTTGGGGGAGCCTCCAGAGCAGAGGCTGGAAGGGCACTCTGACGGCTGGCTCCACCTGCAATGCCCTCTGTGCCCATGTCCGTGCTGCCCAGTGTCCATGCAGCGCTGGACCATCTGGCTTAGATGCTAAGTCTTTGTTTTGTTCCCAGTTTCCAAGATGAACCTCTTCCTGGGAGAGGGTCCCACGTGGGTCTGTTTCAAGTTTCACACCTGTTAACCTGAAGCTGTCACTACCTGCCCCTGATGCTTGTGTTCCCAACCCTGTGCCCGGAGAAAGGGAAGTGCCCCAGGCACCTGTACCTACGTACGTGCTCCCTGCCCTCGGAGTGTGCATTTGTCTGTGTGTACCCATGTGTGTGGCCTCGGGACACTGTGTGGTCCTCAGGAATCGAAAGTAATGAAACCTTCTTTCCCTGTCTCCCCTCATCATTGAATAGGTTGTCTATAGCTTAAAGATCCTACATTAAAAGGGTCACAGCAGAACCAAGACCTGGGACTTGGGATGAGAGGCAGAGAGGGTGAAAAACTGCTAGACAGAGGAGAGCAGCAAAGTGACAGTGAAAGGTGGAAAAGCACAGAGAGCGTCGCCACCTTATAGTGGGCCAGCAAGCCCACATCCCACAGAGCAAGGACGAGCACACGAGGAAATGCAGACTGAAATGGACAACTGGTGTAGGGATGTGCTCCAGATAATGTTGGACACACTGATATTGCAATAGTATGAGGAAGATTGCCCCAAATTAAAAAGAACAATAAACTATGACAATTGGTCCAAATAGTTTTAAAATGCAAGGAAATAGAGATCAGTTAAAATCTTAAAAGTGCATAGATAACAAATAAAAACCCAATAAAGGGGATAAAGTCTATACTTGACAGTAGAAAAAAAATATATATATATATGTTGGAAGACAGGACACAGAAATTAAAAAAAAAAAAAATAGACCAGAACCAAGTCTGTCTCCAGCCTCCATCCTCCCAAAAGATGCACCTGAGTACAGCAGCTCTCAAAAGCAAAAAGAAATCCACCCCCACCCCTGAAATCTGACACATGTGCAGGATAGATCAAGAGGTCCCAGGATGTGGACGAGTTTCAAAGAGAAGCATTTTTTAAAAGGCAGAATTAGAATTCTACAGAATTCTACAGTCTGAAGACGTGAGGCCCCAGATCTAAACCTCCATCGAGGAATGAGCAAGATGGGGAAATGCACTCCTAGGCTCTGAGAGTGAACTGTAGAACACCCAGGTAGAGAGGGCGCTCACTGCCCAGGAAGGCAATGCCGAGGACGGCAGAATCCTCAAGAGCAGCACGAGGGGAGGAGAGGCCCCTCCCTGGAAGCTCATACCCAGCGCAGGCTCATAAGACACCGACGGAGAGAAGAAGACATCTCTGTTGAAGACACTTAGACTGATGTTCTCAGTGCCATCCATTTACCAGCAAATGACATAGTCTCACTCTTCTTAATGGCTCAGTAGAACTCAACTGTGTAGCTAGACCACATTTTCTTTATCCATGTATTTACTGACAGACACCCGGGCTGGTTCCATAACTTGGCCATTGTGAAGCGTGCTGCCACAAAAGTTGCGTTGTAGATATCACTGTACGTGGATTTCAGCTCTTTTGGATAAATACCAAGGAGTGAGTGGTTGGGTCACATGGAGGTTCATTCCTAGTCTTTTGAGACATCTCCATATTGGTTTCCTATCGTGGCTGTCCTAATTTGCAGTCCTACCCAAAGCGTGTATGTGTTCCTTTCTCCCACATCTTTGCCAGCATTTATTATTATTTATAATCTTGGTGCTTGCCATTCTAACCTGGGTAAGATGAAATATCAGTGTAGTTTGACTTGCATTTCCCTGATTGCTAAGGACGTTGCACATATTTTCGTATATTTTTTGGCCATTTGTATTTCTTCTTTTGAGAAATGTCTGGTTGAGTTTATTTGCCCATTTATTGATGCAGAAAGTCAAGGGTAAAAAAAAAATCTCTCATATGCGGAAGCAAGAGAGAAATAAGGAATAAGAAAGGGGAATCTCATAAAAATAGAAAGGAGAAGAGTAGAGGGGAGGGGGAGAGAGAGGAGGGAGGGGAGGGGGAGAGAGCAGGGTGAGAAAAGGGAGGGCGTACGGGAGGAAATCGACCTAATTATGTGATGTGTGTGTATAAATACCTCACAATGAATCCCGCTTTTATGTATGGTCATAATGCACCAATTAACAAATAACTAGAAGAACAATAAAGGAAGAGGTAGGGGAGGGCAGAGGGAAAGAGTGGGACATACTGTGAATAAAAGAAACAAATTAACATCACCTTTACTTATGAATATGTCAAAATGAGACCCACACATGTCTAGCTGTAACACCCAAATAAAAACACAAAAAAGGAAACATCAGAAAAAAAGGTAAAATGGTTCTCTCTTTTAAAAAGTGCATTAGGAAAGATCATGCTGTCTTCCTTAAAAAGGTGATAAATTCATGAAGGGTAAAATAATTCAAGGAATTAGGAATCTTCCTTTATTAACTGAACGTTCAAATTTTATTTAAACTCTTATCTCTGTGTGTTGTAGGGACAGACGAGGCAAGGCACCAAAGATAGCAGGAAACAGTTTTATTTGGCTGCAGCCAGGCTCAGAGGGTACAGCTTTCACTGTAATAAATTAATCCCCTGAACCCCAAGTTCAGGTAGTTTCAGAACTTTATACCCAGTATGTAAGGGAAGGGGCTCAGAAGTTCACAGTCTGCAGAAGTTCACATAAAAGCAGTTTTTTTTTTTTTTTTTTTCATTGTTCTGGGCAAGTTAACCCTTCAAGGACAACACCTGAGAAGGGAGAGCTTCTTCCCCCCTTTCTTTCCTCCCCCTGCCAGCTGTTACCATGGAGCCCAACTGGTAACTTCTCATTTTTAGAAATGTAGACATCTCTGTGAAGTTCCAGCTCAAGGCCAGAGGCCTTGTTTAAAGAATTTGTCCTTTTATTATCACATTTTACATTTGCAAACACATTCCTACAAACTACTATGCTGGATACATGTTTGTGAAAACAAGTAAAGGGGCGTCCAGCACCTGGAGTGCTGATTTCTTCCAGGCCAGTGGCCAAGTAATAGAGCAACAGAAAAATAGGAAGTTTATCTACAATGAACTCTTCTGTAGAGACTCTTTTGCTGACAGTCCTAAAATCAGCCATGGTGAAGATTTCCGGAGAAGCCCAGTTAAAATTTTCTGTAAAGAAAGGGGGTGCCACTACATGTGTATATTACTTCTTTTTTATTTCTTGAATTTATAACTTCTACCAGCAAATCATTAAACAATAGGCCACCCCCTTTGAGTTTGATGAAAGTTACTTTAAGTAAAAATCTCAGACCTGTTGTTTCTGTACCGGAGGGGCGTGCCTCCCTGTTAGCTGCATGCACTCATGGTTCCTGTGTTTCAGTGTTTTTTGTTATGTCAATTGTGCAGCCCTAGACTCTCTCTAGCTGTGTTCTATCTTTCATTTAAAAATGCAAAAACCACATTTAAAATATACCTAGATCAAAAAACAAAGACATCTCGGACTTTGGGAGAACTGAGAGCCGTCCCCTCTTCTGGCCTTTATCAGGGATGGATTTCAGCAAGACTGGCCGTGGGCATCACGGGTAGTACAGGTACAGCCACCGTGACAGGACGGGGATTCAGGAAGCCAGTCAGCCACGTCAACTAACTATTGACCTAAAAATCACACATGGTGCACGCTTGAAAATTTGGAGGAGAGGAAAATTCTGTTGCAGTGGATATTTAAAAGTGCTACTGTGCGCGCACGCACACCCACACCCCCCCCCCACACACACACACAAACACGGTAGTTTGCAAGAGTACATACAAATTTTAAAAATGCACTTTCAGTGCAGAAGAAGAGTGATCTGTGGGGAAATGGAAATGCAAGTGGGCCCAGTAAACAATTTTTTAAATCAAATACAGAAGCCTGTTAGATTGAACCTCGTTCAAGGTAAAGCATCAAAGCAGTGAAAAGGAGCCACTCAGACCCAGCTAAAGGGGAACTCCTCCAAGGTCAATGCCACGAACTTGAGGGCAGGCCACAGGGAACACAAAAGCTTGAACAGAAGGGGACGTGGAGGGGTCTGGGCAAACCACGCTCCACATGGGGGACACAGATCCTCCCCTGTTAGACAGCAAGTGCTAAAAAGTACTGTGTGAAGCCGGAGGCGAGTGTGGGGTTTGCTCTTCAAGTCCTGATGGAAGGCTGTGAGCGAGATGCAGGCCTCACACACGTCAGTCAAAAGGGAAGTCCTGCCTGTGATCTCCACCACCTCTGAACGCACTGCACAGCCTCAGCTGTGCTAGCTGGTGATCACGCAGAGCAGAGGGGATCCAAGCAAGGGCCTATGCCTGACGCCCGTGTTCCATGGTCTGAGATCCGTGGTGAGAGATGAGTTTTGAGCCGCAGGGTAGGAGAGAGTCAGAAAGAACCCTCTTGGGTTGGGATGGTGGCTCAGTGGTAGAGCACTTGCCTTGCCCATGTGAGGCACTGGGTTCAATTCTCAGCACTGCATTAAAAAAAAAAAAAATAAAATGAAATAAAGGTATTGTGTCCATCTACAATGAAAAACATTTAACAAAAGAAAGAAAGAAAGAAAGAACCCTCTTTCTACTCTGCCTCCGGGACATGGTGTCCTCAGCTTCATAGGAAGAGGAAGGAAGGGGCCGCAGCTATCAACTTTTTTAACTTGTGATCGGTGTGCTATTGTTTTCTCAGTCCAAATAAATATTTATTTTCAGATAAGATTTGAATTCATGATTGTGTCCTGCTCAGACACAAAGTCCTAGTCCGGTGGCTCCTTGGTGTGACGATTAAATGCCGTGCACGCCTCCTAGCAGTTCAGACCCCTTAGCAGGTGTCCCCACGCACAGGCCAGCACCCACGGAGTCTCTCCACACGTCCAGTTTCCTCCCTCGCTCTAGCAGGGTCTTCCGGGTGCAGTGACATTAGATGTGCCTTCTCCATGTGCAACCACGGGGGCCTCAGGGTGGACGTCCAGGGGCCTTGGCCGTGTCCAGCTGGCCACTTCCCAGGTGAGCCAGGCGAGGGGCCAAGTGGAGCTGGGCGTGAGCAGCAGCCCTCTGCCAACCGGGGCTCGTTTTCCAGGGCCCATCGAGGTCCCCAGGTCCACCATCCAGTGTCCTTGTCCCACTGAGCGTCCTGTTTCCTGAGTGCCCAGAGGGCTCCGGGAGCTGCCCGAGTGTGGGCAGTGAGCCTGCCGGCCCGGCGGGTCTCTCCACTGTGCGCCCCCTCCTCTGCCCCCCTCCAGAGCCCAGCACAGTCGCCTCCCAGGGCCAGGAAGGCCTCACTGTCCAGCCTACAGGGGCCTCTTGGGCCATGGCCTATCACATTCGTCTGTGCACGTCCCCACCACTGGTCCTGGTGCCTCTCCCGAGGAGTGACAGCCACGTGGAAAGCTCAGGTCTGGCGTCCCCACCTCCCGGGCTCCTCGTCCACCCAGGCCTGGGCTGGCAAAGGCTGGCTGGCCGTGCCCAGCGAGTCGCAGGAGGCTGAGGGGAGCGGATCTGCCCTTGGCCACGAGCTCAGGTGCCCCCGGGAGGCCCCGACGCCCTTGTTTGCAGAGGGGCTGCGTCCAGGGCGGGCAGGGCTTGCGCTCAAGCCCTCTCCTCTGCATTTCCTCTGAGGCCGGGCCTGGCTGAACACGGGATGCTTTGTGCGAGAGCTGCCCTGTGTGACCGTCACACAGACGGGAACGTGCCTGCGGGCTGCCTGGGCCAGTGTCCTCCCGAGCCGCTGCCAAGTTGCTGCATGTGGACGTGGCCTCTGGGAGCTTGGCCAGCCTCACCTCCAGGCCCTGTGGGATCCCCACGGACTCCTCCACACCCTCGGTCCAGAAGGCTGGTCCCCAGAGGGGAGGGTTGGCGTCTGGAACCACAGCAGGCCACCCGGTGCAGCCAGCATGGGGCCCTGGCAGAACGGCCTTGTCCATCACGCGCCCCATGAGCCAGTGGGAGGGAGGGCTTCACTCTGAGCGGGACACGCTCAGCTCTGCGCCCAGCACCCCCCGGAGGACCCAACACCCTCCCCTGCAGCTGAGGAGGGTGAGTGGGGGCGGGGGCCCAGCCAGCACTGGCCCTGTGACAGCACCATCAGAGAGAGCCATTCCTACAAGACCCCGGAGCAAGGACGGGGGGCCAGGGAGGGCGCCCAGTGCAGCGCCACTGAGCAGGGCAGGGGACCTCTCCTGGGAAACTGGGGCCCAGCGGGCACACCATCTCCTGGCCTCCAGTGCCCACCCTCTGCACACAGGCAGCTGCTCCAGGGGGCTGGACATGGCCAGGGGGGCCCCGGGCCAGGAGCCAGGTGGAGAGAGGCCCGGCCCCTGGGGAAGCCCTCCCTGAGGCAGCACTCCATGGGCGTGCTCTAAGCAGCTCTTTGACCTGGACAGTCCCCTTGGGCGAAGCCTCAGTGATGCGGACGCGGCCTCCGACTTGCCCCCACACCCAGGAGCACAAGGTGAGGCTGCAATGGTTTGTGAGGACTTGTCCTCTCAGAGGCCAGCCTGGACCCCAGACTCACCCCAGGTGGACCCTCAGAAGCCACCCGTCTCCCCTCCAGCCCTGGTGTGCAGACCTCCCGCTCCCTCATCAGGGCCGATGCCAGCACCTTAGACACCCACACAGCCCCTCAGGATGCCTGGAGGACAGGTGGGTCTGAAGGGCCCCGCCTTTTAAAGTGACCCCTCTCTCCTTTCTGTTCTGTTCTGGTTCTCACACCCTTGGTTGTGGTTGTCCATCAAATGACCTGCCATGTGGCAGGGCGCTAACAGCAAGCTGCCCCTCACATGGGCCAGTGGAGGACTTTAACCCCACTGCTGTGTTTCCAGGACTTTCTCATACAACCAAAATCAGGAAAGGCTACTTGCACTAGGTAGAACAAGTATCTTAGCATGGCAGGTACTCTTGTGTTTTTAAGAAAACCTGAGCCAGGCGTGCGGGCACATGAGCACGATCCCAGAAACTCAGGAGGCTGGAGCAGGGGGTTGCAGTTCCAGGCAGCCTCCGCACCTCAGTGAGGCCTTAAACAACTTAGTGAGACTCTGTCTTAAAATAAAAAATAGATGGGGCTGGGGTTGTGGCTCAGCGGCAGAGCGCTCGCGCTCGCACGTGCGCGGCCCGAGTTCGATCCTCAGCACCACATAAACATAAATGCATTGCATTGTGTACAACTAAAGTAAATAAATAAATATTTTTTAAAAAATAGAATAAAAGGGGCTGGTGATGTGGCTCGGGGGCGGGGGGGGGGGGGGGAGAAGTGGACACGGTCTATAACCTCACATCTCTCTGGAAAAATTTCCCAAAGGTTTTGTCCGGGTTTCCCTGAGGAGTCTGGTTAGCAGGGGGTGAATCAGGCCTCTGCTGCAGTTTCTCTGCTGCCCCTCTACGTCCCACTCAGTGGCCCACAGCCTCCCTCAGAGCGACTGGCCTTCACCTCGTGCACACCAGGTGCTTCCTGGGGGTTCCTGGCGTCTTGTCACCTGTGGGCTTCAAGGCGGAGCCGCTGGGGCAGATGTGCAGGTTGGGAGGGGTTGGTACAGGAAGGCTTGTCACGGAGGGTGGTCCTGTTGGGGGCTGCCCAGCACCCATTGTCCTCCCTCCTCCCCGACACAGACCAGGGCCCTCATGCGCGGTGACCACCCTGCCACCCCGGGGAGGGTGGGTGCTCTTCAGAGCCCACTGCTCTGGTCTGCCAAGGCTCAGAGGGGGGCAGGCAGGCAAGAAGAGCCGGGCACAGCACCTCTGAGAGCCACAGCAGCAGCTCTCTGGGGAAGAGCCCACGCAGAGGACCCCCGAATAGAGACAGGAAGCGCCCGGGTCCTGCGTGGCAACCTAGAAGCCTGACCCTGACGCCCCCTCCAGCCTGGAGCCGCTGCATGACCAGGTTGATTCACAGCATGGGGCGAGCCAGAGCCCCCCGTGGTGCTGGGGTAGCTGTGCTGTGGACAGGGACAGAGTGATGCTGATGTCGCTGGGCAGTGAGAGGCCAGGGGAGGTGTGGGGCTCGGGGGCCGCCAGCCAGCCTCAGAGGCAGTGCCACTGCTGAGTCCCAGCCACGAGGAACAAGGGACCTGGAAGGGCAACAGGATGTGTCCTGAAAACTGCAGCAACTGACCTTTAAAACACCAGGGACAGCACACGCTTATCTCGCCCTGCGTGAGTCCTCGCCCCCAAACAATTGTGTGGCGCACTGGACCCGTGAAAGCCCAGCCTCGGAATCTGCGTCACACTGCCCTGGCCAGCGTGGCCCTTCTGGGGGGAAGTGGCGCTCTGTACCCATGCAGGGCCCGCGTGCGTGTCTGTCACGCTGGCTTCCGCTGGCTGGGCCCTGCTGTGGGGAGTGAGCAGCCGCTGGCTCCAGCCCCCGCCCGGCTGCCAGACAGGGGCCAGGCCAACCCGGAGCTCCCGGGGAGCTCAACGCCCACCCCCGCAGGCCCCAGGGGCGGCTCCTTCCTTTCCTGTGTTTTGGTTGGGGAAGGGCAGACGACACCCTTGAGGAGAAAGTGTCCCAGAACTAGAAGCTGAGCCGTGGTCCCCAGTGCCACCCTTGGGCTTGAACTCCCCGCTCTTCAGACAAGGCTGCCTTTGTTCTGGGCTAGTTTGAAGCTCTCTCTTCTTCCTTGGCCTCTCTCAGGGGCAGAACCACTCTGGGGCCCTCTGATCACTCGCCGAGCAGTTCTGTTCACGCGTGACGACTCCCATCAGCGCGTCCCCTTCAAGTGTATCATCTGTGGTTGAGTGCCTTTGCAGGGCCGTGCGCTGTCCAGCTGCAGAACACTGCCCCCAGTCCCTCGAGCCCATCAGGGCTTGGCTCCCAGTCCCACCCCAGCGGGAGCCAGGGATCCACTTGCCACCCCCACAGATTCCCTGTTCTGCACACGTCGTGGACGCGGGGCCGTGCAGAGTGTGGCTTGCTGACGGGCTTCTCTCCATGCCCGCGGGGTGTCCAGGCTCGTCTGAGCTGAAGCATGGGCCACAGCTTCATTCCTGTCTGTTGCAGGAGCCCTGTTTGGGGAGATGGCTTAAATTGCAGTTGACTATGGGCCATAAGGATTTGGGCATTGTTGCCTTCTGTAGTCTCACGGGACTTGGCCCGGAATCTCGAGTGACTTGGCCGAGATTGCTGATCGGGTCAGCGTCATTTTGGTGGTGTGTGTGGCGCGTGTTAGTTGTTGTTAGAACCAGAGAGAAAAGTTATCAGAATAAAAAGCTGTTTGTCTCCAGTTTGCCTCTGAACTTCTTCCCGCGGCTCCGTTGCTCCAAGCAGCCATCGCTTCAGGCGGCAACAGTCTGTGGCTCACAGAAGTGCCATCACGTGGAGAGACAGCCCTCAGCATCTGCCAGACCACCCAATGGTCATGGACACTGCACCTACAAGGGACCTCATCATAGGTCACTCCCCAAACCCTTGCAGACAACACATTTTTGACAAGGCTGAGTAGCCACAGAGAGTGTGCCCCATATACTCTGCTGTCTGCAACACACCTGCATGTATCAAAATTCACCAATCACACACAAAATCCACCCTCACCCTCCTCCTGGAACACGGCTGAACCCTCAGAGAGAAGCAAGATGGCAGAACAGGACTTTCCTTTATGGGACTTTGCAAGTAAACAGAGTCAGGGAAGCTGCACTCTGGTGGGAGTGGGGGAGGAAGCACTCAGGACCAGCAGAGAAGTGACAGTAAGTCTAAGTGGCATGGAGAATCAGAAGGGTAATGCCCGGAAATTTGCAACCAGCCCTGATGACAGCTGCAGACCCGTCAGCCCTGCTGCAGGAGGAATCCATGGTTCATGCAAGTGCTAAGTCCAGGCCAGGAATCTGGTCTGAGAGTGTCTCCCACAGAGCAAGGTGGCTTTAGGGAGGAAAGTCAACGCCCGGCTCAGCAAGCTCTGAGTGCTGTGGCCAGGAGCCATCTTGAGAGGGGTCCTGTTGGTAGAGACTAGACTGCTCTGGGGAGGAGAAAACTCAGAGAGTCACAATCCAGAGCCCCTGTGAACCCCCTGCCTCACTGAGTAGGTGCAGGTGGCTACAAAAGACAAGCGTGGCTGGAGGAAGAGGTGAGCACGAGGCAGCTGAAGAGCTTGAGCAGAGGGCAGGGTGGGCTGTGACGGGGGGCGCGGTGGGGGACACAGCGAGAGGAGAGACACAGTCGTCTGTGGCTTGTGATTGATCGTCACTGTATTGCTGATGTTGTGAGTGCTGCGGTTGTTGGTTTTCCTCCTTTGGGGTGGAGCAGTGGGTCCAGTCCAGCACCTCAGGCAGGTCGGGCGGGTGCTCTGCCTCTGAGCCCACCTCTAGAACAGCTGAGAGAAGCTGCGTTCTGCGACAGTTACATTCTAGTCCTGTTCAAACCTCGGCAGACATTTCAACTTTAAGAAAGAGGGAGAGAAAAGGCCCAGCAGATAACCAGGCCCCAAGTAGATATGTCTAGGGAGGGTCCAAATTTCTGCTCTGGACACTCACCCCACAGCAACAGCAGAGAGAAAGAACCCAATGGTCATGGATGCTGCACCTACAAGGGACCTCAGCACAGGTCACTCCCCAAACCCTTGTAGACAGCACATTGCTGACAAGACTGAGGAGCAGCCACAGAGAGTGCACCCATACACTCTGCTGTCTGCAACACACCTGCCTGAACTATCGAAGAGACCCCAGCCCTGGGGACTTACAGAGAGAGCAGGTCCCTCAGGCTCTGAAGAATACACACTGCATCAAAGTCCCCAATCCCGGGCAGAGAAGCCACAGTGTTGAGTCCATTTGGAATCAAATTCATCACTACACAGCAAACAGATAGCCCAGAGCACATCGTATAGAGAAGGCTACTCCTTAACAATGGCCCCACATGAAGTGGAAGAGACACTTATCCCAGCAGATGCAAAATCTAAACACGTAAATACAAGAAATATGAAAAAAGCAAAGTAACACAACTCTTCCACAGGTTTATAACTCTCTAGTAACTGACTCCAAAGATATTGAAGTGGATGAGCTACAAAGAATTCGAAATAATGAGGTTAAAATATCAACAAATTCAAAGAAGATAGAAATAAGCAGCTGAATGAATTAAGGAAGACAATGTAGGATATGGAAGAGCAATTTAATAAAGAGAGATTCTGAAAAAGGACCAAAGAAACTTTGGAAATGAAAAGCTAAATAAGTCAAATTAAAAAATATCTATGGAAATCCTCACCAATAGACCAGATCAAGTAGAAGAAAGAATATCAGGGCTTAACAACAAGGTTGGTAAATTACTACATGTGAACAGTAATAAAGAAAAAATAAGGAATGAACAAAATATATGAGACCTGTAGAACACAATAAAATACAAAACTTAAAAATATTTGACGGGCCGGGCGCGGTGGCGCACGCCTGTAATCCCAGCACTTTGGGAGGCTGAGGCAGGAGGATCGCGAGTTCAAAGCCAGCCTCAGCAATGGCGAGGCACTTAGCAACTCAGTGAGACCCTGTCTCTAAATAAAATACAAAAAAGGGCTGGGGATGTGGCCCAGTGGTCAAGTGCCCCTGAGTTCAATCCCCGGTACCACAAAAAAAAAAAAAAAAAAAAAAAAAAAATATTTGACATACGTGAAGGAGCAAAGGTACAGGCTAAAGGCATGGAAAACCTATTCAGTGAAATAACAGCAGAAAGCTTCCAAAATCTCAGAAAAAATATGGACATCCAGGTATAGGAGGCACTTAGAACCCCAAACAGACATGATCAGAAAATAAATTCTCTATGACATAATTAAGCTGCCAAACAGAACAAAGAAAGCATGTTCAAAACTGAAGAGGTAGCCGGGCGCAGTGGCGCATGCCTGTAATCCCAGCACTTTGGGAGGCTGAGGCAGGAGGATCGCGAGTTCAAAGCCAGCCTCAGAAATGGCGAGGCACTTAGCAACTCAGTGAGACCCTGTCACTAATAAAATACAAAAAAGGGCTGGGGATGTGACCCAGTGGTCGAGTGCCCCTGAGTTCAATCCCTGGTACCACAAAAAAAAAAAAAAAAAAAAAAAAAACTGAAGAGGAGAAGCAGTAAGTCTTTCTACAAAGGCAAACCCATCGAATAACAGATTTCTTAGAAGAAACTCTGAAGGCCAACAGGGCATGAAATGTATTTCAAACCCTGAAAGAAAACAACAAGCTGGGCGTGGTGGCACAAACCTGTAATCCCAGTGTCTGGGGAGGCTGAGGCAGGAGGATAATGAGTTCAAAGCCAGCCTCAGCAAAAGTGAGGCACTAAGCAACTCAGACTCTGTCCCTAAATAAAAATACAAAACAGGGCTGGGTGAAGGGCAAAAATCACACCAGAGACAACCGTGCAGCCAAGAGATTTATTCACCAGCCTTTATGGCTGGTCGGAGGTAAAGAAGTATGGGGAGAGAGGAGTCAGGGAGAGGGAAGTGTGCAAGCTCTGGTGGGAGAGAGTAGTCAGGGAGAGGGGAGTGTGCGAGCTCTGGATGGAGGGTGGTTGCCTGGCCGCGCTGGCTGTGGCCTCTGGAGCTCTCTGCTGGGCAGCTGCCGTCAGGCTGGAGACAGGTGGGTCTAGAGCTGTTGCAGTGGCTGCTTCCTCTTAGCAAGGAGGAGCTGTTGTGTCTGAGCTCCTGGCAGGCAGGAGCTTTAAGTAGGGATTTCTGGTGGGGGGTGTACCAGAGCGACCTTTAATGCTATTGGCTCTTTTCCCAGGGAATAGGGCGAACTTTAAGCCAATTGGCTCCTGCCTGGGGAAAATGAAACCAGGTTGCTTCTCATGGAAATTCCCATGGGGGAGGTGGCCCATCAGCCCAAGCCTATCTATCACTGGGCATGTGGCTCAGTGGTCAAGTGCCCCTGGATTCAATCCCCGGTACAAAAAAAGAAAGAAAAGAAAAATAAAATAACCACAGATTATTATAACAAATAAAACTGTTCTTCAGAATCAAAGAAGAAAAAAAGATGAGTATAAAGTAAAGGAATTTCTGCCACTAAGCCAGCATTACAGAAAATAATTAAAGGAATTCTAAACACAGAAGAGGAAGCGAGATAAACACAATCACAAGAGCCTGGGAAAGAATAAATCTTATTAGAAGAGTCGATGAGCAAAAGAGAACTAGGAAAAAATCAAACATTGTTGATTCAGTAAGCCATCAAATCTTTAAAATGAATAAAGGAGAAAGAAATGAACACAGAATACATGAAACAATTAGAAGAAAATCTACAAAATGACAGGACTTAGCACATACTTTTTCAAGGTAAATTATTCTCCAATAAAATTAGACTGGGTGATTTTAAAATAAGACCTAACAATCTGCAAGAAACACCTTACTGGAAAAGACCTACACAGACTGAAAGTGAAAGAATGGAAAATGATGCCTCAAGCAAAGGGCATCTGAAAGCAAGCAGGAGTAGCAATACTCAAGCTAATAAAATGGAATTCAAGTCAAAATTAGTCAAAAGAGACAAAGACATTCACTACATACTAATCATAGCAAACCATCAAGAAGTTATAACAACTGTAGATATATATGCACCAAATTTTGGAGCACCTAATTTTATAAAACAAACACTATTGGACATAAAGGGAGAAATAGGCCCTACTGATTAATAGTGGATGATTTCAATACCCTACTTTCACCCACAGATAATTAATTAGTTCACATGAAAAAATCAACAAGGAAACATTAGAGTTAAATTACACTAAAGATCCACTAGACTTAACAGACATCTAAAGAATATATCATAACAGATGAAGAATATACATTCTTTTATGCAGATCATGAAACATTATTAAAACAGATCATGTTTAAGCCATAAAGCAAGTCTTAACAAATATCTAATAAAATAAAATAATTTCTTGTCTTCTATGAGATTATAGTGTAATAAAACCAGAAATCAACAAGAAAAACTATAGAAACTATACAAACACATGGGGACTTTTGAATAAGCAGTGAGATATGAAAGAAATCAGAGGGGAAATTTAAAAATTTCTAGAATCAAATTAAAATAGAAAACCAACTTTCCATAATCTATAGGATACAGCAAAAGCAATATAAAAAAAGAAGTTTAAATCTTCGTGTGCCTACATTAGAAAATGGAGCAATCTCAGATAAATGACCAAATGATTTATTTCAAAGCCCTCAAAAAACAAGAACAAAGTAAAAAGAAAATCAGTAGAAGGAAAGAAATAATAAAGATCAAAGCTGAACTAAATGAAGTAGAGACAAAAAAATAATACAAAGATCAATGAAACAAAGAGTTGCTTCTTTGAAAGGATAAACAAGCTTGTCAAAACCTTAGCCAATCTACACAAAGGAAAGAAGACTGAAATAAATAAAATTAGAGGTGAAAGGGGGGATATTACAATAAATACCACCAAAATCCAGAGGATCATTAGGGAATAATTTGAAAACTTGTTTTCCAATGAGATGGAAAACCTAGAAGAAATGGATAAAGTTTTAGGCATATGCGACCTACCAATATTGACCCAAGAGGATATAAAAATCCTAAACAGATCAGGAGGCTGAGGCAGGAAGATTGCAGGTTTTAGGTCAGCCTCAGCAAGTTAGTGAGACCCTAAGCAACTTAGGGAGCCACTGTCTTAAAATAAACAACAAAAAGGGCTGGGATATAGCATCCTGGGTACAGTTCTCAGTACAGAAAAAGAAGGAAAAAAAACATGAAAAGACCAATACAAAGAAACATGACTGAAGCAGTAGTAGAAACTCTCCCAATAAAGAAAAACACAGGACAAGACTGGTTGGGTTCACTACTAAATTTCATGACATTTAATGAAGTAACACTAATGCCCCTCAGAGGATTTCATAACGTGCAATGGAAAGGAACTCTCCCTAACACATTCTATGAAGCCAAAATCGCCCTGCTATCAAAGCCTGATAGAAACATAACAAGAAAGAAAACCAGGTGAATATGTTTGGTGAACATAGACGCAAACCCTTGACAAAATATTCACAAAGCAGACTCAACAGCACATCAAAAAATCACACCACCAACAAACTGATTTCAATCCAGGAATGCAAGGATGGTTCAATATACACAGATCAATAAATGTATCAGCACATGATCAGAATCAAGGACAAAAACCATGTGACGATCTTCACAGATGCAGAAAAACATCTCTGATAAAATTCAACATTCCTTCTTGATAAAAGTCCTAAAGAAATTGGATGCAGAAGGATCATGATGAGCATAATAAAGGCCATTACAACAAACCCATGGCCAACATCAGATCCACTGGGGAAAGAGGTGAGCATTTCCTGTAAAATCAGGACTGAGGCAAGATGTCTACCCACCACTCTTGTTCAGTGCAGCCCATGAAGCTTTAGCCAGAACAATGAGGGAAGAGGAAGAAACAAACAGGATAAAAACAGGAAAGGAGGAAGCAGATGATAGACCCTATATATAGTAACAGGACCCTAACGTCCCAAAATACCCAGAACTGACTAACCTGGCAGAGTAGCAGGATAGGAAGTCCGTGAAGAAAGCTCAGTAGCTCTTCTATACACAATGCAAAGTCACTACGCAAGGAGGTGAAAGAGTGCTACAATAAAAATTCAA
Source organism: Tamias sibiricus (assembly GCA_025594165.1). Classification (NCBI taxonomy): domain Eukaryota; kingdom Metazoa; phylum Chordata; class Mammalia; order Rodentia; family Sciuridae; genus Tamias; species Tamias sibiricus. The sequence goes on along the minus strand of CM046657.1, from coordinate 219,034,065 downwards.
AAATAAAGGAAATTGAAGGAGTCCCTAGAAGACAGAAGACACCCACCCATGAACACAGACGGTGAGAATTAACATTGTGGAAGACTGGCGGGGCAACACTGTCTCATCCTGTGCAAAGGTCAACACAGAGTGGGTCCAAGAGCCTAACTTAAGATCTGAATCTCTGCCAGGCACGGTGGCGCACACTTGTAATCCCAGCACTTGGGAGGCTGAGAGAGGAGAATCGCGAGTTCAAAGCCAGCCTCAGAAACTTTGAGGCACTAAGCAACTCATCGAGACCCTGTCTCTAAATAAAAATACAAAATAGGGCTGGGTATGTCCTGAGTTCAATCCCTGGTACAAACAAACAAACAAACAAACAAAACCCCGGAATCTCTGAAACCACTGGAGGAAAGCAGGCCACTCTGCAAGGTATCAGCACAGGCCGTGATTCCCTGAGAAGGACTTCAGAAGCCCAGGAAACAGAAGCAGGAACTGACCAGTGGGATTGCCTCAAATTAACAAGCTTCCACACAGCAAAGAAAGCAACCAACAGAGTGAAGAGAGCACTTACCAAACAGGAGGGAATCTTCACCCATTTTCACCTGACAGAGGATGAGCATCCACAATATATAAAGAAATTAAAAAAAAAAAAAAAAACAAGAAACCCAATAAATAAGATGATTTGGACACACACTTCTCAATGGTCACACCGGGGACAGCCGTGCAGCCAAGAGATTTATTCAACAGCCTTGTGGCTGGTAGCAAAACCGAAGAAGAGGTGCTCTGTCGAAGGTCGAAGAGGTGCTGGGAGAGGGGAGTCAGGGAAAAGGGAGTGTGCAAGCTCTGGTGGGAGAGGGGAGTCAGGGAGAAGGGAGTGTGCAAGCTCTGGTGGGAGAGGGGAGTCAGGGAGAAGGGAGTGTGCAAGCTCTGGACAGAAGGTGGGTGCTTGGTCGCACCGGCTAGGATCTCTGGAGCTGTCAGCTAAAGCAGCTGCTGTCTGGCTGGAGGCTGGAGCTGTCGGCTGGAAGCAGCCGTCGGGCTGAAGGCGGTGGGTCTGGAGCTGTTGCAGTGGCTTCCTCCTCTCCACAGGGTCGAGCTGATGTGTCTGTGTGGCTTCCTCCTCTCCGCAGCAAGGAGCTGATGTGTGTGTCTCTCTGTGTGTGTTCTGAGTCTCTCGAACAGGGCCCTACATAGGGATTTCTGGTGGGAGGTGCACCAGAGCAACCCCAATGCCATTGGCTCTTTGCCCATAGAAAAGGGCGACCTTTAAGCCTATTGGCTCTTGCCCAGGGAAGAAACATCCTGTCCGGGGAACGAAACAAGGTTGCTTCTCTCAGGATGTGGAAAAACTCGGGGGAGGCGGGGAGGGTAGCTCATCTATCAAGTGAGGCCCTGGGTTCCATCCCCTGTGTCACACACACACACACACACACACACACACACACCTGAAACTAGAACTAGAGTATGGTGCAGCTCCACCACTCCTGGGAGCGTACTCAGAGAAGGGAAGTCAGTGAGACCCGCATGCACCGACCTTTCCTGAGGCCTGCTCACAGTAGCACACCATGGAGTCAGCCTGGTGTGGGTCAACGGAGGCACGGGTGGGTGAAGAACTGTCCCTCGTGCACACGGGCATGCCGCCCCCAGAAGGAAGGGAGAAGCCCTGTCACTGGCAGGAGAACGCACGGAGCTGCAGGGGGTCGTGTCAAGCACGACAAGGCAGGAACATCACGTCTTCCCTCACACGTGGAAACCGCAGAGCAGGGGGCCTGGGCAGAGCACAGGGAACACCGGGAAGCAGAGGGGGCCTGGGGGAGAGGAAGGAGAGGGAGTAGGAAGAGTGGTTGAGATTCAAACAGACACGGGCATGAAGAGGGCTGTCAGCAAAACCGTTAGTTGGAACCATTAATATGAGTTAATATTACAATGACGAATGAGTCCCTGCTGGGCACCCTGAGCCAGGCAGCAGGAAGGGCCACCGGAAGAGAACCCCGCTAGCTGGTGGCTCCCTACGGGGAGGGGTATTGATAGATAGGCTTGAGCTGACAGGCCACCTCCCCCATGGAAAATTCCACTAGGAGCAACCTGGTTTCATTTTCCCCAGGCAGGAACCAATCAGCTTAAAGGTCACTCTGTTCCCCAGGCAGGAGCCAATCAGCTTAAAGGTCACCCTGTTTACTGGGAAAAGAGCCAATGGCGTTAAAGGTCACTCAGGCACTCCCCCCCCCCCCAGAAATCCCTACTTAAGTCCCTGCCTGCCTGGAGCTCACACACAACAGCTCGTCCCTGCGGAGAGGAAGCAGCTGAAGCAACAGCTCGTCCCTGCGGAGAGGACGCAGCGGCTGCGGCGGCTCCAGACTCACCGTCTCCAGCCCGACGGCAGCTGCCCCAGCCCACAGCTCCGGAGACCGCGGCCAGCAGACTAGGCACCGGCCCTCCGTCCAGAGCTTGCACACTTCCCTCTCCCTGACTCCTCTCTCCCACCAGAGCTTGCACACTTCCCTCTCCCTGACTCCTCTCTCCCATTACTTCTTCTGCCTCCGAGCCATAGAGGCTGGTGAATAAATCTCTTGGCTGCACGGTGGTCTCCGGTGTGACTTTTGCCCTTCAGGTATGGCAGTCAGCGTCTGCCGTCTGTGGAATAGAACAGGACCCAGTGACAGGACACCACGTCCAGGGGTGCATGAGGAGTCTGTGGCTTCCCCTGGCTCCCTCTCTTCTGTGCTCTCTCTCCCTCTCCACCCCTCCTCTCTTGTCCTGCTCCAGAGAATCGAGCTGAGATACCAGGAGCTGCCCTGTGCACAGGCCCCAGTAGCAAAGAGCCCACGGTGTCGCAGCCAACAGACAGAGAAGCACCAAGGCCCAGCCACACAGAATCCTGCCAGTGACAGAAAGAGCTGGGAGGCAAATCCTACCAGCCCGGCCTCAGTGGAGGCCACAGCCCCAGGCTCCTGAGAGGCCTGGAGAAAGATGCCCTGGGTTGAGCCAGCCTGGATCAAGATGTGGGGAAACTAGGACATCTCACATGTGTGTGGCTGTCAGAGGTGAGTTAGGGGATGCTGTCACACAGCCATGGTTGACAAGTGTGGTCCCCAGGGCCCAGGTGTGGCCTGCCCTGCCCTGCCCCCCTGCCCAGTCTCTCTCCAGCCACACTGACCTCCTTGCCAGCCTCCTCTCTGGCCACACTCACTCTGCCTCCCCGTGGGGCTGAGTCTTCCCAGCACACGGTTCCCAGGCTTGTGGGGGGCTGGTTCCCACTTGTTCCAGCAGAAACATCACCTCAGTGAGCCTCGCGGGCCCACCTAGGACCCAGCCCTCCCTGCAGTGCCTGCCTGCATTCCACCACACCACTTGTGCTTTGCTCCTTGTACATTCATTTCTGTGCATGTCCATCCACACACCGGCAGGTCCTGCAGGGCAGGGCCCATGGCAGTCACTTTAAGGGTCACATTCAGCATTGCCTGGGGCGAGTGCTTGGGCACAGTGCTTAGGGAAAAGGTGAGAGGAGGTCTGAGCCCCTCCCCACCACTGAGCAGCTCACACTGTGGGCAGGGATGCTAGTGATGGAGTCCCTTGGTGGGAGGCGGGGCACACAGACCACCACCCTGGGTGCTCTTTCCTGGCTCCACTTGCTTCCCTGGCACTGCTGCCCCCTGTGGCCAGCGCCAGCACTGCAGCCCCAGGCAAGAAACCCAGAAAACAAAACACACACCTTTGTTTGCATGTTGTCAAGGCAGCATCTCTGGAGAGACAGTCCCACACCCGCTGATGAAGGGAGAGGCTGGATGTGGACGCCCTCTCCCGTGGCCCTGGAGCCTGCCTGGTAGGACACAGGCATGGGGCCCGGAAGCTCAACAACAGTGACGCCCCAGCAGAGCTGGAGGGAAATCAAGGAGCTCACAGAACGCAGCCGGCTGGGCTGGCTCTGAGATCCGTGGCCCCCATTCCCTCCTGATGCCCCCCTGTTCAGGTGGGCTGCAGGAGCAGCCCCTCGCCCAGCTGATGACACCCTCAATGACTGGCTTAGCACAGGGGCCCCGAGAGCCAGGGAGAGTCTAGGAGATGACCAGGAGAACAGGGGGCTCCCAGGAGAGGGGCAGTGGTGGCCACAGGTGCGTGACCAACAGAGATCAGGAAGGATGGCCAGAGCCCTGGGCACCACCCCAGGAGGGGCTTGCTCCCTCCCCACACCTGAGCCTTCTCAACCCAGAAACACCCGGGAAGGAAGCAGCCTCCAGGGCCACAGGCAGTGAACGTCACGTGCGTGTCCATGGGGACAATGGACACTCCCCTGAGTCATAGCCAGCTGGGAAAGGGCAGCAGGCAGGAGCCAGGGCTGTGGCTTTGAAGGTCCAAGCTCACACTGACCCTGGGGACACCACGCCCCCTCACACTCCCTGTAGGGGGCCAGGTGGAAATTCAGTGCTGGCCCGGGTTCAACCCTGGGGTCCAGCAAGGCCATGGACCCACATGGAAGTCCTCTCCTAGTCCCCAGTGTCTAGAGAATGGGTGGCCCCCTCGGGGCGGAATTGCCTGGAGGGCACAGAGACCCCGGGCATCTCTACCCAGCCCCAGAACAGGTGTCTGTGCCCTGCCCCAGCGCCTAGGGCATGGCGGGCTGCGAGCAGGAGAGAGCCCCAGCAGCACCTCCCAGCGCTGCCCGGTGGGCGGGGCCAGTCCAGGAGGCTTCTGCCCTGTGACCCTCCTGGTGGGTCATCCCCAAGAGAGGAGGCTGGGGCTCACCGCAGGAGTAGGGGGAGGGCCTGGTGTAAGTGACCACTGGGAGGACTGGGGTGGCCCCAGTCCTGTGTCCTGGCGGTGGAGGTGATTCATGCCACAGAGCTAAGGAAAGATCAACCCCTCCGCTCAAATGGTCATTAAAAATGATTTCCGCACTCTCATTTTAACGTTCTTGTCAAATTCCTGTCTTTTCAACAGAGGTTTGTCCCCTTAGCTTGGGTGCTTGGAAAATCCTTTTCACCCTGAAATCAGGGAGATTGTTTCCTACTTTCTCGTTCTTACCTGGGGTCCCGGCACTGCCATAATTTACTTTGGGACTGGAGAGTGAGAAGCAGACCCGGCCCCTGTCCTGGAAGGCCAGACCTGCACTGCCCTCCCAGGTGTCCCAGCTGCCTTGGCTCCACCTGGCACCTGCTGGGCGGGCTCCATTGCAGGACCATGCAGAGCGGGCAGGAGGGGAGGGACGAAGGTCAGGTCTGAGTGGAGGTCAGGTAGCTGGGTCGCTGAGCTGATGGCCAGGCGGCTGAGCCCCAAGGGCCCTCAGAGGAAGACGGGGCCCTAGGCTGGCTCTCTGGGGAGCCGGTCCTCAGGTTGGTGGTTTCTGGGGCTGCGTTTATCACCTCCTGGTCACTGTGGTTCCCCGTGGACTGTGGGCCCGGTGTTCCCACAGACCAGGGCCCTGCACAGACCATGGGAGGGCCAGGGGAGGGTGCAGACCAGGGGAGGCTGTGCGTGGCCCGCCTTGCCTGAGGCGTGGCGAGGGGTGTGCTGCCACCTCCCCCCTCCCCCGCCCCGAGCTCAGGCTGCTTCAAGTCCGGCTCCTGCAGGATCCCTGGAAGCCCCCGCTGAGGCAGGAGCCCGGCCAGGGGCCTGTGCACCTCTGCAGCCCACCCAGATGCTCCCCAGTCCTGCCCCCCCCAGTGACCTCCCCACTGCTCCTGCCCAGGCCCTGCATCTCCCCAGCTCTCAGGCAGGGGCCCATCAGGAGGACCTCGGACAGCACCATGCCCTACGTGCTTGGGGTCTGACCCCTGCAGGCCCCAGCGTCTCCCCAGCTTCCCCCATGGCTCCCCCTCCTAGAGGGCCCTTGGGGAGCCATCGCCAGGCCCCTCAGACACGACCAAGCCCAGAGTGCAGCTGAAGGTCTTTATTCAGAGTCAGGAGGGGTGTGGGGGGGACAGTGGCTGCATGGGCGGGTGGTCCAGCAGGGGGGTGGTCCAGCAGGAGGGTGGTCCAGCAGGGGGGTGGTCCAGCAGGAGGGTGGTCCAGCAGGGGGGTGGTCCAGCAGGGGGGTGGTCCAGCAGGGGGGTGGTCCAGCAGGAGGGTGGTCCAGCAGGGGGGTGGTCAGGAGGGCGCAGGCTTTGTCTGTAGCAGAGAGGGCTCCTGGGTGCAGACCAGGTGGCTCTTGGGACAAGAAGAGGAGCTGAGGTGGGGACCTTCCGTGGAGGACCAGGGGCGGGGCTGCAGGCTGACCAGGTCCAGGTCCGCCTTCCTCCTTCCCCAGGCCGTGGTGAAGACCTGATGGACAGCCCTGGGCCAGGGAGGGCGCCCAGGCTTCCGGGACCATGCGGGTCATTGGTGATGGCCAGGGTAGGGGCTGGGTCAGGGAGCCAGGGTGTGGGCGCACGAGGGGCTGACCCTCGCTGGCAGAAGAAAGGCCTCCCCAGGTGTCCTGGGTTGCGCTCAGGTCCAATACCTGAGGGGGTCACCTCTGCCTGGCCAGGCGGGGTCTCCCTGCTTGGGTGGTCGGGAGGAGGCAGAGAAGAGGGACCTGCAACTCCAGAGCCGAGGACTCTGGCCTCTCTGTGTCCTCCCAGCGGTCACTTACCCTAGTCGTGCTCGGGGACACAGGTGTCTGCAAAACCCAGGAAAACTCAGTGGTGAGAGCGCCTGGACAGGGGCCAGGCCCCACCATGCCCACACTCCAACCCTCCCGTGACCAAGACCCAAGCAGGGCCCTGGTGTCCCTGGAGGGGCTGGGGACATGGGGAGAGAGAGAGGGACGTAAGGACACAGAGATATGTTAGGGATGCAGGGGACACTGGGGTCACAGAAGGACAGAGAGACACGAGGGAACAAAGACCTGGAAGACAGGTGGCACAAGGAATGCCGAGGCACATGCAGGGCACACAGGCAGGCGACCCTCACCCGTCTGCTCAGGGGTGATGATGTCCTGGGCCAGCAGTCCCTTGCGCTGTGTGAACTCCCTAAATTCTTTCAGGGCCTCCAGGTTTTCCTCGGGGCTCCTCCCTGGAGAGAGGGGACCCGGTGAGCTGAGGGGGGCTGGCTGCACGTGCTGTGAGGACAGGGCCACCAACTGGCATCCAGGCTGTGCCCAGGAGTGAGCAGGTCTGCAGTGTCAGGCCCTGACCAGGTAGCACGCCTGTCCTGGAGGCACAGGGCTGTCCCTGACCCTGGAGGGTCCTTGTCCAAGGTCTTTGCCAGGACCCTCCCCCGCAGGCTGACTGTGCTATGCCCAAACACTGGGAAGTGGCATTGGCAGCCGTAGTGGCTGGAGCCCCCTCCTGCGTGGTCAGGACTCTGAGGGCCACGTCTGTCCCTGTGCCCGACAGTCCCCCGAGCCGACCCCTCCCACTCCAGAGCTCAGCCTCTGCTCGGGCAGCTCCCAGTGCCGGGCACGCGGAGGCCAGCCCAAGGCTCTAGTGCCCTGGGGCCAGGGCATGGCTGCCGGGTCCTTTGGCTTTGGGAAGTGGGGACCACGGGGCAGGAGACGGGGTCTCCGAGGGCCCCTCACCCATGAGCTTGCCCACGTGCAGCATCTTCCCCGGGTCCTGGCTTCCGCAGTAGAAGACGTAGTGGTCCGGCTCGGGCAGCTCCTCTACGTACAGGAGCCTCTGGCCGCGGTCTGAGGCTGGCAGAGGGAGCAGCTCCTCAGTGTCTCCATTCTCAGCTTTAAAGCCCTGGGGACCACGCTGAGGAAGAGCCTCAACCTTCCCCTGTCACCAGGAGGCACAGCCACCCCAGCCAGGGAAGGAGCCACCCAGCTGTGGCGCGCAGATGCCAGAGGCGGAGGCCGAGGAGGCTGAGCCCGGCCCTGGCCTGGGCAGCTGTCCCGCCCGTGTCCAGCATCTCTAGCCCGCGGCTTCCCAAAGGTCCAGAGCGGGGACCTCCCAGTGGGAGCTATTGCCCAGTGAGCCCCTGCTGGGGACAGACGCCTGGAGTCGGGGTCAGAGCCACAGGCCCTGGGGAAGGGGAGGCAGCCCCTCCTGGGAGGTGGACAGGGCCTCCCACGCCCAGGAGCTTCCCCTGCGGGGGGCCAGGCTCAGCCCGCAGGGACTCACAGGCGCTGTATCTGCCGGGCTCCTCGGTTTTCTGCAGTGTGACTTTCTTCTCTAGGCACCGACCCCTAATCCTGGAAAACAGGAGGCACAGGGGCAGCTGCTCTCAGGACACGCGCCTGAGCCAGCTCAGCTCTCCTGGTGGGCCAGCCCTGACCAGGTGACACTGAAAATCCCACTCCACCCCGCCTGAGCGTAGGACGTGCCTGGACTTGTCCCCTCAAAGTCTGGGGATTTATTTCTGATGACACTGAAACGTGGCTGGGTGATGGGAAGGAAAGGGGACCGAGGGGCCTGCAGTGGCAGCACTCACAGGAGGGTGGTCGTGGCCTGCCAGGTCCCATCTTCCAGGGCTGTCACCGTCAAGGGGAGCACCTTCCTGGGCCCCTTCCACTCTGGTAGCAGGTGCTTGTTGACCACGAAGGCCTTTACGTACCAGGTCCCTGTGATCTGCAGAGGGTCAAGCTGAGCGTCACCGCGGCCCCACCCAGGCTCTCCCTGTCATCCCCTGGCTCAGGGACCTGGAGCCCAGGAGCCTCCCGGAGCCCAGCCTAGCCCCTGAGACGGGCCGGCCCCCCTGTCTGCTCCGCACCCAGGAGAGCAGGCCCCACACTCAGGGCTCCTGCGCCCCACAGAGGCGGAGGGTCTGTCCCCAAGGATCTGCTCATTTCAGGGACAGGCCTGGCAGGGTGAGTGTCACTCCCAGGGCCTGGTCCTCAGAGGGATCCAGGTTCCAGTGTCCGTTCAACAGGACCTGACCTGAACCTTCTGCTCCAGCCCTGGCCCAGGAAGGGCCCTGGCTTGGCCAGCACAGGGAATCCCCATCGCTGACAGCCCCAGGGCAGGAGTGCAGGGCCAGCTGGCCTTAAATGGCCCCTGAGACAGGGCTCCCAGCTGCTGCCCACTGACAGGGCCCAGGCACTGCCCCCCCCCGGCCCTCCCGCCTCACATTCAGCTCCTCCAAGGGGAAGGTCAGGGGGTCCTGGGCCTGCAGGGCAGCCACCAGACCAAGCAGCACGATGGTCAGCAGCAGGGTCTTCATGTCCAGGCTCTGCTCTGGGCCAGGGCGGGTCACCTGGGGCTCTAGGACGCAGCTGTGCCGGCTCCTCACAGGACGCACTATATGTGCCCGACGGCCAGTGTCCCGGGTGTACTTGGCACAGGCCACACCCACCCACCTGTCACTCACGGCCACATCCTGATCCATCAGGGAGGGGGATGTCGCTATTGCTGGGGTGCCAGGGATGACAATTAGGAGCCACCTAGAGATGGAGACACAGGCTACTCAGCGTCTGCACCACCCACGGTGCTGCTCACAGCCCAGCCCGCCTGGGGGGCCGGAGCCAGGGAGTGGGCTGGGACTCCCTCAGCCTGGTTCCCTCTGGATAAATCTCGTGAGAGCACAGGAGGCCCGTGACCTCTGAGCTCAGAGGCCACGCTGACCTCCCTGGGCGCCTGCTCTGCTCCCTTGGCCCAGCTGCCCCAGCCCAGAGCTGGGTCTTCACCTTCCCCTCCAGACCCCACACTCCTAGGCCTCGGTCACCTCTCCTGGTCCAGTGGCCCTTGGCTCTGCGGACAGGCCTGGACCCACAATGGTGTCTTTGTGCCTCTCTGGCCTGGGCACTGGCTAAACACCACTAATGAGCCTCTCTACCCACCCCTGGGGGGCCCTGAAGTGCTGGCATGATCCAGGGCTGAGCCCACGTGGGTGCTCTAGCAGGAAGCCTGTCCTCCCAGGGGTGGGGAGGCGGGGCCCCTGATCTTTAGGAGCAGAGGCCAGTGAGCAGCTGGCGGCCCACACAGGGGGACGTGTCTGCCGTGTTCTTGTCTGACTGTACCCTAGCTATCTTTTGTCCCTGTGTTTTGTGAGTCGTTGATCACTGGTTTTGTGACATTGGTACATGCCTACGTTGGGTTTAATGGAAGCTCTCCAGGAGCCTCCCGGCTGCCACCCTCCTTGCCCCACGTCCCAGCAAGCTGACCTCTACAGAGCGATCCACCTTTGTCCTTCCTAGATACTGGATAAGTCCCCCTCAGGCGGACACCATCACAAGGTGGTAGGGCAGGAAGTAAGGATCATCAGACGGTGGACAGAAGGTAGGACCACAGCTCGGGGTCAATGCGTGCCAGGCAGGAGGTCAGGCAGAGGTCAAGGTCCACTGATGGTAGTGCTGCTATGGGAGGACGTGGAGGACGTCAAAGTCCACCGATGGTAGATGCCGTCAGGAGCTCCTGGGGCAGTTGAATGGGGTCAACCCGTTGTGGATAGGAAGTTTGGTGAGGGCAGGGTGTATGGGTGGTGGGTGCTGTCGTGAGATGGTGTGGAAGGCAGTTGTGGTCACCAGATGCTAGACGCTGTCCAGAGCCAGCAGGGAAGGAGGTGGGGTCAACCTGTGATAGAAACATCAGGGCGCAACTTACATAAATGATTGAGAGGACAGGGTCACCACCACCACCCTGTGCTTCACACCACGGGGCTGTCCAGGGCCTCCCACCAGTTGCCCACCTGCCCCCCGTCCCCGCAAGCTGACCTCTCCAGCTCTCCAGCTCCATTCTTCTTAGACGCTGGCTACGTTCACCTGGTGGGGGGCAGCAGGCAGGGCAGGAGGTTGAGGTCTACGCAGAGCAGATGCTGTCGAGAGAGTAGGGCAGGAGGTTGGGGTCCACCATGGAAGACACCCCTGGGAGTCAGGAGGGCAGGTGTCCCCCACTCTCCATGGCCGAGGCAGTTCTCTGCCTGCCTGCATGCCCTTTTGGTGTGACATCCTGTTGGGCTGCCACAGTGCCAGCTCCGGCTCTCACCACGTCTGTGACATCCCCCACTACCCCAGCCTTGGAACCTCAGGTGGTCACCGCTTCCCAGCGCTGCTAAATCCTGGGTGCCTCACTGACGTGGATAGCATGAGGGCTCTACCCACCCTTTTGTCATAAGAAGACTTTGCTGACACCATGGAAAGCACCAGGCAGAGGGCGCACTGCTGGAACTGAGGGACATCTAGAAGGGACAGGAGGAAGACTGATGTAAATGTCGAGAATGCTGAAAGAATAAATGGACAGCAGGGACTGGGGCTTGTCCCACTGACCCTCTATTTTTGAGCTGTGGCCCCAGTGCCCTGAAGCCTCATTTACACCACGGACTTGAGTTATAGCAAGAGAGGGTCAGCGCAGTGCCAGGGGTGGAATGTGGGGGAAGGTGTTGATGACCAACCCTCTCAGCCCACCTGCAGCGAGCAGTTGTAGACAGTTCCTGGGCACGCTGAGAGTGTCCCAGCCTCCCAGCTCGAGGCCCTGCATCTTCTCTTCTCCTGAGCTCCCCCAACACAGGCTGCTGTTCCCAGATGTGCAGAGGAGTTGCCATCCTCAGTTAGTGGGGTCTGAAGGGCAAAAATGACACCGGGGACAGCCGTGCAGCCAAGAGACGTATTCAACAGCTTTTGTGGCTGGTTGGAGATCAAAGAGGTGCTCTGGTGGAAGGTCGAAGAGGTGCTGGGAGAGGGGAGTCAGGGAGAGGGGAGTGTGCAAGCTCTGAACGGAAAGTGGGTTCCTGGTCGCCCTGGATGGGATCTCTGGAGCTGTGGGCTGGGGAGCTGCTGTCTGGCAGGATGGAGCTGTCGGCGGGGGAGCTGCTGTCTGGCAGGATGGAGCTGTGGGCTGGGGAGCTGCTGTCTGGCTGGAAGATGGAGCTGTCGGCTGGGGAGCTGCCATCAGGCTGAAGGTTTGGGTCTGGAGCTGGTGCAGTGGCTTCCTCTTCTCCACAGGGACGAGCTGTTGTTGTCTGAGAGTCTCTCCTCTCTGCAGGGTCGAACTGTTGTGTGAGTGGCTTCCTCCTCTCAGCAGCGATGAGCTGTTGTGTTCTGAGTCTCTCAACAGGACCCTATATAGGGATATCTGGCAGGGGTGCACCAGAGCAACCCCAACGCCATTGGCTCTTTGCCCATGGAACAGGGCGACCTTTAAGCCTATTGGCTCCTGCCCGGGGAAAAGAAACATCCTGGCGGGAAAATAAACAAGGTTGCTTTGCTCAGGATATGGAAACCTCTGGGGGGAGGGTAGCCCATCTATCAGGGTCAGCTCCAGTTGGATATATGGGTTGTGCTCTTCCTTCCCTGTGGGAAGATTAGACGTGATTCCCATGTATTTCTTGGAGGGCCCTCAGGAGGTCTGAGCCAAAGCTTCCTACCAGGGTAACCTCATTAGTGTAACTTCTTTATTTCTTTTTCTGCATTTTCTACTGTCCACATCTCACTTGAGCTTAGGCTTCTGATCTCCACAAATGTGTTTTTATAAAACTATTTTGGGCATTTTGTTGTAGAGGCCCTAGAAAAATGATATAATTCCTAACATATTAATAATTATATTAATTGTAAATGGCCTACATATCCCAATTAAAAGTCCCACTTAGACTTTTAAGGTAGACAGGATTGAAAACTGTGATAAAACTGTGCTGTCTACAAGAAACTTATTCAAATGTTAGCACAGTGACAGGTTGAATGTAAAATAATTATGGGCAAAGATATATTATGAAACATTAAGGAAAAGAAAGCAGATATTTAAGACTAGATAAAACAGAGTTCAGAATAGTGAAAAATTAACAGAGATGGAGAAGGGTGTTATAAGGCACCAGGGCCACTCCACAAAGAAGGCATAGAAATCCTGAATGGGTGTTGGTTGGAGACGCCAACGCCCACCTCTCAGCAGCTGAGAGATCAGCCAGGCAGGACACCAGCAGGACACTGGGGAACTCAGCCCAGCACCAACCAGCACCATCTCATGGGCACGTGTGGAACCCTGCACCACACAGCACCACACACATTCCTCCAGACCGCCTCAGGACCTGTGCTGAGAGAGGCCACCTCCCAGAGCACACAGGGACCCTGGCACTTTGAAACAATGGAAATCACCCGGGAAGTGTCCTCTGCACGTGGAAGCAAACCAGACCTCAACTCCAGGGAGGTTACAGGAAGGTGTTCCCCAGAGGCTCGGCCCCCGAACAAAACAATCCCAAACAAGCCCCGATCAGAGAGGAAGTGTTGTGGCATTTTCTATAAAGCCCTCTCCTTTTTCATGAAAGATATTATGGTGTTGAAAGAGTTAACTTTGACTTCTACTTGCTGTTCAGTTCTTTATTCACATATATGGCCACCAGGTATTGTTATTTCAATTATTTAGATCCAGACTAACTCTGTACATTTATCTTTTCTTAAAAAGAATAATACCAATCTTTTTCTATAAGTACTTAATTTCTAGTTAATAAGCTTTAAGAGTCTTTTTGTGATTAAAAAATAAATTTATCTTACTTTTAAAGTAGATATAAATCCCTTAGAGCAAAAAGTATTTCATGAGCTAACATTCAGCCTTGCCTCCCTCTTTTCCCGGCTTCTAGATTTTATAAACAACTGCTATAAAAAGAAAAACAATAGTGCTGTGGAATCCCAGACAGAGAAAGTTGACTTTTATCAGACAGCCTGAATAGTATGCAGAGAAAACAGTTTCAGGCAATCCATGAGAGATAAATTCTCACCCAAAATAATTAGATTAATAATGATGAAATCATAATATGCCTAGGCAGTCACGTACAAGGCCTTGAAAAGGTGCAAGTGACCTCAAAACCTTGAAATATATAAAATAAGAGATTTAATATGTCTAAAAATTAAGTCATGTCTGTAATGTAATCACCAAAGAAAGTGTAAACAATCTGTGCTGCCAAATATTTTGCTTAAAACCTACAAAAAAAGTAAAAAGTAAAGAGAGAAGATTCCACAGCCTGACTTGTGTGCAGTGGCTCCACACGCACCACCTCCAGCCCGACGGCGCTGCCCCAGCCGACAGCTCCGGGACCGCGGCCAGCAGACTAGGCACCGACCCTCCGTCCAGAGCTCACAGGCTTCCCTCTCCCCGACTCCCCTCTCCCCGTACTTCTTCTGCCTCCGACCAGCCGTAGAGGCTGGTGAATGAATCTCTTGGCTGCACGGCTGTCTCTGGTGTGATTTTTGCCCTTCCATCCCGCTTCCAGAGGCTTCCATTCCTCCCTTTCTTCCTCCTGCTGCACAACTGGCAGCAGCACAGCAGGGACGTACAGGCACGCACTCACACTGGCCTCATGGGGCGCCATGGACGGCTCCCTGCCCAGGTTCGTGGACCCCACAGGTGGAAGCAGCCAGTCCTGAGGCTGCCCAGCCAGAGCCCAGCTGCCCTGGGTGGGGAGGGCGGCCCCCGCCTGCCTGGCCACCCTCGTCCTACCTGCGCACCTCGGCAGTGACCATGACCAGCGCTGACCAGCAGCCTGGCCAACGTCCCCCTGTCCCTGGTGCAACCACCCCGTCTCCCACCAGCTCTGGCCGGCCTTGTGCAGGGACCCCCCCATTTCTTCCCCTCCACTATCTGAGGCCCTGGGCTGTTCTTCACAGACCTCTCGACAGGGGTAACTGTGGGCTGTGCAGGGGTAACTGTGGGCTGTGCAAACTCCCCTGCTCTGCCCAGAGCGTGGCGCGGTCTCCCGGCTGAATGTCACTCCTGTAATTACATGTCATTTTAGAGGGAGGTGCGTGCTCTGGGGACAAGCAAACAGAACAAGCTGGACGGGGGCAACGGGGACAAGGGGTGTTTGTGTTTTAGATGGAGGTGCGAGCCGGCCTCCCCAGGTGACATTTGCACACAGAATTGAGGAAATGAGCCGTGAAGGAGTCATGAGGACGAGGGTTCCAGGAGGGGAGCATGCGGTGCAGGCCAGGGGGAGGGTGCCTGGCATGTGCCCGGAGAGCCTGGAGGGCAGAGCAGCTGGCGCAGGGGACACAGGCGAGACTGGCCGGATACCAGGTGAGAGGGAGGCAAGGACTGACGGGCTGGCCGTGGGCCACTAAGGACGCAGCTTCTACTCTGGAACGGGAGGACCTCGGGGGCCTTGGGCAGAGTCGGGACGTGGCTTACTCTCTTAAAGGGTCCCTCCAGTGGCTGCGGTGGGGGTAGATATTTGGGGGTGTGGGGGGAGCATACAACCCGAGAGATGAGTTGGAAGACACTGCCATAGTCCAGGCCAGAATGATGGTGCAGGACATCTGTCCATGCAGCAGGGAGTGACAGTGTGTGGACATCTGGATTGACCATGGATCGTTGGAAAATAAGTCAGAACTATTGAAATGATGGATTTTAGAGGCTGGGCCCCGGGTGCTGCTGGTGTTGATGCCTTAGAGAGGGACGTAAATGGTGTCAGCCACGGTCAAGGCAGCTCTGAGCCTGGAGGGAAGTCCGTCCATCCCCATGCGGAGGGCCACCCAGAGGGCAAGGCAGCCTTGCTGAGTTGATTGCAGGAGATAAAGGTGGGACTTGGGCCAGCAGCAATGACCAGAACCTGTGGGACAATGCCCAGGTGGGGAGCACTCAAGGAGGAAGGCCCTGACACGTGCGTAGGTCCCGTGAGCCGGTAGGGCAATGCCCGTCCACACCAGAGGACAGAGCTCCACAGACCCGGAGGTCACTTGGTTAAGAACATGTCCAAGAACGGAGGGGAAACTGCTAGTGGGCAGTTGGTGATGAACACTGGAATGCAAACAAATAAATGTCGGGGACGCAGGTTTTTAGAGATTCACTTTTAAGGCTAAGGAATAACAATTGAACAACTTACAGAAAAATAACACGTGCACAAATCTTGAAAATAAACAGGCGGAAACTACAGGAGACAATCAAGAAACACATCAAGAGAGAAAGCTCAATGGCACAAACTCCTGACAGGTCTATTGAGGTTGTTGTAAAGTGAGAATTTATGGCCATAAATTCCTCAGCATCTTTCAGAAGAGAAATTTCTTGAGTAGCACAGGCACACTGAGGTAGATTCTGTCTACCACTGACCTCAGCACCCACGTAAACATAGACTTGACCTGCAGATGAAGCCCCTGACTAAGATGGTCATCAGAACAGTTCCAAAGAGGACCAGCTGGCCGGGCGCGGTGGCGCACGCCTGTAATCCCAGCACTTTGGGAGGCCGAGGCAGGAGAATCGCGAGTTCAAAGCCAGCTTCAGCAATGGCGAGGCACTTAGCAACTCAGTGAGACCCTGTCTGTAAATAAAATACAATAAAAGGGCTGGGGATGTGGCCCAGTGGACGAGTGCCCCTGAGTTCAATCCCCAGTACCACAAAAAACAAAAAAAAAAAAAAAAACAAAGAGGCCCAGCTAGGGCCACACACTCCCCTGCCAATGAAGGAGGAGCTCATCAACCCATGGTGAAGACTGTGGAAGGTGGCCTCAGTTCTCCCGGAAAGCACCCAGCAGTGATGCACGGAAGCAGCTCTGTTTGCCTTGGCTCTCTCCACTCTGTCCTGAGCGTGTCCTCCTCCTGAGCCTCGCTTCACTTCCACGTGTAGTGAAGCCTCTGGCTTGGCTTTTCATGTCTGACGACATTTTCTTTCACGGGAACATCAGAACCCAGGCGCAGCTTCAGCTCCCCACACTCCTGTGACACATGGCCTGGTGCCGTGACTCGGATCGACAGCATCGAGGGCCAGGTGTGCCACCCCACCTCGTTCCCCTCCCAGCTCTGGCTGAGATGATGTCTCACTGGCCTCTGACATCTCGCCTTTGGCCTTGGGCTCCTCCATGTACACGTCCCTCTACCAGAACTCCATGGGTCACGCCCGTGCTCTGTCTTAAGACATCTTGTCGCCTTTGCTCAGCTGTGCATGCCAGTGACACGTCCATCACCAGTGACAGCGCGTCTCTTCTGGCTGGCAGGCGGACCTGCTCTCTCTGGCTTGGGGCACCTTTGTGAGCAGGGCCACTGCAGAGGCAAGGACAGCCTCTCCCCTGCGTGGCTGCTGCCTTGTGCCGTGCTCCTGGCCGTCTCCAGGACAGGGCCTCCGCCTTCTCCTGTCAGAGGCCGTATCCAGAGTCTGGAGGGCACTAAGTCCCCTCTTGGTCACCGTGGTCCCTGTTCTTTTATCACAGTGTCCATCCTGTTGTCATTTCCAGACTTGCTGTGTTTCTAGCACAGTGACGCCAAGACCTCTAACCCTCCGCTCTCCAGCACCAGGCCTGCGCTGCTCTTAAACTCCCGCACCAGAGGGTTAGCGGTCACTTCCCCAGGTCAGGTCAGTCCGCTGGCAGAAAGTTATCCTAGGTGTTTCTTGGTCAGATTACAAACTGGAGTGGCAGGGTTTAGCAGATAAGGTGTTAGTCATGGGACTTGGACAGGCATAGTAGGTCATGTCCTCAGGAGCCTCACAGGGACGCCTCCTGGCTCTGGTTTAGAATGGAATTTGTGGGAGAGCCCCTTCAGACATCCACGGCTCCAGGGCCTCAGTGCTGCTGGCCACGGGCCGTCTCTGGCTCCATTGTCTCGCAGATGGGAAATCAACCATCCCTATTGGCTACCACCCCATGAGGAGCCTCCTGAGGATCTGGGGAGATCCTTAAGAAGAAGAGATGAATTTTTTTTGTAATGTCACAGGGCATCAATATGAGTTAAGGGACAAAGAAAAAACAGCCCATAATACTCTTTCCCAATTAGATTCCTTTTGTAGAAAGGAAGGCAAATGGTCAGAGGTCCCCTGTGCACAGGCTCTCTTTCTACTAAGGGATCCAAAAGACTTGTGTGCTGTGTGTGGCGTTGATGACGCCCTTCTACCGGGATGAGTCAGGACACTGCTGGCCGAGGGACCCCAACCACACCGTCCTCCTCTCAGCAGTGTGCTTCCCACTCTGACCCGTCACATCCTAATTGTCCCACCGCTCCTCTGCTCCACCATTGCCCGTGGCTCCCAGTCCCTGCTGCCCTGGTTTGCCTCATCATAAGCCTGTCCCCACTGAGCCCATTACCAGGTCATGCCCATTTCAAGGGACAGAGGAGAATTTGGGCCAGAGTACAGGTGACTTTTTCTATGCATCCACCTGCAAAAGAGTGACTTTGGACCTCAGGCCAGGACCAAAAATTTACTCAAAATGATTCCAAGGGGGCCGGGACTATGGCTGAGCAGTAGAGTGCTTGTCTTCCATGCGTGAGGCCCTGAGTTCGATCCTTAGCACCACATAAATAAAATAAATGTATTGTGTCCACCTACAAGTAAAAAGATATTTTTAGAAAAATCGATCTAAGACCCAAATGTGGGAGTCATGAACATGCTTTTCAGAGGACGTGGAGACCTTAGAGCCCTCGGCTTTGACTAGGCAAGGTCAGGGAACAGTCCTCCAGGGCTGAGTCGACTGTGGAGTGACCCTCACACGGGTGTGATGCCTGGGGTTTTGGGCGATCACCCCACCCAGAAGCAGCAACCCAGCGAGGTGGCGGCGGCAATTAGAGCAGGTTCACCGCAAGGCACAGGAAAAGCCAGAGAAAGTGAGAGGCACCCCCAGAGCCACGCAGGCAGATCCCGGGGACCAACGTGCTCCCAGATGATTCTGTGGTGGGCTCTCGTCAGGGTGGGATGGTTTGAGGTGGCCTGCTCTTGGGCCTAGCACTCGCATAGCTTGCCCATTGGGGAATGTCCTAGGCCCACGATGTGTGAAAACTCAGGGCACAGGCCTGGTGTTGGGCCACTCTGTCCTTTCTGGCCAGACGCCACAGGGAGAAAGCCACGTAATGGTCAACTGGCCCTCAGAGCAGCTGCGGGCACATGCCGGCCTTGGGATACGATGTGTGCCCTTCATCTAGAGAGGAGTGTGATGGGCACCCTGCATGGAAGGTCGGGGGGGCCAGTGGTGCTGCCTTGGGGCTCCGAGTCTGGTTTCTCCCGCAGCGCCCCCACGGGGGAGGGGTGCACGTCCTCTCAGCATTGCATGATGGGTATTGAGTCCTCCTAGGCCGGTTGCTGGTCGGGGGCCCCTTTATAGCCTCCCGCTCTCTCGTCTCCCCTCTTCTCATTCCTGCTGGTCTCTAGCTACCCGCCCATACTAACAGAACCAAGGAACACACACAGTGGGCGCTATGCAAATTTAGGACTTTGGTACGTCAAAGGAATCTTCACAGGAAAGGAAATGGCAAGGCACGGGACGTGAGAACATATTCACAGGTCCCATATCTGAGAAGCTCATGTGACAATGACATAGGGAATGCTCTTATAACCCTGGCTCCTATAACAAAGCCCAGTGGAAACGGAGAATGGATTTGAATCGGCGTTTCTCCAGAAAAGGTCTAAAACGACCAAAACTCATGAACAGACACCGGACATCTTTGGTCACTAAGGAAATGCAAATCAAAGCCATGTGAAACACCCATTCCCACCCACTCAGGTGACTAGAATCAAGTCAGAGGATAGCACGGGCTGACAAGAGGGGCGGGTGGAGAAGTGACAGCCGTCACATACACAGGAAATGGTGCAGGAACAGGAACGGGTGTTCCTGCTCAGAACAAGGGAGCAGCTCAGCATTCATCCAACAGTGGAACAGAATCACCACGTGACCAGCAGCTGCACCCCACATCCACGCCCGGGAGATGAAAAGCTATGTTCACACAAACACTCACACACGAACGCCCGTGGTGACACTCAAAAGTACCAGTGGCCTTGACGTCCGCAACAGATGGCTCAGTGGGCAGAGTGTGTGCAGCCTGACACACACGAGAGAACAGTGTCCAGGCGTGGGAAGGAAGGGAGGTGTGGCACCCGCTGCAGCACACACCAACCTCCAACATGGCGCCAGGGGAGAGAAGCCAGTCTCAAGGGCCACATCTGCCATTGCAGGTGCGTGGGACGTCTTGAACCCACAATCCCCAAAGACGGGAGGCAGCTGAGGGGCTGCCAGGGTTGGGGGGCCACAGGGGGACGAGTGGTGACGGGTGTGACGGGCCTGCTGGGATTATGAGTTGCTCGGACTCAGACAGCGGTGATGGGTTTCCAGCCAGTGGATGATTTCATTTTGAAAGGCGACACTTATGGTACGCAAATGACATCTGTGTTTTCATCACCTCCTCGGAGAAGCCTCCTAGACACACTGTGCGAAGACCTTGCCCCCTCCCAGGACCCCCACCTGGGCTCCACAGGACCAGTCTCTCCCTGGGGTTCCCCTGCTCATTCACCCACAACGCCACTGCTGGTCAATCTCCCCACGTGGTAGGTAGGGTGTATGATGGCCCCGGAGCTGTCCTGTCTTCATCCCCAGAGCCTTGAATGTGTGACCAAAAAGGACTTTCCAGACGTGGTTCTGTTAAGGACCCCGAGACGAGCCATTCCCCTGGTATCGGGGTGATTCTGATGCAACCACAGGGATCCCCGTGAGAGTGGCGGGGAGGGAAGGGGGGACGGGAGGGATTATGTGAGGACAAGAGAAGAGGCAGAGGAGGGAAGATCCTGCACTGCTGGCTTGGAAGACAGAGGAGCAGCCACGAGCCCGGCGATGTCCACCCGGTAGAAGCCGGAAGCCACAGGAAACGTCCTCCTCTCCAGCTCCACTGAGCCCTTGATTCCAGCCCGTGAACTAGTGAAAAGAAGGACGGGAGTTCCATGCTTGAACCTGTCTCATCGAAAGCTAAGGGTTTGGTGTGGTTGTGTCTTTGCTGGGCAGGCAGGAGCAGCTCCCGGGAAGAGGAGGGAGGGGAGGGCCTGCGTCCCTGTCCCGCCCCTGCCTGAGTCTCTGTCCCTACCTCCGCCCATCAGAGGGCGCCTTTCCCCACTGCCCACCCCCACCTTCTAGCTCCTCCGTGAAGGGGAGTGGAGAGGCGGTCCCCACTCTTGCCAGCCGCGGTGCGCAGGTGACATTGCCTGTACTTACAGAGCGCAGGGGCGTCTCACCAGTGGAAAATGGGTCGTGGTCACAAAGTGACCCCACAGAGCCTTCAGATGTTAGCTGAGATGGCTCACGAGGACAGTCCCTGCAGGAAGCAAGGCTTTGTGAAGGCAGCCAACACATGGCCACAGGGACAGTGACCCCGTAAGACCCATGGGGTGGAGACACTGCTTCCGACTTGTGGTTTAGATGTGAGGTGTCCCCCAAAAGCTCATGTGTGAGACTGCAAGAATGTTTAGAGGTGAAATGATTGGGATGTGAGAACCTTAACATAATCAGTGCATCGAACCCTTGATAGGGATTAACCAAGTGGTAACTGTGGGCGGGGGGCGGGGAGGGTGACCGGAAGAGGGGAGTACCTGGGGTGTGCCTTTGGGGTTTATATTTGTCCTTGGTAAGAGGAGAAGTCTCTCTTTCTCTTCTTCCTGGTGTGATGTCCTGCCTCACCTCAGGCCCCGGGGAATGGAGACTGCTCTCTATGGACTGAGACTTCTGAAACCAGGAGCCCCAAATAAAATTTACCTCCTCTAAAATTGTCATTGTCAGGTCTTTTGGTCACAGCAGTGAAAAAGCTGACTACAACAAGACTGTACTGGAGATTTCAGAAAGGAAATGTCAAGTCATGAGCTCAGGTAAATTTTAGAATGGAGAGAGAGAGAGAGAGAGAGAGAGAGAGAACTATAAAGCACTAAAAAAAAAAAAAAAAAAAAAAAATGGCAGGGTGGGGCACAGAAAGACTGTACCGTGTTCCTAAAACTGTGTGTGACTTTTGTAGCCACAGGACAGCAGTGGCTGAAAATCAGACCACAAGTTTAATAGCAGGGGCTGCGGAATTACTTGGTGGGTTGCATTCAAAGTCCCTTGTGTGTAAGTCGGTCAATAGGAGGAGGAGCTGACATACAGAATTGGGACGTTTGTGCAAGGCCAGGTGACAGTGAGGGGCTATGGTTTGGATCAAGAGTTCCTGTGGGCACGCCGGAGTGTTCAGAGATGAAATCATGTGATTGTAAGGACTGTGACCTAATCAGCCCATCCCCGTTTGAATGGAGCAACAGGGTGGTAAGCAGGTAGTCGAGGCGTGATTGGAGGAGGCAGGTCACTGGGGGCGTGGCCTCAGAAATCATGTTCTGCTTCTATTCCTGACCTGATCTCTCTCGCTCCCTGGCTGCCAGGGCGGAGCAGCCTCCCCTGGGCCTCCCCCAGGATGTGCTGCCTCACTATGGGTCGGATGGCGTCGGCCGTCTGTGGATTGAGACTTCTGAAACCGCGAGCCCCAAATAAACTTTTTCTCCTCTGAGTTGTTCTTGTCAGGCATTTTGGTCACAAATAAATAAATAACACAGAGTGTCTTGACACCCCCCCCCCCATGTCCCTGAAATTCCCGCCTTGCCTGAGACCAGACTGTCCCTTTGTGCACACCTGCTGCTGAGGCGGGCGGGTAGGAATGGGTTCTGGGGTGTGGCACCCACAGTGCTGAGCCAGGCTGGTTACCAACATGCTCTCACCCCAGAGCTCTCGACGCGTGACGGCTCCCTACAAGCTCTGCAGTGTGTGACCTCACTGTGGCAAGGCTCCCAGCAGCACGAGGGCGGCCCTGAGGACCCAGCCCCCTCAGGTGGCTGCCCGAGAGCCTCCTGCTGCCTGGAGAATTCGCTCTTTTCTCTGGCCAACCCCTGGCCTCCTTTCTTAGAGCATTTATGAAAAGGGTTTCTAAAGGGCCTGCAGCTCCGACTGGTTTCTAACTCAAACGGGTCTCTCCCAGGGACCTGAGACCTTTCCTTTGAAATGTGACCCTCAGGGGGCAGAGGACTCCGGAGTCCTGAGGTGGATAACTGTCACCAGCGGCGCAGCCAGCCTAATCCATCCACGATGACCAAGCTCTGTGGCCTCTCGTGTGGCCAGGGGCCACCGTGCAGCTTTATTAAGGCGGGGGGCGAGGAGGCGTGGGCTGGGGGTTGCTTGCAGGCGGAGGAGGGTGGCCAGGGTCCTCAGCTCCATCCTCCTGATGGTCTGCAGCCCACCCCCCTGCTCTAGGCCTCTCTGGGCAGCTCACAGGCTTCTGCAGACCCAGAGAGAGACAAGGGGCAGGGACGGGCGGTCACCACCTCACAGGAGGAAGGAAACCCAAAGGTCGGTCCCCTGGTGAATGGAGATCACAGGTGAGGGGAGGAGAAAGGCGAGCCCCTCTTACCAAGGTGGGGAGGGGCGATGATTTTGTCTAGCCCTTTGTCTTTCACAAACTTCTCAAAGACACTCAGGGCCTCTGGGTCTTCCTCCAGGGTGCGGCCTGCGGGGCAGAAGGAGTGAGGCGGGTGTGGAAGGCGGGTGCTCCGTCCACTGGGGCCTGAGGAAAGGGGCTTAGGGACCTGGAGGGCCTTGTCTCTCCAGTCTAGATACTGACGTCTCTCCAGGGGCTTCCAGTCACTGGGAGGACTCAAACCTGCTGTGCCAGGGTTCCAGGGACTTGGATGGAACCTCCCAGCCCAAACCTCCTGAGAAGGGCCAGCCAGTGGGAGCCTCCAGGCAAGAACCGCTTCTGCATCTTCTTTGGGGCTGGACACGGGGGCCTCTGAGCTTTGCCAGGGGATTCCTGTCTCCAAAGTTTCCACAGGAAAGAGGTGCCACTGCCCCAACCCTGGCAAGCAGGGACAATGCAGAATTCCCTGCACAGGCACATGCCAGGCTCAGGGACACCTGTCCCTCCAAACCCCAGTGACTCCAGGAGAATCAGCACTGAGTTTGACCGCAGGGGGAGCAGAAGGAGGGAAGGGGTGGGGCCTACCTGTCAGTGACCCGTCTCCAGGAATCAGACCCCAGCCCCTCCTGAGCAGCACCCCATCTTCAAGCCTGACCCATAAAAGCCCATTCCTGCCCCACAAAGATTTCCATCCTTGAGGATTGTCCCCTGTGTGCCCTCCGCTCCTCCAGACCCCTGTCGTCCCCACCGCCCAGTCTCCTTGGCCCCAACCTCTCCTTGCAGACCTGGTCTCAGAGGCTGCACCCTGGGCCCCTCTAGACTAGCATTGTACACATCACCCCCAGTCCTGTCCTGGCACCCTGCCCGCACAGGGCACTGGGCATGGACAGGCACACTGCCTTCCTGCCCCTCTCCCTCCAGCTTCCACCCAGGGAGCCATTCCTAGGACTCTGGGACTCTCAGCAGAGAGGGATTTGTGAGCTCTCGCCTCTCTACTTCTAGCTCAGATCCTGTCCAAGACCGCACCCCACAAGCACCCCGTTTGGAGTGGAGGTTGTCCTGCAGTGGACCAGGGGAGAGGAGGGACATGTGAAATTCAGTCTAGAAGAGAGAGGTCGGAAGTGACCTGGGGGCACCTGGAGGGTCTGGGCAGCACCAAAGGCCCCTGAGATCCGTGCTTGTGGTCAGAGGGTGGGGCCGGCGGGCAGGTCTCCCTGTCCAGGTCTCCCTGCCGCTGCCAGAGCCCCACATAGCCACTGCGGGGCGCTATGGGTCTGAGTCTCCCGGGGGGTTGCGGGCAGAGGAGACCAGACAGTGGGTGCGGCATGCACAGGACAGGCAGGACAGGCAGGGACTGATGGACAGGAAGGGGAGGGGCCCGCTGCGGCTCCACGTGGGGGCGCTCCTGGGGGCCAAGCCCTGCAAAACTCTGGCGGAGACTAGAAAGGCTGCTGAGGGTAGCGATGGCGCCAAGGGTTAGTGGCCAGGGACAGGGTCTCCACCTGGGCACAACAGACCTCTAGGGAAGGGTCCTCACTGTGGGGGCGACCTGGCACAACAAGGTGGGGAGCAGGGCACCAGCCTCCACCCCAGGATGCGGGACCCCATCTCAGCCGTCACGAGGGTGACACATCTCCAGATGTTGCTCAGTGTCCCTGGGGACCAGTAGGCTCCAAACAGGCCCCTGGTCAGAGCACAACCACACCAACAGCTACTGGACAGAGAAGGAAAGGGTCAGGGCCAGGTGGCCCAAGAGCAGACATGGGCACATGGATTTGTGACATAAGATCTGAGGACGAGGGCTGGGGTTGTGGCTCAGCGGCAGAGCGCTCGCCTCGCACGTGCGCGGCCCGGGTTCGATCCTCAGCACCACGTAAACATAAATGCATTGCATTGTGTACAACTAAAGCAAATAAATAAATATTAAAAAAAAAAAAAAAAAAAAAAAGATCTGAGGACGAGAGGCCAAGATCCTACAAACCCCTCTCCCACCGAGAGGCCAGGAGTCCCAGGAATGGCTGCCCAGGTAGGAACTGCAGGGAGCTGGACAGGAAGGCAGTGCACCCCATCTGCCGGCACCCTGGAGACCCACACCCAGCTCCACGCGGTCGAGAGGCTGGGGCGCACCCATGAGCATCATCATCTGGTAGCTGGGTTGTGTCTTGCCCTTGAAGTAGGCAATGGCGTGATCCTTCCCCGGCAGGAAGTGGACAGAGATGGCGTGCCTCCACCCTGTGGGCAACACAAGCCTCTTGGCCTTCAGGCGTCTTTCTGCAGAGGCTGCTGAAAGACAGAGTGCGCGTCTGGCCACTTACAGGTGTGGAAGGTGCCTGGGGAGCCTGCTTCCAGGAGCAGCTGGAACAGAGTGCATCCGATGGGTTTCCTGGAACACAGATCCAAGCACAGTTCTCCCCTGGACTCCTGCCCCTCCTTCCCTGCCGCCACCCGCAGGCCCCCAGTGGTGAAGCCAGCCCCCTTCTCCTCCTGATGCAAGACACTCCACAGTCAGCCCGGGCTCTTCAACTCTGTGGCCAGAGTCCCCAGGAGACCCATCTTTAAGTCCCTGGCCCCTGGAGCCTGGACTTCCAAGGGTGCCCGGAATGGCCTCAGAGTGTCCCTTCTATAGGCAAGTAGGTCTCTTTGGGTGGCTGCAGCTGGTCAGGATCAGGATCCCAGAGGGAACACAGACCCCGGCAAGACCCCACCCAGTTCAGCTGGAGTCTCTGAAGTCATCTGAAGACTCCTATCCTAGTCCAGGGGATGAGGCCAGGAGGGCCCAGCAGGTCACAGCCCCCAGGACATGGCTTGCCATGGACCTCACATTCCCCCCGCCCACGAGCTCCTGGTGGCAACAGCAGGGAGAAACCTAGAGGGCTGCAGAGCCATAACCCACGCTCCGGTCAGGGTAGCCTGGTGCCCAGCGCACCCGGGCCTCTGCCCACCACGGAGGCAAGCTCCTGCCCTGGGTCCCCAAACGCTCCTCTAAACGCATCTCCCAGAGGAGAGGCCTGGCCTGGACACCAGCCTCGGCTCCCCACTGACGGCACAGCCCAGAGCAGGTCCCGAGGAGGCGGAGGCCGTGTCTGCAGAAGGTGCTCAGCGCCACCCCCGGCTCCTCCAGGAGCCAGTCACGCGGTGCTGCAGAGCAGGGTCACCCGAGCCCCTCAGAGACGCCCGCCCGCAGCGCGTGGGCAGTGCAGCCTGTGCTCAGCTCAGCGGCCCCATGAGCATCGTCGCCCTGGCTACCAAGGCGCCTGGCAGCGTCCCGAGACGACCCAAGAGGATGCCATTTCGCTGCTCGGGGATCAGCTGAGCTCAGGGACTAGGGGGCGGGGCGGGGAGAGGAAGGGCCACCTGCAGGGCACTCACATGAGGTTCATCCTGAACTCCAGCTTGTTGAACTTGTTTCTGACAAACCTGAAGGGAGGCAGCGGGTGGGTCTTCCTCTCCTCGGGAACAGGCAAGTCTCCTGCCCAGCGCACGATGTGCCAGTCTCCCAGAAGCTGGGGGAGGAGAGCCAGCCCTGAGCAGGCTGTAGGGGCAGGGGAGCCAGGGAAAGGGGTCCAGGTGGAGCTGACCTGCGGCAGAGGCAGGAGGGGTGGTTTTCTGCAGGCTAGGGCTGGAGGAAGCCTGGTCAAGGGCAACCCTTCTGTCAGCAGCAGGGGGCGCGCAGGCAGGCTGGGGCAGGGTCCCTCCAGGGTGACATATCTCCTGGGAGGGCCTCTGACCGGGGGCCATGCACAGGCCACCCAGAGGGGCCGAGAAAGTCACCTAAAGGACAAGGTGGAACTTCATTATTAGGGAGATGAGATAGGAGGACAGGGCAGGGGACAGAATGGATGGAGCTCGGAGAGTGACAGGGACAGATTGACCCTGCACCAACTAAGCATGGCTGCTCTAATGACCACGGTCACTGCCGCAGGTGACCAGCCCACAGTGCTGGTCTCTGCCGCCTTCCCTTGCTCGCCTGCTCCTCCAAGGACTGACTCCCCAAGTCCCCCAGAGGCCACAGGGCAGTCAGTCTGACCCGGGCCACAGGGACCCAACAGGGACAGGTCCTGAGCACTTGACCTCCAGCAGCCTCGGCACTGGCTCCTGCCTCCTCCTGGCTCTGGGTCTCACCCACCCTTGACCTCATCAGTCTCCGTCACCCAGGGCCTCAGGGCCGTGGGGAGGCCTGGGGCAAGCCAGATGGGCCCAGGGGTTCCACTCCTTGCTAGAGTGAGCAGGGACTCCTGGACACCAGCCTTGACCCCAGGACCTGTTTGGGACCCGTCAGTTTAGCTTCCAGGTCCAGGACACCAGGATAAGGGAGGCAGCCACCGGGCACCTTTGTCCATCAGAGGCTGGCCTGGGCTGGTGTGTGGCATCCCCAGAGCTCTAGATCTTGACATAAGACAAACCGGAGTTTTTTTTAAATCCGAAGTTCCTGGACAACCCACGGTGTCACAGAGGGTCACCTGAGCCTTTCACTGGGAGACAAAAGCCCTGAATGGAATCCTAGCTGCAGAACCAGAAGCTTCTCAGAAGCCCAGAAGCTGACAGCGGGAGGAAGAAGGTCCCTGGACAGTGGGGCTGGCACGACCCAGCCCAGGGACAGTCTGGGGAGGCCTCGCCATGCGGCCCTCAGCCTCTGGGGCCCTCACAGAAGGCAGGAAGGCACTCTGCTGTCCTCAGCACCCCTCCTGTGCCAGCAGAGGTCACCAAGGACACAGGACAGGGCACTGCAGAGGTGCACCTGGGCCTCCCCTAGCACACCAGTGCAGAGGCCTGACCTGGACACAAGGTCCCCCCACCCAGCCCCTCCCAGGGCTGTCACCTCCTGTGA
Source organism: Tamias sibiricus (assembly GCA_025594165.1). Lineage (NCBI taxonomy): Eukaryota > Metazoa > Chordata > Mammalia > Rodentia > Sciuridae > Tamias > Tamias sibiricus. The sequence continues at coordinate 219,006,309 of CM046657.1, read as the reverse complement.
GCTGGCAGGAGTCAGCAGAAACTTCTGGGCTCGCACCACAGAGAGCAGGCTCAGCCCCACGGTCAGCAGAGGCAGCTGCATGGTGCCCAGATCCCCTCTGCGGAGGCCACCATTTATCCCATGCCGGGCTGCCCCGGAGGCAGGACCCTGCCTGCCCCATGGCTCTGAGGCTCCCAAGCCGCAGGGCCAAGGGCGCTGTTTTGTTTGGACGGAGTGAAAGGAATGTGTTCATCTAATCTGTGTAATTAGCCAGTGTGACTGACGTCACGTGACCCGTCCTGAGGAGCCTGTCCGGAGGGGAAGTGGCCGCCTGGGACTTGGAGCCAGATGGCAGCAAGGCTCTGTGCCCTCCTTCCCTGGGAGCCTGGCCAGCCTTGGTCCCGATGCGCCCCGGGGGGTCCCCGCCCAGGCCCAGGCCCCCGTTCCCACCAAAAGCAGTTTCTGTGCCCCTTGTCCCACCTCAGACTCCAGCCCGGCCCCAGCCCCTCCCCAACACCCCCTGGCTACGCCATGGCGCCCGCGGCCCGGCCCCTGGGAGCCAAGGTGCTCTTTCCCTGAGCACCTGGAGACCTCGCTGCTCTCGCCCCGCCCCCGCTCCTGCCCCCTCAACCCCCGGCTCGGCCTCTGGAAGGCCCCCAAGCCCACTCCTCCCAGGGCCGCCCTCCCTGCTCCGGGCTCAGGGGACAGCCCCTGCCGTGTCCTGCCTGCTCTCTGGCCCACGCCTCTCATCTGCCCCGTTCTGCTCCCAGACCTGGCCGAGGTGCGACCGCGTCATCTCGCTCCTGTGCTCATGTACGGGCGTGCATGTGTGAGTGTGTGACACGTGTGTGTGTCTGTGAACGTGCACATGCTTGTGACAGCTGTGCCTGCGTGTGTGTCTCCACCTCTGCATGCATGTTCATGTCTAATGCTCGTGTCTGAGTGTGAGCATGTGCCTGGGTGTGCACACTTGTACGTTTGAGTGCACGTGTCTGTGCCGCTGCATGCACGCACACGCATGTGCATCTCTGTGTGAGTGTTCACAGATGTTCTAGGTGTCTGTATGTAAGTCTGTGTGGGTCTTCTGCCTTTTGCTAGATCATACTTTGGGATGGGTTTTGTCTTTTCTTTTTTTCTGTCCCTCCTCCTCCTCCTCCTCTTCTCCTCTTCTTCTTTAATATTTATTTGTTTTAGTTGTATGCAAATGCCTTTACTTTTAAATGGTGCTGAGGATCGAATCCGGGCCATGCAAGCGCTAGGCGAGTCATCTACCGCTGAGCCACAACCCCAGCCCCCTGTCCCTCTCTTTTTGTGATTGTCCTGTCTCTAAGTTTGTGCCTTAGCACAAACAGGTGACAGAGCCCTGGGGTTTCACAGTAAAAAAAAAAATAAAAGTACTTGTGGATATGCACACCCCATGACACCCTAGGAAGCAGATGGTAGCAATCCCCAGGGAGCGGGTGAGGAGAGCTGGAAGACCCCAAGAGGTACGGCTTGTCCAGGGTCACACTCCTGGTCGGGAGGGCAGGAATGAACCGACCTGGGGATGGCGAGGTGGGTGTGTTGGTGTCACTCTGGCCGGTTGTGCACACAGCACCGAACAGAACTTGGGTCCTAGCAGCCAGACACCTGCACCCCAGAGCCAGCCCAGCCAGACCACTGTCCCAGGCCCCAGAGAGAGCGGGATACGCTCCTGCCGTCTCCCGCTCTGAAGGCTCAGGCCCCGGGACATCTGAAAAAAGGGCCAAGGAGCCCTTGGTGACAAAAGTGGGGCAGAGGCCAACTCCTGCACCTGCTCCAGAGGAGCACCAGAGGAGCACCACAGCCCCCACGGGATTCTGTGCCACCTGTGGGGCTGGCGCCAGCCCTGCCCGCAGTGCCCAGCCAGACCCACCTGCTCCTCTGACGGCACCTCTCAGGCCCCGAGCTCTGCCCAGCGCCAGCCTCAGAGCCGTGCTTCCCTCCCCCGAGCAAAGTGTTCTTTTTGTTTTTCTTTCTCTTTTTAAAAAACTTTCCAGTGTGGGCTGGGGTCGTGGCTCAGCGGTAGAGCGCTCGCCTAGCACGTGCGCGGCCCGGGTTCGATCCTCAGCACCACGTACAAATAAACACGTTGTGTACAACTAAAGCAAAGAAATAAATATTAAAAAAAAAAAAAAAACTTTCCAGTGCTTAGTGTGTCGCTGTAAGCGCTGCTGTTGATGCGAGGTAACTGTCTGTCCACTTTTAGTCGCACAGCTCGGGCGCTCAGCGTCCACTCGCCGCACTGGGCAGCAACGGCACTGTCCCGCAGCAGGCTGGAGCCCCAGGCAGAGCACAGGGGACCTGGGGGAGGACACTTCCCGGCCACCCTGGAGGCAGTGAGAGAGGAACCCTGCTTGTGGGGGGAGACTGTCAGTGAAGAGACGGGGGGCCCAGAAGACAGGGACGCTGCTGGGGGCTGGGGCGGTGCCCTGAGGGTGAGGGACACAGGCTCTGCGTTCGAACAGGCCGGTGTTGTGGGAAAGGTGCTGCTGTTCGGGCACGGCCTCCCGCCTGTGAGACGACGCAGCAGCCTCCTGGGGAAGCGTGGAGACAGAGGACACGCCAGGGCACGTGGGCCCCACCCACACTGAGAGCCCAGCCGCCCCTGGACCCCAGAGGAGACCCCGCACGGGCGCAAGCACACAGGGAGCCTTCTTCTCAGCAGGAGCGCCTTCTCGGGTCCTGGTGGCGCTATGAAGCACTGTAGCTGCCTTCATTGTGACAAGAACCTTGAAGGGCCTGTCCTTGTGCCCCAAGAACAGGGCTGGTGCAGGAGCCCTGTTTGGGGATTGATTTGAATTGCGGTTGACTATGAGCCGTGGAGATTTGGGCTTTGTCGCCTCCCGTAGTCTCACGGGACTTGTTGCGGGATCTCGAGTGACTTGGCCAAAATTGCTGATCGGGTCAGCGCCATTTTTAGTGGTGTGTTTGGCGTGAGTTAGTCGTTGTTAGAACCAGAGAGAAAAGTTATCAGAATAAAAAGCTGTTTGTCTCCAGTTTGCTTCTGAAGTTTTTCCCGCGGCTCCGTTGCTCCAAGCGCTTCAGGCGGCAACAGGCTGGGGCAGAAGAAGCAGAGCAGCGGTGCCCACAGTGCAGGAGACTGACAGAGACTGCCCGGGCACCAGCTGGGAGGGGCCGGTCTTAGCTGGAGATGGAGACCAGCAGATGACCCGGATGGGGACAAGCCCCTTCCCTGAGCTCCTGGGGGGCCAGGCTGCTGCCCAGGCCCAGGCACAACTGCTCCTCTGGGAGGAACCTGCTGGCCCCCATCTCACAGAGCAGAAATCAGCCCGGGAAGGGAGGCCGTGGCCGGGCCCAGGTCTGGCTGCTGCAGGGGTGCGGCTCCCTCCGCCCGAGCCAGGGCCGCGTGCACCCCTAGACCTGGTGCCCCCGCAGGTCAGGACCCCAGGGCAGAGAGTAGGCATGCGGGAGGGTCTCCTTTGCCCCAAGGTGGTTGAGACCGTGGTGGTTCTCTTCAAGGACTGCCAAGCTTTTGTGCCAGGGCCGGGGCGGGCCACGAGCCATGAAGCCGAGCCCTACTGTGTGAGTGGCCTGGACACAGACCTGAAGACAGGCACAAACGAGACTCTCCCAGGACAGTGCCACTGTCCCCTGTGTTCAGTGGGCCCTGGGCCCTCTCAACCTGGAGCCTCAGTGGCCACCTTCCTGGTGAGGGGGCGTGGAGAGGGGAGAGGCCACCCCAGGTCACAGGGCAGCCCAGCATGGCTGCCAGGGAGGGAGAGAGACCCTGCTACTCATCACTGTGACACCTGACTGGAGAGAGACGCTTGTCAGGTGGCAGTGCCCGGGACCCTGATGTCACAGGCACAAGGACAAAGGGTCTGACGGCAGGTGTCCTGTGCTGCAGAAGCCAGCCAAGGACACCCCAGAGGACATGGGGTCAGAGCCAGCCAGGCCTGCCAAGCAGAAGGGACAGAGGGGACGGAAGCCAGAGCCAAGGGTAACAGTGGGTGGGCAACAGGGTGAGGTCACCAGGAACAGCGAGGATCACTTGTCCTGCCAGGGTCTTTGTCCCCACGTGGGCCACCCCACTGGGTCCTATGACCTTTCCAGGAGGGGGTGGCATGGACACCCCATTGCACGGATGGGGAAACTGAGGCCTTGGGAATGCGCTCCTTCTGAAGGAGCCTATAATCAAGGAGATAGCTAAAGATTGCGGTTAGCTGAGAGCCATAAAAGATGTTCTAGTTTCCACCTGATAGTAATACATTATCCAAAGAATCTTTGTATGCCCGTGAACACTGCGTGACGCACCTGTAAGCTCGAGCTGTAAGCACGTGTCCTTGTTAAAGCGATATGTATATAACTGGGTGAGGTTCGTTAGTGTGTGTGGGAAGAAGAAGAAGGTAGTGGTTGGAGTTAGAGCGTTTGGAGTGATTGCTGGAGCCGGAGAGAGAAGAAGAATAAAAGACCTTTTTTCATTTTCATCCTGCCTCCGAATTTTCCTGCGGCGTTCGTTGCTCCAAGGCGGTTTCCGCTTCAGTCAGCAACAAGTGGTGGCCCGTACGGGGAATTCGGCGGCAAGGTAAGAAAAAAGAAAATTTAAAAATATGGGAGCGAATATAACAAAAAGTTGGTTTATAAAAGCCACAAATGAAATTTTTGATAGCGAGAACTCAGAGGATAGTGAGAAAAGTGAACAAGAAAGCATATCCTCTGACTCAGTTGAGACCAGCAAGGACAGCAGTAATATAAATTCAAAAGTAAGAACTGCAAAAGCCATCAGAAGCTTAATAAAATTAGCTGAGGAGTATGTACTCTCCTTAGAAGCTGAAACTCAGGATACTAGTGAAAGTGATAATAGTAACAAGGAGCCAAACCATGACAGTACGGTCTCCTCCACTAAGCCAGTTAGGAATTATGAAGCTAGTAGTGAGGAGGAATCAAAAAGCGATTCAGGGAGCACAGTCTCCAATAAAAAGAACAAAAAGAAATTAAAAAAGAGAAAAGACCGTCAAATAGAGGAACCACTAGTGCCCTCTGCTCCTTCATGGATAGAATACCTAACAGAAACAATAAGGAGTATTGATCAGAATGTACGTGCCCTTGAGGTAGAAATTGGCGGCCTTTCTGAGCGCTTATACGCTCTCGAACAACATAGACCGCAGGAGCACCTAGAACTGCCAGTATTTCAAAATGAACAGGGACAAAGATATCACGAGTCCCTAGACTTTAAAACAATAAAGAATTTTAAAGAGGCGGTAATGACCTATGGGCCTCAAGCTCCGTTCACATTAAGTATGATAGAGTCACTTAACACCCTAACCTTAGCCCCCTCAGATTGGAAAAGTCTATGCAGAGCGGTACTAAGTGGGGGACAATACCTAATCTGGAAAACTCAATTCCAGGAACTTTGTTCAGAAATAGCAAAGAGAAATGCTGCAGCAGGTTTCCCTCAACGCAATATAGATATGCTCACAGGGGAGGGTCAGTTCGCCGAACTACAAAATCAGCTACAATACGATCCAGGTGTGTATGCCCAGATACACACTGCAGCTGTGAAAGCCTGGAAGACAATATCAGGCACAGGGGATCTGCAAGGCAGCCTATCAAAAGTTATACAAGGGCCTAACGAACCTTATGCTGATTTTGTAGATAGACTCTTAAAAACAACATCTAGAGTTTTTGGCGAAGTCGAACAAGCTATGCCTCTAGTTATCCAATTAGCGTACGAGAATGCTAATAAATATTGCCAGGATGCAATAAGGCCGTGGAGAAGTAAAAAAGACTTATCAATTTATATCAGACTGTGCAAAGACATTAACGAGGTGGTTATCACAGGCAACGTAGTTGCTGCAGTGATGAAAAATTCCTCCCCTCAAAATTCCCAAAGGTTTCAACCTAGAACAGGATATTCCAGACAAAAGTATTATAATCAACCAAGATATGCTAAGCAATATCCCCCAAGGGTAATAAGATCAAATTCATACCGTGCTCCAGGCCGATGCCCCAGGTGCAAAAAGGGTATACATTGGGCCAATCAATGCCATTCCAGATATGATATATATGGAAATGATTTATCAAGGATTTCAAAAAACGGGGCACGGGGCCCAATGCCCCGGGGCCCACAAATGTACGAGGCACTAGAGGAATGCGCACTAGAGGAGGAATGCCCTCAGATCCAAATGATTCCTCGTCACAATCCCTCCTACCCATTAACTCCCTTATCAGAGGGACAAGAGGAAGTGCAGGATTAGATCTCTGTTCTACTGCCCGGATGGTCCTGACACCTGAAATGGGGGTTCAGCTGATTCCTACGGGAATCAGGGGACCTCTCCCTTCAGGAACTGTGGGACTAATCCTTGGGCGTAGTTCCAAGAGTTTATTAGGCTTTAATGTTATACCAGGGGTTATTGATTCAGATTATAATGGAGAGATTAAAATAATGCTAAGTACACACAGGGGCATCATCTCCGTAAATCAAGGAGACAGAATCGCACAGCTGCTCCTCATTCCCAGTCTCCATAGTTCTTTTAAAATCATGCCACAAAATAGAAATAGCAGAGCATTCGGTTCCACTGGTTCAGGACCTATGGCTTTCTGGGTTCAGGATTGTTCACGGAGGCCAATGTGCAAATTAAAAATTCAAGGTATAGAGATGGAAGGGCTGATTGATACAGGAGCTGACTCTTCCATCATAAATCTACAACAATGGCCTAAGCACTGGCCTCTGCAGAAAGCCTCAACCAGTTTAAGAGGCTTGGGATATAGTAATACCCCAGCACAAAGTGCTGTAATCTTAAATTGGCAAGACAATAAAGGCCATACAGGAACATTCCAACCTTATGTTTTAAACAGCTTGCCAGTTACCCTATGGGGAAGAGATATCTTACATCAAATGGGGCTACACCTAGCAACCAAGCCTGCAGGTGTTAAGAATAAAAATCCTAATCATAATAAAAAAGGCAAAGGACATTTTTTTCTAGGGGCCACTGAGAAAACAATTTTAAAAATACCATGGCTCTCTAATAAGCCAGTTTGGGTCCCTCAGTGGCCCCTATCCAAAGAAAAATTGCAAGCGGCCCATCAATTAATTAAAGAACAATTAGAAGCAGGACACATAGAGCCTTCCACCTCTCCCTGGAATTCTCCCATATTTGTAATTAAGAAAAAATCGGGAAAATGGAGACTATTACAAGACCTAAGACAAATTAATAAAACAATGCAAATTATGGGACCTACCCAACCTGGACTTCCTAATCCTGTAGCTATTCCAAAAAACTATTACCTTATAACTCTTGATATAAAGGACTGTTTCTTTTCCATTCCCCTACATCCTCTGGATGCCCCCAGATTTGCTTTTTCAATTCCTTCTATCAATAATAATGGCCCTGATAAAAGATATCAATGGAAAGTATTGCCACAGGGAATGGCAAATAGCCCTACAATGTGCCAACTATATGTGGACAGAGCTATACAGCCCATTAAAAACAAATATCAAGACCTCATGTGTCTACACTACATGGACGATGTTTTATTAGCTCACCCTAATCAAAAAATCTTATTTAATATATTTAGTGAAATAACAAAAAATTTAAAAAAATATGGATTATATATAGCAGAAGAAAAAGTTCAAAGCAGATCACCTATACTATATTTAGGCTTTAAAATCATGGATACTTTTGTTAAACCCCAAAAAAATTCTAATAAGTAAAGAACATTTGACCACCCTCAATGATTTCCAAAAATTATTGGGAGACATTAATTGGCTTCGCCCTACACTAAGCCTCACTACTGGACAATTAAAACCTTTATTTGACATCCTTCACGGGAACCCTGATCCATCCTCACCTCGAACATTAACTCCTGAGGCCAGGAGAGCTCTAAAATTAGTAGAACAGGCCATTGAAAGATCCCATTGCGATAGATTTGATTTTGCACAACCACTAATATTGATTATTATTCCTTCACAATATACTCCAACAGGAGTATTTTGGCAACAGGGACCTTTATTATGGATACATTTGCCTGTCTCTCCTAAAAGTACAATTGAGTCTTATACCTCCATGGTGGCTAAACTTATTCTTCAAGGACTTAAAACCTCTACTAAAATATTTGGAATTCATCCCGCTACTATTATTACTCCTTATTCATCGTCACAGGTTGAATATTTGTGCTTCAATGATAATGATTGGGCTATAGCTAGATGCTCTACTTCTGCAAATTTTGACAATCATATTCCTAAATCTCCTATACTGTCCTTTTGTATCAATCATCCTATCATATTCCCACAGGTAATAAAAAATCAACCCATTCCTAAAGCATTTAATGTATTTACAGATGGCTCCTCTAACGGTACTGCTGCAGTAGTCACTCAAAATGAAAAAATGATTCATATCACTAATCAAAAATCAGCTCAATTAGTGGAACTCGAAGCTATAATAATAGCTCTGGAAAATTTTAAAGAACAGCCTATGAATATTTTTTCAGACAGCCACTATATTGTACATGCTGTCCCTAAATTGGAGCTAGCAGGTCCAATAGCACCACATACTCCAGCTTTTAAATTGTTTTCTCAAATCCAAAATCTCCTATGGCAACGAAAAGAACCTTTATTTATAGGTCACATAAGAGCTCACACTAATCTGCCTGGTCCTCTCCATGAAGGTAATCAAAAAGCTGATGCCCTCACTAAAACAATATTTATATTTACTACAGTACAACAAGCTACTTTATTTCATTCCCAGTTCCACGTTAACAGCACTACCTTAAGACAAAAATTTAAAATCACAAAAGAACAAGCTCGTAGAATTGTAAAAGAATGTCCATCTTGTGTAACACTTTTGCCCAATCCACATTATGGGGTTAACCCACAAGGTTTGATGCCCAATCATTTGTGGCAGATGGATGTCACACATGAGCCAAGTTTTGGAAAATTACGATTTATTCACATCACCATAGATACATGCTCAGGCATGATTTTTGCTTCTTTACATTCTGGAGAAAAAGTTAAAGATACTATATCTCATTGTCTGCAAGCTTTTGCTGCATTGGGCATCCCCAAAATGCTTAAAACAGATAATGGCCCTGCATATACATCCACATCCTTCAAACAATTTTGTACAAAGTTCAATATTATCCACAAAACAGGTATCGCTTATAATCCTCAGGGACAAGGAATAATTGAAAGAGCAAATCGGACACTTAAAAATATGTTACTAAAGCAAAAAGATGGAAACTGGAAAAATCCTAAGGACAGATTGGCAGTTGCCCTGTTTACCCTAAATTTCTTAACTTTAGATTCTAGTGGACATTCGGCTGGAGATAGACACTGGAACCCACACCAACAACATAAACCTTTGGTTTACTGGAAGGATGTTCTCTCAGGTACATGGAAGGGTCCAGACCCAGTATTAATTTGGGGGAGAGGATCTGTTTGTGTTTTTCCAAAGCACGAATCCTCTCCAATATGGATACCATCTAGATTGATAAAGCAGGTACAAAGTCAAAAGGATCAAGACGAAGTTATTGAGGAGTCTAGATTGAATAAACAAGTACAAAATCAAGAGGACCAAAATGAAGGTATGGAGTGATTCCCTTAAGAGTCCTCCATTAAATTTACAACTTAAATTTCATCTTCCCGGCCGGGACAAGAAGATCTCTCTTCAGTGTATACACAATTGTATTTTTTTCTTTTATATATGTCTTTATGTCTGTGCATTTGTCTAAATTTCATGTTAATGTGATGTCACAAATATATGTTTATATGTGTGTCTGTCTAGTGTGACGTCACAAATAATTAAGCGCTTAAAAAAAATAGGTAGATAGATATAGATCCAAATAACGTTAATTCATTTAAGCTTAGAATATTCTAATTAGATAATCAATAGATAGATAGATAGATAAATAGATATTCATATAAGTTCAGAATATTTTAATTAGATAATCAATTATAATGATAATCAATTTTGATTTATAGTTGTCTCCGGGACTTCTCTTCAGATGTGAATATGTTTAATGTTGTATAACCTGATATTTTGGTGTTCCGACAGAGGATCGTTTATTTGTTATTAACTTCATTTGTTTAATAGCTGATTAATTTGAATTATTTCAACAGGTATAGGATTGCTGTGTATATAGAGACTCGAGGATTCCAGCTAACAAATTATTTTTCCAAAGTGCCTTTAGCTTTTCTTTATCTTTAATGCAGTAAACACCCTCAGTTTCTCTTTGATTATTTATGAATGTGATATTTTGCCAGCTTATGTTTGTGGGAGCTTAAGCAGCAATGTGTGTGAGCAGAGATCAACTTTTATTTTCTACTCTAATAATTCTTTTTTTAGTTTGACAGCTCACCTTTTGATCTCAGTGCTGGAATAGCACTGCCTTTCCCTTAATAATGGATGCTTGAGTTTTTAGGTAGCGGGCCTGAAGATTTACCGGTGGAAATGTCTAGACATAAAAAAGACGGCTGATGCTACAACTGCAGAGACCACGGTCGCTGCAAGCATCCCTGCTGCTCAAGCATCAAACAACCTAACCAGCAGTGTGGCCTCTGCTCTGCATGCATGGGGCCTCTTGAATCTATGTGTTATAACTTATGGACATTTTGATTTTCCATTATTTTGGGACATTACGGGACAATGCCTTGCGGGTATTTGTCTAAGAGAACTCAGTGCGTTACTTGATGAAACTAAGGGCAGCTGATTGGCTTAAAGAACTTGATACGCTATGGAAACTTGGCTCGTCAGCAGTAGGCTTGCCGCCTTAAAGCCGCAGCATCTCCTAAAAATTGGACGGCTGTTAGTCAACACACAGTCGATCCTGAAGGGCTCTATTGGATGGCTGGTTAGCCTATGACGGGTAAGATCCCCAGAAGGGGACACCTAAGACATGGCACAGTCGCACGGGACAGTCTAATGTGGCCGGCATGTCAACCTAAGCCAGGAGTCAGGACAGCCTAGACTCCCATGACGGGTAAGAATGTCGGTTGCACATGGACGTCCTAGAACATCCCCTCTTTTAAAACTAAAAGGGGGAAATGAAGGAGCCTATAATCAAGGAGATAGCTAAAGATTGCGGTTAGCTGAGAGCCATAAAAGATGTTCCAGTTTCCACCTGATAGTAATACATTATCCAAAGAATCTTTGTATGCCCGTGAACACTGCGTGACGCACCTGTAAGCTCGAGCTGTAAGCACGTGTCCTTGTTAAAGCGATATGTATATAACTGGGTGAGGTTCGTTAGTGTGTGTGGGAAGAAGAAGAAGGTGGTGGTTGGAGTTAGAGCGTTTGGAGTGATTGCTGGAGCCGGAGAGAGAAGAAGAATAAAAGACCTTTTTTCATTTTCATCCTGCCTCCGAATTTTCCTGCGGCGTTCGTTGCTCCAAGGCGGTTTCCGCTTCAGTCAGCAACATCCTTCTGCCCCGCAGAGAGCAGAGCCAGCATTTGAACTCAGAGCCCATGGGTGCTGGGGGGCCTGCCTGGCAAGGAGGTGCCCCCAGCGGCCACAGGAGGGACTTGTGGTTCTGGACTTCCGTGACCCTCTGCTCCTGGGGCCCAGAGAGAAGCTCTGGCCAGCTGGCGTGCAGGCTGTTTCCAGGGCTGGGAGGAGGGAGGCCCAGGGCCTAGGCACGGGGGTGGCTCTGCCTCCCACCCCGAGCTCAGTGAAGGTTTCCGGGCTGGGAGGTTTTGGCCCCGAGAGGCAGCCGGACCTCCGGGGAGGACCCAGGGATGCCTCTGCAAGGGGCAGCACTTAGGAGGACCCCAAGTCAGCTTCCCATCTGTTAAGTGGGAAATAAGCGGGTGGCCTGATGGGCTTGGGGTGAATGACCTGAGGAGTGGTTTGTGGGACCCCCGTCCTGTGCCCACCTGCCAGCAGGTGGCTCCTCGGGCGGCCCCTGCTGCCCGGCCCAGGGTGCTCAGCAGGGTCTGAGGAGGAGAGAGGAGAATCCAGGACAGGAGCGCGCCGCAGGGGACGGGTCAGCGCAGGAAGCACAGACGGCCGCTCTGTGAGCCCCTGCAGGGCCTGCGCCCGCGCACCCTGTGGCCACACCCCAAAGAGCAGCGCGGGAGGTGGGGCTCGGCTCCCGGTGTCCTCTGCCCCTCACCCATCCCCCAGGCACCTGCTCGTCACCTGGTGGGCAATGTCCTGTGTTCCCGTGTGCCAGCAACGCGGCTTCCTCAGCCACCCTGCCCCGCCCAGGGCTGCCACACCGAGCTCACGCCCACGTGTGGCATAAAGGCTGGCCCTCAGGTTAGCAGGCATGATGGGCACCGGGAGCCAGCCGCTCATGGGAACAGGCTTGTCTTTGAAAGAAATCCAGGAAGAAAAGGGCCTGCCTGGCACTTCATCGTGAAAAATGAAATACTGATACGAAAAATAAACATGTTATATTTACCCAAATGCAGGTCACAACCCCAGGCATACGCAAATTCCAGGAAACAGCCAAGAACGAATCCGGCTTGAGCTGGGAATTGTGACACAATTTTATGACGAAATTGATAGCTTTTCGGCAAAAATCTTTTGGGGCCCCATTAGTGTCCCGAAGGGCTCTGGAAGCCTTGACGCTAGATCATTCTCCCGGGAAACCCCCGTCCTGCCGTCCTGGGCCCTTGCCTCTCTGTGGTTGCAGTGTGACTTAACCCAGCCAGGCTCTTCCAGCGGGTGGCTCTGCTTGTCACTCAGGAGGGTGGCTCTCCACCCGCCCCCAGCCCCACCCGCTCCTGTTTCTTCCCGCATTTGCCTCTTACCTGCAAACAACTTGCACTTTGACCTCGCCTGACTTTGTGTGGTCACATGCAAAGGACCCCTTTAAGATCGGCCTGTTGCCCCCATTTTGCATGGGAGGTCACTTCTGTCTAGAAGGTCCAGACAGCCTGCTCAAGTCACCCAACCAGCGCGTGAGAACACCATGGCCAGACATGTGACGCATGTGGCCCATGGTTCCAGGGAGCCGGAGCCAGGCTGTGGAGGAGAGAGAGGCAGGAGGAGGAGCCACAGCGAGGGCCGGGTGAGCAAGGCTGCGGGGACACCCAGCCTCAGCCTCCCTGGGGACCTCACCCCTGGAGGAGCTCTGTCCCCACAGGTGCCGTGTTGTCCCAGGGCTGTGATACCCTCACACTGGTGGCCGCCGCTGGCCTGCAGAAGAAGCTCCCAGGGGCCAGGAGAGCCCAGGGAGAGAGGGAGGACATGGAGTTCTGGGGAACAGCCTCCCCCAGCCTCCAGTGGGCTCCGGTGGGCCAAGGAGACGTGTACACGTCGTCAGCAGCATGGTCACCCCAGGTGTCCCCAGTCGAGGGCAGGACCCTTCGCGGGACCTTGCTTGCGGTCCTCTCTCTCCTCTGAAAGCAGCAGCTCCGTGTGCAGCACCCCCTTCAGCGTGCAGCCGGCTGTCCACGCAGGAGACCCCATCTTGCCTGGGAGGAGGCCAGGACCAGAGCCCCGTGTGTAAACCAGGAACCCAAAGGGGAGGGAGCAACGTCTCTGGGCCGCTCAGCCAGAGTGGTGCAGCCAGAGTTCCCGGCAATCCAGGGCCTGGGGAACTGTCCAGGAGCTTTGTATGGAAACCCCCAGCACAGCCAGGGGCCCCTACCCTCCGCCAGCTCAGCCAGGAGGGCACTAGGCCTGAGAGGTGCCCCTAGAGCCTGGCCAAACACAGAGCAGCAGACCGGGTGAGGTCACTGCCTGGCACAGCCAGCCTGGGGACCAGGGTGCAGTCGTCCACTGGCTGTCACCAGTGTGCACTGTGGGTGATTCATTTGCACAGGGGCTCTGAGGTGGCACTACAGCTCTCCAAAGCTCTGAGTGGGAAGTGGGGGTGCAAAGATCCCCCCTGGACAGTAAGTAGTAACAAGCCCTGGGGTTGAGGCCCACCCTGAAGGGCAAAACATCACCGGGGACAGCCGTGCAGCCAAGAGATTTATTCAACAGCCTTTGTGGCTGGTGGCAAAACTGGAGAAGAGGTGCTCTGGTCGAGGGTCGAAGAGGTGCTGGGAGAGGGGAGTCAGGGAGAAGGGAGTGTGCAAGCTCTGGTGGGAGAGGGGAGTCAGGGAGAGGGGAGTGTGCAAGCTCTGGACAGAAGGTGGGTGCTTGGTCGCACCGGCTGGGACCTCTGGAGCTATCAGCTAAAGCAGCTGCTGTCTGGCTGGAGGCTGGAGCTGTCGGCTGGGAGTGGCCGTCAGGCTGGAGGCGATGGGTCTGGAGCTGCCAGCTGGGGCAGCTGCCGTCGAGCTGATGTGTCTGAGTGGCTTCCTCCTCTCAGCAGTGACGAGCTGATGTGTGCATCTGTGTATCTCTGTGTGTGTGTTCTGAGTCTCTCGAACAGGGCCCTGTATAGGGATTTCTGGTGGGAGGTGCACAAGAGCAACCCCAACGCCATTGGCTCTTCGCCCCTAGAACAGGGTGACCTTTAAGCCTATTGGCTCTTGCCTGGGGAAAAGAAACATCCTGTCCTGGGAAGAAGCATCCTGCCGAGAATGAAACAAGGTTGCTTCTCTCAGGATGTGGAAAACTGGGGGGAGGGGAGGGTAGCCCATCTATCATACCCTCTGGCCCTAAGCTGTAAAGCTCCCCAGTCCCTAAACTACCCCCTCCCCCCCAACATGGAGAGTGCTAAACAAAGGTGTCAGAGGTCAAGAGGCAACTGCACCAGTGTCTGGGCTGTCTCAGCTTCCATCTCTGACACTGGCCATACCAGAAACACCTGGCCAGTGTCTCCTGTCCCCTGACCTGTCCCCTGGCCTTTCTTCCAGCCCTCTCTCCTCCCCCTCTGGGACACCATTCACATGTGACACAGTGTCCAGACACACACACACACACACACACACACACAGCAGTTCGCCCCACACTGGCCCTGCCTGGGAAGGCTCTCTCTAAGGTTTATTTTACTTAAAATCCTAGCCTACCCCACTAGTGTGGTTCATGGTCCTCCAGGGGCATTGATGGCAGTCTGGGGGCTTCATCTGACACCATCATTTTGAATGGCTTCAGTACGCTGGCTCTACCGGGGACAAGAAGTCCCCCTGCTGGACACTGTGGTGTCCCACGCAGGGCTCTGGGAGCTCTGGTCACGTCTGTCTCCTTCTTCTGGTCTCCAGAAGCAGTCGAGCTGGATCAGCGGGAAGGATGTGGGGTCCCACTCCTGAACTGCCACCTAGGCGCACCTGCCGCACTGCGGGGAGTTCCCTTTCCTCAGCCAGCGCAAGGGATTCTGATTTCAGGGGGTTGGGGGGAAGTTTCTGTGCCAGCCCTGGGGGGAGATCCAGGGGTCCTGAAGGATGAGTGGCGTTGGCGTAAGGAACAGGACGAGGACGCCTTCTCTTCGAGCAATCTCCAGAGAGAAAGCTAATCCTGCAGCCGAGCGTGGTGGCGCACGCCTGTAATCCCAGCACTTGGGAGGCTGAGGCAGGAGGATCGCGAGTTCAAAGCCAGCCTCAGCAATGGCAAGGCACTTAGCAACTCAGTGAGACCCTGTCTCTAATAAAATACAAAAAAGGGCTGGGGATGTGACCCAGTGGTCGAGTGCCCCTGAGTTCAATCCCCGGTACCAAAAAAAAAAAAAAAAAGCTAATCCTGCTTGCTCTGGGTCTTTATTTATATGCTTTTTTCTTTCATTATGGGTACAGAATCATTCTAACAAAATACGTCATTGATTTACAGTTTCCAGGTGTGTGTAATTCTCCCAGATTGTAACAGTTCCTTGTTTAACAGTTGCCAGACTACGTAACCAGATCCTATGTGTCCTAACCTATTGTTAATCTTTTTTTTAAATATTGATTTATTTACTTTAGTTGTACACAATGCAATGCATTTATATTTACGTGGTGCTGAGGATGGAACCCGGGCCGCGCACGTACAAGGCGAGCGCTCTGCCGCTGAGCCACAACCCCAGCCCTTATTGTTAATCTTTAACTTTAAATACACCGTCTTTATTTCTAATCTAAGGTTCCCATCTAAAAGTCCCCTTAAGTCTTATGCTTATGATAACCTAAAATTTATCAACTATAACCTAAAATCTATGATCTTAAAGCATCTAAAAAACCCATACACCTAAAGGCTTAGGAATCTGAAAATATTTCTAACATCATACTAAAAATATATCTTATAAAACTTATTTTAATTAGTGCCTACATTTATTTTCTCATGAAACTGGTTGAGCTGCTTTCTCAGAGAGTTTCTTTATTCTTTTGTTAAAGTGCACCAGGCCTTAAATCTTCGTAATCTTTGACTAAAAGGTAAGTTTTGTAAGTCAACCCAGTATGCCAACCCATTTGCCATCAATATTAATTATGTTTTCCATCCTCATCATAAATCCCTGTGTAAGGTAAAGGAGGGTCTGTTGGAGGATACCATAATTTTCCCTCAAACAAGTAGGCTATGTATGGTGGGCCCTGTACTGTGGGTAAAATAATTCTTTCTCTGTAATTAGGCCTTTGCAAGGGTTGTGGCCCTGAACAAAAGGCTCAGTAGGAATTATTAACTGAGGGACAAACAACTCCTGTTGCCCAAGTTTCTCCCAGAAATCTTGACCTGTAATTTTGTTTTTGTGAACTCTCAAGAAAACATTGTTGTTATTCATTTCTTTGGGAAACATTGCACACCTGTGGATATTTCTTAATTATGTTTTTTAGTCCCATTCTGGGAATATTCCTGCATGTCCAAACAACATGTTTTCTCCCTTGGAATTGGAAAATTTCTCATCATTCACATCATAAGTATCAATAATAAAGCTGGGCGCGGTGGCGCACGCCTGTAATCCAAGCACTTGGGAGGCTGAGGGAGGAGGATCGTGAGTTCAAAGCCAGCCTCAGCAATGGCGAGGCACTTAGCAACTCAGTGAGACCCTGTCTGTAATAAAATACAAAAAAGGGCTGGGGATGTGGCCCAGTGGTCGAGTGCCCCTGAGTTCAATCCCTGGTACCAAAAAAAAAAAAAAAAAAAAAAAAGTATCAATAATAAAATAACACATTATTAAATCAAATGGTTCCGGTTTCCTTGCGGCTGTATTCTCCATGCTGTGACCTTGTCAGACAGCAGGGGCTGGAACGCCTTCACCATTTCTGCAGTTTGGTAGGTGAGAGGTGACATCCAAATCACCGTCTCATGTCCTTGTCCTAAGGAGGAGAGAGGATGGATTCTCATCCTTCAGCCGTTTCAGGGTGTGGCCCCCGCCAGCCTCTGAGCCTGCGGACCCCGCCTCTCCTGGATGCTTCTGGGCTCTGGTGCTGGGGCTGTGGGCTGTGAACCTGTGCACTGACACCCACAGCCAGGGCTCCAGGAGAGGTGCTTGAAGGCAATGATCACCTCCTTTCATGGTAGGAAAACTGAGGGTTTTTTAAAAATATTTATTTATTTGCTTTAGTTGTATACAATGCATTTTTATTTTTATGTGGTGCTGAGGGTCGAACCCGGGCTGGGCACGTGGTAGGCAAGCGCTCTACCGCTGAGCCACAACCCCAGCCCCCGAAACTGAGGTTTTGCCCAAAGTCACTTAGCAATTTGGAGGCAGACCCCTGGGCACAGGAGTTGAAAGCTGAGGTCTGTGGTTGCTGCCCACCCTCAGGCAAAAATCAATGTCTCAGTCTCAACTGAGATCTGTAGAGACATCAGCTTGACACCAGGAGGCCTCGGGCTCTTGCTCCAAACAGAAGTGCCTCCTCAAGGCGAGGGTGGGGAGACCCACTTGCTGAGCTCCCAGGCCCGCCTGCACCCTGCCAAGACCCTCTGCCCAGTCCCCCAGCCAGGGAAGCTCTGCCTGCTCTTCACCTGGAGGTGAAGGCCTGGGCGTCCTGGTGCCCTGCTCACCCTAGGGTGTCATGGAGTCCCTTGCTGCTAGGAAGTGCTCTGACATCCCAGAGATGGGTCACTGTTGCCGCCTGAAGCGATGGCTGCTTGGAGCAATGAAGCCGCGGGAAGAAGTTCAGAGGCGAACTGGAAACAAACAGCCTTTTTATTCTGATAACTTTTCTCTCTGGCTCTAACAACGACTTTAACACGCACCACACACACCACCAAAAAATGGCGCAGACCCGATCAGCAATCTCGCTCAAGTCCCGCGAGATCTTGGGCCAAGTCCCGTGAGACTACGGAAGGCGGCAACAGCCAAACATCTCCTTGGCCCACAGTCAACCGCAATCTTAGCCATCTCCCCAAATGTTGGGACTCATGTCTGCCAAGGGGAAGGACTTTGGCTGCTTACCACGCCCTAGTAGGACGGGGCTAAGCAAAGGGGTGTGGCTATGACGTAGCGTGAGAGACCGAACCGCCCTGCTGGCTGATTGGCTAGTTCTAGGCCTATTTAAGTTCAGCACCTTGCCAATAAAGTTGAGTTTTGGCTTTCTTGCTTGCTATACAAAACTCCCTGGGTGTGGCGTGGTTTCTGTCCATCAGGCAGAGGAAGGCACTCAGCGTATGTTTGTCCTTAAGCCCATCCTCGCCGGGTAAGTTGTTTTCTTTCTGCGGGCAGAAAGAAAACCCCCTTTAGGGCCCAAAAGGGGGGTAGCTTAGAACTCGGCCCCATTCATAACTCAGCAGCCCCGGCACCCAAACAGGGCTCCTGCATTTCCCCCCTTTTGTTTTAAAAGAGGGGATGCTCTAGGATGTCTATGTGCAACCAACGTTCTTACCCGTCATCAGATAATCAAGGCTGTGCCCTTGACTCCTGTCTTAGGTTGATATGTCGGCCACATGAGACTGTCCCATGCGACTGTGCCTGTCTTAGGTTGTCCCCCTGTGGGGATCTTACCCGTCATTGGCTAACCAGCCATCCAATGGAGCCCTTTAGGATCGACTGTGTATGATGACTAACAGCCGTCCAGTTTGTGAGGAGATGGTGCGGCTTTAAGGCGACAAGCCTTTTGGTGACGAGCCAAATTGCATAGCATATCAAATTGTTTAAACAAATCAGCTGCCCTAAGTTCCATCAAGTAACACACTGAATTTTCTAGACAAATACCCGCAAGGCATTGTCCCGTAAAGTCCCAAACAATGACAGATCAAAATGTCCATTTGTTATAACACGTTGATGTAGGAGGCCCCATGCATGCAGAGCAGAGGCCACACTGCTGGTGAGGTTGTTTGATGCTTGAGCAGCAGGGAGGTCACAGTTGGGGACCAATTGTGGAGGGTCTGTGTGTGGTGGGGAGGCCAAGAACTGGCCTTGGAGCCAAGAGCCCAGGCCCTGCCACTAACCCAACCGGAGACTGTAGCCAGTGCCCGGAAAGGACGTCGCCCACTTCTCTCTCTAACCCACACCTCAGCCCTCTGGGACTGTCAGTGAGAAACAGACCACTCCAGCTCAGGACGGTTTCACCAAGGAACCGAGGGATGCGTCCCTGCATATGTCCATTTTCCAGGTGAAAATCTGAGGACCAGGGAGAGGAACAGCCACACAGGAAACCTGGATGGCGTGAACTGTCACAGCAGCTGTGTAAGCCAGCTTTCTGTTACTATAACAAATACCTGAAGTGATCAGCTCGTAAAGAGGGAAGGTTTCTTTGGCTCACAGTCACACTTGTGAAGGTTCTGCACGTAGTTGAGTGGCCCTGTTGCTTTCAGGCATGAGACAAGAAAGCTCTGCATGGTGGAGGAAGCCCACTCACCTCATGACTGGCTACAAGAGAGACGCCAGGAGAGGAAGGGGCTGGAGTCCCACAGTCCCTTCAACGGCATGCGCCAAACAACTGGAAGGCCTCCCCCAGGCCCCACCTCTCAAGTTCCCACCAGCTCCCCCTGCACCACAATGGGGGACAAGCCTCCAGCCCACGGGCCCTTGGGGACACTTCTCTAAACCACAGCCTCATGGGCCCCGCGTGCCCGCCTCCACAGGCCCCACCGGGGCTGGCCCTTTGCTGCTGGACTTGGACTTGTGCGTGACCTGCCCATCCAAGCAGCTGCTCCCAGCTGAGCTCAGGCCACACGCCTGTCACCTGCAGCCCCTCACTTAGCCCCCACTGCGGTCAGCTCCACGGGAACAGGGGCTGTGCGCGCTTGGTGCCATATTCCAGGCCCGCGGAGCAGCGCCTGGCACACAGGAGGCACCTGCTGTTTACTGAATAGACAGGTGAAGGACTTGGCGTGGCCCTCCCAGCAGCCCTGCGAGGGGGTGCTGTTGTCTTACAGACGAGACGCCTGAGACATGGAGCGTGCTTGGGCTCGCTCAGGCGCGCGTGCACACATGAGGCACCTGTGTGCTCTCCTGGGCCACAGTGGTGAGCCCTCACCCTTCCCCTGCCCCCACCCCAGCTCACGGCCTGAAGGAGCCCCAATTAGGGAGATGGCTATTGCGGTCAGCTGGAAGCCATAAGTTCCACCTGATAATAAGTATGTATGTGACGCACCTGTAAGTGCACGTGAGGCACCCGCAAAGCTAAAGGTATATAACCGGGTGAAAGCGGTCGGAGTCAGGAGAAGAATGAATTCATTCAGTCAGTCATGTGCAGTCGCTCGGTGGGTCAGAAGAAGAGTTCGGGTCGGAGAAGAAGAAAAGAATCAGAGCGGCCAGAACGTAGGCAGAGCGGTTACAGAAGAGAAACCAGATAGAAGAAGTAATTGCTGGTCAGAGTCAGGCCGAGGCTCCCGAGGAAGAAAGAAGAAGAAAGAAGCTCTAAAAGCTAAAAAGCTCTCTCTCTCTCTCTAAAGAAGAAATCTCTCTCTTTCAAACTCTTTCTCTTTCTCTCTAAGCTCTTTCTATCTCTAGAAGAAGAAAAATCTTTCTTTCTCTCTCTAAGCTCTCTCTAAGAAAGTAGAAGTAAAAGTAGTAGTATCTTTACTCTGCCTCCGAGAGTTTTCCTCCTGCGGCGTTGTGGCTGGCCATGACAGGCAGCTTACAACGGCCTAACAGGTGGGCCAGCATGGCACCGTAGTCACAGTGGAGGCCTTCATCTGGACCTCAGCTTCAGGGCCTGCCTCCTCCTCAAGACATTCAAGTAAGATTTAATAAGAGTTTTTATAAAGGTAGAGAGAGAGAGTGGGAACTGGCTGACACACCGAGACTCACTGCTGGGTTGGTCTCATTCTTCTTCTAGGTCCTGCTCTTGGATACCCCAGGTTCTGCCCAAGTCCCCAGATCGGTCCACTTGGGCGCTCCAACAAGATTCATGGCCCGTGCCCCTTGGGCACTTCCTCGTGCCTTCCTCTCCCTGCTAGTCATTGCTTGTTATGTCATTAAGGCACGGTCTCTTGGTCTCTCTTGCCTTCCGGGACCTTCCATCAGCCCTTCCAGGCCAGCTGTAGTCACTGTCTCCTCCTCTGGGATAGAGCATGAGGGGATGCAGACTGGACCAGAACAGGGTTGTGGCCCATAGGCGGTGTCTTCCTGCCTGCCAGGGACACAGGCCTAGGTGTGCCCTCTCTGGCACCTCTTTATTAGACAACAGTTACCAGGAAGGTGCCAGTGACGCCAAGGCAGACCAGGGAACTTCTCAAACCAAGAAAGGAAAGTGAATCAGGAGGCCCCACGCCAGGCCCAGCAGGCCCAGGCCCAGCAGGCCGAGGGGACCAGTATTTGCTGCTGAACTGGAAGGGTGGCTCCAGCGGGCACTCGCCAGCTCTGTGGCCATGCCAGGCACGGACACCTGCAGTCTGAGGAAACAGTCTTCAAGGGAAAGTATCAGGACACAGGCAACCCCACCCCTGAGGGGCCTGGGAGGCTGCGCCCAGGCACCAGGCACAACCTCCCAGTGTCCTCACCAAGGACCTCAGTTTCCACTCTTTCTCTGACTGGCTCCTGCCCCTTCCCACCTCCTTGTTGCCCCTTCTGCACCTCCCCTCCCTCAGGCACCCAGCAGAGGCCTTGGCCTCCCAAGCCCACACCTCCTTGTGCGTTGGACCCCAGGCGTGCGTTGGACCCCAGGCACACGTCGGAGGGCCCTTCCCCGAGGGCATGGGTGATCGATAGCAGCTCTTCCTGGGAGGGCCCTGCTACCGGCCAGGCCTTGGGAGGGAAGCATGGCCTGTCCCGTTTGGCAGAGAAGGAAATGGGGCTCCAGGAGATGCTGGGGCTACTGGTAGTCCCCGGCTGGGAGAGAAGCCAGGCTCGGAGGCCCTGAGCAAGGGAAGCCAATCCTAAACCACACTGTGAACTCCATCCAGCGGGCTCCCCATTTCCACGACTACCTGGAGACTCGCTCAACACCGTGAAGGTTCTCCGCAGAAATCTCTGCCTGTCACTGGATAGGGCCCCGAGGAGGTCCCCCAGAAGGGAGAAGGGAAACGCAACTCAGCCCTGGAGGGTTCTTGACTTACACCACAGAAAGGAATCTCGGGACGCTTCAAAAGAGGCACACAGATTCATTCAGAAGAGAAAGCAACAGAGAAAGAGGGGTGCTCAAAGACAGGAAGTGGGGTGCTTCAGAGCAAGAGGCCCTCTTGGGATCAGGAGCAGGTAGGCCAAAACTGGGATTGAACCCAGGGGCACTTCACCACTGAGCCACATTCCTGCTCCCCCCCCACACACACACACACCCCGTTTTTGAGACAGGGTTTCACTAAGTTGCTGAGGCTGGTCTCAAGCTTGCGATCCTGCCTCAGACCTGCACCAATGCGCTGGCACGGGCTCTTTTTAGAGGAAACTTTGTAAACAGTGAACCCAAGAAGTGGGCGGGTTGACTTCAGCCGGATGCGCCCAATTCTCTAAATCCTGGAGCGCAGGGCGGGCCACGTGATCGTCTTCTCTTGGGGATCCCTGGGCTGCCATCTAGCTTATAGACAACGTTCAGAATATGCCATAAGTCTCTAACAGTATCCACCCCCCCCCCCACACTTGGTTTTGTCTACTCTAAAGAAAACATGCAACCGGGCGCGGTGGCCCACGCCTGTGATCCCAGCACTTGGGAGGCTGAGGCTGGAGGATCGTGAGTTCAAAGCCAGCCTCAGCAATGGCGAGGCACTTAGCAACTCAGTGAGACCCTGTCTCTAAATAAAATACAAAAAAGGGCTGGGGATGTGACCCAGGGGTCGAGTGCCCCTGAGTTCAATCCCCGGTACCACAAAAAAAAAAAAAAAAAAAAAAAAAAAAAAAAAGAAAGAAAAAAGAAAAGAAAAAAAAAAAGAAGAAATGCACGCCGGGTGATGCGATCCTCCGGACTCAACACCAGGAGCCGTGAGCCTAGAACTTTTGGGGAGGAAACCAGGCTTGGGGACTGACGAAGGTGCTCCAGGAGCTTCTTTAAAGCTCCCGTTTCCTTCTCCCTTCCCGTTAGCCTCCTTTTTACCCGCCCTTGTGTCTTCCCTTCTACCCCTTGCTCTGGTGCACCCTGCCTCCCAGGAGGAGTCCCACACTCCGAGACGTCGCCCCAGCCCAGATTCCGGGGCTCAGACCCTCGCAGCTGGACACCGGGGGCCGCCCGCCTGCGACCGGTGGGCGGGGCGCGGGGTGGGGTCAGGGCTGCGGCCCGAGGGCGGGGCGCGCGGCCTCCGTCCCCTGCGG
The DNA here is from genome assembly GCA_025594165.1 of Tamias sibiricus. NCBI lineage: Eukaryota > Metazoa > Chordata > Mammalia > Rodentia > Sciuridae > Tamias > Tamias sibiricus. The sequence goes on along the minus strand of CM046657.1, from coordinate 218,982,920 downwards.
ACTCCGCGGCCCCAGCCCAGAGACTGCGCACCCGGCTTGCGCGCTGCTAGGCCCACTCCTTGGTTTCCGGACCGAGGTACGTCCCTGCGTCCATCCCGCGACTGGTACGGCCACAAGGAGTGAGTCTGCACCCCTCGGGGACGGTCGCGCTCGCACCTGCCCTACTCTACCCGACCCAGGCCCTCGCCGCGCGTGGGTGGAGGAGCGCGCAGAGCCCTGAGCCCTTCTGGCCAGCAGACGGGAGGTGCGCGCCGGCCCCAGCCTCCCGGGTCGGCACTCCAGGCTGGGGCAAGCAGAGCGGCCCCGAGACCTGGGCCCCGCCGTGGAGGCGAGGGCTTGGAGGAAGCCTTGCCGAAGCCCGGGTCGGAAAACGGAGGCCCCAGAGCGAAAGAGGGGGAGCGGGATTGCCAGAGCCCCTAGAGTGCGCAGAGGCCCAAACCCCCGAACCCCGACCCGGGATGTCTGACCTTGGCCCACCGCAGCGGAGTGCTTTACAGCCATCCCCGCGAGTCATACCCACCGGTGGTGCGTGCTGTCCCCAGCCCCTTCAGCCGAGAACCCTGAGGCTGTCCAAGGTCACCGAGCCAGCGAGGGCGGAAGCGCCTTCCAGTCGTCCCCTGGAAAACGAAGTCCCCCGCCCCTCCCGGAGGACAGCCTGCTGCCACCTCTTTCCCCAGGGGAATTCCAGCCACCTGCGTGCACAAACCTGGGGACTAGTTGTGTCCCTGCTGTGCTGGCGCCGGGCCGGTTCCAATAGTGCTGTTACCATGGAGAATCCTCTAAGCCCCGCCTTTGCGTCCCAACCCCTGGGAGGGCGAGCCTAGGTTCTGGGATGGAGAGAGGGAGTGAGACACCCAAGCTGCCCCAAAGGACCGACAGCTCCAGCTAAGCACCGAGCCCTGCCACCTGTCCGCCTCTGCCTGGCCAAGCTGGGCCGGGGTTTAGCTGAAGGAGGGGAGGCCTGGGCTCTGCATTGCTAGGACGGAGGGTCATGCAGAAAGGCAGAGGTGCAGAGTGGGTGCCCTGCCTTGGAATTCCTTTGCAAAGCATTCCTTTGCAGGTATTTCGGGGACCTCAGCATCTCAGGACCTCCAAGAGGCAGGCAGCCCTGGGAGGAAAGGGACCGTGTGGCCAAGGAGCCAGGGGTCTCTGAAGGTGGCCAGGCTCTGGCGCCACACCCCGTCATGCTCCGCTGGAGACCAGCCCTGGGCCTGGGGCTCTGCCTGCTGACAGGCACAAGCCTCTGGGCCCTGTGGTAAGTTACCCCATGGAGCCCACCCTCCCTGCCTCTGCATGTCAACCCCAAACCTTGACCACCTTAAGGTTTTCCAGGTTCCTCTACTGGCCCACCTCTGCCCCAGGCCCAGCCCCAGCCACACCTAATTAGTTTCAGTTTCTGAACTTTGCCTTGTAAGGTCCTCCCGCCTTTGTCCTGGGGTCTGCTCTGCCTAGACTGTCCTTCTACCCATGTTGGTGAGCAACTCCTGCTCGTGCTCCCAAGTCCACCCCCAGTCCCCTTCTGAGAAGCCCCTGGGGCTGCGCCTCACCCCACCGCCGGTGTGGGCAACTGGTCAGGCCCACGCAGCCCCAGGAATGGACAACTATGGGTGAACAGATAACTACACCAGGGCCCTTTGGTATCACGGGGAATTCCAGGAGGCCTTGTCCTAAAGACCAGCCAGGCTCTAGAATGATGGGGATCCCCCAAATGCACCACTGGGGTCTTCACTTCCAGCAACGTGCACCAAATGGGCATCTGCCTCAGAGGCAGAGCAGGTGAACAGGTGTTTTCCTCCCCAGGGCCTCTGTCCAGAGCTGGCCGCCCATCTCCTATGTCCCCTACTACCTCCCCTGCCCAGAGGTCTTGTAAGTATGGGGCTGGGAGAACTGGGGGCCCTGCAGGCTGCTCACATTTCCAGAGATACAAGTGTTTTTAGGGGCGTGTTGTCTGCAGTTTCCTGGTTCCTCAGCCTGTGGTTCTGCTAAACCGCTGTGGCGTTTAGGTGACGTGCGGGCTGCCGCAGATGTGGCCTGAGATTGCTGTGTGGGTCGGCACATCTCTGTGCCCCTGTGTGGTTTGGCCCTATACAGGTTGCACCGCTCTGAGTCTCACCTGCTGCTTCTGTAAGATGGGATGGGTGAGGTGCCCCTCCTGTGCCACCCGGAACCTGGCGTGTGGGGACATAGCCTGGCGTTGCCCTGGTGCAGAGCAGGTGGCAGACAGTGGGACTCGGCCTTGTCAGACAGTGCCATCTCAGGACTCGGCTCTTGTCACTTCAACATTTGGTATTCCATGTTTTTTTTTTTTTTTTTTTTTTTTGGGTACTTCAGGGGCAACAAATCAACTCTTGGGTCTCACTGACCATCTTCCCCATTTGCTGGGATTACAGGCGTGCGCCAATCTGCCTTTTTGACAGCTAAGAGTGAACACATGGGGTGAGACGACTCGAAGGGCGCCTGGGCCCCGGGGGCTTTTGCCTCCACGCTACAGGAAGGCCCCTCTGGACAGGTCGTCTAGTGCGCAGCGAGGCACGCTGCACTGTCATAGGCACAGATTGTAGTGAATCAGGGTGGGGGTCCACTTCTGTCGCTAATAACACACCTCCGCAGACTGGCCAGTTATAAAGAAGAGGCGTATTTTGGCTCATGGTTCTAGTCCAAGGGCAAAGGGCTGTATCAAGTGACAGCCTTCGTGTCGGCAGAGACAGGGATTGCACGTGCGTGCGCACCTCCTGGTCTCTCTCCCCCTTGTAAAGCCACCACCCAGATCACCTTACCCAACCCTGATGGCCTCCTAAGGCCAACTGCCGAACCCCACAGTGGACTCAGTGCCCAGCCTCTTCCTGCCTCCCACCAGGGGTTACACTTCAACACCCCAGCCCTACCCAGCCCTAGCAGCCGGGAAGCCGGGGAAACAGAAAGACGAAGAGGCGGCGAGCCCCCGGGGCCTGCCCCTCGCACCCTGCCTCAGGGGCCCTGCTGCGCACTGTCCACCTGCCAGGCTCCCATCACGCCTGGTTCCAAGCCAACGCTTGCTATTGACCACAGCTGTGGTGGCGTTTTGGCACTTGGTGCCCTGTCTTCCCAGAACTGACTTCCAGTGTGTCCCTACTGTTCTTGGTCACCGTCATTTTATCCCACCCACCCGGGGGCTGGGAGCCCCTCTCCCTTTCCCACCAGCTGTTGGGCACTGTTTCCTGGTGACCTGGGGGTCTGTGGTGAGAGCTACGGGCACGGCTCTCCACGGTGAAGGGAACTCACAGACGCTCCCCCATGGGCCAGCGGGTGCGACGGGCCCTCCACCCCTCTCCTCAGCTGGTTTTCCAGGACCACAGCACATCACACACACATATTCGCTGAGCCCAGGGAGCCCACCCTGTGTCACCCCCCTGCTAGTGCTGGGGACACCAGCTGTCGGGAGGAAAAGCGAGCCACCTTGCTGACTCCAGAGGTAGAAAGTGCTGTCTCTGGTTTAGATTCCATCTCCCTGATCACCCACAGGCCCTCTTCCCCCACATCTTCTCTGGTCGCTGCTGTGTTCTGACCTCATCCTTAGCACAGCAGGGCGGCCGCACCTTTTTCTCTTCAAGTGTCTTTTGGTTCTGTTGAATTGTTTTTGTGATAGATTGAAGTAGAAAATGTGTGTCTGTTTTAGTTCTTTTTTCATTTGGATTCCCTCACTTTTCATTTATGATCTTCAGAGGTTGAGAAATATGAAGTGTTTGGGGTTTTCTGTTTGTTTGTTTTGGTGCTGGGGTGGTGGAACCCAGGGCTTCACGCGTGCCAGGCAGGTACCCTGCCACTGAGCTGCACCCCCAGACCCAGGTCTTGTGTTCCTGAGTCCGAGGCTGCAGTGTGGCTGGTGCCTGTCTGTAATTGTGGAGAGAAGAAGAGGCCTGAAATGTGCTGTTGTAAGAAACTAGGGCAGGGGTCCAAAGGAATGCGCCGAGTGTGGAAATTTGTCAGCTTGAGACGAGAGACTCGGCTGGGCACGGTGGGACATGCCTCGATTGCCAGGTAGTCAGGAGGCTGAGGCAGGAGGACCCCAAGTGTGAGGCCAGCCTGGGCAACTTAGTGAGACCCTATCTCAAAATAAAATTTAAAAAGGACTGGGGTTGTAGCTCAGTGGTAGAGTGCTCCTGGGTTCAATCCCCACTACCAAAAAATAAAATAGAGACTAATCACAAAAGGGCAAAGACTGTGGTTCCACTTAAAAGAGGTCCCTGCCGTAGTCAGATTTATGAAGCAGAGTTAGAACAACGGTCACCAGTGAAATGGCGGTCCTTCTCCTGGGGGGACAGGCCATAGGGAGCTACTGTTCAACAAGTACCACATTCCTGTTTGGGGTGATGGAAAAATTCTAGACACATACAGTGGTTGTTTCGGTCAGCTTGTCGTTGCTGGGACTTAAAGGAGGGAAGACTTTATTTCAGCTCCTGGTTTCAGAGGTTTCAGTTCAGGGTCCATGTCCCACTGTCCCTGGGCCTGTGGCGTGGCAGGCCATTGTGGCCGGAGGACATGGCCGAGCAGAGGTGCTCCCTTCACAGGAGCCAGTGAGCAGAGAGCAGAGATGGTGGAGGACAAGAGATGCCCTCCAGGGCACACCCCAGGGACTCTCCCTCACCTGGGCCCACCTCCCACCGTCTCCACCACCTGCCAGTAAGGCCATGAGGCACGGATCCACCAACGGACCCCCCGTGGATGAGGTCAAGCCTGCAGGATCCCGCCCCTCCCGAGAGCCCCCCCCCAACACGGCTGCACTGGGGACCACGCCCTCAACACACGAGCCTTTGGGTAGCACAGTGACGTGGGCATGCTTAAGGCCACTGGACCGGATGCTTAGAAGCGGTTAAGATGGTGAATCTCATGTTCGTGAATTTTGCCGCACAAAAGGCAGCCACAGACTAGAGGCGGGGAGCTCAAGGGGGCCGGAACCGTCCTCTCGTGTGACCCCAGGACTGCCTCCTAACAGTCCACCTCAGGCCTCTTTGGAGCTTGCACTACCACCACGCTGCTTGCTGGGCAGCCTTGGGCAGGCCTCTCTCATCTCTGAGCCTCACTCCCACTCCCTGGGGCAGGTAGACGAGGGACCAGGAGCCCACGGAGTCTGGGGTCTGGCTCAGGTCCCACGGTCTGTTGGCACCAAGCCCAGTGGCCTGGCCCTGCAGCCCTGCCATGTCCTGTTATTTCTGCACTCAGTGTGACCTTTGCTGAAGTTGGTGGACACTGACCATGTGGCCTGCTGCCAAGAAGTGGCCAGGACACCTGGCCTCTCTGAGCGTCGGCCGAGTGCTGGGCATGTCCTTCCTCCTGTCTGGCTCTCGCGGCCACTCGGGTCAGGATGGCCGCCTGTTGTGCAGAGGAGGAGAGGCGCGAGTCTCAGCCACAGTGCCACGAGAGAGACCAGCCAGCCAGCCAGCCACGGAGACGCAGGATGGGCCCCTGTGCTGTGAGGGCCTGCCGGGCAGCTCTGCAACCCACAGGGCAGGCTGGACGCCCTGGCAGGAGCCAACACTGCCCTCTACAGGCGGACACGTCTTCTTCCTCAGTTCTAGCCTGGAGGTCCTTTGACTAGTGTGACCAGGCCCACCAGGTTACCCAGGATGAATTCCTTTATATAAAACCAGCCAAGAGCTGCTGCCGTGACACACGAACATGATCCCAGCTACCAGGGAGGCTGGGGCAGGAGGACAGCAAGACTGAGGCCGCACCAGGAGATTCAGTGAGACTCTGTCTCAAAATGAAAAGGGCTGGGGGTGTAGCTCAGTGGCAGAGGTTTAATCCCCAGTTTTAAAGAAACTGTCAAGCAACGCTGATTCTAATCTTATATACAAAATGCCTTCACCACAAGGCATCTGAAAAACTGCGCACCACAGCTTAGCCCAGGTGACACCCTTGGGCTGGGATTATACAGCTCACCCAGGGTCCCCTGTCCCTGGGCCTTTGTGGCTTCTCAACGCTGCCCAGTCCTGGCAGCCCATGTGGGTGAGAGCTTCAACAAAGGTCACAGGGGGGAGAAGGAAAAAAGGGAGCACCAGGGCTGCAGGCTCTGCCACCAAATGGCCAGGGGACCTGGGGCCAGACCCTGACCCACAGGCCTCCGTGCCCACCTCCGCAGTCCTGCCCTGTGCTGGGACCTTCCGGAGCGACTCAGTCAGCTTTGGGCACCAGGCTCTGTCCCACCCAGTGCTTGCTCCCCTGGCCCTGGACAGGCCGCGCTGTCGGAGCCCAGCCCTCGCAGAAGGGAGCTGCGGGGAGGCCCGCGGGCGCGTGGTGGGCCGCCCCTGCCCGCCAGGGACTAACAGCTCTCTCCTCTGCACAGCACCCTGAAGTTGCAGCACAAGGGGGAGGCGCCACTCCAGCCTGCGTCACAGTAAGGACTGTCCCCCCCACCCCCCAGTCCTCGCCCCAGGGCTGGGGCTGCCGCCCTCACACCGGCCCTTCTGGGTTGCAGGCCCCGGTACCCCCAGCCCAGGCTGCTGGAGCAGAGGTAGGAGGCGCAGAGCGCGCTGGCGTTGGTGGGGGCGGGCGACAGCACGGATGTGTAAGTGGGTGGAGGTGCCGATGTCTGGGTGACCTGGGCCCCGGTCCTGTCACTGGCTGCATGGCTTCGGGCAGGTCAGCCAACGGCTGGAGCTTCCTCTGTGCAGGGGGTCACAGTAGCCCCCGCCCCGTAGGCGACTGGAGGAGATGATACCAGGCACTGCCCTTGCTGCGGCCCTGGCTCCTCTAGAGCTGCTGGCTCCTGGTGCTCCCTGCCCTGCTGCGAGGTGGCTGTCACCATCCCCGCTTTCCACGTGGGGAAACTGAGGCCACGAGGCTGCTCGCATCACGCAGTGCAAGAGGCGGGTCGGGATGTGACCCGGGCTTCCACGTAGGGAGGCTGCAGCTCTGGTGCCTCCCCCGCTGCCAGGCCCACGCAGCTGCTGACGCTCACGCCCTGGCTGGCGCCCATCGTCTCCGAGGGAACCTTCAACCCGGAGCTGCTGCGGCACATCTACCAGCCGCTGAACCTGACCGTCGGAGTCACGGCGTTTGCCGTGGGGAAGTGAGTGGGGGTGCGTGGGGTGGGCGGGGTCTCCCTGAGCAGCCGGAGCTCAGGCGCAGGGGGAGCCACACAGCCCCTGGTGCCAAGCCCAGGAAGGGGCAGGGCAGAGTGTGCCAGGGCAGGCCTGCTGGGGCGAGGTGGGGTCTGGCGTGGAAGGTGAGGCGGGACAGCCCAGGCGAGGGGCAGCAGGCCCTCCCTGTTCCCGCTCTCCTCTCTTCTTGACCCTACCTGGCCTTTCCTTTAAGAACTACCACCTGGGACCCCGATGGGCCCTGAGGTCTATGGCACTGGCCATATGATGAATGGCCCCTGGGGGGTCAGGCCACTCTATCTGCTCCCTGCACCCAGCATCCGCCACCCGCGTGCCCTTAATTCTGCCACCTACTTGCTTCTCAGCTACTTTCTTCCTGCTTATCCTCAGTGGTCCCGCCTATAAAACGGGCATTCTTATAGGCATCTCTAAGAACACGACGAGAATCTCCGAGAACATTTCTTGGCACTTAGTAAGTGCACAATAAAAGTTAGTGTGTTTAGCCAGGCACGGTGGCACATGCCTGTAATCCCAGTGGCTCAGGAGGCCAAGGCAGGAGGCTCATGAGTTCAAAGTAGCCTCAGTGACTTAGCAAGACCCACAGCAATTTAACAAGACCTTGTATCAAAATAGAAAATGAAAAGGGCTGGAGATGTGGCTCAGCAGTAAAGTACCCTTGGGTTTAATCTCCAGTATCAAAAAATCATAAAACATAAAAATCCTGCAGGTGGGTTTTCAGGTTGGGGGTGCTCAGCTGAGTAGGACTGAGGGCATCTGACAGACCTGAGGGACCGCTGGAGGTGGCAGCCAGCAAGTGCACCCCAGCCTGGCAGCCCAAACCCTGTGGCCCGCATGAGGCCAGCACGTGGTGGGGACCAGGCAGTGGCCCTGCGGGGCACAGAGATGGCGGGGCTGTCGCCACCAGGTACACCCACTTTGTCCCGCACTTCCTGGACTCGGCCGAGGAGTTCTTCATGCGTGGCTACCGCGTGCACTACTACATCTTCACCCACGACCCTGCGGCCATTCCCAGGGTCCCACTGGGCCACGGCCGGCTCCTCAGCATCATCCCCGTCGGGCGCCACTCCCGCTGGGAGGAGATCTCCATTCGCCGGATGGAGGCCATCAGCCGGCACGTAGCCAAGAGGGCACACCAGGAGGTGGACTACCTCTTCTGCCTTGATGTGGACATGGTGTTCCGGAACCCATGGGGTCCTGAGACCCTGGGGGACCTTGTGGCTGCCATCCACCCGGGCTACTTCACTGCGTCCCGCCAGCAGTTCCCCTACGAGCGGAGGAGAGCTTCCACTGCCTTTGTGGCCGACAGCGAGGGGGACTTCTATTATGGTGGGGCGGTCTTTGGGGGACGAGTGGCCAGTGTATATGAACTTACCAGGGACTGCCACATGGCCATCCTGGCAGACAAAGCCAATGGCATCATGGCAGCCTGGCAAGAGGAGAGCCACCTGAACCGCCGCTTCATCTCACACAAGCCATCTAAGGTGCTGTCCCCGGAGTACATCTGGGATGACAGGAAGCCCCAGCCGCCCAGCCTGAAGCTGATCCGCTTTTCTACAGTGAACAAGGATACCAGCTGGTTGAGGAGCTGACAGCGGAGCTGGGGCCGCCAGGAATGGGGACCCAAAGCCCTGCAGCTACCTGCCCCGTCCATGCCTTAGATGGGAAGCAGGCCCGTCCTGCCTCCTCCCGGGCTACTGGGAGCATCCAGCTGGGGCGTGGGTGAGGAGAGGCGCTGTCCACGTCCCAGGGCAGTGCGCCCGTGGTCTTGCAGCGATCTGGCACAGGAAGAGCAAGACGAGAGGCTAGAAAAGGGGGCCAGGCAGGCCCAGGGGTCCCCACCCCCCCTCGAAGTGCCTGAATTCCTGCCAGGTCCCGCCATGTCGCTTATCGCCCTTGAAGTTGCAACTTAACACTCCTGCGTGAGAAGCGCCACAGTCCCCTTTCTCTGGCCGCCTGGGTACCGGGTACCGTGACGCCCCCTCAGCCACATGCAGCCAGTTCCTCATTTGGGACCCAAAGTCAGCCTCGGAAATGGACCTGGTCTCGGCTCCCACTGGGTCCCCGCAGACCCTGGTGAGCCACACTCTCGCGGACTAGCCGCCACCTCTGTGATAGTTTTCAATAAAGGGGCCCCTTGCCAGGCCCTAACCGGAGTGTTTACCTGCACACTGTTCCGTCAGACTCCGGGTCACACGGACAGGATGTCAAATGCCACCACCGGGGCACAGTTATTCCAGAAAATTGGGGCTCCAGCTGGCTGCTGCCACAGGCAGGAGTCATTCTCCTTCTCTGGGAAGCTGGGGAGAAGCGGGGGCCTATGAGGTCTGCCACACCCCTGCGTGGGCAGGGATTGGCGGAGTCCATCAGCAGGAGAACCCCACGGGCTCTGTCCCTGTCGCCCTCCTGCATCCACAGTCGCTGCAGCCCCAGGAAGCCCCTGGTGGGCCAGGGGCTTCAGGGCAGCGGTGCAGGCCAGGAGTAGAGGACTGCTCCAGCACGGACCCGGGGGGCCTGAGGCCCACAGCCATCTCTCTGCCCAGCCAGGCAGCGTGGGCTGGGCGTGGGCTGAGGGCTCGGGATGCCCACTTCCCTGGAAGCAGCAGCATCTTCTCCATGGAGGGAGGAGACACGGAGTAGGCTTGGGGCACACTGGCCACCCTAGAACAGTCAGGTGCTCTGTAACCTGCCCCCCGCCCCCTGAGCCCACTCTTCCTACATATGACCTGCAGTTTAGCCAGCAAGCAGGGACGGACCCCCAGAGTGCGGGCACATGGAGTCACCAGTGTGGAGTCACACACGGGTGGGACAGGACCAGAGTTGGGACAGGCCCTGGCTCTTCTGGTCAGAATGGACCATGGCCGCTCCGTCCCTGGGGGGAGCTCGCTCGGGCTGCCTGGGACGGGAGAGCTGTGAACAGGGCTGCGGCGGAAGAGCAGGCCCTGCCTTCCAGCCGCCTGTCGGAGCAGGAGGTGGCTCCCGGAGGTGAAGATGGGGAAGGCCTCGTGAGGAGGGGACCCTGGGCCTGGGCAGCATCAGCCTTGCAGGGGACATGCTGCTCCCAGCTCAGGCCAGCCCTGCTCTGGGTCCCTGCCCAGCCAGCGTGGTGCCAGCCAGACCTAGTTATGGCCTCCTCAACCTGGGCCTACGCCACTGCACACACGGGCCGACCGTAGTCCCGAGCATGGCCCTCAGACACGGCCTGAGTGACAGAACCCAAGTCCTGGAACCAAGCTACACACCTGGCTGCTTTCCAGAAAGGAGTGGGGCATAAGGAGGCCGGGGACCGCGTCCCAGTGGGGAGTCCTCGGTCCCCATCTGGCAGGATCAGATCTAAGCTTCCTGTAACTACAGGTGCCAGGTTTGCAGGACAGCACCGAGTTCTGTGGGCTCTGAAGCTTTTTAAATTGCAGAGGAAGCGCTTCAAAAAACAGACATTGCGAGTGTCTGAGGACCACTGCCACAGGGCCCCACAAGCTTATGCCTCCAGCCCTTCATGGCCAGCAGTCCCCTGTATCCCACCTTACAGTCCAACATCATCATTTGCCCCACAGGGCCTGTCCCACACACCTGTGGTCATCCTGCCCAAGATCAGGCCAGCACAACCCACCCCTGGACCAGTTCCCTGGGACCCACTCCTGGTACCACCTCCTCAGGGAAGCCTGCCTGGATTTGTGCTCCCCTCCAGAGTGGGCACTTTTCTGCTTCCCATTCGCCCTCCTCATCCTGGGTCGCCATTTTCAGTGGTATTATGCGCCCTCCCACCCCGTCTCCCAGGCAGTAATCTCTGAGAGGCCCCTGATATGCCATGGCCAGCTGGGTTTCCCCCGGAACCAGCACCCAGGAAGCTCTCCATGACCGTCTGCTGAATGCATTGGGGGGGGGGGCGCAGCTGAGCACTAGTTTAGGGCTCTGTCCTAGTGCCTGTGGGTGTTGGGCAGGCCCCTCCCCATCTCTGAGCCAAGGGGCAGGATTCAATAAGATTGTGGCTGGAAGGCCTCTGAGCACCCACCCTTCTTGGGCAGCTGCCTTGATGTGTTGCCAGCTCTGGGGCACCCTGGTTAGCAGGAGGACGCCACGGCAGGTGCTCCGAGTCCATCTGGGGTGGGTGATGTGCCCACTCAGTCCCTGCAGCTCTACAGGGCCACAGTTCCAAGGAAATTGCCTGGATGGGGTCCCCTGCCCCCTAATCTGCAGTGAGCCCTGGCTGAAATCGAAGCCCTGTGGATCTGGTCCAGACGTTGTCCCCAGTGGCACCCACACCCCATCTCCATCCTTCCTGGAGCTTTCCTCACCCAGGGGGGCTCCCCAGGCCTTTGCCCCTCGAGTCCCCATCAACGATGGACTCAGCCTGGGCTACAGGCCACCTTCTCAGCTCCTATGCAGGACTCAGCCTTGCGGCCCATTGCCCTGGGTTCAAACCCACACTGGACCTGCACAGCCCTGGGACAGGCAGGCTCCTGAGTGACTTCGTGACTTCTCAGAGCCTCAATTCCCTTGGTCAAAATGAGCCAGTGACAGCTCCCCATAAGGGTGTGTTGGAGTGAAGCAGGACACAAAGGCTGGACCCAGGAGGTCCCCTGCCTGGGATCCCTGACGCCAGACCAGGCCTGTCCTGGATGAGTGATGAAGAAGAGCGCCACTTCCCAATCCCCCGCCAGCGGCTGGTGAGGTCACTCAGAGCTGAGTGGCCCTGAGCGCTGGTGCACTGCCCATGTATAAAATGAGGCTCATGCCAAACTCGCCCCGGGGTTCCCTAGTAACAGTGAGCCCCACAGCAGCCCAGCACCAGTTGCAGGACCCCCTCCTCCCGGGTTCCCAATTGTCCCTCTTACATCTCCGGGGCAGGCTGGATCTAGTGGTGTCCCGAGAGGGATAGGGTGGGAAAACAGGAGGGAAGGGGGCTAGCTGACCTCCTCCCGCCAAGTCTCAAGTTCCCCTGACTCCAGCCATCCACCCGGCCGAGTCCTGCAGGTGGCACTGGGTACGTGCCTGACGTGGCGAGGGTGTATAATTGGCGACTCCCGGCTCTGCAGGAGCACCCAGCCCAGCTGGGGAGGAAGGACACGTGAGACCGGCCAATCCAGGCAAACGGTGCGTGACGCGTGCGCGCCGCGAGGCGGGGTCACGTGCGCGCGCCGCCCGCGGTCCCGCGCAGGCCCCGTGTGCGCGCCTGGCGGTGGACGCAAGGCCGGCCGCGCAGCGCGGGGTCCAGCCGCGTGCGCCCGAGGCAGGGCGGCCGAGCGCGCCCCCGAGCTCGCGCGGCGGGCCCGCGCCTCGCACCTGCGGCGGCCGGGGCGGGGCCGGGGCGGGGCCGCGCTGTCCCCGCCCACCCGGCCCGAGCCCCGGGAGCCCGGGCGGAACCGAGCGCGGGGCCCGAGCGGCCGGCAGCGCGGCAGGCGCAGACAATGGGAGCGGCGCTGGCGGCGGCGGCGACGGCCGCAGAGCCCCGGGCCCGGCGGGGACGCGAGGCCGCGCCATGAGCCCCGCAGCCGGACGCCCCCCTGCGCCGCGCGCGGGCCGAGGCGAGCGGCCTCTGCGAGCCCCGGGCCCCGCCCTGGGGCCGGCGATGAGCTGCCGAGGCTGAGGATGATGGTAGATTGCCAGGTGAGTCCGCGCCAGGCCGGCCGCCCGCGGGGGGAGGCGGCCGCAACCCCCGCCCACACCCCCGGGGGAGGGGGCCGGCGCCGCGTCCACGCAGAGCGCGCGCTTACGCAGTTCCGCGTCCACCGCTCCTGGTACAATTGGGAAACTGAGCCAGGAAAGAGGCAGGGGCTGGGGAGACCAGCCGGGGCACGCCAGGTGGCAGAGGCCAGCCGCGAAGGGAGGGTTCCTGCGTCCTGGGCCGCGGCTCAGCCCTCCCTTGGGGTTTGCTTGGGGAATGAGAGCCCCTAAAATCCTGGGAATCCCCTGCTCACCCACCCCTGTGCGGGCCCTTTACTCTGGAAATCCACGCGCACGCCCACCCACGCAGACTCCCTAGGTATCAGAAGGACAGGACACTGGTGAGGGTGACAAGGGAAAAGAAGGAAGAGGTTGGAGACTACCTTTAGGGGCAGGAGCAACATGCCAGGGACCCATTGCTTGGGAGGTGGGGACATACCCTGCTGATAGGCAGCCGGGTACTCAGGATTCCCCAGTATGCCCGGCAGGGGCCATTCTCAGGGCACCCTGGAGAGGACAGGGCCAGGGTCCTGTGTCCACTACTCTGGACACCTAGAATTAGGCTAAGCTGTCCTTCCCTGATGTGGAGGTGGCCACAGGGGAGGTCTTAGTTTCCCCTCTGAAAATTGGGGTGGTTGGCCTTTGTGACTCCAGGGGCCCCACAGACTCCCAGAAGTTTCTGGTGGCCTTAGTTCTCCATCAGTGACCCACTGTCCACCAAGACCCTTGGAAAATGCTTTGTCCTCCCTGGAGGTCCTTCTGAACAGAGGTAGACTGGAGACTTGGGGGACTGAGGACAGTGGGGGTCATGCAGAGTGTGGCCCGACACTGGACCATCATCTCAGGTCCAGAGAAGAGACTATCCCTGTTGGAGCCTGAGGTCCTCCTTTGCAAGTGGGCCAGGGTCACTGCCCTGGCTGGGTGAGGAGGCCTCCTGAGTGAGCGTGACACCCCGGGCCAGCAGAGGGACTGCTGAGGTCCTTCCTGTTCCTCTTGGAGCCTTGGGTCCTGCTCCTTTGCCCTCTGGGGCCTGGGAGAGCTGCTGCCTTGACAACATCCAAACAAAGGTGTGTGTTTTGTTTTCTGGGTTTCTTGCCTGGGGCTGCAGTGCTGGCGCTGGCCACCAGGGAGAAGCAGTGCCAGGGAAGCAAGTGGAGCCAGGAAAGAGCACCCAGGGTGGTGGTCTGTGTGCCCCGCCTCCCACCAAGGGACTCCATCACTAGCATCCCTGCCCACAGTGTGAGCTGCTCAGTGGTGGGGAGGGGCTCGGACCTCCTCTCACCTTTTCCCTAAGCACTGTGCCCAAGCACTCGCCCCAGGCAGGGTCCAGGTTGGTCCTGGATGTGACCCTTAAAGTGACCGCCATGGGACCTGCCCTGCGGGACCTGCCAGTGTGTGTATGAAGAGGCACAGAAGCTCTAGTTATCCCTGGCTGTGCAGCAGCATCCCCCTAACTCCCCTCTCACCATGCACCAGGTGTGTGGGATTAGGCGATGTCTCAGCCCAGCATGTCTCCTCCAGGCCTCTCAGGAGGCTGGGCCTGCAGCCTCCACCAAGGCTGGGCTGGAGGATCCACCTCTGAGCTCATTCCATGTTGGCAGGATCCAGTCTGGGCTGGATCCCCTGTATCCATTGTCTGGGACCCTCTGGAGGGGTCGTAACCTCTGTAGCATGCGTGGCATCAGCACTTGCTTGCCCAGAATGAGGGCAACAAGAGAAAACCAAGTCAGCCGGTTTTTTATGCATCTCGGAGGTGGCCTCACTTCACTTACTGAGTCGTGTTCAGAAAGCCTGAACACGACTAAACCCAGTGCACCTCAGGAGAGCAGATTACTAAAGGACTTGGTACCAGGAGGCAGTTGTCACTGGGAGCCTTGGTGGGGTCTGAGATGAAGACTTGGGTTTGAGCCTGAACATACTGGGGTCCCTGGGAGGCTTAGGCTGCAAGCTGTGGTACCCAGGTTTTGCTTGCTTCTCACCCACCTTGGGTGCAGACCAGGAAATGACTATGCCTGGAGCACAGCCCCAGAGCCAGGCTGTTGTGAGTTGCATTCTGTGCTGAGTCCTGCCCTCCTTGTGACTCTTCCACCTCTGAGTTTGTGCACTGGCCACAGGGGACTTCAGCCTGCCAGGTTTACGGGGGTCATCTCACCCACACCATCATTTCCCAGGGAAGCAGGTGTCAGAGTGACTCCCATTGTATGTGGGGCAGGGGGATGAGCAGGCCCTGAGAGGCACAGTAACTAGCCCAGGGTCACAGAACTGGTCACAGGGAGGGCAGGTGACCTGAATGACCTGCCTCCTGAGCCTTGGGGCAGGGGACGTGGAAACCCAGTGCTGGCTGGGTGCGCCAGTGCACCAGGTGGCTGTGGTGTCCAGAAGCCCCACCTTAGGCAGCCCCTCCTCGCCTGCCATCACGCTCCTATTTCCCTCCACCCTGTCACCATGGTCCCTTGATTTTTTGGACATCTGAAGATGACAGAGTCACAAAGGAATTCACGTATTCCGATGGTGCAGGTCTCCTGGCCCAGGCTACCAGAGGAGGCAATGAGAATTGTCCTGAAAGGCGTCAGGGCAGGGACAGGTGGCGTTCACCTGGGTGGGCGCAGAGAGAGCTTCTGCAAGGAGGCGCCCTGTGGTCAGGGTTGGCTCCTGGCCTGGTGTCTGTGAGTGCCCTCCAGCTGGTGATGAAGTGCCCACTCCGCTCAGCCCGGAGGCATGCCCCCGGCTCCGGAGGCCAGTGTGAGCTCAGGGCTGTGCTCTCTGAGGGCCCCGCGGAGGGTCCTTCCTGCTTCTTCCAACCTCCGGTGGCTGCTGGCAATCCTTAGCTCTAGGTCCTTGTCCTGTAAATGCGTCACTCCAGGTGTGGCTCCACGTGGCTGCCTCTGCGCGTGTGTCAAGTTTCCTGTTCCTGTGAGGACACCAGTTAGTGGCCCTCCCTAACAGTACGAATTCACGTTCACGCTATCTGCAAGGACCCTATTTCTAGAAGAGGTCTCTTTCACGGGTGCCAGGGGTCTTTTGGAGGGACAAAGTTCAAACCATAACAGGTCTTAGGAATGATTTAGCTCCTGAAGGTCCGTGGGGTTGGGGAAGCAGTGGGGGTCTGAGGATGGGGCAGAATCAGCCCCTGGCTAGGGGGCGTGGGGACCAGACTGGGGCCTGCTTTGGCCACTCCAGCAGCAGCACCAGCAGGTGGCGCTGTGACCTGTGTGGCCGCCCCAGCAGGCACTGGGCTGCTACAGACAAAGGTCCGGCTGGTAGCGCCCAGGAGGCAGCACCTCTCTGTGAAGGAGCTGAAGCACAGTCATTTCTTGGTGACACGTGCAGAAGGACATCAAGCCAGGAGGGGCCATGAGGTGGTGGCTGGGTGGCCACTTGGTGAGGGAGGCTGGGGTGGGGAAGGGTGGCTCCTGTGGCACAGAGGACCACTTACTGCTGAGCCAGTATCAGAGGCAGGAACAGAAAGGAAGGCGGGAGGGGCTGCACCAGGGCTGGGGCTCACGGGCCCGTTTCTGTGCACCTGCAAGCTGAGACGGCCCTTCTCGGCCTTTCCCGGGGCCCTGCGGCTACATGACACCCGAGGTTTCCAAGCAGCTCTCCTGTTACAGCAGAGCAGCCTCAGTCCCGGGTCTGGGGGCCCATGGAAGGGAGCCGCGGGCCAGGGGGGCCGTCCATGCAGGGCCTGCTGCTGCCCAGCGTGCCTGCTGCACCTGGTAGGGCTCAGCGTGATCCCAGACCAGTGGGATCTGAGGCGTGGCCTGGGCCCCCCACCGTGGCCAGGGCTCCCGCGCCCATCAGTGAGATGGGGCAGAGTGCCGCCCAGGAGTGGAGGCCACTTCTTGCCACCATCCCCTCTGCCCCTTCCGCATCTCAGCCCCTGGGCTGCTGGTCCTTGGGGGAATCCCCAGCAGCCTCCCGGCGGGGCTTCTGTGCGGAGCGCCTGGGCCGCTGGCTGCGGGGAGAGGCGCAAGAAGGAACGCAGGGAGGGTGTGGGGCGGCAGCAGCTCTGCCAGGAAGCTGCGGACTGGGAGTCTCCGGCGGGACCTGGGGCCAGCTGTGGCTCTGCCACCAGCAGCGTCGCAGGTCACAGTCCCACGCCAAGCAAGGAGCCGTGTTCTGCAGGGTCCTTCCCAGGCCCATCTGTGCCTCTGTCCTGGGCTCTGGAGGTGCCTGTCGTGACACCCCTCACACTGTCCCTGCACCTGGCCTTGTGCGTCTGCCTGGCCTTCTGAGACATGCCCATCTGGCATCTTGCTCCCGGTGGGGGCACCCAGGCACCCGAAGGGGAAGGGACTCCCACAGCTAGGTGGGAGCCTGTTTACAGACAAGCCCCATCCGGGCCCGGGCCAGGGCTGGGACCACATTCCTTCCAGTTCCAGTGGCTTCCAGTGGTCAGGGCTGGGCACAGGCGGGGCGGGGCTGGAGGCCCCCCAAGCTGGTGGTTAGCAGTGAATGCAGACAGACAGCCTGGGAGCCCCTCGTCCCCTCCCGTCCTAATGAAGGCCTCGCACTCTGCTCTCTGCATTTTCTCAGGGTTCTTGGGTTTTGAGCTTCAGAGTCTTCTAGGGCCAGGACTGGGCGGGGCCCTCAGGGAGTGGGGGTGAGCTTATGAGCCCTCTGTGTCCCTTCCCAGGGCCCCTAAGCTGGGGTGAGACAGTAGAGAGGAAAGGGTGTGGGAAGCATCGCCACACCCCCTAAAAATGACAAGCCCCAGAAGAGAGCGTTCCCATGGCAACCTGAAACAGTTGCTAGGCAACTTCAGGTCCCCAAAATACTTGCCTGCAGGAAGGCTCAGAGCTAGGGGCTTTCCAGTGGCCTGTGTGTGGCCCTGGTTCTGAGTTTGCTAGGTATTTCTCCTAGTTGGTCCACTGCCCGCCCCCGGATCCTTCCTGAGGGAAACCCCAGTTCTCTCCTGCTCCCCATCACCCCGCCTGCCAGCCTCCTGGCATTGGGCCAGTCCCCTAGCAATGGAGGCCATTTCCTGTGTACCTGAGTGACAGCTGATGGTGTGTCACCCATAGGGGGGCCAGTGCCAGCCGTTGGGGGGGCATGACGCTTTGCCCACCCCAGCCCTGGGCTCAGAACATTCAGTCACCCCTCGTAGTAAATGGGGGGCCAGTGCCAGCCGTTGGGGGGGCCATGATGGGCGCTTTGCCCACCCTGGGTGTCCGAGAAGCCCTGGGCTCCCAGCCCCTGGACATGGCAGAGAATGGCAGGGCAGGGCACCCGCAAACCTGGCTCAGGTGCAGCCTGCAGTAGGGGTCTGTGGTTCTGGGGCAGAGCCAGCCTTGAGAATGACCCTCGAGTGTCCCTTCTCCAGAAGACTGGCCTCAGTGTCCCCATCTGTGTCCCATCTTTCTTTACTCTAAGCCTCCTAAGAAAGTAGAAGTAAAAGTAGTAAAAAGCTCTGCTGGGGAGTTTTTACCTTTACGGGATGGGAGGGTGGGGGGCCAGGGAAAAGCTGGCCATCCTCTGCCCATGCCCTCCGCCTTGCCCAGTCCATCTTGAGCAGTAGTGCATGACCAGGCCCTCGGGTGAGTGCTGTGCCAGTTAGCCACAGGGCTTCCTTATGGGCACCTTCTCAAAAAGGGCTCAAATATATCCACCCTTTCAAAAATAAAAGGTGAAAAGCTAGGGCCCCTGGTGTGTTCCACCTGATAAGCCCAGCTTGTGCTTCTTACTGGGTGTCCGAGAAGGCGGTCTCTGCACGGCTCCCGAGGAAGACAGAAGACAGAAGACAGAAGAAGGAAGAAAGAAGAGAGAAGAAAGAAGCCTGTGTGTCCTCACTCCCAGCCCCTGTCCAGGTAGCTTACACCTGTCCTTTCCCCCCTGTCCAGGAGGGAAGTGCGGCTCTGCCTGCCTGAGGGGTCAGGAGGCCTGGCCCCTGGGCCCCCGCCTGTGTGCTGGGGGGCTGCCTGAGGACCCGTGTCCACGGGAGGGAGCACGGCCTGTAGCCCCTGCCTGCTGGAAAGGGCCCACGGCCGAGGGAGGAGAGAGGGCAGACTGGGGCAGGCCAGGGAGACGGACCTCCGAGAGGGAAGGCCAGCCCAGCTGCCCTCAGGCCTTCTCCCTGGGGATGGCAGTGAGGGGCGTGCCTGTCAGTACCCCTGGCACCCACAGGGGTTTCCCGGTGCCCTGGAGAGCCAGGATTCTAGTCTGACCTTAACTGGTCTCTGTGACCTTGGGCTATGACCTCAACTCTGAGCCTCACTGGACATGAGGCATGCCCAGCTCCAGAGTTCGGAGGCTCTGGTGTCCCCATCTCTTCTGTCTGTGCCAGTGCCAGGGGCACGTGTGACCATTGGGGTACCAGGGAGATCTCCAGGTAGGCACAGGAGCAGGTTGAGGCTCGCAGATGGTGGCCCAGGAGCGGAGTGCCCCCTGTTCATGCTGGATGTCCCCAGAGCACTCAGGCCACATGGCGAGCCACAGCTAGGGTGGGACGAGATTGAGGGCACAGCCCTCACCCACCCGCTGCACCAGTTGGCCTCCTGGCCCTGCCTGGTAGATGCATCGTCACCTGCACAGCTGCTCAGACCCCAGCCCTGCTGAGGATGCATGGGTGGGCTCCACCACAGGCTGGGGGGTGTCCCTCCTCCTGTTCTCCGTTCCTCTCTCTGGGCTGGGATCCAGAATCGGTTCCCCTGGGGAGGGCACCAGGCCTCTTCTGTCTCCCTACCCCCCCAGTTGACAACACACTCACCCCCATACCAGCAGTGCAAAAGTGCACAGCACCGTGAGCGCCCCGCACCCAGGGAGCAGGCGTGCTGTGCTCGGCCAGGCTGGGCGTGCCAGGCTGGTGTGCCAGGCTGGGTGTGCTTCTCAGCCTCAGCACAGAGGAAGGAGCCTGGGAAGGGAGGCAGGAGAAGGCAGGACAACCCAGGCAAGTCTTGTCACACGCCGTCCCCTCCAAGTTAATAGAAAACATTTAACCTAAGCCATATTTAAAAAAAACTGGAAATGCTTCAAGTAACCAAAGACACAGCCTCGAGGCCACTTTGACAGCTTTGTGGTTGGCCTGTCCTAGGTGACGACCGCCTCCAGACATCACCGGCGGGTCCCAGGTGTGCGCCTCCCACCTCTGTGTACCAAGCACTGTGGGGAGGGGGGCTGTGTCCAGTTGGAGGACCCTTGGCCAGTGAGCGGCCCTGAGTCCAGGAGCTCCCCTCCATCCATCCACAGAGGACTCCACCTGGCTAAGGCATCTTAGTCCCAAGAGTCGTGCCCTTTTCCTGTAAATGTCAAACTCAGACTGGAATGGTGGGAATGTGGGCTGGGGGCTAAGCCCTTGGGGCTGCCACCACCTGAATCCATTCCAAAGAGATTCTTGCTGCCACCCACCCACGTGGAACTGTGGCCCAGCCCTGATTATCTCAATCATCTGTCACCTGTGTGGCGGGAACTGCAGTCCCCAAGGGGTCTGGGCTGTCGGGAGGTCAAGGGGGAGGAGGGGTAGCAGGAGCCCCAGCACCTCACCTGCAGGCTCCTGGATGTGGAAGTGTGTGGCCTTCCTAAGGCACCTGCAGGCCCTCCACGGGTACAAGGATGTCTGTCCCCCACACCCAAGGCAGGCA
The DNA here is from genome assembly GCA_025594165.1 of Tamias sibiricus. NCBI lineage: Eukaryota > Metazoa > Chordata > Mammalia > Rodentia > Sciuridae > Tamias > Tamias sibiricus. The sequence continues at coordinate 218,962,582 of CM046657.1, read as the reverse complement.
GCCACTCTTGGGGACCTGGGTGCAGGCAGGGGCACTTGCTGACCCTGAGTCGAATCCACGAGCGTTTTCAGACAGACAGACAGACAGACAGATGCTGAGTGAATGGCTCAGGCTCTCTGGGGAGCCCCACCTGGATCCCTGCTTCTCCGAGACCTTCTGGTTGCCAGGATTGGAGTTCAGGGGTGAGGCAGCCCACCTACCTGAGGCCCTGTGTGGGCAGAGAGTGGAGGCAGAGGCAGGCGGGTCGTGCCCTTGGGAGGGCCGAGCTGGCAGCACCACCCCCTGCTCCTCAGAGCAGACGCTTGGAGGGCTTTGGTTTCCGAGAGGAGTCTCCTCCGCAGGAGCTGGGCCAGGCGGTCCTGGGAGAGCACGTGCCTCCTCCCCTCTCCACAGCCCTGCCAGGGGCCGGCGGTGGGCAGGCACAGCACTGGCTGCGGGCGCTGGGGGGGGGGGGGTCTGGGTCACTCATCCTTGTCTGGCAGATGCGCAGGGCAGGGTTGTACATCCGGGCCTCTTGGCCTGCAGGGCGGGCCGTGCCCCTCTCCGGCAATGGGCGTGAGGGGTGTGCACGTGGCGTGTGGCGTGCGTGTCTGTCCTGGGAGCATCTCCCTGCCTTTGGACGGCCATGCCTGTGTTTGAGAGACGTGTGCCAGGGTGGGCACATGCCTGGGTTCCGTGCGCTGTAGGTGGCTAAGGAAGCACGCGTGTGAAGGGACGAGTGTGGCTGCATGTGGGTGCACCTGGCTGGGGCCTGGGGAGGGGGAGCCCACGATCCTGTGTGTGTGTGTGTGTGTGTGTGTGTGTGTGTGTGTGTGAGACTTTGCTTTTGCAAAGCACCAAGCCCAAGCCTTGGCCGCGGGGAGCCCTGACGTCTCGGCACTGCCCTCAGCTCCCGAGTGCCAGCTTTGTCACCTGGCCAGTCACTGTGCCCAGCTCCCGGGTTGTGGTGGTGAGAAAGTGGTTGGCACAGTGCCTGGGACACGCAGCCATCCTAATGCCAGACAGTGGCACAGAGACTGGGCAGCTCGGGGGCGTGCCAGGCAGGCAAGGGCACCTGGTGCATGCCACCCCTTGCTGGGCAGTCCAGGTGTGAGCTCTGCGGCCGACACCCTGGGGCCTCGCCTCCCAGGAGGCAGCTGGGGAAGGAGCAGGGTCCGGCCGGCGCGGAGAGCAGCTCTCGGCCTCGCGGCCCGGCACACCGCCACTTCCCGGCCCGGGGGTGTCCTTGCTGGAAGAGGACTGTGGGAAAGAGGGCAGTGGGCACCCGCCCCACCAACTCCCCGCAGCCAGCTGGAGTCCCAAGCCCTCTCCAGAGGCCAGGGCAGCTCAGGAGGTCCCCTTCTGAAAGGGTCGCCCTGCTTCCCAGGCCCAAGCAGAGGCTGGCGGCAACCCTGGGCACGCAGTGTCCCTGGCACAGCAGGCAGCTCCTGCACCACAAGGGCCTGTTTGTCCTCACTTCCCTGGCCCCAGAGCACTGGGTGACCAGGCTTGCTGGGCACGGGTGCCTGGCTGTGAGCTCAGCCCTGCACCCTCTGCCTAAGCCACGCGGCGGCGGAGACCCCTCCCCAAGAGTTGTTCCTGGCCAGGAATCTGAGAAAGGCCACCCCTGCCCTGAGCCAGGCAGGGCTGACCTGACCGCCTGCCTGCCCGCTGACATCCAGGGTAGGCTGGCTTCCGGGAACCTCTAGGCCCAGCTTCCCAGAAGGCCTGGCTTCTCCTCCGCCCATCTTCCCTGCAGGCTCTCCTGCCCCTGGCTCTCGGCCTGGCTCTGGAGGGGCCCTCAGTGGGGCTGGGTGGGCAGGCACTCAGCTCCCTCCAGCCTCACTCAGCCCGCAGTCTCCCCTGGTGACCTCACGGGAGGATTCTGAATATTCTGGAGTCCCGGCCTTCTGAGGCTGCGGGAGCCCTGGGACCACCGAGTCCACTTGTTGATGTGGGCATTTGGTCAGAGCCTGCTGTGTGCCAGGACCGGGCCAGGCAGCTGTACGTGGGGAAGCAGAGTCCCCAAGTCCCCACCCCTGCCCGTCCTAAAGAGGGAAAGGACACCCGGATTAGGACCAGCGCCCCTTCCTCTGGTGTGCCGTGTGGCGGGCTAATGCACTGGCCTGTCCGGTGGCCAAGCCCTCCCGAGGCTGGGTGTCGTGCTGGGCACTTGGGCACAGACAGGTGAACAGCACTCATGTGACTGCCCAGGGAGCCTAGCGCCCCTGTGGGTGACCGAGGCAGGAAAGGACCCCACGGCAGACGAGTCAGTTCTCAGAGTCCTCCTTGGCGCCCCGCCCTGCCGTCCCGCAGCTCACCGGGCCTGACTGAAGGTTGCAGCAGTCCCCTCCCTGTGCCGCGCCCTGCCCTGTTCTAGGCAGCCTCGCCTTCAAGTCTGTGTTTTACATATCACACCCCAGGGGCAGAGTGGTTTTCATCGATCTGATCTTGTTCCCCGATATACCCAGCCTTGGAACAGTGCCGACACCTAGTAGGTGCTCGATAATCCAGCCTTGGAACAGTGCCGACACCTAGTAGGTGCTCGGCAAATTCGTGCCACAACCATGGGAATAGTCGTCGTGCCCCGGGCGCTCCTTTGTCTTTAGATGGTGCAAGCTGCGAGTTCTGTTGCCAGGCCTGTCTACCCAAGTGAGTTGACAGTGCTGGTGACTAACATGGCAATCCCATGGTGCTGAGGTACTTCAGATGCGACTTGCGGGAGTTTCGTCCAGTTCTGAATTAAAAGTGAGAAGCCAGCCCTGCACAGTGCACGCCTGTAATCCCAGAGACTCGGGAGGCCGAGGCAGGAGGAGCCCAAATTTGAACCAGCCTGGGCAATTTAGCAAGACCCTGTTTTAAAATAAAAAGGGCTGGTGTGTGGCTCAGGAAAGCCCCTGGGTCCAGTCCCCAGGCCCAAAAATAAAGAGTGCACGTCCCTGATTCTCCTGAATGTTCCTGATTCTCCTGAACGTGTGGCACAAGCCAGGCCCTGTCCTAGGGGCTTCCCATCTGTCATTCATTTCGCTCTGCAGCCTGTTTGAGGCAGATTTGAGTCCCGTTTGTGGGCCAGGACCAAGGTTCAGCAAGGGACAGTAACCCATCCAGCCTCTGCCAATCTCACCCGACAAGTAGGTGAGCAGCTGGGGTTCAGACTTGAACCCCCAGCTGCTCCTGGGATTCCTCCCATTGGGCATTGGGACCCTCAGGGGCTTCCTGATGGGCAGGCCTGGTGTGGAGCAGGGGAGCTGCCCGTGCCCTTGGCACTGCTGGAAGCCGAGGGCTGGGCCCGGTGGCCTGGATCCTCGGAGCCCTGGCTTCTGGGCGAGCCACGTGACCAGTGGCTGGTAGAGGGGCCCGTGGGCAGGCAACCAGGGCAGGGGAGCCCTGTGGTGGGTGAGTCAGCCCGCGGTTGTGGTTCTGCCCAGAACAGGGCAACCCTCAGCTGCCAAAGTTAGCGCAGCCCCGTGTGGCCTTACCCTGCCTCCGCAGGTGTGTCCTGAGGTGGCACCATCCCCAGGGGACCCTGTTCTCCCCGGCCTACAGCAGGGGAAAGGGCCACCCCATTGAGGTGTGCGGCCTTCCACGGGTCACTCTGAGACTCTTCCCCCACCCTGCTGGCCCTCCGGTAAAGGAGGACCCTGAGATCCTCCCCCTACCCAGACCAGGCACCAGGAAGGTAAAATCACAGGCAGGGCAGATGGAAATGCCAGTTGCAAGACCAGGCAAGACCAGAAGCACTGCTCTGCTGTGTGACTCTGGGTGAGTTTTGTTGTCTCTGAGCTGCTGCCCCCAGGCCTGTCTGCGAAACCCACCTCAAGGTCCTGATGATAAATGTCATTCCCTCCAGCAGTGCCTCTGAGGAATGCTAAGCAACTGTGGCCCTGTTAGGCACCAGGGTGGAGGCAGCAGTGATCTGGGGTCCAGGAAGTCAGAGTCCTGCACCTGGGCCCCATGTCTTGCCCGAGCAGCACCCACAGCCCAGGACGGACACACTCTGCCTGTGCTGTGGGGGGCACGACTCTGGGGGGGGGGGTTGTTGTTTTGTTTTTGTGGTTCTGGGGATTGAACCCAGCCAGGTCCTCACACACACTAGGTAAGCACTGAACTGTACTTCCAGCCTTTTTTATTTGGTTTTTAGACAGGGTCTCACTAAGTTTTCCATGCTGGCCTTGAACTTGCCATCCTCCTTTCTCAGCCTCCCAAGAGGCTGGGATTACAGGCATGTGCCACGTTGCCCAGCTTACAAATCATTTGTGATCTTTAGCTCAGTGCAGAGTGGAGAGAAGAATAAAGGAAAATAAGCAACCTGGGGCCAGAGAGGCCTGGGCATACATCTGAACTTGGCACTGATATGCCAAGGCAAGTTGTTTGCCCTCTCTTGGGCCTCAGTGACTGTGGCTTCACTTGTGTGGCACATGGCTGTGTAGAGCAGTGCTTCGTCCTCACGGAGGTGCTAAAGGCAGGGCTCTGAGGATCCAAGGGCCTCAGAAGCTACTCTGCCTCCAAAGCTGACTGTGGGTAAGCGCTTGCCTTTGAGCTGCAGGGTGCAGAGCCCTGGTCCGCGGAGTCTAGCAGTCAGGGCCCAAGAGGCCTGGATGCACCCTGGGCCCAGTCCGGGGAGCCCAGCCCGGGGCTAGGTGTGTCTCCTGCACGGTGCAGCAGCCCCTCCATAGCAGAGCCAGCCTGGCCAGGAGTGTGTTGAGTGACTGCATGAAGGACCCGGTTCCCAGAAACCAGGGAGGGGGAGCTGGGTTAACCCAATGCAGGACCAAGTCAGGCCTAAGGCTGCAGGAAGAGGAGCCCAAAGCCGGGTCGAGGCCTCGCTGTCTGCTTCCTGGACAGGATGCCGTGCTGAGTAAACAGCTCTGCGAGGAGTCACCATTCCGGCTCTGAGTCACAGCTCCTAGCGACAGCCACAGAGTGTTTACAAACAAGGGCTCACACCGCCCAGGCCTGCCCCACCTGGAGAGGGGAGCAGAGCCCCTGCGGCAGCCGGCGGCCCCCAGGAAAGGCTGTGCCCGCGCACCCTGCGCCTGGGTCGCGTGGCCAGGGGTCTGGGCCTGTGGGGGCGCAGCCAGCTGGCGGTGGGCAGAGCACCTAGGCGACCTGGTAGCTGGCGAGGTGCGGAGGGGCGGGGCCGTCTCCACCGCTCAGGAGACCCAAGTGGAGGGTGCAGGGGGAGCTCCCCTGGCTGCCCCCGGCCCCCAGCCCCCCGCCGTCTCCGCGTCGTTCCAGGCAGTGACAGTGATGCGGCGCATCATGTGGCACCAGGCCGGCGGGGAACAAAGGGCCTGCTCTGCCCCTCGCTGGGGGAGGGGGCGGGCCCGCTGGCTCCTCCCCGCCGGCGCCACCTCCTCGCCTCTGGGAGCAGCTGCTGGCCCTGCCTCCCCGCTGGCTTCGCCTGACTCGGGCCCTGGGGCCGTCCCGGCCTTCCCGGAGCTCGTGTCTGCCGCCCCAGGGCGCCCTGCCTGCTGGGAAGGAGTCGCCGGGCGGGGAGGACGCAGGGCGTGGCCTGGGGAAGCCGGGCAGGTGGCTGTCCCTGGAGGTGTTCAGTAAACGCCTGGCGTCGGAGGCACCGGCGCAGCGCACGCGGAAGCAGCCTGGGCCCTCTTGGTCCCGCCCCGCCGCAGGCCTCTCTTAAGCCCAAACACATCCCCGCAGTAGGCACCCCTTTCCCGTCCCCTCCCCTCACCTTCCGCGCCACTGGGCCCAGAAGACCCACTTCACAGACAAACTGAGGCCGAGAGGAGGCCCTCGCCACCTCCTGCCTCGGGAAGCTCCCTGGCACCTGCAGCCCAGCCACACCCAGCCACGCCCACTGTGGTGCCAGACTGTTCAGTGCAGGCGAGAGGCTGAGGGTGAGGACAGCCCGGGCGCCGGGGAGCTGTTGGGTGCAGATCTGTGAGGCCTGCGGGGAGCTCAGCCCCTGGGGACTGGACCAGCGCCTGCAGGCCTGCCCACCCCGGCCTCCCTCTCCCAGGATGGGAGCATCCCTTCTTGTGTTGGCTTTTACATCAGCAGACACCTCGAGTCACCCACGGGGTGCAGGCCACTCTGCGCACAGGGAGACCCCAGCTGCACCAGCTCTCCAGTGTGAGCCAGACCGCGGCACTCCTGGCGCACGGGCAGCGCCCGCCAACGTCTCTGTCCTGTGTGGGACGCCCAGACGGGACCCCTCAGAGCTGCAGGATGTATCAGTGCCCAGCCTCCGCGGGCTTAGGCCACAGTCCTTGTCACAGCACCCAGGGCTCTTGTGCCCCTTTCAGAGAAAACGGGCCCAGAAGCCTCCCTGCTTGGTGGCGAGGTGGGGCTCTGCAACCAGCTATGACACCCTGTTCACCTGCCACTTCTCGTAGTGGGGTTGAAGGTCAGCAGGTGCAAGAGACCTCAGTGACACTGACCTCGAGGAGACATGGCCTCGAGCGTGAAGAACAGGGGTGGGGAGGGGACAGACTGGCAGGGACAGCCAGGGCTGGGGTCACAGTGTCACAGGAGTCCAAGAAAGCTGCTCTGAACAGCCAAACGCTGAGAATACAGGGAACAGCCTGGCTCCAGGCAGGGAGCTGTGTGGAGGGACCTGTGTGGTGGCCATCCTGGGGCAGGGAGGGTCTGGACCTTCCAGGGGGACAGACACTAGTAGAGGGGTTTGTGGGGGCAGGGCTGCTCCAGGGCCTGCCGGAGACCCTGGGCTCCAATCCTCTGCTGCCCTCCCAGCCCTGCCCAGCTCCCCTACCCCTGAGTGCCCATCCATGCCCGCTGAGAGTGCCCACCCCAGGGGAGTCCACGGAAGGAGCTCCGCAGGAGCCCTCTAGGGCAAGAGCGCAGTGCCGCCGGCTGGGAAAGGGGAAGGGGGAGTTCAGATTTGCGCTAGAAACCCCTGCACATCCCTCCCCACCCCCACCGTCACGTATCAGGAAACCGAGGCCCAGAGAGTGAGGAACCTGCGAGTCCCCCAGGGAGGCAGCACCGAGCAGGGACAGGAACTGGGTCTTGCTTCCTTGCTCGAGCTGCCTCTCAGCCAGGCCCCTGCACCCCACAAAGCCACCGGAAGAGGATGTGAAATACTCAGAGGAGCAGGGCGAGGGGGCTGGCGGGCTGCGTCTGGACGTGATGCCGGGTCCCCGCCATCCCCGCCAAGCCCTGGGCCCCAATGTGCCTTCCGGAAGGCTCCAGAGCCCCTGCCCCCGTGGCCCTGCGCGTCCAGCCCAGTGTCTCCCGCTCCCGCCCCGCATCCGCGCAACCTCCTGGCCAGGGTCTCAGGAGGGTAAGGAAGCATCCGGCTTCTCAGCCTGCCTTCACCTGGGTCCTCTGGGCTTTGGGTTCGGGTCTCTGCACGCTGATGGAGGCAGAGTCTGGGCTTTGCAGGCCCGAGACCGAGGCCCCCCTTGGAGGTCTTGGGCAGGCCCCGGCTCTCTGGGCCTCGGTTTTCTGTGTGTCAGGCCGTTGCATTGGACTCCTTCGAGGCATTGCGATGTCTGGTTTGCAGCCGGGTTGGAGAGCAGGAGAAGGGAGCGGGACAGGCCTGACAGATGTCCCTGTTGCTCAGCTGCCCTTGCTCCCCACGGTCCAGCCTCCCAGGTGTTTGCCAGTGTCTTTCCTAAAGTGCTGGCAGTGGTGGTGATGCCCCATTTTTAGTCACTACTCAGTGATATGAGCGCTGGCCACCCTAGCTCAGTCCCCCAAGTTAAGATGAAATCCCACGTTGGCTGCCAGGGACAGTGGAGCCTGAGATCTGGTGGCAGGGCCAACTTCCAGGAGAAGTAAGTGGGGCTCTCCTGCCCCCTCCCACAGCGGCCCACCGCTGGGCTCACAGGTGGCAAGTCCTGTCCTGATCACAGTCCCGTGGACACACACACTTTGGTGCGCTGCGTGCCACTTTGTAGGCTCTCCGGGCACAGCAGTGGGCACAGGGCCTCGGGCATCAGAGGAGAGAGCCCAAGAGGAGAGGTTAGGGCCAGAGCTGCGTGGTCTGCTTGGGACAGCCCTAGCCACTCATTCTTGGTGTTCCCTGGCCTGGTACGAGCGGGAATTCCTAGCCCTGCCCGTCACAGGAGCAGGTATGACAGCCATGCGGGTGACACCAGGCCTAGGCACTTGAGCACTTGACTCCACCGGGGCAGGCAAGCAGGCACAGGCACACTGGCCGAGGGCCTCCTGAGGAGCCCAGTGCACCCCGGGCTCCTGCCGTGCCATGGCCCGGGAAGCAGGCCAGGCCCATGCCAGGTCCACCCTGCCCAGGGGGAAGAAAGGCTCCGTGTTCTTTGCCTGCATCTCAGTGGTGACTGCCAGACGGTGGGCCGTTGCCCGCCATGCCACTGTCCGAACCCCCATGCCTTGGCCGACACCCCTGCTGGCACCCGCCACTGAGGTTAGTCTGACGGGAGGCCGGGTGGGTCATGGCCAGGGCCGGGCTCAGGAGGCAGCTTCCTGGGCTCCCCGTCCTTCCTTGTTGGAACAGGTCAGAGGAGTTTGACTGGAGGCCGCGGGGAGTCTCCGGCTCCTCCTGGGTGCGGGTGGAGAGGTTGGGGGCATCACGCTGGTGCCATGTGTGCACGTCTGGCTGGCCTTGCCACCTGTCCTGCCCCGGCGGGTGCCCCAGCTTCGGCCTCCTCTCCTGCAGTGCTGCTTGTGTTCCCTGGGCTCCGCGTCGTGTTACGGTCTGCTCTCCCCAGAGTGCGGCAGCCGGTGGCTTTATCAATGTTATCATTCCCGTGTTCCTAACAAGACCGGGGTTCAGGGACGCCAGGTCGAGGCTCCAGGAAGACAGAGCAGGAGCTTGAGCCGGAATCTGGGCTCCACGTCAGAGTCTGCCTCTTGGGGCTGGTCCTCTGGGCCCTGTCGTGTGGTGACAGATTCCAGCTGGCACAGGATGAGCTGGGGGCTGGCAGCTGGCTGCCCATCCTCCAGGGAAGGGCAGATGACAGGGTGCAGAGTGTTGGGGTCCCTGCTGGGTGTGATGGGCACTTTTCAGGCAGGGTGTTGTGACATCTGCTACCCTGCACAGCCTGGGACCAATGTCACCGCCTCCCGATCCCAGGCCAGGGGATAGGTTTGGGCTGAGACTGTGGGACCCACCTGCCGTTGGTGTCTTCCTTAGCCGCGTGTGCCCAGCGCTCCCCCGGCTGCCCCCACCACGGTGGGCTCTGGGAGGGCTGAGAGCTGCCTCGTCTCCCCGTAGTCCTCCTGTCTCCCACCCTCTGTTGCGGTCCCAATTTCAAGTCATTCTCCTTTTCTGCCTGTCCCCTCGGCCTCTCTTCTCCGCTCTCTGTGCCCCCCCACCTCTGGCCAGCCCAGCACCAGTTGACATGGTGGCTTTCAGGTGTCTGCGACCGGCTCAGGGAAGGAACAGCCAGCCCTCAGCCGTCCCAGCCCCAACCATGGGCAGCACTTCTCTTGATGACCCCTGGGCTGCCCTTTAGCTCTGCTTGACCTCTCTCTGCAGGCCGGTGAGCTGGGCTGCGAGCACCCTCCAGGGGCGGCAAGGCCCCCGCGTGCCCTCGCCGAGCCCCAGCCTCCAGTCCCCAGCCTGGCGTCTCCACAGCTCCAGGCCTTGGTGGAGCCTGTCCTGGCTGCCCTTGACAGGAACGCCCTGTGAGGTCAGACTGGGGGTGACGATGGTGTCACATCCCTGCACCCTGCATGGCCTCCCCGGGGTCTGCTGCTTCAGTGACCACCTCCTGACCAGCTCTGAGTTCAGCCTCCAGCCCCTTGAGACACCCTGTCAATCCTGGGGTAGGAGGACGCCACCGGAGGTCCCCAGGAACTCAGGCACAGAGGAGGCGGGGCCGGCTACGCCCTCCTGTCCTGTTGGGCACGCCCACGCTCACCCAGGTGCGTCACCTCCTGCCAATGATGTGTGCTCACCCGCCCACACAGGGCCACCCCAGGACCCAGGCAGGCCAGGAATGGTGATGTCCCTGCCGGGAAATGACAGAGGGGCTTGGCCTGGCCACACCCCGTGTCCTCCCATGCTCTAAAGGTAGAACTCCAGACAGGCAGATGGGGTGACCTCCACCTGCCCAGGCTGCCTCTGGGAGCCTGCTGCTGCCCTGCTGCCATGGCCCAGTCCAGGCCGGTGGGCTGATGCCAAGGCTGTGGGTGCGCCCACGTTGCTGTACCCAGCTCTGGCTCCGGGCTGCTGCCTGCACCCCAGGACCCAGTGCAAAGGCAGGCCTGGGTCCTGGCTGGAACGTCCACCGGGCGTGGGACCCAGCTGCCAGGTGCTCACCACAGGAAGGGTGGCAGGCTTCCAACAGCCAGAGAGCTCTCTGGGGACCTGCGGCAGTTGACGTGAGCCTCGCTGGCTGGGCTTTGAAAGGTCAGGACCCCCTGGCTGCTGTGTGTCTGGGGACCCTTCGATGGTACCAGGGCAGGAGATAGACACAGCCATCGGGCCTGAGTGCACCTTTCCTGTGAGCCAAGGTGGACCTTCTGGAGCCAGGGAGTGGCGGCCAGTGCCCAGGGGTCTGTGGCAAGCTCCAAGCCCATGTCCCAGCTAAAGGCAGGGGCCGCCAGCTCCCGCCTGGCCTCTTGTGGCATGTGGGAACACAGACCCGGTGTGGTCAGGTCATCTGAAGTTACAGGAGAAGCCGGAAATACGGATCTTTATATGAAGTCACCTGACCTTTTACTGTTGGCTGAGAAATCTAAAAACACTTTGCAAGCCAAACAAAACACACGTGTGGCAGACTCGGCCTGGCCCTGTCTCCAGCTGTCAGTTCACAGCCTTGAGAATGTCCCTTCGAGGAACATCTCGGCTGCACGAGATCTATACAGCTTTGTTCTTGGGGGCTGTCACGCTCCACCCCCCAGGAAGGACAGATGCACTCCCGGGGTGGGGGGTGGGGATAGGATGAGGGAGGAGGGGAGAGGCACTGCTTCATAGCCTCCCTCTTCCCGAGGGGGACTTTGTGCTCCCCCCTGGTTCCGCTGCTGCTTCTAGCAGGTACCCCAAGTGCAAGGGTCAGCATTAGCCTTGTGCTTCAGGCTCCCCAAGGCCACCGGGGCTGCTTACAGCCCCATCTGGACTTTCGGGACTCATTCTCCCAGACGTCCACTGCGTGTGCCCCAGAGTGGGGCCCCCAGCCCCTTTTGTCCTGGGCACAGAGTGAGGTGTCACTGCCTTGGCTGGGGTCTGAAGTTTGTGGCCTTCCTTAAAGCTTCAGGGAGTTTAAGGGGAATAGGAGGGTAAGTCTCAAATTGATCCCTTCTTGTTGATTTTTATTGTGGATAATTCCAAATTGACATAAAAATAGAAAAATGGTGGGAGGCTGAGGCAGGAGGATCGCGAGTTCAAAGCCAGTCTCAGCAATGGCGAGGCACTTAGCAACTCAGTGAGACCCTGTCTCTAATAAAATACAAAAAAGGGCTGGGGATGTGGCCCGGTGGTCGAGTGTAATCCCGGTACCAAAAAAAAAAAAAAAAATAGAAAAATTGTGTAAAGTCACTCAGCTTTAACAGCCTCACTGTCCCCATTTCCCACCATCCCCCATTGGACAACATTGACACAAACCCCAGGCACATCATTCCATCCACAGATACTACAGTATGTGACTCTAATAGTAACCACAGTGCCATTATCACACCTAAAAAAGATCATGTTTAATAACTTCAAGTATCCCAGTAGTGTTCAAATACAGTGGTCACTCCTTATCAGCAATTCTGTTTTCCATGGTTTCAGTGTCCCAAGGTCAACCATAGCCCAAAAAATATTAAACAGAAGATTCTAGAAATACAAAACTGAAGAGTTTTATATCTCATGCTGTTCTAAGCAGCATGATGAAATCCCACACTATCCCTTCTGCCCACTGGAACGTGAAATCATCCCTTTATCCAGTGTGTCCACGCCATATATGCTACCTGCCTGTTAGTCACTGAGCCGCTGGGTTATCAGATAGATGTGCAGTATTGTAGTGCTTGGGTTCAGTACTGTCCCTCAATTTCAGTTACCCACTGGGTGTCTTGAACGGTATCCCCCTTAGATAAGGAGGATCCATTATAATCACATTTGTGTCTCTTTTTTTTTTTTTTTTTTTGGTACCGGGGATTGAACTCAGCAGCACTAGACCACTGGGCCACATCCCCAGCCCTTTTTTGTATTTTATTAGAGACAGGGTCTCACTGAGTTGCTAAGTGCCTCGCCATTGCTGAGGCTGGCTTTGAACTCGCGATCCTCCTGACTCAGCCTCCCAAAGTGCTGGGATTACAGGCGTGCGCCACCGCGCCCCGGCTGTCTTTTTTCTTAATTGTTGCCCTGATCAAATCACAATCCAGAATCCATGCACTGCACGTGATTGGCATCTCTTCCCTTCTGTTAATGTATCGTTTCCCCTTCCCCACCCCACCCGCCAGGTGTATTTGTTGAAGAAACTGGTTGTTTGTCTTAGAGGTTTACACAGCCTGGCCTTTGGAGGTTGCATTCTGGTGTGCACCTAACATGTCCCTTTGTCCCCTGTGAGTCCCTCAAATGTTGGTCCCATGCAGAGGTCTTTCTGGATGTAGCTTTGGGTTTTGGCATGCACACATGCATGGTGCTGTCCTTCCATGTGGCACATGCTGTCCTTGTCTCCTGTTTCAGATGGTCCTGCCCTTGGTAAGGGATCTACCTGTGGGGAGGAGTCTGAAGGAAGGTGTGTTCACGTGAGAGGGTCCTGTATGCAGGAGGCGCCCAGGGAGCCAGCCTGTGATGTTGTGGGCCGCATCTCAGGCTGGGGGGCGAGGCATTGGGTGCCCACACTGTGCAGAGGCTTCTGTTTGCTGCCTCATCAGCTTTTCCCCCTTAACAAAGAAGAAAACTGTGTCTGGGGGTGAGGTGACTCGCCTGGGGCGGAGGGGAATCACAGAGTAGGAAGGAGCTGGGCTTCCCTGGATCTCAGACCGTGTCTATATATGCACCAAGAACCATAACAGGCAGATACCAACCCGAGGCGCTGGTTAGATAGATGATGGGGACCCCTGCATCTGTGATGTGCAGGCAGGCGGTGGGGCAGGAGGCAGGCAGGCCAGCTGTGCGGGGGATGCGCTGTGGTTAGCCCCCTACTCCTCCACCTCTCCAGCCTCCTTGGGCCACCCCACCTGAACCTTCAAGGCTGGAGGGGTGGCAAGGCCAGGTGATGATGTCAGGACTCACCGGAGTGGGCAGGGGCTCGCCCCAGGAGAAAGAGGTAAGAGAGGGAGCAGGTGCTCAAGCCAGCTGGGCAGGTGCTGGAGTCTGAGCTTCTGCAGGGCCCTGAGAACCTGGCTGCAGGAGCAGGTAGGAAGAGCCAGAGCCCAGGGCCATGTGCGGGTCCCCAGACCCTCCTCTGGTGTGTCCACCCAGCTCAGTCTCCCTGGAGGCAGGGCTGGCATGCTTCCTCAGCACCCCCCGGGATCTTAGCCCCCTCTTACTTTTTTAAACAAAACACCATTTAATACACATACCTGGTTACAAAGATATTTTAGAAAAATTAGAAAATTCAGAGAAAATGTAAAAACACAGCCCGGCCAGGAAATAACCAGGCCAGTGCCTGGGGACACAGGGCTGGGGTGGCTTCCTTATCTCACAGCTCCACCAGAAGTGTGGGGCTGGGCACAGGTGGTGTGCAAGGAGTGCTTGTGGAAGGTGTGCTCTTGCCTGCTCTCTCCTTTTACACAGGGAGAACCAGAGGCCCAGTGGCTTGGGACACTTGTGGAGAGGTGGGTGACATTGAAAGGGCTGCTGACAGCGATCCCCAGCCTCTGTGAGGCTGGCACAGGTGCGAGGAGGAGGTTGCATGTGAGGAAGGGACCCGTCATTCACCCATTCTCCAGACCCCTTCCTGGCCCTGCTGCTGACCCCAGGCTCCCGCTTCCCTCCTCCCTGCCTGCCAGGAAGAATAGCTGGGGCTCCCTGGGCTCAGCAGCCTTGTTTCCACCCTGACTACTGCCCCAGTTCCATGAATGCCGAAGCCACCAGCGGCTCCAGCTGACCTGGCTAGGGGCCAGGGGCTCTGCCAGGCATCTGTGGCTCTAGCTCCCGCCCTCCTTGCCTCCCTCCTTGCCTCCCTCCTTGGTTATGGCAGACCTTAGCCCACTCTGGTTCCACCCAGCTCCATGACTGCCCTTCTACCTGGACCCCTTCTGGGGTGGCCATAATACCCAAAGCGGCTAGACCTTTCCCTGGAAAGGGTAGGCCGCCACCACCACATTTCCAGTGCTTTTTTTGTTGTTGTTGTTGTTGTACTGGGGATTGAACTCAGGGGCACTCGACCACTGGGCCACATCCCCAGCCCATTTTTTTGTATTTTATTAGAGACAGGGTCTCACTGAGTTGCTAAGTGCCTCGCCATTGCTAAGGCTGGATTTGAACTTGCGATCCTCCTGCCTCAGCCTCCCAAGTGCTGGGATTACAGGCATGTGCCACCGCGCCGGCTTTCCAGTGCTCTGATATAAGCGCATAGCCATGCGCAGGCATCAGCCCGGTACCGACGTCACGACCCAATGTCATCCCCCCCAGCCGTTCTCATTACCCAAATTTTCCAGATGAAGAAAGTGAGGCTCCGCGCTCCACGAGGTTAAGCAACTCGGGGAAGGCCGCACTAGGGAGGGGCTTAACTGGAATTCGGGGGAGGTGGCCTGACTTCAGCACACACTGGCAAGGCGCATCTCACACGCACACAGCACACTCTGCACCAGCGCGTCCACGCACACGCGGGGCCGACGCGACCCGTGGGATCCTCGGTCCTACGGCAAACGCGCTGGTCTTGCCGGTCCCGCCCCCCGCCCGTTCCGGTCCCGCCTCCCTCCTGGCCCCGCCTCCCAGTCCCGCCCCTGACTCCGCCCCCTGCCTGACATCAGCGGGGCTGGGCCGCGGGCGCAGAGCGCAGGCAGCGCGGAGCCGCGCCGGGCCGGCCCCGCGCCCGCGCCCGCGCCGCCCGGGGTCCCGCGGCCCGCCGGCCGCCCGCGCCGCCACGAGCAGCCCATGGTGCAGCGCATGTGGGCCGAGGCGGCCGGGCCCGCGGGCGGCGCCGAGCCGCTGTTCCCGGGCTCCCGGCGAAGCCGCAGCGTGTGGGACGCCGTGCGCCTGGAGGTGGGCGTCCCCGACAGCTGCCCGGTGGTGCTACACAGCTTCACGCAGCTGGACCCCGATCTGCCGCGCCTCGAGGTGGGTGAGCTGTCTCCCCAGGGAGGACCGGACGGCCGCCCAGCGTCCTTGGCTGGCCACCTCCCTTCAGCATAGGTGCGTGGGTTGGGGGCTCCTTCTGCAGTAATCCCCCTCCTCTTTCCATCCCCAAGGCAGCAAGGTGGGCATGGCGGCCACCAGCACGCCTGTCCAGCAGTTCAGGGTCGAGAGCTGGGTTTGCGCGCCCCCTCGATTAGTCCCAGAGCCTGCTTTCCCCAAGCCCAGGTGTGGCGAACCCAGCTCCCGTAGCACAGGTAAACCTTTTCCCTGGGCACTGTCACCTTCTTTTTATGTCTGTGGCCGTGATCTTGCCAACAGCAGCCACCGGCCTGCTTGGGCCTGCACGGCGTTGGTAGACTTCTCAGTGCAGATGTCCCACAAGGGGTTGGGGTGGCTGAATCCTGGAACCCCCAGGTGGCTGAGACTGCAGGGGCCTTCTGGAGCAGATAGGGGTCTGGCCTCCTGGAACACATCAGTGCTGCACAGTGGGCAGGGGAACAGGTGTGGTTAGCTGGTCTCCGATGTGTGGGACCAGGTGTCCAGGCAGTGAGAGGACAGGACCCTTGGCCAGGGGTGTGGTTCATTTGTGCCTGATTAGATAGCACGCCTACATTCTTAATCCACAAGGATTTGGGAGGACTCAGAGAAGGGGGCTCACTCGCCCATCATGGATGGAGGAGGGGTACTGGGTGAGGGCTGGCACTCTTGTTTCTAATGTGCCCAGAACAGGGGCAGGGCAGGGGGTCGGTGGGTGATGTCCTCTGCCTCAGCCTGACTGCCTCTGATGTGCAGCAGAGGAAGTGGGGTCAGGAGCAGCCCCTCACTTCTCTCTGCCTAGATAAGGCCTGGACAAAGCCTGTTTTCTTGCCCAGCTTGGGAGCTCTGTGGGGGAGCCCCAGGCCCAGGAGAATGCCAGAGCTTGGCCGGTGTTCAGGCTAGGCATGTCGCCTGACCCCATCCACCCAGCGCTCTTGGTCCTCTGGCAGCTGGAGCAGGACCCCTGGGAGCATGGGGGTGGGGGGACCTGACACCAGCCCAGCACTCATCTGGCTTTCATTACGTCTGGCAGTGCCTGGGGCTTTGTGTGCTGGGAGGGTCTGGCCAGAGTGCTTGCAGGGGCTGGGCAGGTTCCTGGCTGGGGTGGGGCTGCTTCTCTCTGGCTCTGTCCATCTGCATCCCTGAGGAGCCCAGGGAGAGGCAGAGCCAAGCTCCATCCCTGCCGTGGCCATCCCCGGCTCGTCCGCTCTCCCTCGCTGGGCCTCAGCCCCTGGGTGCAGCTCTGAGCTGCTGTTTAGAAAACCAGAGGGGAAGCTTCTGGCTGGGGCAGGAAAGCCAGGGTCCTGGCAGGAGAGGAGGCCACTGCCGGAAACCAAACACAATGACCATTTAGCATGGGCCTGGGGGGGTGGGGAAGTCCCTGTCATTCCTGCCAACCCGCCCCCCCATCCTGGGGCTGACTTCCTGGTGGCTGCAGTGTGCCAGAGCTGAAGCAGCCCTGCGTGAGGTCGCTGTCCTCTCTGGAAACCACCAGACCGTCTGCTCCTGACCGCCATCCCTCTTCCCCCCAAGCCTCTGCTGGGCTTTCCCTCTCTGGGGTGCCAGGTGACCTTGCACATCTGGGCATCCACCCGTCTTCTCGACTCTTAGCCAAGCCATCAGTGGCCCAGCCTGACCTGTGCCATTCCATGCTTTCTTGAGGCCGCCAGGTCCAGGCCCTGCCTGAGTCAGTCATGGCTTGGTCTGGCGGAGGAGCGTGGGGGCCTGCAGCGCCTTCGAGCTGTGGGCAGCGGAGGAGGTGGGAGAGCCGGCCTCCAGCACATGGGGCCAGGGGGCCAGGCAGTGAGAGGACAGGGCCCTCGGGCCCAGGATGTGATTCACCTCTGCCTGGTTAGAAATGTGCCAACAGCCGGGCGCGGTGGCGCAGCCTGTAATCCCAGCACCTGGGAGGCTGAGGCAGGAGGAGCGCGAGTTCGAAGCCAGCCTCAGCAATGGCGAGGCACTTGGCAACTCAGTGAGACCCTGTCTCTAATAAAGTACAAAAAAAAAAAAAAAAAAAGGGCTGTGGATGTGGCCAGTGGTCAAGTGCCCCTGAGTTCAATCCCTGGTACCACAAAAAAAAAAAAAAAAAAAAAAAAAGAAAGAAAGAAAAGAAAATGTGCCAACACCCTGAATTTGTAGGGGCTTGGGAGGATTCAGAAGTGGGGTCATTGTCTTTATTCCCTCCAGCCTGCACCAACCTTCAGTAGGAGCCTGGGGGCAGAGAGGGGAAGCCCCTGGCCCGGGCACACACGCAGCCAAGGGTGGCAGCCAGGACTCAAACATGGGCTGTGCTCCCTGGGGGTGCCTGCCATGTGCAGGAGATGGTGGGGACCCTGTCACCACAGGGCGGAGCTGGCTGGGGACCACGACCTGGGGGCTCCGAGCCCGAGGGCTGCAGTCAGGGAGGGCAGTTTATATTCCAGAGGAAGGTGAAAGTGCTAGAGGCCGGAGGACCCTGGGGACAGCTTCTAGAAGAAGGCAGGCCACATCAGACCCACAGGTCTTAAAAAAAAAAAAACAGCTCGCAGGAGGCAGTGCTTCCTGGGAGGCCCTGTGCTAGGTCATTTGCATGCATTTTGTCCTGTGGGGTCAAGACTATTAATAGCCCATTTGACAGATGAAACAACTAATTAGACTGCAGCAGGCAGCAAGCCGGTGGAGGCAGGGAGCCCTGGGAGCCTTCCCGGGAGGCCCAGGGCGGTGCTGGGGCTTCTGCACTCCCAGGGGCTTCTCCCCCGGACGCTGCGCCTCCTTGCCCTGCCGTCTGGCCTCTGATCACAGTGGGCAGCTCTGCAGCTCAGCCCAGGGCTCCTTAGTGCCCTTGACACTGGAGAGACGGGCACAGCCCGGGGGCCCTGTGCACTGTGGTCTTCCAGGAGGCTTCCTTGCTGGTCCCAAAGGCCCAGCTTCACCACCCGCCAAGTTCATGGGGGGACTGACTGAGCACGGGCCCCCAGGACCCTCCTGTTGGCTCTGGCTTTGCTCCTTGGGGGACTAAGGAAAAAAGGAAGGAGGGAGGCGGGTTGGCTGGCCTGGGTCCTCTTTCCTGCTCCAAGTTGAGGACACTCGGGCATGCAGGGCTCTTCCCAGGAGGCTCAGGGGGGCCTGGAGATGATGGCCTTGTTGGCAAGCTCGAGAGATGTCAGGCTGCAAGCGGGCAGGGCCAGGGCCTGGTCCTCCACCAGGAGGTTGAGCAGTTTCCAGGCCTTGTCTGTGTGGCGGGCAGGGAGGGTCCAGGTGGGTTTACCACTGCCCCATAGCAGACGGGCTCTGAAGGAGCCAGTGGAGAGGCTCCAGGAGGCTGCACCCAGGCAGCCGAAGACAGGCTCCCACAGTGTGGCACCCCCACGCCACGGCCACCTTGTCCCAGGGCTGGGCCTCCAGCCTCGCAGGCCCAGAGACGCAGTGTTCCTAGAGACGCACCTCCAAGGCGGCAGCCCTCCCCAGCCCCACTCAGAAGAGATGGAAGCTGAAACCTGCCACCTGGCACGGGGGAGCTGAGCCTCTAGCAGACCCAGGTCCCCCGGGGAGGGGGAAGATGAGCCCTGGCAGGGCCAGTCCATGAGCAGGGCAGGGGACCAGGCGGGGCCTGTCTGGTGGGCGCTGGACGTGGTGTTGTCAGTGTCCCTCCTCCTTCCATGCCTGGGCCTCCCGCCCTGCAGTCGGCCTCGGGGCACTTCTGTCCTTTTGAACCCAGTGGAGGACAGGGACACTCGAATGCCCACCTGGCCCCTTGGAGCCTCCAGCTGCTGCTCTCTGGGCCTCGTCTCCTCATTTACACGATGGACATGATGCTAGCTCGTCCCCTCGGGGTCCCGGCGTGGACAAGCGAGGCGGGAGGCTGGACAAGCAGTCCGCACCGTGCCTGGCACAGTATCAGAGCTGGACAGGCAACCGCGGCCACAGTTGGGCTTTCTGAGCGGGTGCCAGGCGAGCAGCCGAGCCTTCCCAGTGCCCTGGGCTCCTGGGGCGCGCCGCCTGGCCCACCCGCACGGAGCCTCCCAGGCCTGTCCTTGAGCTGCCTCGGGGCTGTGGCGCTCTCAGCCTTCTCCCGGCGTCCACAAACCTCCACTCAGAGGTGCAGGTGCGACGCACTGGCCTAGCCATGCTGACCTGCAGAGTGACCCGAGGCAGCCCTCCTGTCTCTGCCCTCCTCCACCTGTGTGTGACCGGCCCAGCCCTGCTTTGAGGTTGTAACCATGGTAGGAACAGCAGCCAGGCCTGGGCGTGTCCACACAGGCCAGGGTTCAAATCCCTGTCCTGGCTCCTGACCTGGGCGCACCCCTGCCCGGCTGTTTCCTCATCCGTCAGGTGGGTGCTGGGAGGGTTAGGTGCAGTGAGTGGGGAAGGCCTGGCACCAGAAGTGCCCAGGTGTGCTGGATACCGTGGTCTTGGTGGTAGTGGTGATCTGGACCTTCGGTCCCCTTGCAGTCCTCATCCTGGCCCTGGTGGCTTGCTTGCCTGACAGTCAGGAGCTGGCTGTGAGCAGACAGACAGACGCACGGACGAGGCCAGTGGCCCACCCGGCTGGAAGGCTGGGTCTCCCGTACCCCACTGGAGGCCTCCTTAGTCTCTGATGCTAGCATGGCAAGTCACAGGGCCCAGGCTGGCAGACAGGGTCCTGGGATAACAGGTCCGTCTCTTTGGGGGTTCAGCACAGGCTGGTCACCAGACTTGGGCGTCTGGGCCATGGAGCTGCCTCGTTGCCTTTGCAGCCCTGGCCCAGCTCGCTGTGTTGCCAGGGCAGCCAGGCGCCCTGTGCAATGCCCAGTGGACGCTGCTGTGCCGGGGGCCAGAGTGTGCTGACCCCACCCGGGGCTGGCCCCACATCCCTGCTGAGGTCCTGCTGTGCCCTGGGCCTCGGAGTCAGGGGCGGGCCCAGGGTGGAGGGGCGTGATGCTGGTGCTCTCGGCCCCTCCCTCCTTGGGGCTCCTGCCTGGTAGCTGAACCTGGACGGATGCTCCCCGGCCCTCCCTGGGCCTCAGTCTCCAGCTCCACAAAATAAGGAGGGTGGTTGGCCCCCGGGGACCTGGGGGCCTGGCCTTCTGAGACCTCTGGTCTGTGCTGCTGGGGTTGCTGCCTTCCGCTCAGAGGCTGAAAGTCCAGGAGCTGCCCCACGCAGGGGTCAGGCGAGTCCCCTCCTGCAGCTTCCAGAGCCTCAGGTGGGCCTCACACAGGCTCCCTGGAGGTTTTACTGCCCAGGGTTAATTGCCAACGCCTGGGGCTGTGGCGCGTCGGGTGCTGACCCTCGTGCCACCAGGCCATGCACTCTCAACCCCACCCCCACCGTCACTGTGGGAGAGGGGCCCTTCTCCCCGTCCCCCAGACCCAGCTGGAGTCAGGGCTCTTTGTGAGGGATGGAACAGGTCTGGTGGGCCCGCGGGCAGCGCCCTGTGTGCCCAGAGCTTCAGGATGCTGACAAGAGGCTGGCCAGGGCCCCAGGATGACCCCTGGTGACTCACTGGCCCTGGACAGCAGCCCAGGGGGTGTAATGGGGTCCCTGAGGGTTTTAGCGCCACCCCCGCCCAGGTGGAGCTGACTTCTCTGCGTGAAGAGAGGAGACAGTGGTGCAGGCTTTGGCCTCCTCCCTGAGCCCCAGCCCTCGCCCTCAGCCAGGCCTCCTGAAGAGAGCCCATGTGCATCTGCAGCCCCGGGGCCTGGGGGCCCCGTGGAAGCTTCCCCAGGAAAAGCCATGGGAGCAGGGAACTGAGCTGCAGGTGTGTGCGGGTGTGACCACCTGTGGCGGCCGTGGCTCCCCTCGTAGCCGCCACTGTTCCACCTCCGGGGAGTCTGGCTCGCTGGAGGCACAGCTGGTCAGGTGACATGCTAACCACCAAGGCCCTTTGTCTTCTCCCTGTCCTGAGGGCCGCAGACAGGACAGCGTGGGGGCCCTGTCTTCAAGGCCCCAGGGCACCGCTGCCCTGTCCACTGACCCAGGTCTATTCTGAGGCACAGCTCCTGACTGGTTCCTCGGGCCCTGGGGACGTTGCGCGTGCTGGGGAGGACAGGAAGGTCCTCCCCTGAGGACACAGCAGCCAGCCATGCGGCATTCTTTCCTCCTAAGAGCTCAGCCAGTCGCCTGCCTGGTCGCTGCCCTTGGGGAGGCATTTTCTCGGCCTCAGCTGTTTACTGGCCACTCCCCTCCTCGCCCTCCCCCTGCTCCCTGGGGGCCTGGGCTGCCCACATGGGCTCTCTGCTCTGCTAGCAGAGGATGGCCTGTGGGTGCCTGGTGGCCCAGAGTGTCCTGGGGACAGATCCCATGGCTGTTGACTGCTTCCTTTCTCTGTCCCTGGAAGGGGGTCAGAGCAGGGAGCGCAGGCCCCACGCTGCTGTCTCTGCCCGGGTAAAGGACGGCTGGGCCAGCGCTGCCCTGGCATCTGGCTCCGTTCCTGCCGCTCCGCTACGCCAGAGAACCGGGGAGCTCAGGGTCAGCTCCGCAGGGGCTGGAGCGGCTCCCCCAGCCGTGTGCCTGGCTGGTGACACCCCCGTGGCAGGCATGTGTGGTGCCGGCTTGCACCCCCACCCCCCCACCCAGCTGACAGAAGGGGCCCGGTGGGTGGGGGAAGAGCGCAGGGATCACATGACACCGCACAGGGCCAGGGCCAGCTGCTGGGCTGCCAGCCGAGGCCAGTGGCTCACTGAGGAGCTGCTATTTGGACTTGCTCCGGCATGGCCGAGGCCACCTGGCCCCAGCTTCTCCTGTGGGTCGGCCTGACCAGACACTGACAGAGCCCTGCAGTGGACAGGCACTGTGCTGGCCTCCCGAGGGGTTCAAGCTCAGCGCACCATGGCACGTGGTCCTACGTGCAATCCCCGAGCTCTTGCCAGTGACGGGCGCTCAGATGCCGACTCTGGGCTGGGCCTGGTGTGGCTAGAACCCCTGGAGCCTCCCCAGCCGGATCGTGACCTCTTAGGACCTCAGAAGAGCCAGGGTGCGGGCCAGGGCCCCGGGCCTTGGCAGCCCGTCTCCTCCAGGGCAGCTCTGTGTCCAGGGAGGGAGAGCATCTGTCTCATCTTCCTGACACGGAGAGGAAGTCCCCTCCAGCACACAGAGGCCTCGCTCCCTGGGCACGTGCTGCTGGGGCTGTGTGGGTGTGACCGCGGGTTCCCAGCTGACTTCCAGGAAACGAGGCTGGCCCTCTCTCCAGGGGAAGGAGAGGTCAGGAGGCCCATGTGATGTCCAACAGCCTTCCCTCTGAGGTGGGCAAGAGTCACAGGGCCCGGGGTCCAGCCCATGGTGTGCTGGGCCTGGCTCCTGCCTGGGCCTCAGAGAAGGGCAGCAGAGGCCCAGGCTAAGGAGCTCTTTCCCCTGGGCCTTCTGAGCTCCACGCCCACTGAGCAGTGACTCTGGGTGGCACTGGCTGGTGTGGCTGTGTGGCACGTGGCCGTGTGCCAGTCTCACTTCCCAGCTCCTCCTCAACTCCCAGAGGTCCCCGGACAGTGAGCTGGGAGCTCGCTATGCAGCCTGGAATGGCCGCGGCTAAGCAGGATGCAGACCCCCAAGCTAGCCTGCCCCGTGGGCAGAGCCTGTCTCCTAAAATAAAAGCCTTTCCTTCCTGCCCTGGGGTCTGGGCGCAGCCTGAGGACCCCGCTTTCTGTCCCAGCCAGTACCCCATGTTCAGGGGGTCCCGGGGAACCCACTGTTCGTATCCGCCCCACCATTCATACCCACACACTCCCACGAGGAGGAACAGAGACAGGAGAGCCTCTGTTGCCCAAGCGGGCACAAGGGCATGAATGAGCAAGGGGAAGGAAGTGGCCTCTGACGCAGCCACCAGACGCCACACACCTGCCCGGACCCGTGGCCGGGAGAGCTTTCCACTGCAGCTGGGCCAGCTGGGGACCCCGCGTGGCAGGGAAGAGAGGAGGGAGCGGGCTGGCTGCAGGACCCCTGTCCTGAGGAGGTGCCTTTTGGGGGCCAGAGAAGCGGGGCCTTGGGGTCCTGGCCACGTTTATCTGAGACAGCTTAGTGAGGGCCGGCTGCTCCTCTCAGCGGCACCTGCCCATCTGTGACGTGGCCACTCAGTGCCCGTCCTGGGGAGAGGGTGAGTGAGAGATGGGCCAGTCCTGAGCAGCTGGCTGGGAGCGTGGGAGCCCAGGGACCCGTCATGTGCACACCCCAGGGTGTTGCTGCAGGGTGGGACGGGAGTGGGGGACAGCAGCCCCTGCCCCGGCGTTCTGATTTCACCTGAGCTGGGGGTCTGCGTGGCCTCCCACTCGAGCCTCCTCTTGGAGACGGGAGGCCGCACAGGCCGTCTCCTGCGGCAGCAGCGGCAGGCCCCTGACGGCACGCCCGGCTGCCGGGCGCTGTCTTTGCAGAGCTCCACGCAGGAGATCGGTGAGGAGCTGGTGAACGGGGTCATCTACTCCATCTCCCTGCGCAAGGTGCAGCTGCATCACGGGGCCAGCAAGGGCCAGCGCTGGCTCGGGGTGAGTGTGGCCGGGGTCTCCACCCCAGCCCAGGACACAGACACCAAAGGGCAGCTGTGCCAGGCTCCTTCCCAGAGCCACCAGGGCCCTGTCCCAGCTGAGAAGACACTGGGCCTGTGCTTCCCACCCCCTCCCCGGGGCCCCGCCAGCACCTGGTCAGGTGCAGAGGCCCTGCTGCCCGCAGCCAGGTGTGGGAGAAGGTGCCATCAGTCCCCACTCCCTCCCGCTCCTCGTCAGGCTGCGTTTGCCCCCAGGTGTCCTCACAGCTGCCAGCTGACCTCACCGCCCCTTCTCCCAGCCCTGCATTTGCACACCTAGTGCCGCTGTTGTCACCTGAACAGCACAGGCACAGCTGTCACGTGCTCCTCTGCAAGTCGCCATCTCACAGAGCACGTCCCCCGGCCCCTCCAGGTCACGGGGGGCGGTGTCCCGGCTCCCACGTCTCCAGAGGGGAGGCCACTGTGCTGCCGAGCTGTGTGGTAACCTCCCTCTGCGGCCAGGAGGACGCCGCCTGTGCGGCCTGACAGGCTGACCTCTCCTGCCCCGGGACGAGCCCACCTTCTCTCTGGATGGGGTGCTCCGGAGGACTCCCTCGGAGAGGCCCACCATAATCTGAGGCCACAATGACTTCACTCACACAGGCCCAAAGGCATCGGTAGTCGTAATCATTCCCACGCTTCAAATACCACTTTTTTTCTTTTTTTTTTTTGTGGTACTGGGGATTGGACTCAGGGGCACTGGACCACTGGGTCACATCCCCAGCCCTTTTTTGTATTTTATTAGAGACAGGGTCTCACTGAGTTGCTAAGTGCCTCGCCATTGCTGAGGCTGGCTTTGAACTCGCGATCCTCCTGCCTCAGCCTCCCAAAGTGCTGGGATTACAGGCGTGCGCCACCACGCCCGGCTTCAAATTCCACTTTTAAAGCCAAGACCCCTTTCCACCGGAGACCCTCCTGTCCCAGCTCTGGCCACAGCCGCTGAGTGCTCGGAGCTTGGCCTGAGCTCCAGCTCCACCCATCCTGGAGGCTCGTCTACCACAGACTGTCCCCCTTGTCTGCCCCAGTGCGAGAGTGAGTCGGCGCTGAACCTCTACGAGACCTGCAAGGTGCGCACCGTGAAAGCGGGCACGCTGGAGAAGCTGGTGGAGCACCTGGTGCCCGCCTTCCAGGGCAGCGACCTTTCCTACGTCACCGTCTTCCTGTGCACCTACAGAGCCTTCACCACCACCCAGCAGGTGCTGGACCTGCTCTTCAAAAGGTGAGCCCCACCCCCAGGCCCAGAGGGGCTCGCCACCTCCTGGCAGGGTCACGGGAGTGCCTGGCCTCTCTGAGCCCCTGTCTGCTCACAAGAGTGCCACCCTCGTGAGCAGCGAGGTCCAAGTGGCATGAGTCTGAAGTGCCTGCCCAGCCTGGCACTGGGAAGTGGCTGCCCAGGGCCCGTGGGGTCCCCTCCCCCAGGAAGAAGCTCTCTGCCTGGGACAAAGCAGTTTCCCCATTTGTAAAGGAGGGTCCAGATGCCACCTGGTGGGGGGCACTAGATGTAGCCACAGCAGGGACCCTTGGGGTGAGCTGAGGGCCCCAGGCCCACTGAGGTGTTGGAGCAGCAGCTGATGGGGCTTATTCATTCAGTGAGCACATATGCAGCACCTGCTGTGTGCAGGCACACTTCCAGGCCCTTGGCACGATCTGGTAAACAGAGCAGGAAGATCCTGCGGTCCTGGGCCCCTCCCTGTCGGGGGCCAGCCAGTAACCCTAGACGTCATAAGCAGGTACGGTAGATGTGACGCCCTCACGGCCTCCCCTAGATATGGCTGCATCCTGCCCTACTCCAGTGAGAACGGCGGGCCTCAGGAGCAACTTAAAAAGTGAGTGGGCTCTGGGTCAAGGGAGGACTTCTGTCTCCAAAGTGGGGACATCGGAGGCTGTGCCCTGGGAGGGCTGGGCCAAGGGCTGGGCCAACACTGGCTCCCGCCTCTGATTCTTGCTGGCAGGCCGAGGTCTGGGACTTTGCCTGCAGGAGGAGGACAGGGCTGTGGGTGAAGTCCCAGGCCCCTGGGAGCAGAGGGGAGGCTGGGGTCCAGAGGTGGCCTGTGACCATCCGTCCCCACCCTGGCCCAGCCAGACAGGCCTGCCCACCTTCCTGGGTCAAGGCTGGGCTGGAGGCTGGGAGAGCTGATCACGCTCAGCTCGTTGGTAATGGGGACTCAGCTGGTGCCCAGGGGGCTCAGTGAGTGCAGGGGACAGGCCGTGCCCTTCAGGAGACAAGACCCACACGCAGTTCACAGAAAATGAGGTTGCGTGGCAGCACGAGCCACAGGCTGAGGTGTCACTGGGGCCCTGTGAATGCTGGAAGGAGGACAGACCTTGGTGGCCTTGTATTCCCGGGGAAGGGGCCTGGGAGGGGCGTGTCAGGCTTCCCTGGAGAAGGGGCTGGTCGTGTCATTGCTCCAGGGCTCCCTCTAGTGGAAGTTCTCTGCAGCCTTGCCTGGTGACCTGTACAGCCAAAGGGCCTCTGGAGGGACAGGGGGAGGCGCAGGAGCCCAGCCCCACAGGGGCTGTGGAGGCCATAGGGTAGGAGAGGCCAGACCTCTGATTGCTGCTCACCCTCCTGTCCCCAGTGCCATCTCCTCCATCCTGGGGACCTGGCTGGACCAGTACTCGGAGGATTTCTGCCAGCCTCCGGACTTTCCCTGCCTCAAGCAGCTGGTGGCTTATGTGCAGCTCAACATGCCTGGCTCGGACCTGGAGCGCCGCGCCCACCTTCTTCTGGCCCAGCTGGAGGACCTGGAGCCCAGCGAGGCTGAGCCCGAGGGCGAGGAGGCCTGGGGTGGGTGTCTGGGGGCACACGAGGACGCGTCAGGCTGGGCGCCATGGGGGGCAGCTCCGGGGCTGGCGCTGGGCCAGGAGCGAGGACGGGGTGCGCTGCAGTCGGGGAAGCCGCCTGCGTCGGCTCGGGGCCTCCGTGGACAGGCTCAGGGCAGGGCAGGGCAGTCATGTGGGGACTTTGCTCCTGCAGCTCTAGCACCGGCTCCAGTGCTAGCTCTGAAACCAGCTCCAGAGCTGCAGCTAGAGCCGGCCCCGGCACCAGCCCCGGCACCCAGTCCAGTGGCAACACCAGCCCCGGAGCTAGAGGCAGCCCCGGCACCCATTCTGGATCAAGAGCCAGTTCCAGCACCAGCTCCAGAGCTGGAGCCAGTGGCAGCGCCTGCTCCAGAGCTGGAACCAGCCTCGTCACAGACTCTAGAGCCGGAGCCCCCCTCAGCCCCCGTGCTGTCAGTGGAGCCCTGCTGGCCTCCGCCTGTGTCCACGGAGAACGGGCTGAGCGAGGAGAAGCCTCACCTCTTGGCGTTCGCTCCCCGACCTGGTGGCGGAGCAGTTCACACTGATGGACGCGGTGAGTGGCTGAGTGGCCCGGGCGGGAGGGCGTGGCTTTCCTTCTGCCTTCAGCCGCACTGACCTGCCAGCCCTCCCCCAGAGCTGTGTTCCTGTCCAGACCCCAGCCCCACCCGTGCAGAACCCACACCCTGGGCATGGCCCTTCACCCCGAGGCCTGTACTCCCTCCGGGCCATGGGACACCCCTGCTTTCCCCAGAGAGTGACTGTACAAGGACACAAGGGCCTGACCCATGGAGGACAGGTGCTCACTGAGGAGCCCCCAGGCCCACAGGTCCCCCAGGGTCTGCCCAGGAAGCCTCACCAACCTCAGCACTTATTAGGCACCTGATGTGTACTGTCCTAGCAGACTCCAGGGTCTGCCCAGGAAGCCTCACCAACCTCAGCACTTATTAGGCACCTGATGTGTACTATCCTAGCAGACTCCGGGTAAAGCCCAGCTGGGCATGTGAACACGGAGGGCAGAGGTGCCCGGGGACCTCAGGCAGGAGGAGCCTCTTCCTGGTACTTGGACAGAGACTGGAAGAGGAAAGGCCACTCTTGCTGTCCTGCCATGATTTCACCCTGGGTCCCTCCCGTGCAGCGTGTCCTCAGTGGTCAGGGAGCAAAACCCAGGGATTCCCACATGGTCAAGCCACACCCTCAACTTCCTGAGCTCCAGCCCTGACCACGGGCTCCAGTCCAGGCCTGGGGGACACTGGTCTGCAACAGGGCTGGGTGACAATGCCCTTCCTCCCCAGGAGCTATTCAAGAAAGTGGTGCCCTACCACTGCCTGGGCTCCATCTGGTCCCAGCGGGACAAGAAGGGCAAGGAGCACCTGGCACCCACCATCCGTGCCACTGTCACCCAGTTCAACAACGTGGCCAACTGCGTCATCACCACCTGCCTCGGGGACCGGAGCATGAAGGCCTCAGACAGGGCCCGGGTGGTGGAGCACTGGGTCGAGGTGGCCAGGGTATGTGGTGGGGGGAGCCCAGGGACCCCTTTGCCTTTATCAGCTCTTAGAGTGGGGTGTGTGGTCTGAGCCCCTGCGTGGACCCCAGACCTCGTCCCCAGGACCATGCTGCCTTGAGTCTGCCTGGGCACTCCTTCCCCCAGGACCCCACGCATGCCCTCAGGGACGCCCCTGACACCGTCGCAGGAGGCGGGCCAGCCCAGGGGCCCAGCGGGAGCTGGCGGGAGCTCTAGCTGTGGCTCACAGGGTCCTTGTCCCCAGGAGTGCCGAGTCCTGAAGAACTTCTCCTCCCTCTACGCCATCCTCTCCGCCCTGCAGAGCAACGCCATCCACCGCCTGAAGAAGACGTGGGAGGAGGTCTCCAGGTGGGCGCCGTCCCCGGGAGCTTGGTGGACGGGGCTGGAGCCACAGGCGGTGCCGTGGGTCTCGGGGCCAGCAGCAGTCTGTGCCAGGCCTCGGCTGCCTCCTCCGCCAGACCCGGTGCAGCCAGCGGGGCGAGGCTCAGGTGTTCACCTGTGACCACAGAATCTTTGTCCAGTTAACATCAGACCTGGTGCAAACAGTGCTCCGCAGAAATGGGGAGGGGGTCCCCCTTGCACCGGCCCGGAGCTCCCCTCCACGGGCCATGAGCCGTAAGGCCCTGGAACCCACCTGCAGCCCGTTTTCCCCAGGCAGTTGGAAGGCTGTCGCGTCCCTCCCCCGCCCTTCCCAAGTGTCATCTTCTCACTCTTCCTACAGGGACAGCTTCCGAATATTCCAGAAGCTCTCTGAGATCTTCTCTGACGAGAACAACTACTCCCTGAGTAGAGAGCTGCTCATCAAGGTCAGGGGCCCGGGCGGCCGGAGCGGGAGACAGGCCGGGGGTCAGGTCCTCATCAAAAGCGTCCTGGAAAACTCCAGTCCTGTCTCCTCTGGGCGGAGGAAAGAGGGACCTGTCTTGAGGCAGGAGGACCCTGCTGTTCCTGAGGGTGGAGGGAGGCAGGGTCAGCCGACCTGCGGCTGTCTGCTGGGACGTGGCCTCATGCAGGGTTAGGGTGGCCCGAGGGTGTGGCTGCCTTCCCCCAGCCGCCCAGCCCGTGCCTGAACCCAGGCCCCTGCCACCACTTCCGTGTGATTGCATGTCCCAGGGCAGAGGCCTGCCAAGAATGGGGGTCAGCAGGGGTGTCCAGGGGCCAGCTGAGCCACGGGGCCGCCAGGCTTGGGTCCAGACATTCAGGCTTGGGCGGCAGACCTGGTTTCCCTGGTGGCTCTGGGCTCTGCTCCTATAGCAGAGGCTGCTGACGGGTCATAGAACCCACAGGAGGTCACACACTCCTTGGAGCAGTGGCAGGTGCCAAGTAGCCCACCCCAGAAGCCTCCCTATGAAGGAGCAGGCAAGGTGTCTCCACCCCAGACCCCCGGTCAGTCCGAGGGGGCCCCAGGAGACCCGAGTGGAGAAAGACTGTTCTCTGCAGGGAACATTGGCAGGCCCCTTGGGGACAGGAGCCACCTCAGGTGGAGACTCCTGGGGGCTGGGGCAGGCAGGAACCCGGACAACTCGTCCTTCTCCCCTGGGGTTCGGCTCAGCTGGGGACCCTGGGCATGCAGGCTAGCATCGGTGAGGAGTGAAGAGAAAGGCTTGTTCAGTGGGACAGGGTGGCCCCGGCTCCCCGGAAGGGACGCCTTCTAGCTAGGTCAGGAAGAACCACCCTGCCAAGAACAGAAGCACCCCAGGTTGAACTCCCCGGTGTGGCCTGAAGAGCGCACGGTGTCCCGAGGAAAGGACAGAGGCCGGGGCAGCTGGAGAGCAGGCCCCGGCGGTGGCCGGAGGGGCGGAAGGCCTGCCTCCAAGCACCCGCCCTGTGGGCCTCGGTCTTCTCACCTGGCGAACGGAAGGTGCAGGTGCCAGCTCACGAGGCGGTGAGGCTAAGGGGAAGGGACCGTACAGAGCTCGGAGAGGCCCTGCCACAGAGGGCGGGGGACAGCACCGGCGCCAGGAATGTCACGCCCAGCCCTCTCTGCCTGCTAGGCAGGTGTAGTCCTGTCCCCACTTTGTAGATGAGGAAACTGGCACAGGGAGGCCAGGCTGCCAGCCCAGGGTCCCCACCAGCGAGTGCTGGAGCAGAATGCTAGGGGCAGCAGGAACCTTGGCACCGGCCCATGGGCCCAAGTCGGGGGTACTGCATGGAAGAGGGGCAAGGGGAAGGCTGACCCCGCCCTCCACCCTGGCAGGAGGGGACCTCCAAGTTTGCCACCCTGGAGATGAATCCCAAGAGGACCCAAAGGCGGCCAAAGGAGTCTGTGAGTGGCCCCGCCCGAGGCCGGGGAGGGAGTGGCCCCCCAGCCCTTCCCTCCTGTTGCCCCTGGGCCTGACGTGCCCCGTTAGACCTGGTCTCCTCGGGACCCAGGCAGGGCCAAGCCCTGAGCAGCTGGAATCGTGGGGGGAGGAGCTGAAGCCCCCAGACCCAAGGTCTGGCGGAGTTCTTGGTGGGGAGGTGATCAGGGGTCACATGACCTTGGGGACCTGCCATGTGCCATCCAGGGAAGTGGGCAGAGGCAGATTGGGGTCCGTGGAGTCTAGGAGGGGACCTGGGGACAGAGGTGGCTAGAGGTGCCCAGACTGCTCCCAGTGGGAGGCCACATGGGTTAGGGTCAGGCTGAGAAGCCTTCAAGGCAGGGCCCCGGCCTCACTTATCACCCCCACCCAATGCCACAGGGTGTCATCCAGGGCACTGTCCCCTACCTGGGCACGTTTCTCACTGACCTGGTGATGTTGGACACGGCCATGAAGGACTATCTGTATGTGAGTGAGCCCAGGGACAGGGACAGGGCAGGGAACTGGGCTGGGGGGCTGGATCCCGAGGCTTGGGAGGAGTAGCCCTTGCTGACCCCCCGAGCCCTCAGTACGGGGGAGAGCGGCCCTTGCAGGGGACACGCCCATCCTGCCTGCGCTGCCACGGGCTGCCCGGCTGTGGGGCTTGCAGGGTTTGCTGGACAGAGTAGCCCTCAGGCGGTGGCCGTGGGCAGGAGTGAAGCAGGCCTGAAGGTCAGGCCGCATGTGGTGGCCATGCAGGGCCTCCTTACCCGAAGCCTCAGTCTCTCTGTTGTCCCCAGAGGGGACTGCGCAGGAAGGCCCCGAGCCTCTGCCTGTGCAGGTGCCATCCCCCGGGGCTCTGGTGGTGGAGGGGGAGGCGGGGCCTTAAGGTGGAGGCAGCTCTCTGATGGCTGCTGGCTGCTGTCTTCCAGGGGAGGCTGATCAACTTCGAGAAGAGGAGGAAGGTGAGCAGCTGCACCTCTGGTGGAGGAGAGCAGCCGGAAGGCTTCGGGATCCGGGCTGGCTTCCTGGGACTGGCTGTGGGGACACAGAGGATCCTGGAGGGGCGGAGGGGCTCAAGCAGAGTCCCCGCGGGCAGCCCCTGCCTTGCCTGGGCCCGGCCAGGCCTCCTCACCATCCCGTCCTCCCCTCTGGCCCAGGAGTTCGAGGTCATCGCACAGATCAAGTTGCTGCAGTCGGCCTGCAACAACTACAGCATCGCGCCCGTGGAGCGCTTCGGCTCCTGGTTCCGGGCCATGGAGCGGCTCAGTGAGGCTGAGAGGTGAGGCTGGGCAGGAGCTGGGGACACTGAGGGTGGCCTGTCCCTGGCCTGGCTCCAAAGAGCTTGGGACCTGAGCCTTGGGTCAATGTCAGACCTGTTGCCTGGTGACCAGGAAGGCGGGGCACCCGGGTTCAGCTTCTGGGAGGCCCTGGGGAGAGGCCCGTGTGCAGCTGCCGGTAGCCTCACCGCCGACCCTGCCTGTAGCTACAGCCTGTCCTGTGAGCTGGAGCCGCCAACCGAGTCCGCAAGCAACACCCTCAAGACCAAGAAGAGCACTGCCATCGTCAAGCGCTGGAGCGAGTAGGTGCCCGACCAGGGCAGGGGCCAGAGAGCTTCAGGGCTAAGCTCGGGCTTGGGGAGCCACCCAGGCTGGCGCTGGGCTGGGGCTGCCACCACTGACCGTCCCTGACAGGGCCTTGGTGGCCTGCTCTGTGAGACCCGTGCTACTGAGGGGTCTCAGATGGCCGTGGGATGGGAGGGGTGGGTCCCGGTGATTAGCCAAGCTCCAGCCAGTGTCCCCGTACAGAGGGCAGCAGGACGGGACCAGGGTGGGTGCGTCCTCCGCGAGGGCCTCCGCTGAGCCGGCCCTGTCCCCCCTGTCCCCCAGCCGCCAGGCCCCCAGCACAGAGCTCAACGCCTGCAGCAGCTCCCACTCCAGGTCCTGTGACCAGCTCCGGTGTGGCTCCTACCTCAGCAGCGGGGACATCACAGACGCGCTCAGCGTGCACTCGGCCGGCTCCTCCAGCTCCGACGTGGAGGAGATCAACATGAGCTTTGTCCCAGAGTCCCCTGATGGCCAGGAAAAGAAGGTGACCCCCGCCTTTCCCCATCCCCCCTCCTGGCACCAGCGTTCCCTGCCCACATCCACAAACGTGGCTTCTGGGACCCCTCCAGTGGCTGCCAGCCGGGGTGCCCCCGGGGTCTGGCTTCTCTGATGCCCCCATCCCCCACAGTTCTGGGAGTCGGCCTCCCAGTCCTCCCCGGAGACCTCCGGCGTCAGCTCGGCCTCCAGCAGCACCTCCTCGTCCTCCGCCTGCACCACGCCCGTGGCCGCCACGCGCACCCACAAGCGCTCCGTCTCGGGGGTCTGCAGCTACAGCTCCTCCCTGCCGCTCTACAACCAGCAGGTGGGCGACTGCTGCATCGTGCGCGTCAGCCTGGACGTGGACAACGGCAACATGTACAAGAGCATCCTGGTGAGCCTGGTGGCCGGGGGCACACACGCTGAGCACCAGGGACCGTCCCAGGCCCTCCTGGAGTTGGCATTCTCGGGGTCAGGAAGGGCAGACAGGAATGAAGAAGGCCGTGGTCAGGGCCCAGGGCTTCCTCTCAGGGAGGTGGGAGGAGGAGTGGGCCTACCGGAGCAGGGTGTGACCCTGACTTTGCTAAGGAAGGAGACGCGGCTCTGGAGGCTGGAGCAGAGGAGGCAGCAGTGACTCTGGGCGCCTCCAGGGGGCGCTGGCTGCTGGAGCCAGGCCCGGAGAGTGGAGGAGCAGCAGGGCCGGTGTGGACGCCGTGAGAACAGGGCCAGTGGGGTCTGCTCCCAGGAAGGGCGCAGAGGTGGGGGCGGGGAGGTCATCTCCCAGGTCTCCCCGCCCCACCCTACTGGGCCAGGTGCCCCACGCACGCCAGCCTGCCCCCAGCCGCCTGTGCCAGGAGGTATCCTGGCTGTAATGAGCACTCACCTGCACGGCCTTTGTCTGCGCCCTGCCTGTGCCCTGGCCCTCAGGGTCAAGGCCTCCAGGTCTCCGACCTGTGCTCCCCACCCCCAGCCTCCACCCAGAGCAGACCCGGCTCTCTGGGTGGGTCAGGGGCCATCTGTTGCCCAGACGCGTCCGTCCTGTTATCCCTGGGGGTCACAGGGGCCCAGGTGGCACGGGAGGACACAGCAGGCTTGTGGAAGAAGGGGCTAGGAACAGGGGAAGGCCCACCCCCCATTCCACTTCACTCTGGGGAGCCGCTCTAAGACCTGTGGCCTGAAGGACTGTCCCCTGCTCTGACCCAGGTGACCAGCCAGGATAAGGCTCCCACTGTCATCCGCAAGGCCCTGGACAAACACAACCTGGACGAGGAGGAGCCGGACGAGTACGAGCTGCTGCAGATCATCTCAGGGGACCGCAGTGAGTGAGAGGGTGGCGAGGGGGCAGTGGAGGACGGGCGGCACCACTCCCCCAGCCCAGGACTCAGCGCCTGCCCCGAGGCCGCCTTGGCCCCGTCGACAGGGACGCCCGTCATCCACCCCTGCGGGTCGCATCCTAGACCCTCCCCCAGCATCGTGCACCACTTGGTTGGGTGGGGGGATTGGCGGCGCCCCTGCCTTGCAGGCGAGACCGAGGCCTGGGGAGGCAGGACTGCAGTCAGCGCCCCACCAGCCGCCCAGCACTGGTGGAGAGCAAGCTGGGCTTTGTGGGGATAAGACCCCTGTTAAGCCAGACTGATCAGGGCCTCAGCAAAGTCCGTCTTCAGGCAGGAAACGTCAAGGGGGTCCCTGGTGGTCCTAGCGCTGGACTGGAGGGATCTCAGGCCTGTCCTAAAGGAGACGCAGGTAGTGGGTCCTGTGGGGCCCTGTGAACACCATGACCACCCTCTGCCCTCTCCCACCAGAACTAAAGATCCCCGAGAACGCCAACGTGTTCTACGCCATGAACTCCACCGCCAACTATGACTTCGTCCTGAAGAAGCGGACCTTCTCCAAGGGGGCAAAGGTCAAGCACGGAGCCAGCTCCACCCTCCCGCGCATGAA
This sequence comes from Tamias sibiricus, assembly GCA_025594165.1. Lineage (NCBI taxonomy): Eukaryota > Metazoa > Chordata > Mammalia > Rodentia > Sciuridae > Tamias > Tamias sibiricus. Next base: position 218,928,326 of record CM046657.1, on the reverse strand, counting down.
GCAGAAGGGGCTCAGGATTGCCAAGGGCATCTTCTAAGGACACCTCCACAGGGGCTGGTCAGTGGCTGAGCGCTGAGACTAGAGTGGCCCAGGCCAAGCAGCCCCTCCCACCCACCTGCCAGCCCAGGCCACCCCCAGACTCCAGTTCACCTGAACCTCTCCTGCTGCCGGGATTGACACCTGCCGTGTGACAGGCTGACCTGGCCTGCGTGGACCACCGCTGCCGTAGGTGCCTTCTGCTCTCTGCCACAGAGGACTGGCTGACCTTTGCTAAGAAGCGCTGCCAGTGGGCATGGTGCTCTGCCTGCCCCCGGGCACTGCCCTCTGTGCAGTTCCTGACACCTTCTCAGGTGCAAGTCACTACCACCTGTGCCCGCAGGGACCCCAGGGCACCCCTCACCCAGCGGGTCTGACCACTGCAGTTCTCTCCTGGTGCCCACGGGCCTTGGCCTGTGACCGTCCTGGGGTCCCGGCCCCTCCTCCCACCACTCTAGCCTTCCTCAGGCTGCACCAAAGAGTCCATCTCCAGGGCCAACTGAGAGTAAGGGCGTCACCTACCACCCACCCAGCTGCCCTGGGAGCAGAGAGAGGAGCCCTCTCACGGACCACCCTCTTCACCTGGCGAGTGAGGACAGCTCCATTGGTGTCGAATCTCATGCCACTAAAAGTGCCATTCACCACTGCATCCTGGGCTTTACGAGACCACATGAGACGGGGTTTGGGGAAAAGAGGGCTTGGGGGGAGGGGGAGGGGGCTGAATATTTGTATAAAAAGCAAAAAGCAAAAAAAAAAAAAAAAGTTTACTGATTGGGTTGGGGCAATATTTATTTGTTGTAAATAGAAAATGCTAGACTTGAATATTATATTAAAATTCTGTTTCTACTACAACCTGGTCATTATGGTTTTGTTCTTTCACTGCCTGTATGAACAAATGGGACAGGCAGATTTCACGTTTCATGTTGAAATAGGAAATCTCACGGGATTCTCAGTTTATTCTGTGTTGATGTAAGAGGGGCCAGCCACTCCCCTCAGGCTCGCTGGAGGAAACTGTACCTCACGGGGAGCTCAGGGTCGTGTGCTGAGGGCCCTTCAGAACGCCTAGGACTAGAGACTGGGGGTGCTTTCACAGAGTATGGAACAACCGCTGAAATGTTGGTGTCTACAAATAGCATGTGCAAGAGAAAACGGCAGAGGAGGAAGCTTCAGGGTTCGGTCTCCAGGGAAACAGCCGTTAAGTCGGGGGTGGGAGGGAAGTACTGAAGTCACCCGCTTTGGAACATGGTCAGACACGGTAACCTGAGGAGCACTGGACTGAGGAAGAAGCCGCTGAAGTTCAACAGTTAAGGAAATCTCCTCACAGGTGATCCCAGCGATGACGGAGCAGAAAACTTAGTGACTGCACACAACAAGGAATACCGACTTCACAGGCATAGTTTGGAAAAGTGACAGTAGACGCAGAAGACGAGCCTTGCACAGGCAACAAAAGCAAGTCCCGGGGAGGGACAGTCTGCTTTCAGAGCAATCACGTCCTAATACTCAATGTTCAATTCTCCCCAAATTGCAAACATACAAAGAAAGGGAAACATGGTTCACTTGCAGGAAGAAAAATAAAAAGGCTTTGATAGAAACAATTCCTGAGGAATTAGTAGCTAGAGATAGCACATCCTTGGATTAAATAAATGTGCTCAGTGAGCTCAATGAAATCATGGGCCAAAGAAACAGAGATATTATGTGTGAACAATGGGCAATTCAATGAGGAGATAGAAATGATAAAAAAAGGAGCCAGTTTGGAACTGCAAACTCTAATAACCAAAATGAAAAATTCACTAGAGGGATTCAACAGCAGATCTGAGTAGGCAGAAGAAAGGATCAGTACACGTGAAGATAAGGCCATTGAAGTTATTCTGTATGAGGAACAAAAAGGAAAGAATGAAGAAAAATAAACAGAGCCCAAGATTCTGTTGAGATATGATCAAATGTACCAACATACATATAATGAAGATTTCAAAAGAAAAAGGGTAGGGATGTATTTGAAGAAATAATGGTCAAAAACTTCATAAATTTGATGGAGTATATAAATAGGTATACATAGGAAGTTCAGTAAGTTTCAAGCTATAGATTCAAAGAGATCCACACCAAACCACTACAGGCAGATTGTCAAAAAACAAGAGAAAATCCAGCCTGGCACGGTGGCGCACACCAGTAATCCCAGCACTTGGGAGGCTGAGGCAGGAGGATTGTGAGTTCAAAGCCAGCCTCAGCAATGGCAAGGCACTTAGCAACTCAAGTGAGACCCTGTCTCTAAATAAAAAAGAAAGGGCTGGGGATGTGGCCCAGTGGTCGAGTGCCCCTGAGTTCAATCCCTGGTACCACAAAAAAAAAAAAAAAAAAAAAGAGAGAATCCTGAAGGGAAGAAAAAAGCAATCTGTCATATACAAGGAATCTTTCATAAGGTCAGCAGCTGATCTTTCTTTAAAAAAAAAATGGAGTCTAGAGGCAGTAGGACAACATAACCAAGATGTGCTGAAAGAGGAAGCAAAACATTCTTTAAGAAGAGAAATTAAGACATTCCCAGATGAAAAAAACGTAAGGAAGATTGTTGTAGAAGACATGCCTTAAAAGAAATGCTTTTAGTCCTTCAGGCTGAAACAAGAGGTTTAGACTGTGACTCAAAGCCATGTAAAGAAATAAAGAGCAGCCGGGCGCGGTGGCACACGCCTGTAATCCCAGCACTTTGGGAGGCTGAGGCAGGAGAATCGCGAGTTCAAAGCCAGCCTCAGCAATGGCGAGGCACTTAGCAACTCAGTGAGACCCTGTCTCTAATCAAATACAAAAAAAAGGGCTGGGGATGTGGCCCAGTGGTCGAGTGCCCCTGAGTTCAATCTTCGGTACCACACACACACAAAAAAAAAATAATAATAAAGAAATAAAGAGCTGGGGCTGGGGCTCAGTGGGAGAGCACTTGGCTAGCAAGTGGGAGGCCCTGGGTTCGATCCTCAGCACCACATAAAGATAAACGGATAAAATACAGGAATTGTGTCCATCTACAACTAAAAAATAAACAAAGAGCTGGTAGAAGCAACCAACAGATAATCAAAAAAGACAGTGGGGTTTACTTGGGCTTAACTCCCCTTTTTTATATGTGATTTAAAAGCAAAAGTCATCAGACTAATTATAAATCCATGTTAGTATATATAAATATATAGTCTGTGACAATAACAATATAAGGGGAAAATGGAAATAGATACGAGTATTTGTATACTACTGACACTAAATTGGAATTCAAAAGAGATGGTTAGAAACTAAAAATAACTAAAAGAAATAAAGGAAAAGGAGAATCAAAATGATAACACTACCAAAAAAAAAAACCTCAACTATTCAAAATACATATGCATTAAAATACTTTACATGTATGTGGGCTGGGGTTGTGGCTCAGCAGGTAGAGCGCTTGCCTAGCACATGTGAGGCCCTGGGTTCAATTCTCAGAACCATATAAAAATAAATAAAGGCATTGTGCCCAATTACAACTAAAAAATAAATATTAAAAAAAATACTTTACAAGTTAACTACCAAAAACAGAAAACTGAAGGAACTGGGGATGTAGCTCAGTGGTACAGCATGAACTTACCTGGTATACGGGAGACCCTAGGTTCAATTCCCAGAACCACAAATAGATAAATAAAAACTAAGTCCATAAAAAGCAGTACTTGAGGAATTGAGCAGAGAGCATAGTAGACATACAGAAAAAAAAAAATAGCTAAATGGCAGAAGTAAGACCTTCCCTCTCAATAATTGCTATAAATATAAATGGGTTAAATTCTCTAAAGGGCAGAGATGGGCAGAATGAGCTTTGAAAAAAAAAAACTCACATGAAAACATGCTGTATTCAAAGACACTTTGACACAAAGATACAAAACAATAGCAAAAGCTATTCCATAAAAATAGTTTATTTTAATGACATCTATAATATTAGGCAAAATTTTATGTCAAAAAGGTAGCAGTAGACAAGAAAGATCCATATATATTGATAGAAGTTTCGTCAAGAAAATAAAATTGAAACATGCACAACTAATAACATCCCCCAAATATATGAGACAAAGTCTCCACAGTGGGAGACTTCGATACCTCACTTCCAATATTGACTAGAATAACCAGCAAGAAGACGGATGAGGAAACAGAGGTCTTGAGCAAGATGATGAACCGCAGCCCCAGCGGACACAGGCAGCAACAGAATGTGTATTCCTCTCAACTGCATGTGGAACAGACCTGGTGTGTTAGGCCAGGAACAATTGGTGCATTTAAAAGACTGAAAGCACACCAGGGTATCTGTTCAAGTACAGTGGAATGAAACTAGAAGTCAACAGCAGTACGAAGCCTGGACTGATCGTAAATATGCAGAATTTAAACAACATACTTCTAAACAACCGGTGGGTCAAAGAAGAGATCATAGGGAGTTAGATGATATCCTGCAAGAACTAAAACAAAACACACGTACCAAAATTTAGGACATACAGTGAAAACAAAAGCATTGCTCAGAGGGAAATAGAGAGCTGTAAACACCCATGTTAAAAAAGGAAAGAGCTAAATCAGGCACAGTGGCGCACACCTGTGATCCCAGTGACCCAGGAGGCAAGAGGATTACAAACTTAAGGCCAGCCTCAGCAGTGTAGTGAGACCCTGTCTCTAAATAAAAAAAAAAGGTGGGGGACTGTGGATGTGGCTCAGTGCTTAAGTGCCCTTGGGTTAAACCCCTGGTACCAAAAAAAGAAAAGAAAAGAAAAGAAAAAGGTCTCAAGCCAGGCGCAGTGGTGCACACCTGTAATCCCAGCAGCTCAGGAGGCTGAGGTAGGAGGACGACAAATTTGAGGCCAGCCTCAGCAACTTAGTGAGACTCTGTCTCAAAAAAATAAAAAGGCGTTGCTGGGTGCGGTGGCGCACGCCTGTAATCCCAGCACTTGGGAGGCTGAGGCAGGAGGATCGTGAGTTCAAAGCCAGCCTCAGCCATGGCGAGGCACTTAGCAACTCAGTGAGACCCTGTCTCACTGGGGATGTGGCCCAGTGGTCGAGTGCCCGAGTTCAATCCCCAGTACCAAAAAATTAATTAATTAATTAATTAATTAAAACATAAAAAGCGCTAGGTATGTGGGGATGTGGCTTAGTGGCTACATACCCTTGGGTTCAATCCCTGGTACCAAAATAAAAATAAAAATAAAAATCTCAAATGAACAGCAAAACAGTGTGACTTAGAACAAAACAAAGAACCCTACATCCAAACTAGCAAGAGGAGGGAAATAATAAAGATTAGTGCAGAGACAGAACAGAGAAGAGCCACAGAGAACATCAGTACAACCAAAAGGTGATTCTTTGAAAGGATCAATAAAATCGACAAACCTTTAACTAGGTTAGCAAAGAAGAAGAATGGAGGGCTTGGGCCACTCAGCCTGGGCGGGACCGTGGGAACACGAGCACCCACTGTGCAGAGGGGGGGACCACGGGAGGCCCGGGCATCGCTGCACCCACGGCATCCGATGGCAGGGGCCCGACACACCCAGGAACACAGGGCCCCCTCGGGCCACAGCAGGGACAAGCCTGAGGACATGGTGATCACCTTGAAGAAACATGTCTTATATAGGCAACTCCACGGGGACAGAAAGCAGAGTAGGAGTTCCCCGGCTGTGGGGGCCGGAGGTGGGAGCGCGTGTGCCGTGGCTACGGGCTGATGGAAACTTTTGGAATAGTGGCGGTGATGGCTGCTAACAGTGTGGGTGGAGTTAATGCCACGCAACCCTTCTCCTGGACGTAGTTAGATCAGCCTTAGGTTATTTATATGTGTCTTATCACGATTTTTAAAATATGACTTTTGTGGCGTGGTGTGATGGTACGCATCTCAGACCTCCCAGAGGCTGAGGTAGGAGGATCGATGGGGCCCGTGAGTGTGAGACCAGGCTGAGCAACGCAGTGAGGTGCCCGCTCAGAAAGTAATGATGACAGGGCTGGGGGTGTGGCTCAGCGGGGGAGCGCTCGCCTAGCACGCGTGCTGCCCGGGTTCGATCCTCAGCACCACATAAGAATAAACGCACTGTGTACAACTAAAGCAAATAGATAAATATTTTTAAAAAAAGTAATGATGATAATAACAACGCGTGCAAGGACCGTTCCCGACCCAGATGCCGGCTGCCTTCCTACAGCTGAGGGTGAGCGGGACATTTGACACTTGTCTTGCTGGCTTTCTTTGACCACCAATTAGGAATGCGTAGAATCCAGCAGCAGGGAGGGGAAGGGGCACAGATCAGCCTTCCAAGGAGGAAACCCCCGGGGACGAGGACTAGCCGGGGCACTTGCCCGCTCGATGCCCTCAGACCCCGATGCCCTCAGACCCCGGCACGGCTCCCTCACGTGGCAGTCCTCCTGGAATCCTTGCTCCAGACCCAAGCTCCTGTCCCTGCTGGTTCTGTGTTTGAGGAGCATGGCAGTGTGTGCTTAAGGCCACAGTGGCCTTCCATAAGCACCCCTGTCACCACGAGCCAGTCCCAGCATCCCGGCCACCTGCCCGGGCACCACTGACGTCGCCCCACAGGCCCCAGACCGTTGAGCCCTCTGCCAGGTGCCTCCAGCCACTCACCCTGGCTGCGGCTCCACGGAGGCCGAGCCTGGTGTGCCAGGACTGGGTGCTGATCCTGCCAGCAAAGGACCCCAGACTCCACCCTGCCCCGGCCTCCTCTCTAGAATCTCCGCATCCTGGGAACTGACCGAGATGACCTGGTGGCATTAGACCAGACGCCTGTTGCTGTTAAGGACGACGAACGGCCCCCTTCCTTTAATCTGGGAGCAGAGACGGACAGCAGCCAAAGAGATGCGGTTTTATTCAAGAGCTCAAGGGAGGAAATGGACCCTGGGTCCACCCGGTGGCCTCATGGGGCTGAGGCTCCTGGAACACTAGGAGCCAATGACTACAGGAATCTGAGCATGCTGGGCATTGTCCGTGGGAGGCGCTGGTGCAGTCTGGGAGTCATCCACAGGGGTGCTGGGGGACCCTGGGACTGTCCGCAGAAGGCACTGGTGGGGGCCAAGGAGTCACTGGCCAGGGAACAATGGGGGGGCCAGGGAGCCATTGGGCGGAGGGGAATGGGGAGGCCGGAAATCCGTTGGCCGGGGGGAATGGGGGGGCTGGGGAGCTGTTGGGCGGGGGGAATAGGGGGGGCGGAAATCCGTTGGCCGGGGAGAATGGGGGGGCCGGAAATCTGTTGGCCGGGGGGAATGGGGGGGCCAGAAATCCGTTGGCCGGGGGGAATGGGGGGGGCCGGGGAGCCGTTGGGTGGGGGGAATAGGGGGGCTGGAAATCCGTTGGCCGGGGGAATGGGGGGGCTGGGGAGCTGTTGGGCGGGGGGAATAGGGGGGGCGGAAATCCGTTGGCCGGGGAGAATGGGGGGGCCGGAAATCCGTTGGCCGGGGGGAATGGGGGGGCCGGAAATCCGTTGGCCGGAAATCCGTTGGCCGGGGGGAATGGGGGGGCCGGGAAGCTGTTGGCGGGGGGAATTGGGGGGCCCGGGAGTCGTTGGCGGGGGGCACTGGGGCAGCCCCCTCACCCACCACTGTGGGCAGTGCCTGGTAGGTCTGCGTCCAGTAATGCAGGTAGTGGGTCCTCAGGTGCTGCTTCATGGAACTGCTGTCCATCTTCTTGGTGATCTCCAGGTAGTCACCACCCTCCAGGGTGTAGGGGTACCAGTGTGTGGGCACAGCCGAGTTGCCCATGTTGGGGTCCCTGAGAAGAGAAGAGGCTGGGTGGAGGCCGAGGGCTCCCAGGAGGCTGCATCTCTGTGCCCCGGCAGCTCCGTGTCCACACCCTGCACAGCCCTGGCCCTCCGAGGACCCGTCGGTGGCCCAGCACTGGCTGAGGTCCTGGGGCTCTGTGAGCAGCTTTTGTCCTCAGGTACAGAAGGGGACATGGGGGCTCAGGGCCTAAATGACTTGCCCAGAGTCTCCCCGCTGGCAAGCAAGGGAGGAGCCAGGACCCAGGCCAGCAGGGCTCAACCCCCACCTACCCGCTTCTAGCAAAGTTGGTCCAGTAGGCAATCATGGCCTTGGAGACAGTCCTGTCCTGGAGCCGGTAGCCCAGGGGGGTTGCAAAGGGCTTTCCAAAGACATACTGGAGGTCATCAGCGTGGTCGGCCCCCCATCCAGTCGGGGTAGAGGGGCATCCGAGAAGGATGGGAAAACAGGTAGGAGTAGGTGTGGGCGCTCCTGCGGGGTGGACAGACAGCTGGGTTGGAAGGGACCCTTGGAAGTGGGCCCTGGAGGGAGGCCAGGGAGGAGCAGAAAAGGAGCTGGGGAATCCCCACCCGAACTCCTGAAGACAGCGGGCAGTCACACCGGGGAGGGAAAGCTGCAGCCCAGATCCATGAATTCCACAATTCGATCATGTTTATGCCTCACCTCTATAAGATGCTTGGGGAACCTTCCTCTTATGATTCAGTATCAAGAAGGGGCTTTTTCCTCTCCCTGTGAATCTCACTGCTCTTTTGATTGGACAAGGGAAAGCACGTGTCCGCATTTGTTTCCCTTCTGCTGAGACTGGTGGGAAGCTCAGCTGCATTTTGTTTTGTTGGGCAGCAAGGTGAAGCATCTCAGATGGCCCCACCCCCCAGGGAGCCACCCGCTTCCCAGACCCTCACTTGGCGTTGGCTCTGTGCTGGGCCAGGGCGATCTCTGTAGGCATCAGGAAAAGAATATCAGTCTCCAGGTCCACCGCGGTCTTTTTCCTGGTCGCCTGGGAGGGGTCCTGGGCCCAGGGCTCAGTGTAGACTTCAAAGGTGGCGTGGGCACCCCTGATCCCCTTGGTGATGGTGAGCCCGCTGACCAGCCTGTAGAAGTCCTCCCTGGAGGGAACAAGCAGGCACTGGACCCTCTACCCAGCACCACCCTCCCCTAGTACCACCCCAACGTGGCGCCAACCTCTGCTCTCAACCCTCTGCCGATGCCCTGGCCAGCCTTCCTGGGGAGAATGCTTCCCAGCTGTCCTCCAGCACATGTCCCTGGGGTCCTGTGCCCTGCTCACTCTGTGATGTCCTGCTTGGCCTTGTTAACGGCCGGCAAGTCCACGCCTGCGAAGAGGTGGCCGTCCATGTTGTTGGTGCCTGCTAGGTAGTCTATGTCAGCAGCGTTGGCGAACAGGTTGACAGGGTCATCGGGGATGAAGTCTCCATCGATGACCGGGACAAAGGCCAGATAGTGAAGCACAGGGTCTGGGTGGAGAGACAAGGGGCTCTTGGACCTTGCAGTGTCCATCTGGCCCTCCCCTTGGCCTTGGACAGCCTGAGTCCATCGCCTTCCTTCTCTGGTCTAGACCAGAGTTTCTCGACCCCAGACCGGGGGCCTTGGGACTGGGTAATGCTGCGCTGTGGGACATGCTGTCCTGGACGTGCTGTCCTGTGCAGGGTGGGAGGTGGAGCGATGTCTCTGGCCTCCACCACTGCATGCAGTGACACCCCTCCAGCCATGTCAATCAAAATGTCTGCAGACTTTGCCACAGGGCCTCATGCTCAGAACCCAGGCTCTAGGGGCCAGGTTTGTCCTCTTGCTCCAGGGACAGCCCCCCACCCCCTGCTCTCTTCTCACTCAACCGCAATCAGGAACAAGGAAGACCTGGAGTGAGCTGAGAGGAGCCGGGGGAGGCGCCCACTCCCGGGGCTGGGTTCCAGCCTACTGGCAGGTCTGCGCCTTCCAGAGCCCCGGGCCAGCACCCACAGGACCCGAGAGCCGGTTCAGGGCAGGGAAGGCCTCCACTGTCGCTTCGTCCCTTCAGCTGAGCTCCAAATAAGACAGCGGTGTCACTGGACTGAGTGTAGCTCAGCGGTAGAGAACCTGCTTAGCAAGCCCCCAGCCCTGGGCTTGGTCCCCCGCACCCAAAAATAGCTGGTCTGCGTTGGAGCCCTATTATTTTCTTCGTCTTTGTCTTTGAATTTGCCGTAGTCAAAGATGCAAATGTAGGCTTCCTTGGACTTGCTCTGGGAGAGAGAGCGGGGAGTCCGCTGCCCGCCAGCAAGCAGAGGAGGCTGGGGCGCTGCAGGCAGCACTGGGGGTGCTCAGCCAGTGTTTGCTGAGGGAGCCGGTGGGGGAGGGGGAGCGGCGTGGAGCAGGGGCGCCGCTGCGGACCTTCCTAGACCGTGCGCCTGTCCTTGCGCATGCGTGCTGTTGGTGGCATCGTCAGCTTCTCAAAGGGGGCAGCGTCACAGACAGTAGGAGCCCCTCCCTCCTGGAGCCCCTGAGGCCTGCGGGGTGGGGGGCACTGAGCTGTCTAGGGACACAAGCCTGGCAGTGGTGGCCTGGCCCCAGGCCGTGCCTCCCTCTCCTCTCCACGAGCTGGGCCTCGCCCTGCAGCGGCCCCCACCCCTGGGGTCCCCGTTCTCCCCCCGCAGCACCCACTCACACTCGAGGTCCTCCAGGGGCACCTTATAGGCCATCGTCAGGGCATTGGGGTCGGTGATCTTCAGACACCTGGCCAGCCTGGCCGTATCATCCAAGGGGCAGCCTACTTTTTGGGCAACCTGGGGGCAGAGGTAAGGCAGGCCTGTGACCAGGCAGGGAGCAGTTTGGGGGCAAGGGTAGGATCCAGGGCAGAGAGGGAAAATGAGGAAGGCCCTGGGCCCTGAGCCCGCGCGTCCCCTGCCCTCCTCCACTCACCTTCTTGGCCCAGAAGAGTGGGTCTTTCTGGATGGCCCAGGGGCTCAGGGCCACACCGCTCTGGCTGATGGCTCGCCGGATAAGGCCCTTGTTGTAGGGGGAGAGGGTCTGCAATACCGAAGTCCCGTCACCCAGGCTGCACCCTGGCTGGGAACCCCACTCCGACTCCCTCCCCTCCGCCCACCCTCCACACCCCCAGGGAGCCCTCCTCTCAGGGACCCACTGACCTGCAGAGAGACGCTGGCCCCACCCGCTGATTCTCCAAAGAGGGTGATGTTGTTGGGGTCCCCCCCAAAGGCCGCAATATTCCTCTTCACCCAGGCGATGGCCATGTGCTGGTCCCGAAGGCCATAGTTACCTGGGACGGGGAGGGAAGGGGTCTCCGTCCAGAGCTGAGCTGGGGCTGGCGGGGGCTGCGTGCGCCCAGGGCTGGCGCACAACAGGTAAAAGCCACGTGGGAGGAGGGGACCATCCTCAGTGGCATTGAGGTCCTGGTGGCAAATGGGGCCCCAAGACACTAGGTGAAGGGCTGTGGAGCTTGGGACAGGGAAGGGCAGCAGAATGGCCAGGCCTGCTCCTCTCTCCCCTCCCCGCCACAGTCCCTCCTGTTGTCTGTCCCGTGGCTTCAGCGTCCACCCCTGACTGCCCCAGTGCATCATCTCGCCTTCCTGGGCCTCCCTGCCCGCTCCGCTTGGCCTCTGCGGCGCGGCCGGGCCTGCAGCCTCTTCTCTCCCCACGCTGGAGGGGCTCCCGCGTCTCATCGGCCAGCCCAGCCTCCCGGCTCTGTGAACGGGGTCTGGGCCTTTCTGTGGGCCCTCAGGCTCCGTCTGGGGTCGGGGCTGCTGAGGAGCATCCTCCTCCTGGACTCACCCCAGAGCCCCCCACAGACCTGGCAGGTTGGCGTCCCCCGTGCTGAGGAAGCCCAGAGGGCCGACGCGGTAGTTGAAGGTGACCACGATGACGTTCCCACGCGTGGCTAGCTCCTGCCCGTCGTACAGGTAGTTATTGAGGAAGTTGGCCCCTTGGCCGGCCCCCATGAGGAAGGCGCCTCCGTAGATCCAGATCATCACGGGCAGGTTCTGGGAGACTGAGACGCGGGCACAGGCCCAGTGACTCGGACGCCACCCCAGCCTCTCTCCTCAGCCGGTCCTCCGCCCTGCGCAGCAGGCACCCTCTCCCAGGCTGGGCACCAGCGGTGGGCGCCCTCCCCACCTCTGTGTGGACTCCCGGGAGCTCAGCTCCCAGCCCCCAGGCACAGCCCAGGGCAGGGCTCTGATTTGGGGTTTCCTTGGGGGGTGTGGGAGCCAGACCTTGCTTCTTGCCCTGGGGGACCCAAATGTTGAGGTAGAGGCAGTCCTCGTCCCCGTAGGTGTTGTCCTGGGTGATGGTGGCCTGCAGGCATCGCTTCTTGAAGTCCTTGGCCTTCAGGGTCCCTGCGGGCAGTGGGAGGAGCTGGTGTGAGGAGGGCAGCTGCCCTCGCCCCCCACCCAGGCTGGCCCGGCACCCGCGGTGCTCACCTTGCCAGCCGGGGTGGGGCTGGGGGTTCTCCAAGGTCTTGGCAGTGGCAAAGGGAATGCCCTTGAAGACGTCGACAGAGTCGCCGCCCAGGAGGCTGAGCTTCTTGTTGACGCCCTCCACGAAGCCGCCTTCCGTGTACACGGCACCCAGCTGGGGCGACATGCGGCAGGGTCAGCAGACGTGGGCCTGGCTGGCCTCAGTCCAGAGTGGCCACCCAAGCAGGCGCGGGCACCAGAGGCTCCCCAGAGACAGCATCAGAGGAGGCCACGGGGAGGCAGGCCCTGACCTCGCCCAGTGCTGGAGGGCCTGGCTTCCCGCCCCTTCGCCCCAGCCCCGGAGATCCAGAGTTGCCCTCAGCAGCATGGACGTAGTAGGGGTTCTGGCTGCAGCTGCCTAGCTGAGACCTGGACCTCAGTTTTCCCATCTGTAAGATGGGACACCACAGAGCCTCCCTCGGGGCCAGCAGACCCCACCAGGGAGCTCCCCACTCTGCCCAGGCCAGCAGAACTGCTCTTGGGTGTCTCAGTGCTGCGCTGCCCCATACGGGCCGACGCGTCCATCCTCACGAGGGTCCTGAGGTGCGGGCTCAGCTGCCCACTGTCCCTGAGGAGCTCAGCGGCCTTCCTGCTTGAAGTCACCCTGCTGGGAAGTGGCGCCCAGCCTGCGCCCTCCCGGTGCCGCCTCCTGTCCCTGCAGGTCTGCAGAGCAGCCCCCTCGTGTGGGGGCCGAGGCAGCCCCAGGTCCCCGGCTCTCCTGAGCCAGGTTCTGGTGGGAAGAAGCAGCCTGCACCCAGGTCTGAAGTCTAAGCTGCCGGACCCCGCCATGCCGGGTGGGGGAGTGGGCCAGCAGGGACTGGGGACAGGAAGGAGTCTGCTGGCACCTGCTGGGTGCTCTGCCACACTGGCCAGGCCCCCGAGCTTCCTTGTCCCAGCCCCCAGGCCACTGGGAGGAGGCAGAGGGCCAAGCCAGCTTTCCAGGGACCAGAAAGTCCCCTCTCAGAAGTGTCTGTGGGGCTGAGCCTGGTCTGAGTGCTTCAGAGGGGGTGCTTTGAGGTGTGGGGACCCTGGAAAAAGTGGCAATGTAGGGAGCAATGACTGTCAGTGGGGGACTGGAGCATGGGAGGAACCCCCAAAACCCTCCCAAGACAAATAACGACCCCCCTCTGTGGCAGAAGGACCCTGTGCCAGCTCCCTGACGTCCAGGTTCCCGGAGCAGGTCCAGGGGCAGGAGGAGGTAGAGAGGGGCTGGCCTGGGAGCAGGGGACCCAGGCCTGGGAGGGCAAGGTGCGGGATGGAGAGAACGGGGGATGGCAGTGTGGTGGGGCCTGGGGACAGGGACTGCTCCCTCTCTGACTGTGTGCCTGTTGGGGACTCGTGGCTTGCTCCCCACCCCGGGGGAAGTGTGGTTAAAGGGCATATTTTGCAGATGCCCCAGAAGCCGGTGCAGCCCTGACCTCAGAAGGGAGCCCTGCACGCAGCAAGCTGGGCTCAGTCCCCCGGGAGGCCCAGGACGTGACGTGGCACCGGGAGCTGGAGCCCTGCTTGAACTAGCCCAGGACTCGGATTCCTGTTGAGGACAGAGGTGGTGGCTGTGTGATGTTGGCACTTGGCCTGCCTGCCAAGGGCCCTGGCCTCCCTGCCATGAGATGGGGAGAAGCCCAGGCACGACTGAGCCTCGGACGGACCGCGGACAACCACACCAAGAGTCTCTCCTGGCCTATCTGAGACCCCGCCTTGCGGGGCGTCCTGGGCTCGTCTCACGTGAGCAGGGTGGGCCTGGGCCAGCGCAGCCCCAGGGGAGCGGTGGGCCGCAGCGGGGTCTCCTGTGCTGGCTGGCTCTTTCCACCCGTGACTGCTCTGTCTGTCCTCCGTTCTGCAGGCCATGTCCCCACAGTCCCCTGATGTGGGTCAGCAGAGAAGAGGGCCCCTGCACACCGGCCCCTCGGCGGGCTCTGGCTTACCTTTGCAGCACTCGCCACTGCCAGGCAGCAGGCGAGGCCCCAGGCGACCAGCTCCAGGCGCCCCATGGCCAGCTTCTGCCTCCAGGTGGCCCTCCCTCGCGCCGCGGGTATTTATGGAACTGGAGCCAAGGTCAGTGCGTGCGCACACACAGAGGCACCGGGGCAGGTAGTGGCCCTCTCTCCGGGGCAGGCTGCCCCCACGTGCCTGGCTGGTGCCCACAGTGCACCTGTGTAGGTTGCTGCCTTCCTGGGAGCAAAGACAGGTGGCACGGTGGGGGCTTTCAGGGCCAGGGCCTGGCTGGGTGCGGGCTGCCCTGCACTCCCGTCATTTGCCAGAATGTGGTGCCCCTCAGAGAAGTGCCCGGCCTGCTCCCCGGCTCAGCAGCAGCAGACGGGGGACTAGCGAGGGACTTCTGGGCAGAGGTGGCTGTGTGCTGACCCTGGTTTGCTCAAGAAGCTTTTACTGAAGACCCCTGGGTGCACAGCCTGGCCAGGGGCAGGGACCAGAGCGGTGCCAGACAAGGAGCACTGGGGGTGCGATGAGGGTCTCCAGGTGGATGGGGCAGCACGGGGGCTCCAGCTCAGCCTGGAGACATCCCTGAGGAAGGACTGGCCATGGACATGGCCCATGCAAGGACCCTGGGGCACACGGGCGAGAGAGACAGAGCTAGGGAGGGCGAAAGGCAGGGATCGGGGGAGTTGAGTGCAGAGGAAGTGGTGGGCAGTGGTTATCTCCAAGGAGGCCACTAGCTTTTCTGGGAATGCGTGTCACTCTGAAACCAGAAAAGGTTACTGAAGTGACAGATGGCCATGAGCCAAGTCCCAAGAAGGTGCTTTTGAGGAGTTCACCTGCACCTGAGGTCACTTCACACTGCGCTCCACCCACCGCACAGTCCTCTTCAATCAGTGGTGGGGACTGTGCTGGCCTGGTGCAGCCAGAGCCCACCCAGGAGCTGTGCCTCCGGCTCTGACCACAGCCCCCGCTGCCTCTCCGTGGCCAGAGGCCAGGCCTGGCAGGCCTGTGCGTCTGGTCTTTGTGGGGCCAGTGGGCAGAGGCCAGAGAGAGGTGGGGAGGGCAGCGGACAGGAGTGGGAACACTGGGAAGGGGGTGGGAGGGACCAGCAGGGCGCGTGTCTGTTACCTGGTTGTCCGCCTGCTACTCTAATTCTGAGAAATAGTGCTCAAGGAAGTACTCTCCTGAATTGGGGCGGTGGGGGGGGGGTTGCAATTTTGCTCAAGGATATTTTTGCATGTCGTTTATAGTAGCTGAGGTGGAAAGAGGAGTGCAGAGGGGAGGCAGGGAGGAGGGATGGAGGCCTATTTGTTCATTTATTTATTTGTGGATTTGAGGCTTGAACCCAGCTAGTTCTTGGCACTTGCAAGCACTCTACGCTGAGCTATGTCCCCAGCCCCTACCTCTTATTTTGAAACAGCGTCTTGTTAAATTGCCCAGGCTGGCCTCAAACCTGTGATCCTCCTGCCTCAGCCTCCTTGTTGTAGGGACAGACGAGGCAAGGCACCAAAGATAGCAGGAAACAGTTTTATTTGGCTGCAGCCAGGTTCAGAGGGTACAGCTCTCGCTGTAATCAATTAATTCCCTGAACCCAAGTTTAGGTAGTTTCAGAACTTTATACCCAGCATGTGAGGGGAGGGGCTCAGAAGTTCCGTCTGCAGAAGTTCACATAAAAGTAGCTTTTTCTTTCACTGTTCTGGGCAAGTTAACCCTTCAAGGACAACACCTGAGAAGGGGAGAGCTTCTTCTCCCCTTTCTTTCCTCCCCCTGCCAGCTGTTACCATGGAGCCCAGTTGGTAACTTCTCTTATCTTAGAAATGTAGACATCTCTGTGAAGCTCCAGTTCAAGGCCAGAGACCTTGTTAAAGGATCTGTCTTTTTTTTTTTTTTTTTAAATCACATTTTGTATTTGCAAACACACTTTTACAAACTACTATACTGGATAAATGTTTGTGAAAAACTAGTAAAGAGGCGTCCAGCACCTGGAGTGCTGATTTCTTCCAGGCCACTGGCCAAGTAAAATAGAGCAACAGGAAAATGGGAAGTTTACCTACACTGAACTTTTTTGTAGAGACTCTTTGCTGACCATAGTCCTAAAATCAATTAGGGCAAAAATTTCTGGAGAAGCTTAGTTAAGATTTTCTGTGGAGGAGGGGGTGCCACTACATCCGGAGCAGCTGGGATTACAGGCATGCACCCCCTCACCTGGCTCATATCTATTTTTTTAGAACAGTTATAGGTTCACAGCAAATCTGAGCAGAAAGGACTGAGTTCCCACCTCCGCCTGCCCCTACACCTCTGCATTCCTCTGCACAGTCCCCCACTGGAGTGGACACCTGTTGTAATGAATGAGCCCACATGAACCCACCGTCACACCAAGTCCACAGCGTGCGGGAGGGTTGCTCTTGGCATTGGACGTTCTGTGGGAGTGGAAAAATGTATGAGGCCATGTCTCCATTAATACGGAATCATCCAGAATAGCAGCACTGCCCTAAAAACCCTACGTGCCCCCCATTACCCACCAACTCGCCCCCTTGCAACCCTGAGCTGCCATCTCCTTGGTTTTGGCTTCTCCAGAACGTCCAGCAGTTGGAACGGGGCAGTGACAGCTGTCTCAGAGTAGCTCTGCTCACTTGGTACGGTGCAGTTCGGGTCCCTCCATGTCCTCTCTTGGTGTGACCGTGCTTTACCTTGCGGCCCTGGATGGTGGCTGTCGCCTGGATGGTTGCCTTCAAGTTTAGGAATTTATGAATAAAGCTGCTACAAATGCTCATGTGCAAGCTATTGTGTGAACCCAAGTTTTTGGCTTCACATAAAAACCAAGTGCGAGCCGGGCGCGGTGGCGCACGCCTGTCATCCCAGCACTTGGGAGGCTGAGGCAGGAGGATTGTGTTCAAAGCCAGCCTCAGCAATGGCGAGGCACTTAACAACTCAGTAAAGACTCTGTCTCTAATAAAATACAAAAAAAGGGCTGGGGATGTGGCCCAGTGGTCGAGTGCCCCTGAGTTCAATCCCCAGTACCAAAAAAAAAAAAAAAAAAAAAAAACCCAAGTGAGGTTGCTGCGTTTATACAGAATCTACCACATGGCCTCCAAAGCAGCTGTACCATTTTTATTCCCAGCAGCGATGACCGAGCATGCTCACTGCTCTGTGTCCCCACCGGCAATTGATGCTCTCAAGTCGTGTGGATTCAGGCCATTCTGACAGCATGCAGTGGGACGTCACTGCGGTTGATTGACACTTCCTTGGTGACATATGACAGGGAATCTCCTCAGATGACTGCTCATCCTTATCTTCTCTGGTGGTGTCTTCGGAGTTCGGTCCCGTGTTGTAATTGAGTTGTTTTCTCACTGCTGAGCTTCCAGCACTCTTGCATGTTTATCTACAAGGGCTTTGGATAACATTTTTTCCCAGTCTATGGCTTGTTTTTTAATTCAGTGTTTCCTTCAAAGAGCAGAATGTTTAATTTTAATTATCAATTATTTCTTTCATGTATCCCGACTTTGGTGTTGCATGAAAAAGCCATTGCCAGGCGAGGCTCTTAGCAACTCAGTGAGACCCTGTCTCTAATAAAATACAAAAAAGGGCTGGGGATGTGGCCCAGTGGTTGAGTGCCCCTGAGTTCAATCCCCAGTACAAAAAAAAAAAAAAAAAAAAAAAAAAAAAGCCATTGCCAACCCCAGGGCCCTGTAGTGCTTCCTGTTAGCTTGTAGGTGCCTCGTGGTTTACACTGAGGTCTGGGACCATCGTGAGTGGATTTTCCTGTGTCTAGATGCATTTTGCTGAGTGTGGATGTCCAGTTGTTGTTCCAGAACCATTGAGGGCTACATTTTAACAAGAAGGGTGGTCATTTACTTATTTACCAAGGACCCACATGGTCCTGCACAGGGTAGGTGATCCACAAAACCCAGCAAAGAATGAGTGAGCCTTTCCAGAAACACCCAGAGAGCCTAACATTGTCCATCCAAAAATAAACTCGCCAGTGGGCTTCCTGGCTACGTCAGTTGGACATGTCCATGAGCTGCGTCTGCCTTGGAGAATTGATGCGTGTGAGGTCTGCGACCACTGAGCCCCAGAGTCTGCTCCTTGGGCTGCCCTCAGCCTCAGCCCCTCTGCCCCTGGGGGGATTGTGGGAGATGGCTACCTCGGCCTCAGCTGCTGCTTTCCCTCTCTTGTGTCATCTTCCAACTGCCCAGTTCTCACAAAAGACCAGGATGGGAAAACCAGGCAAAACCAGAGGCGGAGGGGTTGCTCCCCACCAGCCACACTATAGGAATTTGGGTGACAAAATTTAATCCAAGACACTGGACTTGGAGTTCCAATTCCTCGTTGGTGGCCCTGTGAGGAAGCTCAAGGGCAGGCTGTGGAGAGCTGTTGCTGCTGAGAGGGGGTCTGTGTATTTGTGGTGTGTATATATTTCTGTGGAAAGATTCCACAGGCACCCTCAGATGCTTAGAAGGCCTGTGGCCTCCCCGAAAAGCCAGGCTGGAAGTATCAAAGTGTTAGACTGGTATGGTTGACACAGCAGAAAACTAACCCCATTGATTTAAGAGCACACAGAACTTAGGCAAGTAATTTTTAACAAGTTTTGGGAGGGACTGGAAGAACTCTCTCCTGCTAGGGCAAATGTGCATGTGTTGGTGTCATACAAGGCAGAGTCACAAACTGGACCGCTACCTGCTGCGTGGCCTGGCTGAGGTGTGGCCTCTCTGGGCCACACAATGTCCCCACCAGTACTTTCCCTGAGGACCACGATGAGAAGTTCTGGGCATGGCGAATATTAGGACTGACAGCTCTTGCTGATCAGGTGGGAAACTTAAACCTTGTTTTACAGACAGAGAAGGATCCATTACAAAGTTGGGGGAGACCCGGGTATATCAACAGGTGGCCTAAGGAGGACTCCTGTGACTTCAAGCAACCTGGAGACAAATTTGTGTATCTGTAGCAGAACTCACTTGAAGGAAAAAAGCAAGGCCACCTTCCATAATCCTTAGCAGTCTTCTTACTTTAATCACATATTACTTTATATAATTGATCATTTATTAAACTTAGATACCCTAAATATGATTTAGCATTATATGGTTAGTTATGCTTTATATTTTGAAATCGGTGCATGTACGTTATAAAAGAAAGACAATAAGCAATGCAGGTGTTGTCAGGAATCAGGATTCTTCAGCGTAGCTGTACAATGAGAGGTGAAACCCTATAATCTTACATTTCAATTTGGAATACCTGAACTCTTTCTCTGTAAAGAGATCCACATGGCCAGCTCTCCCTACTCACAGCCCTGGCAGGGGAGAAATGCAGGAGCAACAACCAGACTGTGGCCTCCAAGCACCATCTTCACACCAGTGTTGTGATCTGACCTTGAATGTCCCCAGGGCCCCTGTGCTGAAGGCTTGGTCCCAGCCGTGGTGCTACTGGGACGGGGGGAACCTCTAGGAGGTGAGCCCCAGTGGAGGGAAGCTAGGGCATTCGGGGTGCGCCCCAGAGGGGACACTGGGACCCCAGCCCCTTCCTGTCACTTTGCTTCCCTCTTTAGCCACCTGCTGCCACCACCAGGATGTACTCTGCTGCCACAGGCCCAAAGCAAGTGGGCCCAGTGACCAGACTGCAACCTCTGCAACCATGCGCACCTCCGCCCAAACCACAGCCTCGGAAGGAAGCGCATAGCAGGAGCCCGGGCCTCCTGGGGCTAGAAAGCAAGAAAGACAAGGACCTCAAGTGGACCCCAGGCCCACAGGAGCAGTTCTGAGGCCCCTCAGCCAAAGACAGACAAGGTGAGCATCGAGAAGCATCCTGCAGGGCTGGGGCTGTAGCTCAGGGGCAGAGCGCCTGCCCAGCATGTGTGAGGCACTGGGTCCGATCCCTAGCACCACATAAAAATCAAACAAAGGCAATTCTGTCCCTCTACAACTACACAAAAATTAAAAAAAAAAAAAAAAAAAGAAAGAAAGAAAGAAAGAAAGAAAGAAAGAAAAGCCTCCGGCAATTGACTAAAGCAAGTCTTAGAGTCCATTACCAAGCTTGGCAAGGAAAGACCACACCCTCATCCCTGGCCATGGCCAGAGCAGTGTGTTAGATACCTGGCTTCACAGGTTTGGCTTTGGTGTTGCCGTGGTGTGAAAGGGCACCAAGACAACCACTGCTTTTCACTTTCAATATGGTTTTCAGCTACACGAGAGTCAGACTTGATTGTGAAGTAGACTTGCCCCGCTGCAGGCCAACCTGGTGGGCTGTGTGTGTTTGACGCAGGCTGGGGGAGGAGCTGCACTGTCCCACTTAGGATTCAACCCAGACTTGGTCACGGAGAGTAACCACGCCGTTGGTCGAGGGCCACTGCATTCTGGAAACTGAGCAAGGGAAAAACAGGTATTTACCTCTTTCCTGTCCCAATGGTATGTCAAGGTAACCAAATGGATGATAACGAAGAATCCTTTAGAGCATTCCAGCCAGTAAATGCAGAGAGAGCAAAATTCTTAAAGTAACTACTTTGCAACCCTTGAAGAAGTATTCAAGCCGGGCGCAGTGGTGCACACCAGTAATCCCAGTCTCAGGAGGCTGAGGCAGGAGGATCACAAGTCCAAAGCCAGCCTTAGCAACTTAGAGAGGTCCTAAGTAACTTCGTGAGACCCTATCTCAAAATAAAAGAATTTAAAAAGGGTTGGGAATGTGGCTCAGTGGTTGAGGACCCCTGGGTTCAATCCCAGGTACCAAAAAGCAAAAGAAAGAAGTATCCAATTCAGGTGACTGTTTGGTTAATGGTTGATAAAAACCACCAGGCAGAAGACCAATGGCCCAGGCTGACACCTGGATGAGCAGACAGCCTGTGTCTCCCAAGGGGCCGTCGCCTAGGCGATTTCCTCCAGTTCTCAGGAAACAAGGGGGACAGCAGAGCGTGACAAATGCCATCATGAGGAAGCAACCAGGCAAAGCCAGAGCAGGGACACTCCACAGGACAAATGGCCCTTTGCTTCCCATTGGAGTAACAGGAGGCCTGGACCGCGTGAGCTATAAAGAAAAGGGGTTCTTTGGGCTGGTGGCCTGGAGGCCCCAGTGCATGGTGCCAGCACACCTCAGCTTGTGGTGTGGGCCGTGAGCCGTCACCTCGTGGTGAAGGCAGAAGGCAGACGAGAGAGGGGGACTCCATTTGAATCATGAGCCAAAAGCAAAAAGCCATTTTCGAGGCAATCAGGGGAATGGGACTATGGAACAGGATTAGATACTAAGAAATCACTGGAGATTTTGTTTGGTACTGTGATGGTCAATTTTATGTGTCAACCTGGCTGGACTACGATGTCCAGACAACTGGCCAAATATTATTCTGGAAGCTTCTGTGAAGGTGATTTTTGGATGAAATTAACATTTAAATTGGGGACTTTAGCAGATCACCCTCCATGTGGGTGATGGGTGAGCCTCACCCGATCAGAGGCACCTGCACAGAACTGGCCTGAACAAGGACCCTGCCAGCACGCTGCTGCTGGACTGCGACTGCCCGTGGGCCCCAGCTACTGCCGCCCTGCAGATGCTGGACTTGCTCCTCCACCACACGTGAGCCCGCTCCTTGCTGTAAACCTCTGCCCGGGGCTGGGGAGATCTGCTCTCCTGGAGAACCCCGAGCAGCGCACACGTGACTGCTGCTGTTGAACCGAAGCAGCAGTTCTGTGCTGGAGACAGCACGCCGGGGCTCCTAAGAGGACGAGCCAAACACACACAGGACGGCGCCTGGGGAACCGCCGCAGGGAGACTGGCACGCCGACCACTGCGGCACCAGGAGGCGCGCGAGTCACTCAGCACTCATCTGACATCTTTTCATACTAAAAGCTTTTATTTAAAAGGGGGGATTCTAGGAAAGAAATCACAAAATCTCTTAAATTTGAGTGGACCTTGGGAAGCCCTTCTAGTTTGGCAGACCTAAGGCAGGACCGGCACTGTCCTAGGCTCTGGGGGAGGAGGGTAAGGCCTAGTTGTGTTGGGGACCCTATCCGAGCACTTCCCCAGAGTCGCACAGGGACCAAGGTGCTCCTGGGAAGATGGGACCAGAACCCAGAGGCCCTCCCTGAAGACTGGGGTTAGTGATGCAGAGCAAGTGGGAGTGGCCCGGCGGGGACCTGGCAGAGGCCAGCTGCTCCTGAGGGAACCCGTGGAGAGGGGCCAGGCCAGGCCAGGCCTGGGCGCCCTGTCTTTAGGCAGCAGCTGTCTCTGCTGGGGTGAGCAGCTCCCCAGCAGCAGGGATGGGCCACCTGGCCTGCTTTTCCCTGCAAAGCTGGCTCTCGGGCCTAGCCACTTCGGGCTGACTGAGCCACTGGGTTCCTGATGTTGTCATGGGAGGGGACTTCCCAGGAACTTGTTCAGCAGCTTGGGGCTGGCCTGAGGCCTTTGGCTTTGAGATTAACGTATCTTCATTTTGCCTGAAACACTGCTGAAGGGACTCACAGTCACACCGAGAAGCAGGCCAAGGCCCATCTGTCTCAGGTGCCCTGTGGGAAGTGCAGTTGCTGCCCCGGGGGCACAGGAGGAGGCTGCCTGGGAGGGCACCCCAGGAGGCGGGCACTGCAGGAACAGGAGTCCACACTGAGAAGCTGTGACACGGCAAGAACTATTTCTGGGTACTTCTGAAGATCATATCCATTTGGAAAAGTGGGGAACAGCCTAGCCTTGGGCTACTCCCAGTGTCCTCGTCTCACCCAAATGAGGGCTCAGGCCTGTGTCACCTGTCCCCGCACTACCAGCGTTTCACCAGGTGAATGAAGGAGCGAGTGATGTGCTATGGGAGCCCCGCGGGCGGTCTTTGGCCGTCTGGGACGTGGACCGCGGTGGCTCTCTCTGCCACCAGCCACGAGGCCCACGCTGTGACGGCTGTGCCCCACTGCACTGCTGGCTTTCCCTCAGCCAGAGGCCTGGGCGCCAGCTCAGCCTGCCAGGCTCTGGGCTGTGTTATGGGTGCGTGAAGCCAGGAATGTCCCCAAACACCCAGGGAAAAGGGCAGCACGGAGCAGCAGGCCAGAGCCAGGGCCAGGGCCTGTCCTGGGACTCTAGCTTTCCTCAGAGGGGCCTCTGGGGCCAGCCCTGCTGCTGTGGCTGGCAGGGGGGACCACAGCTCGCTGTGGCTCATGCCAGGCTGGACATCAGTCACCTGGCCAGCCTGGGGATGAGGGTCTTGTCACACATAGTCCAGGATCTCCGTCTCCATCTCGTTCTCACTCCCATCGGAGGGCTTGAAGTCCTCTTCCTCCTCCTCCTCCTCCTCTTCCTCCTCTTCATCTTCCCCAGACTCGAACATCAGTTGCCCTTTTGCACGGTCAGCTTTGGCCGGGCTGGAGAAGAGTGCTAGGCCAGGAGGAATCAGACAGAGTGGCCCTCAACGGGACGCAGGGCTGCTGGGAGCGGGCTCACCAGCCAGGGGCTGGGCTGCTGTGGGAGGCAGGGGGCCTAGGAGGCTGCAGTCCCACAAGCTCCCGGGGACGTGGGGGCGGGCAGGATTGACACCTCTCTCCCAGCAGAGCCATGGGTGGCCTCCAGGGCCCACCTTCACCCTTGGGAAAGGTGTGCAGCCTTGACTGGACTCCCAAAGGGGCAGTGTCTGCAACTCAAACGAGGCCACAGCCTCTGCTCTGGGCCAATCCCGGGAGGAGCCCCCGAGGCCCCCACCACTCTCCCCAACCTCCTCAAAGCACAGCCCAGCAAGTGCTGGCCCTGCTTCCCCAGTGGCCAGCCCTGGCCCTGGTCGGAGAAGGAGCCCGGGAAGGCAGAGCAGCAGTGGGCCACGGGTTCCTCCTGTCCCTGCTCCCCACAGTGGAAGAAGCCAGGGCAGAGCCAGCCCATCTGTGGCTGGAGGATGGAGAAGGGATCAGGGCATCAGGTGGGGGCCTTGGATTGAAGCCCCACTCCTGCCTGCCTCTGTCTGGGACACAGGGCCCAGGGCCACGACTCCCGCCCCAGGCCACCTCAGCTGGGACGCTGGCTCCTGCTCCTCCAGGTCCCCCCAGCTGGCCCCCCTGCACCCCACGCTCTCACCAGGCCTCTTGGAGCGGATGGTCTGCCGGATCATGGTGGACATGGTGTCCCTCAGGTCATCGCTGGTCTTGGGGAGGCACCACCCATCCCGCTCTGTGCACACGTCCTCCGCCCCGTCATTGCGGTGAATGATCTTCTGCAACCTGTGGGCAGGAGGTGGTGTGGGACACAGGCTCCCGGGCAGGGTCTCTCAGGGTGCCCGTGGGCAGTCTTGGCAGAGGCGGCACTGTGCTGTGGTGTGCAGAGCGGCCAGGCAGTGAGAGGTCCTGACCCGCGAGTCCCCGGCCCAGCCGCCGGGTGTGTGCCACACACACTGTCCTGGCAGGAGTCAGTTTCCCCAGACCGGAAGCTGTTTCACCTACTGCCCCATCACCTCTGCCCCAGTGCCCCAACTCCTCAGACTCTGGACATCACTAAGAACAAGTGGACCCGGGGTTAGGACCGTGTCGCGGACCTCAGGTGGGCGACGGTGGGGGGTGGCAGAGACCGCAGAGCAAGGGCACCCCTGACCACAGAGGCCCAGCCTGGTACCGGACTCGCTCACTGGGGGCAGCACAGGCACAGCCTGCGCCAGAACCCTCGGCAGCACCCGCTCCAGGGTGGGCCTTCCCGCCGAGGGCTTCACGCTGACATGCAGTGGGAGAGCCGCAGAGACGTGGGTCCCAAGCAATGTCCAGCCCTGCCCGAGTCCCGCAAGCCCTCACGTACGTACTCTTCCACGTTCAAATCACACAACTGGTAGAACATCTGTCGATAGGGCGGCAGGGCCCCCTCCCGGAAAATGTAGACCGAGTCCTGGGTGGAGGGAGAGGGCAGTCAGCCAGAGCCCCAGGGCCCCGGGCAGGCGGAGCCCCGGGGAGCAGGCGGTGTCGGGGGGCCCGAGCTGCAGGATCCCGGGGATCTCTCCAAGAGGCTGGCCGGCCACCAGGACCGGGGGCGAACAGGCAGAGCTGGGGAGCAGGCGTGACAAAGCCAGCTCTGCTCCCGGGAGGCTCTGGGAGGGTGGTAGAGGACACGGGGGGCCGCCCGCTGACAGCACAGGCCCTGCTCTCGGTGCCTCCCTGCAGGACCTGGCCACCACTGCTCGCTGGTCACCCTGTGTCCCCTGCACACTGCCCTGATGTCTCGGGGGAAGGCAGGGACAGCTGCGTGAGGACCCTTGGGGGAGGAGCTCACTAGGGCGGCACAGCCACCCTCCCCTGGCAGAGTGCTAAGGTCTGCAAAACCCAGCAGCCAGGGCGCAGGGGCCCACGCGCTGCCCCTGCTGGCCTCCCTAGGCCACCACGCAGCACCACAGCCCGGGTGTGGAAGGCTCAGAAAGTGCCAGGGCTGCTGGTGACACAGTGACATGTGCGCTGGGCTAGCCCCTCCCAGCACCCAGCCAGCTGCAGCTGGGCCCGGAAGCTCTGGTCCGGCTCTGCAGCGCGTGCCTGATGCCCTCCATTCGGGTGGTAGCTACAGGCCTGTGGGGCCCGGGCTCTCGAGGGCCAGCCACACACAGTGCTGGGTCAGATCTCCCTCTCGGAGACCAGCCAGCACCTCTCTGCCAACGGGCCCTCGATCCCCATGGCCTGGATGGCTCGTACCCCGAGGTCTCACTCTATTTCTGGAAGGTCCCACAGCAGGGCAGGCAGAGGACTGCCTCAACCATGCCTTTCCCACTGTCACCCACAGCACCAGCCCTGCCAGCCCTGCCCACAGCCTCCCCCAGCCAGAGGGCTGCCCTCCTGGAGCTCCGAACACGCACCTTGAGTTTGTACTTGTTGGAGGCCAACTTCCGGGGGCCAGCTATCCCCGACGGGCCCAGGCCCTGCTTCAGGTCATGCATGGTGACAAGCTGGGTGGCTGCACAGGGCAAGGACAGGGCTGAGGCAAACGGGTGGAGACTATGGAGACCATCCAGCCACACCCTCCTGCGCCACCAGGAGAAGGGCCAGTAGTGCCCTGGAGTGAGCCCAGTGCTGCCTCCCATCTTGCCGTCCAGGTGCCCATCACCCCAGTGTCCCTCCCGCTGGCTGCAGGGCACGGGCCTGGGCACTTACGTGTCTTCTTGACGGTGATGGGGAGGCTATAGTTGTAGGTGCTGCGCTTTGCTTTGACAGGCATGTCACTGGAGCCATATCCTGCAGGTGAGGGGGCATGTTGGGAGGTGCGGGCTCCCCAGGCTGGGCCTTATGGTTCACAGGGCCAGATCCTGTGAAAGCAGACCCAGGCCACCACACCACGGGTGGTCCTGCTGTGGTCCCGAATTAGACACTGAGCAGGGCCGGCCTCGTGTCACACGACCACAGGTCACTGTGGAATAGCAAACAAGGGACTGTGGCTCAGGGACGAGGGTCAGTGGTGGACAAGGACAAGCTGGGACCTTTTGTCTCTGCTACTGTGTCCTACAGACTCTCACTGGGGAGGGTCTCTCCTCTCCACACCAAAGAGAAGGCTCAGGACAGGTAGCCAGAGAGGGGCGGAGGGCAGAGCCCTTCACAGCTTACCGTACTTCATCCCACAGCGGATTCGGAAGTCGAGGACTTGGTAAATCTTGGCCTCTGGGTGTTTTCGGGGGTCATATCCAAATCTAATCCACAGGCTCCTCCAGGGGCCTGTTATCTGGAGACAGAAAAGACAAGTATGATGTGGGCCAAAGCCCAGGTCCCTTGTGCCAGGGCAGGGGCCAGACCCTACACTGAGGCAGCAGACCCCGAGAGCTGGGGACAGGACTCTGAACGCCCACCCTGCTCTACACACATGGGCTCTGCCACTTCCACAGGTCACCTTGCCTCCAAAGCCTCAGGCTGCCCACCAGGTGGAGGTCCCAAGAGCACCTTCCTCCAGGCTCCGGGAGTCACCTAAGACCAGGAGTCCCTAACACGGGTTGGCACAGTGCCAAGGGCCAGCACTGTCCTGGTGCACAGGCTGTCTTCTGTCTGAGTGGTACTCCTGAGAGACTCACGCCTAAGACACCACTGCTAAGTGACAGAGGTGGCTCTCCAGGGTCTGGAATCCAATAGAACAAGAGGACAGGCCTTCCTTCAGCTCCCTCATCTGTTGCTAACCCCCTGGTCACATCGTATGCCACTCCCGATACATGGGACCCTTGCAGGTAAGATCCCTTTCCTCTGGCACCTTTGGGAACCTCAGTAATGCCACCCCTATCTCCGACCCCTCCTGGGATGAATCTGCCCCACTCCAGTGCAAAGAGTTGAGGCGGGTGGCACTGTAGTTAGGGGCCCAGGTTCTGTGGCTAGACAGCTGGGGCCCCAGGTGGCCCTGCCACTCACTGGCTGCAGAACCTTGACGTGTCACAACACCTCTCTGAGCCTGGGTTTTCCTCGGGGATGATAAGGAAGGTGACGGGGCCCAGTCTCACGCAGTGCCTGGACCCTGAAAGCTCTCACTACGTGGTCACTCTACAGCACACGACCTTCACCTGTGAGCCAGCAGCTACTTCATCCCAGGCCATCCAGACAGGCCCAGTGTTGCTAAGGGTTGTGGAGTGCACCGGGGGCGTGGGGAGCGGGAAACCTCCCCAACTGGCTTTGACAAGTCATCTGGGGTGCAGGATGGGGGAAGGGTGCCAGGAAACGGAGTCCCCTGCTCTTGCTGTGGCTCTAAGACAGCATGTCAGGGACCAAGGACCACCCTGGTGGGAACCGAGGTGGGTATTGGACTAGCCAACTCTTACCATGTAGTAGGCCACGAAGGGAAGCAAGACCTTGAGCTTGTCAGGGTGGACGCTGATGTTGGCCTTGACAGCATTTCGTGACCAGATGGGACGGATGTCGAATAGCTGGGGAGGGTCAAGGGCAGAGCCTGTGATAAGCACCAGTGGTCCCCACCCTCCTGCCCAGCCCCAGCAGGCCCTGCCAGTGGGGAGCACGTGGAAGCAGGCCTTAGCACAGGCCCACCTGCGGGACCGAGCGCTCTCCCGCCACTCGCGGTCATCCCTCCCTCCTCCTCCGCCCCTTCCTCTCTGAGGTACAGACTGTAGCCTTGCACGTGCTCAGTCCAACTATGGGGCTGGGATCCTGGAACGGCCACAGGGACACGGTCCCTGTCCTCATATAGTGCATACTGCAGCAGGGGCAGGGCTGCGAGGGGTGTGCTGGAGCCCCAGGAGCCCACGTAGCCCCAACCTGGAGGGTGGGTGCCTGAGCTGTGACACCACAAGGACAAAGGGAGTGGCCAGGGGAGACTGCAGAAGGCAGCTGTGGTGGAGAGTGGAGGCCACCCCATGACAGCTGGAAACACAACGGGAGCTGCCCGTCCCAGTGCCTGGGAACAGGGTGACTTCAGCTTAACCAGGGAAGCGGGCTGGTCGGGAGGCCCCTGTCCCCACAGCAGCACAGCCAGAGGACAGGTGCAGTGGCCAGCGACAGCTCCAGCTCCATCTGGGGCAGAGGCACCAGGGCACGAGGCTGGCTCCCTTTGGTTGCTGCAACCAGTACAGGGCTGCGTGGAGGCCAGGGGTGCCAGGCCCACAGGCGAGCCTCACTCCAGTACTGCACCCGCGCCCCACTGCCCAGGGACCCCGGGCACGCCGCCAGGGCCGGCAGGACTCATGGGCAGGCTCTCAGACGCTGTGTCTGGTGGTGAAAAGCCCCGCGAGCTGATGGATAGTGCGGCCCAGCCCACGGTGCTAGGGGACAGGAGCAGCTGGGCGGACCGTGTCAAGACAAGGGGCCCGTGGGCCGGCAGGGCACAGCCTACCTTCCTCAGCGCCTCCTCCACCTCGCGGTCAGCGGGGTTGGTGCAGTTCTTCTTCCATGTCTGCGCCGCGGCCTCCAGTGGCTGTACAGGCACCTCTGTGTCCTCGAAGTTGACAAAGATGGCATTGTGGGGGCGCCGGGCCCTGCTCAGGCCGATGAGGTTCTCGCCTGAGAGTGGAGGGTTGTTGTAGCCTTCCCTGGGGGCACAGAGAGCGGCTGAGGGCAGAGGCTCTCAGGACTGTCCTGGCGCAGGCCTAGCCAAGCAGGCAGGGCCCTGTAGCTACCTCCGCTGCCCACCCCCTGCCTCCTATGGTGGCTTCCAGCTGGAGCCATACGTCACCATGATTTGAATTGAGTTAGGGGTCCTGGGTTGTTGACTGCAAAAACCAGCAAGACTAGCCCGGAAGGCTCCCTGGAGGAGCGGGAGGGGTCAACATCCTTGAGATGGAGGGGCTGGTCAGGCTAGCCCTCCAGCCTCCCCAGACCCAGGGAGGGCCTGTGAGGCGGTGGCCAGGCCCTGTGCACCCAGGAAGGCCAACAGGGCAGAACAATCAATAGCAGCCTGGGGAAAAAAGCAGGTTCTTTCCATATGTGGAAAACCGGTAAATCCCACGGGAGGAAACGCAGGCCTGTGGGCCCAAGGGCACTACTACCCCCACCTCGGCCCACCCCTGAGGCTTGGAAACAGCTGCCTTCTGGGGTAGGACAGGGACCTGCAGACACTGCACAGGAATGGTCACTTCCTTCTTTTGTACATTTGTTTGTCTCTGACTTTAAGAGTAAATTGCTTGTGTGGGGGAACCAAAACATTTCAGAAACGTTACTTCAGAAAGGAGACTGCTATGTCACCCCCCCACTGAACCCCACACTGGGCTCAGGGTGCGCGCAGCACGGGCATCGCTCTGCACAAGGTTTCCAGCAGGGAGCTGGTGCCGCCTGATGCTTTCTAGTTGTATGTTTCTGCAAAAAAAATTTTTTTTTTCTAACAAGCACAGTTTACTGTCACAATCAGAAAAATAGCTGGAAGGGGACAGGGGATTGACAGAATGAATAGACCTGGCAGACATCAATCAAAAGCAACGTGTCTCCTCCGGCTCCTGAGTAGCTTTAGAGACAACCCGGGAAGCTGAAGGAGGCCTTACACAGGGCGCTGATGGCAGAAGCACCCCAAAATCTGCATGGTCCAAGACTCTGGTGCAGGCGTTGAGAGGTGCACAAAGTGGTTTCTTCAGGTAGGCTAGGCCACTGGGCAGGATGGGGACAGAAAGCAAGTAAATGAGGGCAGCAGGATGTCGCTCCCGATGATCTGAATAATTCTATCCAACTTCCCACCATATTTTTTAAACACTGTCTCCCCCTCCCACCCACCCTTCCTCTCTCTCTCTCTCTCTTTTTTTCTCTCTTTCGAGATGGGGTCTTGGTATGCTGCCTAGGCTCTCCTGAACTCCTGGATTCAAGTGACCCTCCTGCCTCTGGGACCATTGGCACGTGCCACTGTGCCTGGCTCTTATCTTCCTACAGGCAGAGAATAATTGCCCCTCTGAGGTTATGATCAAAGCCACTGCCACAGTCTAGGAGACCCCACCCCACAAGGCCCTGGCTCTGGGCTACCAGCTCCCAGTCCTTCCCTTGTGCCAAATCCCTGGTCTGGAACGTTCTCCTGCATCTTCACCTGCTTGGCTCTGCCACTCAGGCTTTGGTTTCAACACCAGCTCCTCCTGAGCCCTCAGCCCACCCGCTATCTCCTTGAAGGCCCCGTCCACTTGCTCATGCTCCACAGTCCCCACCCCACGGAGCCCCAGGAGTCCACAGCAAGGGCCTGCTCAGGACTTGTGGGGGATGTTTAATCAGGAAAGGGGAAGCCCCTTCCTCTGCCCTCCCTTCTGGGCCCACCTTCCAGACTTTTCTATTTTCTAGGCCTCTACTATCACACTATTTTCATGCCACAGAATGTGTTCTAGCGCCTTCCTGTTCATAAGCGAGGTGCCCGGACGTGTGCCACACGGTACTGGCAGTTCACTCTCCAGAGGCTGCATGGATGGCAGACGTCGCCACCTATAGGCCATGCTGTGCACTGTGCGTCTACTTTGCATTTCTGCTGGTGCTAATCTTGCTCCCCAAAGCTTCCTAGCCAGGCCCACCGGTACTCGCGGAGCACCTCACTCAGGACAAGATCTCTCTAGGCACCAATGTCACAGCAAGGAAGGAAGCAGGCCAAACTGTTCCTTTGGGGAACTCATACTAAAAGGAGAAATTTCTGCCAGGCGTGGTGGCCTGTAATCCCAGCGGCTCAGGAGGCTGAGACAGGAGGATCATGAGTTCAAAGCCAGCCTCAGCAAAAGTGAGGCACTAAGAAACTCAGTAAGACCCTGTCTCTAAATAAAATATAAAATAGGGCTGGGATGTGGCTCAGTGGTCGAGTGCCCCTGAGTTCAATCCCCGGTACCAAAAACAAAAAAGAAAGTACAAAAAATAAGGACAGTGTGGCACTGAGCCTCAAGCAAGGCATGAGGGGTGGGCAAGACCAGGACTGGGTGCTCCCCACGCAGCCTGGGGACACTGGGTCCCAGCTTCCTGGTTAGCAAAATGGGGTGACAGAGCCCTGGTATGTCACACGGCTCAGCACCTCCAGGTAGGCTAGTGACAGCAGCTGAGCAGGCGAGTGTCACCAAACTCATCCGGATGGTCTCAGACTCACTTTTTTTGTTTTTTCCCTACTCTATTCAGCTCTGGCTTTTCTACGAAGCAAATCCTGCTTCTTCATGTCAACGTGTGGCTGGCCTCTAGGGAAAAGCAGCCTTTAACAACGCACAGGCCTGCCTTTCCAACAATGCCCAGGTCTCTAATTGCGTCAAGACTGTCCCAGCTACAGAGCTCACTGCGTTTGCGTCGCTGTGGTTCATCAGGTAGGGAGGGATGTGCACACAGGGGAGGGCGGGAGGCATCCCACCTGGGCTTCCTGCAGTGCAGAAGCCCCCCCAGCACCTGTGCTCAGGAGCGCACACTCCACAGGGGACAGAACACGTCCCCCGTGCACAGTGAGCCACGTCCAGCAGAGGCACAGCCAGCTTGGGACGGCACAGGAGACCGGGGGGGGGGGGGGGGGGGGGGGCTGGGCAGACTCAGAAGCAACCTCCATCCCTTGGGGTGGACCTGGAGGTGGCCAACAGCGAGGGTGAATGGGACCAAAGTCTCAGATGAGTGTGGCAAAGGGAGGTGACAGAGGCAAGATGGATCCCAAGGATGACTGTGAAGTCTGCCCCAGATGGAAATGGCTAAGGTCACGGGGAGGGCAGAGGAGGTGGAAAGGGCAGGGTCAGTCAGAGTGGGGTTCACAGGTAGTGTTGCTGCTGTGGACCACGAGGTCCAGAGAGTGGCCAGTCAGCTACGATCAGGGGCCGGAACCACAGAGAACATTTCTCAGCGGAACACTCAAGTCCCACAGCCACGCTCTCTGTAGCAGTCCTCGGGAATGAGCCAGCCTGGGACTCACCAGGCTCATGCTATATTCAACACTGTGCTAATAAAACGTGCCTTTAAAATTTAATCCTACTGGAATGGTGGCCACACCTGAAATCCCAGCAACTGGGGAGGCTGAGGAAGAAGGATAAACAAGTTCAAGGTCAGCCTGGACAACTTAGTGAGACCGTGTCCCAAAACAAAATAAAGACTAGGGATGTAGCTCAGTGGCAGAGCACTCGCCTAACATGCATGAGACCTTGGGTTCCGTCCTCACTACTGAAAGAAAAAAAAAAGAGAAGGAGAAGAGAAACAAAGAAAGGAAGGAATTTAGCCCAAGAGCTCCACTGAGCAACGTGACGGTCAATGGCACTCTCAGGCTGAGGGGCACGCCTGAGGCCTCCTGTTATGAGTCCTTGGACCCAGGCCCTCTGGCTGCAGGGCCCTCTGACCCCGTCCCTACAGTGGGGATGGGTCCTTACCGGTGCTGTGTCTCTGGCCGATAGAAGTAGTCCACTGGGGTGTCCAGGCGGGAGAAGATGGGCGGGGGGATGTAGAGCGGCAGCTCCTGGTGGAAGAAGGCCTCCTTCTCGGGCCTGAGCATGAGCACTTTGTCGTACATGGACATGTGCCTGCCGCCAGCTTCCGTGTGCACGGCCAAGTACTGGAAGTCAGACATTCCTAGAAAGAGAAATGGGCAGATGGCAGACACCATGGCCAGGGACACTCACGCAGGACCTGGCAGCTGCCACAGCAACACTCACAACCCCCAGGGAGGATGGAGGTGGGAGATCAAGCAGTACCCTCCTGCTGCCTCCTGCGCTCTGAACCACCCCCGTAAAGCGACTGGTGGGGGGGCAGGGCGGTGCCTCTTAACACAACATGCAGAAGCAGCACCTGGGACCCGCCTCCTACCAAGCTCGGCGGCTGATGCTGACAGTCCAGGCCACTAAGCAGCGCAGGCTGGCTCAATTAGAGAAATGTCAATCGTGGTACCTCAGGGACCACAAGGAGCACCTGTCCCAGAGAGGACGCCCCCTCTGGGGAACACAGTGTCCACAGGGTGACGAGCATCCCGGTGCAGCCAAGTGACCCCAGCTCCTGCTCTCCTTCGGTCTCCTCTCCTCTTCCCATTTTCCCCTTCAATTTCCCTTTTCTACTGGCAACTACTGGCATTTCTAAGGCTTGTTGGTGATCTGCCATGTGCCTCCTGTGTGTCTGGCCCAGCCCTTCAACAAGCACCATCTCCAGAATCTTCTCAAGACCTAAGGAACTCAGGGCCCCGCAGCCCCCACTGGAAAGGCAAGGAGGCGGAGGCCAAGGGAAGCAAGTCATCTGCCCAAAGAACCTGGAAGAGCCCAGAGAGGCCCAGCTCCAAGCCTGTGCTCTGTCTTACCCCACCTCCCCAGCCCCCACTTTGGCCCCTCGGGGGCTCCCTGCAATTACCAGCCTGACTCCAGAGGGGAGGGAGGCAAGAGCAACACCACCCCGACCAAGACGCTGGTCCTGAACACTGGGGCACAGACTAGGCCTGCCCGCCAGGCTGAGCTGGCCCACAGTGGCTCCACTAACACTCAGAGAGCACCAGAGTCCTGGCTGGACAGTGACATGTCCCCAGCCCCCAGGGCAGTGCCGGCTGGAGAAAGGAGGGCTGCCTTCAGGACAGTGCCTGTGCTCAGCTGCTCCACACAGCACAGCTCCCCAGGCGGGGCACATGCTGGAGCTGTAACTACGGACACTTCTGAGGCTTGCTGGTAAGTTGCCCAGTGCATTTCACTGGGCAGATGACCCACATGGCCCCAGAGCAGGCCCTGATGACCCTGATAATGCCACAAGAGATTTCAGTTACCCTGAAATTTGTAAATGGTGGAGACGACGCCAAGGATCTCCATGTCAAACTCGACCTTGGAGTAGGCCTCAGCCCCCGGCACTCCTTTCTGCCGCCTCGTCCTCTTCCTGATCCGGAGCAGCAGGCTGCTGGTACTGAAGCGATTGGCACACACTGGGTGGCAGTATGGGTCCTTGGGTCGGAAGTACAGCTCCAGCCTCTTGGTGGGGTCTGTATAGATCTGCAGTGAGGGGAGGGAGGCAGGGAAGCAGAGGGCAGCTGAGCAGCCGGCGGGAGCTGCCCCTCCCAAGCCTGCTGGTGACCCAGGAAGGCCAGGAGGATCGTGTTCCATGCTGCACTCTTGGTTCCCAAAAGGCTCATTTTCTAAACCCAAGCGTCTCAATCTTTTATCTAGTGGAGAAAAGAAAGGTGAATAGTCCCCTTCCTTCTAAGGGCTTACAAAGATGACAACTTCCAATTAATAAAAGCCACCATATATCAAGTGTCTCTTCAGTGGGGGGCATGACGTGACGCTCCTGACAACACTACCACCCTTGGTTTGCCTTTGAGGTCAGGAGGCTTGTGGGGTGGGCGATCTGTCTATACTACCCACTCTAGAAACCACGCACTGTGCCAGGCCTGATTATGGTTTTCAGGCTCTATGCAAATGTTTCTAGGTCCGAAGGAGATTAAATGAGCACTTGGCTCTGAGGAGCTGTCACCTACAACTTTCAAAGCCACATTTCCTTCTCCTCAAAAACCCTAAGAACAGTACCCACCTTCTAGGAGTATTACAATAATTAAATGAAGGTGTAGGTATACAGCACTCCTCCTCTGCCTACCTCAGGGTAAACATTGTAATTCACAAATGAATGAAGTTTGCCCCACACTAGGAATCAGGAACTCAGTGCGCCTTTTGGAAGCACGAGATGGGATCACCTTTGAGCTGGTCTGCCGGCTGCCCAGCACCCCAGACAGGGTGTGACCCTCAGAAAATGCTCAGGAACTAGCTAAGAAAAGAAGCAACGTTACAAGGAGCCACGATCCTTGGGAATCCCTTCCTATGAAACACATTCCTCTGAGTCCTGATGGAGTGGAAATGAATCCAGATGTGGGCCTGGACAGAGGTGGTACTCAAGAAGCACAGTAGAATGAATGACTGATGAAGGTTCCTTCCCAAGGAGCTCACACTATAGTTGGGTAGAGATCATCCCTGGGTATGTGAGATTAAGGGTTCCATCAAGGCCACAGGCACAGAAAAACACGAGGTGGATGACTAGGTCCTGCTAGCACCCTGTACTCAATGCTGAGCTAAACGCTTTTCAGTGTTTATAAAGGATGAGGAAGCAGAACTCGGGTTCTAGAGTAAGACATGCAGGAGTTAAGTCCTTGTTTTATTATTCGGGAGATACTGAACCTAACCTTTCTTACCTATCTTTAAGAAATAGGAATTTAAAAAATGGTATCTAACTCACTAGATTGTTGTGAAGATCCAATCATACATTTGGCAAAACTTAAGAAGAATCAGGCACTCGTAAATATTAGGAGTACAGAAGGCAAGGAGAGAGGTTCCTGCTCTTAGGGAGTTTACAGCCTCAGTGCCAAGGAGCTGAGACAGACAATAAATGTCAAAACAAAATTTCAGCTTGGAATTAAAGTCACAGTGTTCAGAGAAAACCTGTCCAAAGAACAGACGTTTCAAGATATAGTACACGTAAAGAGTACAGGCAGCCTCATTCCCAACTGCCCCACCTGCTGTATGACCCTGAATGAACTGTACCAGTCCCTTGTAAAATGCAGCCACTAGCCAGGCACAGTGCTGGATGTCTACACCTGGAAGCTACCAGGTATATGGTATGTTTGCTACTGGAAGGTTGAGGCAGGATGGAAAGGTGAGGCCAGTCTGGGCAATTTAGTAGAAAGTCTGCTCAAAATAAAAAATTTAAAGGGCTGGGGATGTAACTCGGTGGTAGAGCACTTGCTTGCCTACCGTGCAAATATATATATATATCAACTGCAGGTCCGACCCTAGAAGGCTCTAAGGTGGGTGGAATTTAAGTAAAGTAGTAGAACGTGCCTGGCACAGAATAAGAGGTCAGCTCATGCACCTCTGACCCCAAGAGCATGCAGGTAGGCAACTCTTAATCTCGGGGGGCTTGCTCTCTACTCTGAGCAAAACGACCAGGAAGCTCAGCACACGCTGCGAGGCTGCGGCTAGGCCACGATCGCGGCGCGGATGCCGAGGGTGCGACTCATCCCCGGGGAGAGCCGTAGGCCCCACCTCCGTTGCCAGGGAAACCACAGTTCGCAGCGAGGCTCCGCCTCCTCAGCCGCAGTCCCTCGACTCGGTCCCTCCCCCGCTGTCCAGAAGAGTCCCCGCTCTTACTCGGGAGACGCCCTCCTCGCCGCCCAGAGTCGGTAGCATCTTGGCCACGTCGCGCACCACGCCCGGGTACTCCACGCACACCAAGCGCCGTTCCCGCCGCAGATCCACAGGGACCGCGGCCCTCGGCCCTGCGTCGGCCGCCTCCGCCGCCATCTCTGCACGCCTAGCCGGACCCGCCACGGTCCGTCCCTCAAAACGCTCCCAGAGGCCTACGCCTCAATGGTTCCGCGAAGGAATCATTCCGGCCTCCCTCACCGCTCGCGGATCCTTAAATCCTCAGGTTCAGCAAAAACTCCCAGGCCTCGACGAGCAAACGCCCCGCGTTGGCCACGGGGACTTGGGAGTGAACCACAGCTGCGGCTTAGACTTTTTGTTTAAAAAGGAGAGGGCTGGCCCGAGGGGCGGGGCCAGGGCTTGTCTCCCCACCAGCCAGCCAGGGACCCGGAGGATTTTAAGACCCCACCACTGGCCCTCGACGTTAGCCAATGAGAAGCCGGGGGCTGAGGTCTTAGCCAATGAGGAGTCCGGAAGAAGTCAGTTTCCGCCCTTTTCTCACTCCATGGTATTAGCCAATACGGAACCAGGACTTGCCTTCTCCCGCAGATCCCACCCAGTAAGGGCCTGGGGGCGGGCCGTGGGCTTCCGGCACGCCTCCTGACTTGGGAAAGAGTCCCCGCCGCGAGCTATCTCGCGTGGCCGCTGCCCGAGTTTGTGCCCAGCCAGAGGCCACCGGGCGGTCGTGGAGTGGCGGTCGCCCCACCTCTCGCACGCAGACCCCAAGCTCGGGGCAGGGCGCTGGCGTCCTCTTATTGGACTGCTAAGCGCCTGCTGTGCGCTGGCAAGCTTCGGACCCAGCGGGGAAGACCGGCGGGAGTCCGCGGCTGGCGCGGAGCCCTGAAGCCCCAGCGGAGGCGGGCCGAGGGGGTCGGAGTCCGGACGGCATGGATGGAGAGCACCTTGACCGTTTTGCATTTAAAAGAAATCTCGCTGTGGTGTGGGGAATGTATCAGAGAGGGCGATAGAGGATTTGGGTAAACCAGCCGAGAAGCTGCAGGATCCAGGCGGAGACGCTCAGGCCTGGGGCCAGGGAAGTGGCCGGAGAGTGGAAAGAAGGGACTAGATTTGAGGATGTTAGGAGATAAAAAAGAGACCCCAGGGGTATGGGCACCCCAGGAATTTGAAGTGATTTTTGAATTACTCATCGTTGTAGATGGATTTAAGAAGCCGGGCATGGTGGCACAGCCTGTAATCCTAGCGACTCAGGGAGACTGAGCCTGGAGGATCGCAAGTGTGAGGCCAGCCTAGATGACTTAGTGAGACCTTGTCTCCAAATAGAAAGGGCTGGGGTTGTGGCCTAGTGTAAAGTGTTCCTGGGTGCAATCCCCCAGTACGCACAAAAAGGGCTGGGGGAGGAAACAGCAAAGTTTAGGCCACCAAATACATTCCAAAAGGAAAACAGCATGACCCCATGTGCAGTATGTCCTATTGTAACTTTGACTCAGCCGGGAGCCCCAGAGCTTGGAAGCAAGATCCCCTGTGAGAGTACAATGAGAATCAGCCAGCGCAGGGTGATGGGTGAGCCAGAAGAAAACCACACACTCCCAACAGAGCTGCCTGCGAAGGTGCAGTGGACCTGGCCTGCCTCTGCAGGGGAGACTTGTGCATTCTGCCACAAGTGAAGCCAGGGTTCTCCTCCAGATTTTCCTGACCTTGAGATAAAATTCCCTTTCAAACTTCTCATGTCCTTTTGTTCTCATTTGGTGCTCTCCAAGCAATCATATGATGACTTAATTTTCCAGAAAGGAGAATCTGAACAACATGCATATTTCATCCCTGGCTGCAGTTGTAAATTAACAGATTTTATTTACACCAGACCCCTGTGAGTTTGGTACATACAAGTCAGTCTCAAAGCCTTTGTCACTATCAGTAGAGCTGACATAAAATATTGGATGCACATTGATGCAATATTTGGGACATATATTAAATATTCATTGTTTATCTGAAATTCTGACTTAGCCAGGTGTTTGTTTTGTTTTTGTTTGTTTGTTTTTGCTAAATACAGCTCCCCTACCTATGGTTGTGGGAAAAATTGAGTTTCTCATCTTGCAAAGCTGATTCCAAACTACCTGGAACTTTAGTGAGCCTGCTCTCCAATCTGATGGCCCTCTAGTTTTGTCTGTTTAATCTCTTCTTGGGGAAGCAAGAGTGATCTTTCTAGATTGAAATCTCACTCCGTCCCTGTCATTAGTGACTCCCCCACAACTTCTCCTTCCCACACCTGGTCGACTGCTCCTCATCCTTTAAGTTTCTACTTAGACTTCACCTTGACCCTGAAAGTTAGGTTGGTGCTATTTTCTGTGCCCCTGGCACCCAAGTGCACCCCATCATGGAATCTGTTTTATTTCTTTTTTACTGGCTGTTCTGTTCTGCTAAGCAGCAGCTTCCTGAGGGCAGAGACTGTCTGGTTACCCAGTGTATTCACAGGAAGTGGCACAGAGCAGGTGCTCAGGAAAGGGTTACTGAATGAGTGGACAAGGCCTTGTGGTTCATTCCAGCCTAAAGTGCAGTCCAACCCTGGGTTAGAGGGTGATCATAGGGGCACTCAATCAAGGCTCATCCAGTAGAGAAATGTCCCCAAAGTGCACAGGAACCAAGGCAAGGGGTGAGGGGAAAACAAAGGCCAACCTCAGAGCATCAAACCAAGCTTCTGGAGGTCTTGGTCCTGCGTGGACCCAAGCAGGGAGGTCTGAGAGGCCAAGAAAGATCAGGAGGAACAAAGCTAAAGGAGGCACCATTTAGTAAATGCTCCCTACTACGTGCTAGATCTTGTGCTTGGCTCAGACAATGCAGCCAGGAGACCACAGACCCTGCCTCCATCCATATTTGAGTAGCAGAGACAGCCAGCAAATAAAAGGTATCCAGGGGTGTAGTTTGAGTCCCTGGGTTTGATTCCCACCACCATCCCCCAAAGAAAAAAAGAATGCACCTGTCATAATACCAAGTAATGCAGCACTAAGGAAAACCCAGGCCCAGTACATTGCACTGTTTTCCCAACAGGCCCCAGCCCCCTCCTGCAGACCCGGGAGGTCACGCAGTAAGCTCTCAAACAGACTTCTGTGCTGTGAGCTTAGAAGACAGCACCAAACTAACCTCACAAGGTCAAGGTGAAGTCTAAGCTGAAACCTAAAGGATGAGGTGGGAGGGACACTAAACAGCAGCAGCCTTTGCTTGCTTGGGCTCAGATCCTCCTGGGCCACTGGGACACCCTGTGGCAGCAGGTGGGGTGACCTGCACTCCTGCACCCTCCACCACAGCCTCAAGCACTAGGACTGTCCTGTGTCCGACTGATGTACTGATCCATATGCTGACCTGGGGGAGGACAGACAGCAAGCGGTCCTGCCCTCAGGGTGACCCAGGGCCGTGGAAAGGGACTGCTGGCTGATTGGTGTGTGACTGGCTACGTCGAATCCCACAGGCAAGAGAACCACCTGGCACTTCTGGCCACTCTGACACCCCCCGCCCCCGACTGTCTTCTAGCCAGGGCCTTGAATGCTGAATGACATCAGGGGACCCCCTTCTGTGGGATGACTAGGGGTACAGGAATATGTATCTTTTTTCTTTTGGATGGTGCTGGGAATGGAACCCAGGGGCTTGCATGTGCTAGGGCAAATGCCCTACCACTGAGAGACACCCCCCTCCTCCACCCCCTCCTCTGGACCCATATTAACCAAGGGGAAGGAGAACTTTTCTCTGGGTCCCAGTAGGGCTGGGGTGTTGCTCAGGGGAAGGGCCCTTACCTAGCACGATAAGGTCCTGAGTTGCATCTCCAGCGCTGCAAGAAAATTCCTTTTGGCTTCAGAATCTGACATTTCTTCTTGGGCTTCTAGGTGGGTCTGTGAAGCACACAGTGTGAGCTTCGTGTTCCCTAGCCCCACTGGACTAGCGCACCCTGGACTGGAGCAAAGGCATAGGTTTGCTGTTGGCCACCAGAGGGCCACAGAGCGTCCTTGTGGGTAACACAGCCATCTGGTGGTCACAGGTGCTCATGACACCCTGGGAGAAAAGGCCAAGTGGCTGATGGGGCAGACTGGAGCCAGGGGCCTAGGTAGCTCTCCACTCATGAAAGGTTTGCCCTGGGCGGGGTCAGTATCCTGCTCTTGAGGAAGTGAGACCCTGCATACTTACACACAAGCTAGCGCCAGGAATTGTCCCACACAGTCCCATCGCTGGGTGACAAGTGACGGGAACCTGCGAATGGGGTCTGTACAGAAGATTCACAGTTTTCTCTTTACTTCCAAATGGGACAAATTAGTCCAAAGGACATTCTCCTCCCTATGAACTTGTATTCCAAAGCAAAATTAAACCAAAGACACACGGGACTGAATTTCAAAGTTTTTTCATAAATAGAGCTTATGTTAAATATTTTTTAAAATGTCCCAGGTAGAGGTAAATCTACAATAAAACTAATAAAATTGAAGGACCAAGGCACATCGATTGCATATGCCTTTTCCAAAGGCCCTGAAGGCCCCTGGCCCTTGTGTTCCTGTGAGCGGCTGTTTCTATGCAGGCCGAAATGGTGAGGCATCTTAGTTGCAGTGGTGAACCCGCCGCACCTGTCCCTCCCGCCAGTCCTCCATCTCACTTCCACTTGTGTTGGGAGATCCAGGCCCTCTCAGGTGTGGGGGCCTTGGCTAAGGGGAAGCTCACTTAGGAACACACTTAGTGGCATGGAGTGGAATACAGGGGTGTGGTTTGCAGTCCTTCTGAGGTGGGGTGTTGCTCATGGTAGAGGGCCCCTTAGGTTGTGTGAGGCCCTGGGTTAAGCTGTTGCTGGTCATCACATGTAGCAATGGCTTTGGGGAAGGCACGCTCCTTCCACCTTCTGTGACGACTCACTGATGCGGTGACATGGAAGGCCAAGGCAGGACAGTGCTCAGAGCCATAATCCAGATGGTGGGAAGTTGCACCCGCTGATAGAAAAGGTGCAGCCACCATGGAAAACTGTGGCAGCTCCTCAAAGCAGTTAAAACAGAATTACCACCGGATACTGGGCTTCACTCCTGCAGCCCATGCTCATAGCAGCAGCCGTCCCAGGGCCAGGAGGACCTGCCCACGTGCCCCGTGCTGAATGGGTGCGAGGACAGTGCTGTGCAGCCACACAGTGGGGCATTATTCATGAAGGGCAAAAATCACACCGGAGACAACCGTGCAGCCAAGAGATTGATTCACCAGCCTTTATGGCTGGTTGGAGGTAGAAGAAGTACGGGGAGAGAGGAGTCAGGGAGAGGGGAGTGTGCAAGCTCTGGTGGGAGAGAGGAGTCAGGGAGAGGGGAGTGTGTGAGCTCTTTAGGAGGGTGGGTGCCTGGTCGTGCTGGCTGTGGTCTCTGGAGCTGTTGGCTGGGGCAGCTGCCGTCGGGCTGGAGACGGTGAGTCTGGAGCTGTTGCAGCGGCTGCTTCCTCTCAGCAGGGACGAGCTGTTGTGTCTGAGCTCTGGGCAGGCAGGAGCTTTAAGTAGGGATTTCTGGTGGGGGGTGTACCAG
This sequence comes from Tamias sibiricus, assembly GCA_025594165.1. Classification (NCBI taxonomy): domain Eukaryota; kingdom Metazoa; phylum Chordata; class Mammalia; order Rodentia; family Sciuridae; genus Tamias; species Tamias sibiricus. The sequence goes on along the minus strand of CM046657.1, from coordinate 218,886,222 downwards.
AGCGACCTTTAACACTATTGGCTCTTTGCCCAGGGAACAAGGCAACCTTTAAGCCAATTGGCTCCTGCCTGGGGAAAATGAAACCAGGTTGCTCCTCATGGAAATTTCCATGGGGGAGGTGGCCCCTCGGCCCAAGCCTACCTGTCAATTCAGCCTGAAGAAGGAAGGAGACTCTGAGCCCTGCTAGCACTGGATGAACATGGAGGACGCTACGCTGAGTGAAGGAGCCGCCGTGTAAAGCAAGAGGAGCACAGTCCACCTACAAGAGCCCCGAAACCAGAAGCCAAAATAAAAGTGTCTTTTAAGTAGCTTTCACAAGTATTTTGTCCCTCTCCAAAAGCCCCACGTGTTAAAGGTGGGTCCCCAGCTTGGCACTGTGGTGAAGGGGTGGGTGCTCTGCAGGGAGGTGTGGCATGCCCTTAAAGGGGAAGCGGGACCCTAGCCCCCTCCTCTTCCCCTCTTTCAGTCCCTAGCCATCAGCATCTTGCTCCACCGGGCACTTCCACCATGGGGCACTGCCCTCCCCCGAAAACAACGGGTCCTCTTGACCACAGACTGGAGCCCCGGAAACTACGAGCCAGAATAGACCTCTATAAGTGGGTCTCCTGTCATGGTGATGGGAGCTGAGCAGCACCCTAGCACAACATCAGCAACGATTTTGGAATGTGACCAATTCCTCACTAGCACTTGATCATCCACACCAAGGACTCCATTCTCTCTGGAGAAATTATAGAGGCAAGCAGAGAATGTAGCCCAAAAACCTAGCAGAAAAGTAAAATCACAACCAACAGTTCATTAATATAAATAGCACTATATCTGGATTTTGCTCTGTTTAATAGAATTTAAAATTTGTTATAATTTTCAATTAGCTATTTCATCCACACCTAATTTTGTATTCTTTTATTTTTTAATATTTTTCTAGTTGTAGGTGGACACAATACCTTTATTTTATTTATGTGGTGCTGAGGATCGAACCCAGGGCCTCACACATGCAAGATGAGCGTTCTACTGCTGAGCCATAGCCCCAGCCCCTTAATTTTGTATTCTTTTTGGAGAGAATGCTGGGGGTCAAACTGGGGGCCTTATGCCGAATGGGCAAGTACACCGCAATTGAGCTGTGTCCCAGCTCTTGGTTTTGTTTTTTGTTTTTGTTTTTTGTTTTTTGGTACCAGGGATTGAACCCAGGGCACTTAACCACTAAGCCACATCCTCAGCCTCTATTAAATTTTATTTTATTTTATTTATTTATTTTGGTACTTGGGCTTGAACTCAGGGGCACTTGACCACTGGGCCACATCCCCAGCCCTTTTTTGTATTTTATTAGAGACAGGGTCTCACTGAGTTGCTAAGTGCCTCGCCATTGCTGAGGCTGGCTTTGAACTCACGATCCTCCTGCCTCAGCCTCCCAGGTGCTGGGATTATAGGCGTGCGCCCCCGCGCCCGGCTATTACATTTTATTTTGAGACAAGGTCTCTCTAAGTTGCTTAGGACCTTACTGAGTTGCTGAGGCTGGCTTTGAACTTGTGATCCTCCTGCCTCAGTCTCCCAAGCCTCAGGGCCAGCTCTGGTTTTGTAGACCTAATTCTGCATGCTTTGGCTTGAAAAAGACCATAAATGGCATAAGCTTCAGTTTTGCGGTGTGCCTGGCAGAGGCACAAAAATAAGTGTGTCAAGTGAGTACAGCCACAGCCACACAGTGACACCTGGGCCAACACACCAACCTCCCATGGTGGCTCCCTGAGGTCCTGTCACTGGGGAGGTCGCAGCAGACTGGGTTTGTGCAGGTACACTCTGGTGCCTGCGCGGGACAAAGTCGCCTAGTGACCCATTTCTCAGAACATTTGCAGGTCCTTCCACAACACTGGACTGCGTGTGTGGAGGCGGCTGCCCCTCCAGGAGCCTCTCCACACTCACACCCCTCCCACTCTCCTGCCTGACTCCACGTGTCTCCCACTCCCACTCTGATGGACATTGGTGGCATCTCTTCTTTTGTTAAAAAAAAAAAAAAAAAAAACTCATGGGCGCGGTGGCGCACGCCTGTAATCCCAGCACTTGGGAGGCTGAGGCAGGAGGATCGCAAGTTCAAAGCTGGCCTCAGCAATGGCGAGGCACTTAGCAACTCAGTGAGACCCTGTCTCTAGTAAAATACAAAAAAAGGGCTGGGGATGTGGCCCAGTGGTCAAGTGCCCCTGAGTTCAATCCCCGGTACCAAAAAAAAAAAAGGAAAAGAATTGGGGGCTGAGGACAGTGGTAAAGCACTTGCCCAGCATGTGCAAGGCCCTGGGTTCGATCCCCAGCACTACAAAACACATGCACACACAGAGACTTTTTATTGAAGTGTATCCAAAAGCATGTTGTCCTAGTCCATTTTCTGTTGCTAGAACGGAAGGCCCCAGATCGGGTAATTTATAAAGAACAGATGTTTATTCAGCTCGGGTTCTGGAGACCCAGAGGTGCTATGTGGAGGGGCTGCCTCTGGCCAGGGCTCTGCGGTGCTTCCAGCTGCTGGCGTGCCAGTGGTGGAGCTGAGCTGTCCGGCAGCAGGGAGGGGAGGACAGTTGCTGGCCCTGCGCCCTGCTGCCTGACCCTCGGACAGGAGGAGAGACGACAGAGGCCTGCTGCCGTCTTAAGCAGGTCTCTTTGGGGACCTTCTGGTTTGTAGCCTGTGTGAGCAGAGCTTGTGGTTCCTGGTTCTGCACCACTGTGGGCCAAGACGCTGTGAGCGCTGCCCTGCAGGTCATTGCTGCTGCCGTGAGCCACACGCCAGGTGTGAAGAAGCTGGGCCACCTGGGGAGCGAGTGCTGACCTGGGGGAGACTGAGGCCCTGTTTTACAAGAGCCTGCGCCATCTCACACTCCCGCCAGCCGCACTTGAGAGTCCAGCTGCTCCTGTCCCCAGCTATGCCTGGGGTTCGGTCACTTCTCATTAGCTCACTGCTGAGTGGCAGTTCTGTCTCCTTGTGTCTTTTTTAATTTTTTTTAATATTTATTTATTTGCTTTAGTTGTACTCAACGCATTTCTTTTTGCGTGGTGCTGAGGATCAAACCCAGGCAGCGTGCGTGCTAGGCGAGTACTCTACTGCTGAGCCACAATCCCAGCCCCTCCTTGTGTCTTAAGGTTGCATTTCTTTCCTCCCTAGAGATATAGAGCAGGCAGGTGAGGTGGCCCACGCCTGTAATTTCAGCTGCTCCAGAGGCTCAGGCAGGAGGACTGCAATTTCTGGGCAATTGAGTGAGACTCTGTCTCAAAGATAAAAAAGGATGGGGAAATGTGGTTTAGTGGTAGAGCACTGGCCTAGCATGCATAAGGCCCTGGGGTCAATCCCCCAGTACTGAAAAAAAAAAGTTTTAATTGTGCGATATTATTATAGCTGCAACAGATTTGTTTTGTTTAGTGTTTTCATGGTTTATGAATATTTTCATATTTTCATAGTATACACATTTTCCATCATTCCACTTTAAATCTTCCCTATCCTTATATTCTAAGTCTGTCTGTTATATGCAGTATGTAGTTTTCTTTTTCCTTCCTTTTTTATTAAAAAAGCTTGCCAATGGTGGAGCTGAGGTCTCTGGTAGCAGGGAGGAGAGGATAGTCTCTGTCTTTTAGTTGGAATATTTGGTCTTTTTACATTTAATGTAATACTGATGGATTTGGATTTAAATCTTTCATATCACTCTTTGTTTTCCTATTTGTCCCATTTGTCCTATGTCCTTTTCCTTCCTTTCCGTTTCTTTCCTCCTTTTATACTAATCATTATTTTATTGTTTTATTTTCCCTCTGATAAAAAGTTGCATAGACTTTTACTGGTTACCCTAGAGATTATACTATGCGTCCTTGATCTAGGAAAGTCAAATGCCATACAAACTAGTACTTTGCCACCTCCGTGACAGTGTAAAGGCACATCTAGATGCCGCCTGCCCTTGGAACTATTGTTATCATGTCACGTATGTATTTGTGTGTGAATACTTTTAAATCAACTTTATGAAGATATAATTTACATGCACCACAACAGGCACAGTTTAAATGTATAGTTTGATGAGTTTGCAAACATATCAATGAATTTACCCTGTCAATCACCCCCCAAACATTCCCTTGTTCCTTTGTAATGAGTCACCCCATCAACCAAGCAGGGGAAACAGGGCTCTAGGGAATCAGTGGGTTCTCCGCATCACTAACCAAACCCTAAAACTCCCAGCATGGGCCAGAACTTGACAGTTGGGACTGGGTGATGTGCCGTCTGCAGAGGTGACTGAGGAAGCTTGCGCGCGCCCAGGGTGAGTCCTGGCAGGGGTCATGCTGGGAGTGCTCAACCTCCACAGCTACCCACAGGGGGAATTTCCCCAACAGGGGGTACTGGGGATCCTGGATAGTCAAAGGGAAAAGAGGCAAAGGATGCTCAAGCTGAACTCATTCTGTATCCTCCCACACCTCTATTTTTGTTACTTTTTGTTTGTTTGTTTTTGTGTTATTATTATTATTATTATTAATTTTGGTACCGGGGATTGAACTCAGGGGCACTGGACCACTGGGCCACATCCCCAGCCCTTTTTTGTATTTTATTAGAGACAGGGTCTCACTGAGTTTGCTAAGTGCCTCGCCATTGCTGAGGCTGGCTTTGAACTCGCGATCCTCCTGCCTCAGCCTCCCAAGTGCTGGGATTACAGGCGTGCGCCACCACGCCCAGCTTTGTTTGTTTGTTTTTGTGTTATTATTATTATTATTATTATTTGGTACCGGGATTGAACTCAGGGGCACTTGACCACTGGGCCACATCCCCAGCCCTTTTTTGTATTTTATTAGAGACAGGGTCTCACTGAGTTGCTTAGTGCCTCGCCACTGCTGAGGCTGGCTTTGAACTCGCGATCCTCTTGCCTCAGCCTCCCAAGTGCTGGGATTACAGGCGTGCGCCACCACGCCCGGCTTTTTTGTTACATTTTTATTTGAGCATTATAGTTACACATAATAGTAGGATCACTGTCACGTATTTTACATATAATTTGGTCATTTTCATTCTCCAGAACCTCCCCCTCTTCCCTGCCCTCCTGCTCCAGGGTTCTTATTTTCCCCTCACCCCACCCCCTTGGAACAACAGCTCCAGAAACCTGGAGCCTGCCCCAGGGCCCCCCATTTCCCTGCCCCTCCTTAGCATCCTCCACTGTCAAAGGCATCAGGGACCCTTCTCCTCCCGTCCCTTCCTCCCTCTCAGCTCTACCACATGGATGGCCTCCTACCGGCCTCCCACATTCACTTACACCTGGGGACAGGTAACCACACAAACGTCATTCAAAATTCAAAAGACACCAAAAGGTACTCAGCAAACATCTCCCTCTTGCTCCCCCAGACACTGAGACCTCCTTTTCCTGGAGGGACTGACGTGAGCCGTTTCTTGCTGCTCTCTCTGGAGATCATCTACATAGCCATCCCCTTTGAAAAAGTGAACAGCTAACCCACGGCAGGGTTTTATTATTCTCTTTGTCCTGCCGTAAGCAGTTGCACTTACTGGCTTCCCTTGAGGTTCTAACAGACTCCCTGATCCAGTCAAGTCAACAATCAATCAGTTGACCACCAATGAAAGCTCAGCGGGCACTCCCTCCCCACCTTCCCTTTTCCCTTGGCAAGGTGGCATGGAATTACTCCGCAGCCATTCACCGGGCACTTCCTCATTTCTCCCACACTGTGACCCTGTTGACTGGACCTCGATCCCCTCAGCCAGCCCTCCCGGATGGGCACTTAGGTTATTTCCAGGCTTTCCCAGGGCAAACACGGCTGCGATGAATGGCTGTGGTGTGTCACCTCCCACACAGGCTAGTAGCCCTCTGTGTGACTGTGTCAGGTCAAAGACTGTGTGCATCTGTGATTTGGTGACACATTACTACATTTCCTCATTAGGGTCACAGGAGCCTCGGAGGCATGAGGCCATACTCTAGCAGTGTGGAGGTGCTGGGGCGGGGGGTGCCTAGGACCCTGAGCTCTTCCTTCCTGAGGGGCTGTGGGACTCCCCTCCAGCAGCCCCCAGAGCCACAGGTTTTTGTGCTTCCTCCACCTTCAAGATTGCCCTCTCCACAAAACCAGAGGATTCTCTCCCCAAAACTCAAATCTTGATTCCTCCCTGGCCTGCCCGAGACCTGCTGTGGCTCCCTGGGACTCTGGGGTGGAAACCCAAACCTCTAACAGACCCTAGGGATCCTCTCTTCCCAGCTCCTCCCAGCCTCGTCCCTTGCACCCTCCACTCCCAATTCCTAACCCTGCGGCTCCAGGGCCTTCCCAGGACCTCTTCCAGCTGGGGACCCCGGAACGGTGTTCGCAGCCCGCTTTTTGAAGGGGCCTCTCCCTGCAGCACAGCGGCCGCCCCCTACCCGCGGACGGATGGTTTGTCGGGCGGGTCTCTTTGGCGGGCATCTCCCGGAGCCGGGCACACACAGCACCCGCAGCGATGCTGGCCCACGGGGGACCAAGGCGGTAGGACCGCGCTCGCGGGCAGCCGCGGCGCGGCCACCAGGGGGCGCCGTCTCCCTCGGCTCCGGCCGCTGTGGCCCCGCATCCTGGAGGGAACCGGCCCCGCCGGAGGGCAAATGCGGGCCGCCCAGCCGCGGCCTGGGAGAGGGGCGGGAGAGAAGGACAGGAGGTGGCAGGGGTGCGGGGCGGGAGGAGGCAGGGAGGGAAGGACTGGGCCAGGGCTGGCCCTCCCCAGCCCGCTGCCCACTGGCTCACCCCCGGCATGCAGCCTGCTCGGTCCCGGGGTCCCAGGCGGAGAGAGGCCAGCCCCCAGCCCTAGTTTCCTGGAGTGCTGGGCAGTGGTCCTTTGAAGTTCCGTCCAACCTTGGTCAAGCCTGGCCTGTTTCCCCATCGGGGATGAAGGGCTCCTGCCATTCACCGAGGCAAGGGCTGAGCCAGCAGCAAGGGCTCCGGTGGGCCGTGGTGCCATTGGGCCGGTGTCCAGGATGCTGAGCTCAGGCCAAAGCTGAGCTCTTCCCACACCCCGGCCCCCTCCAGGGCAGCTCCGGGCTGGGTCCCTGGCGTCCTCCCCCCCGTGGCCAAGGAGATAGTTCCTGACCAGGTCCACAAGCCACACGGTCCCAGGAGGGACTGGCAGTGGTTGTGAACTCCAGCTCATGTCCCACGCAAGACACCAGAAAGTCCCACCCGCACAGGCAACTCCAACTTTGACCCGGCCTCGGGTGCCTTTGGGAGGGGAGACCCGAGTGCCCATCCCCCGTCATAGAGCATGTCTTACCTGGATGCTGGGGAGACAGCAGGGACCTGCACAGAGTGTGTCCGCACAGCTGTTTAATGACAGTTGTGACCAGCATCAGAGGAAGGTGCCTGCAGCCGTGAGAGTCTATGAAGGGAACAGAGGCTTCTGGGGGGTGCAGGCATATTGGGACTGGAGAGCAGAGAGGGAAGAAAGGGGGACGCTGCCTTCCAGGCAGAGGGGCAACATTCCGGGGGCTCTGAGGCAGGCAAAGCCAGCCTGGGAGGACACTGCCCGGTGGGTGCTGGCTCACCCTCAGAGAGAGGAGGCTCTCCTGTGGCGCTCCCACAGCCCTGCTCCCACCCCAGCAGGCCTCCCTGGGCGCTGGCTGTGGGTCCAGGGGCCTGGCTCTCCCTGTCTTGTCACCTGGACTGTAAGCAGGTGGGGGCTGGGCTCTGGTCCTCCAGCCTCCATTCAGCACAGACTGAGGGCACACCATGCCCACTGGCTTTGTTTCTGTTCCGTTTATAGTGTGGAGTTGTTGTGTGTCTGCTAAAACACAATGACAAACTTTGCCACCTCGGGCCTTTCTAAGCATAGTCTATGGCATTAAGTACAGTCACAGGGTTCTGTAGCCATCACACCCCTCGACCTGTAGAACTTTCTCCTCCAGTGAGGCCGAAGCCCTGGTCCCATCAAACCCTAACTCTGCACACCCACCCCGGCCCCACCAGCCAGCCCCTGGCAACTACAATTCTGTTGCCTGAACCTAACTGTCTAGGGACAGCATAGAGTCGGGGCCCTACGGTCTTTTCTGATTGGCTTATTTCACTTAGCACAATTTCCTCAAGGTTTTTCTGTGTTGTAGCAGGTGTCAGAATACCCTTCCTTTTTAAGGCTGAATTAGATTCCATCCTGTGGATGGGCCACTTGTGGGGATGTGGGTGGCTGCCACCTCCTGGCCACCCTGCTGCCCATCAGCTTTCCCAGCCTCTGGTTCATACCTTGGCCTACTACACACACAGTGAGCAATTTGGTTTTTGCTTTATATCGTTTGTGTGATGCTGGGGATCAAGCCCAGGGCCTCTCGCACAAGGGCTGGGCCAGTGTTCTACCTCTGAGCTACACCCCCAGCTGAGCAGTTTGTGTTTTGCAAAATTCTAGAGTGTATTGACCACTCTCTTATTTTTACACCTCAGGAACCCAAGCAGGAGGGCTTACGTATGCATCAGGCCCTCAGCCAACACTGGCACCCTGGTGGTTGCTGCTCTGCCTGGTGGTTGCTGTGCTCTAGGGGAACGACCTGGACCGGCTTCCCCAGGTTAAAAAGTCTTAGATGGCTGGAGCTGGGCATAGTGGCCTGTTGCCACCTGAAGCGATGGCCGCTTGGAGCAATGAAGCTGTGGGAAGAAGTTCAGAGGCGAACTGGAAACAAACAGCTTTTTATTCTGATAACTTTTCTCTCTGGCTCTAACAACGACTAACACGCACCACACACACCACCAAAATGGCGCTAACCCGATCAGCAATCTCGGCTCAAGTCCCGCGAGATCCCGGGCCAAGTCCCGTGAGACTACGGAAGGCGGAAATGCCCAAATCTCCATGGCCCATAGTCAACCGCAATTTAAGCCATCTCCCCAAACAGGGCTCCTGCATTGGCTAATGCCTGTAATCCCAGCAACTCGGGAGGCTGAGGCAGGAGGATCTCCAGTTCAAGGCCAAACTCGGCAACTTAGTGAGACTGGCTCAAAATAAAAAATATAAAGGGCTGGGGATGTAGCTCAGTGGTAGAGCACCCCGCTCCCCCCAAAAAAAATCCCAGCACCAAAAAAAAAAAAAAAACCCCGCTGCACCATCAATCCCTGGGCCCTATACCAAGCACTGTTCAGGCCTTGACCCAAACTGGCCCCAGGCTAGCATATGAAGACCAGAGCCTGGGGTGGCACCTGCTGGCCGATGTCCTCCCCCCGGGCAGCCTGCTGCAGCTGTCCTCCTCACCCGGATCTCACAGCCAGCCGAGCAGGCAGGGCGAGCAGGGAATGGCTGCTGAGGGTGACTTCCAGCTTGACATCCAGCCTGTCACTCACCTCCGACACTGGCAGAGGGAGGAGCCCTGGGTCCCAGCTCCCCCCAGCCTCCACCCACGGCCAGAGGGTCTCCTACAGCCACCCTGCAGGGTAGGTCTGCGAATCTGCCCCCACAACACCGAGAGCCAGGGTTCACCTGGGAAGGTCTCGGGGTGGGCACTGCTGACCCCTTCTGTGTTTCTGGTCTTGCAGGCCCAGATTACCCAGTGTCACAGCCAGGACCCCGGCCGGGCCTCCCCTAGGAGGCTGGACCTGGGAATGGCATTCCTGCTCCCCGCCCCGCCCCCCACCCCTGCCTCCTGCAGAGGCTGGGCACCTCACTTCCCCAGCACAGGCCCCCGCTGGGCTGCCCAGCCTGTGCAGCTTGGCCTGCGGGGAGCACGTTGCAGGCTGAGCTGGCAAAGGGGGACACACACCCTGGGTGGAGGGCATCTGTGGGGCACCCTGCCATCGAACTTTCTGAGAAGGCCCCGCCCTTCTCTGTTCCCCTGTGACTGGGTGGATGGCAACAGCAGTGGTGGCCACGGTGCTTCCTCTTTGCCCAGCTCCCTGCATGGTGGCTAAGCCCGGGGCCCTGAGTCACCGCAGGGCCACCCAACGGCCCGGTCCCCTAATGGACTTCCGTGAGGCCGGTCCCCCCGGCCACACCTGCGGCAGCCCACCACGGCTGCTCACGGGCTTATCTGCTGAGGGGCTTGAGGGCAGCGGAGCCCACCGTCCCGCGGGCCTGCCTACGGTTGGGGCTTTGTAATCTGACTTTGTGATTTTTTCACCCTTGTTTTCCCCCTTGGAGGGAAGATTTGCTGAATCATGCAGGGGAGGGGGTTGGAGGGGCTGGGGGCCAGGCAGCTGGCGGGCAGCGATAAGCCTGAGGTGAGCTGAGGGGGCTGGGGAGCCACCGAGGAAACCCCAGCCTTGCCAGTTTCCAGCAAAGATTGCCGCCCCGCAGGGCTGCCGGGGAGCTGGGCCGCAGGCCCGGAACCTTCCCTCCACAGCAGTCAAGGGCAGGGCTGGGCTGCACTGACCACGGCGGCCAGGCACGTCTGCTGGGCATCTTGGACCCAACAGGGGCCGGAAAGCAGGACAGGAACAGTGGCCACGGTGGAACTGTTCTAGGTCACCGTCAGATTACACGTTGGCCTCCTGAGGCCCGGGGGGCACTGCTGGCCTCTGCCCCTCAGCAGGCTGGGAGCAAGCTGGGGCAGACAGGCGGGCCTCTGGTCCCCCGACCCCCCGCCATGCCTGGATACCATTCTTTTCTTGACCTGGGGTGGCCTCTCTGTTTTTGGCAGATCATATTCTTCCTGTCGTCAGGCCTGACTCTTCTAGGAAGACCTACCTGACCTTGGGGACCTCTGAGCATCCCCTCTCCTGGGTCTAGTCCCTCAGGGCTCAGCCACAGTGACACAGCTAACACTTGTGTCTTGTTTAGTTTGGTACTAGGAATTGAACCCAGGGGTGCTTAACCACTGAGCCACATCCCCAGGCCATTTTTGCTTTTTATTTTGAGGCAGTGTCTTGCTTAGTTGCTTATGGCCTTGCTGAATTGCTGAGGCTGGCTTTGAACTTGCGATCCTCCTGCCTCAACCTCCCAAGCCGCTGGGCTTACAAGCGGGCACCACTGTGCCTGGCTAGCTAATACTTGTTGAATGGAGACTTAGGGTCTCTCCTCTGGCCCCGAGAGGAGTTGTCTTCTAAAAGTCTGGGTCCTGTAGGGTGGGAAGAGATCCCTAAAGGAGATGGCTGACCCCCAGGGCCTCCTCTACTGTGGAGCAGGCCCAGTGACTGGGTGAGGTGGGCCCCGCCCAAGCCCGCCACCCCCTCCACCTGCACCCTCCTGCCCTGCACTCTCCCCAAAGTGGCCAGGTCCCCCAGCCTCTCCAGCTCCTGGGAATGAAGTGGAGACAGACATCCATTAGTAACCGCATGGCAATGGGCCACACACAGAGATGGGGGTGCTGGGCGCAGGGCCAGGGCCAGGGCAGAAAGGCCAGGTTGGGCAGTGGGGGGGTGGCGTCCCCAGAACGCTCTCTACCCCCTGGTTTCTGATTCCCCTGAGTCGGGGCGACCACAGTCCCGGGGAGCAGGGTGATTGACACCTGAGTCAGTGGCCACACCCCCTGCTGCTCCCAAAAGGGGCTTTGGAGGCAGGAAGAGCCGCCCATCGTGGTAGCTTCGCTGCCTTCCTGCTGCCCAGCTGAGTTCAGAGATAAGTGCTTGTGGGGTGAGGGAGGCCAGGGGGCTCCGGCCTCCCCAGAAATCATGTCAGAGTCCCCATGTAGAGGAAGGGCCCTGAGGGCCTCGATAACTCCTCTATTTTTAAGAGATCCGGGAGGAAGTTCCCAGTCACCCCTGGCAGAAATAGCTCCGCACGTCTGCCTGGCGTCTGTGGCTGCGCTGTCGGCAGGGACGGGAGACGGGCGAGACACAGCTCGGCTCCCCACACAGCGAGCGAGTGGCAAGGCCCACCTGCTCCCCGGCCTGTGCCCCACGCTCAGGGCTCCCGGACATGATCATAACGACTACCTTCACCACGCGCTGGGGCCTCCTGGCCGCACACATCCCTGCCTCGCCCACGGGGAGAGCTGAATCAGGGCAGGAGCCGGGCAGAGCTGTCGCAAAGCCTCTGAGCAGCCCGCTGAGGGAGGGAGGTAGCGGGACCAAAGGAGCAGAGGCCCGGTGCAGCGTCGGGCTGTGGACCTGCCAAGTCGTTGACCTCTCTGGCCTCAGTTTCCCCATCAGGAAATGGGAACATCAGCTCCCCCAGCGCCCCCAGAGGGCTAATTTATCTGAAGTGTTGGCAGCAGCACCTGGAACTACATCCATGCGCAAGAAACACTAGATCCTAGCAATGCCAGGCAGAGGTCTGCGTGGCAGCAATGCACCAGAGGCCACTTTGCTATTGTCCCAGGCGGTCTTCTCTCCCCCGCAATTGCCACCTCCAGCCTCCTCTCCCGGAGGGGCCCCCTGGGGACCCTGGGTCTGAAGGCCAAGTCTCGAGATGTCTAAAGATCACACGGGACATCTTACGGGCGAGGGTCTGACAGTCACCCAACCACGGGGCCAGAGTGCATCCCCCAGCCAGAGCTCACCTTCCACATCCAGGGCTCTGGCGAGGCCTCCTCAGGCTGCCACCTCACTTGGTGGCCTCGGGGCCACCACCCTGCTGTCCCCTTGCTGCTTTCCCTCTCTCCCAGCCATTTACTCTCAGCGCCCCCTCCCCAGCTCCAGGGGGTCAGAGCTTCTGTCTGATTGCCCGCTGCCCTGCCTTCCCCCTGGGTGCTGCCTGGCACGGGGCAGGCCCTCAGAGAGGAGTGGACAGATGGTTGGTCTTTGTCCCTCTGTAAGGGTCCTGGGGACTTTCGTCCCCTTACACCTCCTCAAAACATTGTTATTGTAGAAATTGTGGAAAACCCAGAAAAAGTAGAGAAAAGGGCATTAGAAAACCCACCCCCAGGGGACCTTGGAGAGGGCGGGGTCTCCCAAGCTTCGACTCCCCTTTCCTCCTCCTCCAATCTTGCTGGACCGCACCCCCTTCCCGCTCTTCTCTGCTCACTGACTCGGTGTCCCCTCACAGCGAGGGATGACCTGTGGTAAAGCAAGGAGGGCGGTCTGGACGCTCCAGGGGGCTACCCGTGCAGGCCGGGAGAGCGCTGACCCCAGACCTCGGGGCAGGGACGGGGGTGCCGAAGGATAGTAGAGAGTGGTGAAGTGACAGGGGGCCCCAGGAACCTGCCCTCTCCTCCCACATGCTTTTCCTTTGTGTTCTGGAGGCCACAGAACCTTCTAGAAAAGGGGGCTTTTGCTTTAGACCTTGCATAAGAGTTAAGAAGTATCATTCCCTGGCTGAGAAGGCCAAGATGGGTTTCCTGGGTCTCCAGCTTGCCCTGTTGGGGCTGATTGACAGCTGCGTCTGCCAGGGCAGCCCTGGTGGCCTGGGCCAGGGAACCTCAGAGGCCTCTTCCTCCCTGCCTCCTGCCTTTGGGTGAAGTGGTTGGAAGTGTCTCTCTCTCCCTTCCTGCCCCTGTTCCCCCTTTCCCGCTCTCTGGGCCACGAGGCTCCTGATAACACTTGGAAGGCGCTATCGGCCCAGGAGTGTCCTCCTGCCTGGCTTGCTGGCCTGCTTCGTGCCGACGGTTGGCAGCCGGCACCGGGTGATAAACTTATCAGGACAAACCTGAGCGTGGCCGGATCAGACGTGCGCTGCCTCAGATTTCCCTCCCACTGCCTTTCAGAAGCCCCCCTCCAAGAACCTCAGGCCCTGCCTGGCTCCTCAGTGGGCCCAAGCCCGGATGGACACTCGTAGAGACAGTGGTGGAGCAAGCCACTACCCACGCAAGCAGGAAGAGCTGCTCGGCTGGGGAGAGTCCCCCATTTGCCAGGCAGGCTCTCACTCCACCCTGGGGTCCTGCCCCAGCTGCCAAGAAGGAACCTGGGCCTCCGAGGGGACTGTGTATCCACCCTGAACACACTGGGGACCATGGGGCATTGGCCCCAAAAGATGGACTCCAGAATCTTCCAGGAGTTGGCTCCTGGGGGTGGGGAGGCAAGCCAGCCAACACTGGTGAGGCAGAAGGAGTCTGCCCCCAAGAAGCCGCGCACCTACCCGAAACGGGGTCCTGCAGGAACCGGGAGCTTTGGGGGTGGGGTGGAAAGGCAAACGCCAAATTAATATAGAGCTCAAAGTCTATTGGAGCTGAGGGAGTCTTTTTTTTTAATACCAGTGATAATGTTATCATGCATGCCCATTACAGAAACATAAAACATACCCCTGAATAATAAGAGCAAAAACAACACATGCCACCCTGTCCTCTGGGGCCCTGTGGATGCCGTTCCGTCCTGACACTTCTTTCCATCACGTGCGCGTGTGAGCACCAAAAGGAATCAGGGTGTTTACTGATTGCAAACCACTTTCCACTTAAAATAGGAAGAGCTTCCTCCGCCAAGACTTCTGTTCTGAAAAAAATTGATTTTCTTTTCCTTTTTTTTTTTTTTTTTTTTTTTTCCTTATAGAAAACACACAAAGTCTCAATGACAGGTGGCATCAAGAGGGAGGTCCATGGGGCCGGGCTGTGGCTCAGCGGTAGCGCACTTGCCCAGCATGTGTGAGGAACTGGGTTTGATTCTCAGCACCACACATAAATAAATGAATAAAATAAAGGTCCATCAATATCTAAAAAAATATTAAAAAAAAAAAAAGTGAGTGAGGTCCAACCCTCCGGCAGCACTGGCCATCCACAGCCCTAAGACACCAAACTCCGCAGATGCTCAAGTCCCTTGTATAGTATAGCTCAGGGTTTGTAAACCCCCCAGCCCCAGCCCCGGCAGCCCTCCTGTGTCCTGTAAACCACCCCCAGGTTCATGCCAAGGCTGACACAGTCAGTGCCACCGAAGGAGCTGGAGAAGCCCCGCGGGGAGCCCGGCAGGAGCCGGGACTGTGCAGACTCTTGGAACTGCACACGGCGGGCGTGAGTCGCGCCATGGGCTCCGGCCAGCGTCGTGGCCTGGTCAGTTCTTAGAGAGCACAGGTGCCACGGGGACACCCTTGCAGAGATGCACCGTCCGCGCTTGGCCAGACGCCCCCTGTGGGCACTGGGGTGGCTCTCTCTTTTTCTCTTTGCCATTACAAACAGGACGAGAAGGTGCTCCCGTGGCCCACCCGCGGGCCCACCCACAACTCTCTCCAAGTTGCATTCCCAGGAGCAGGATGGGCCCAGGGCGGTGGGTTTGGAAAGCTTTTCTTGTGCTCGGGGGCTGGGATTTAAGGCTGAGAGGGCTCAGGGGAGGGAAGAGGGCATTCAGGCAGAGGGAACCCCATGGGCAAAGATGCAAGGGTGAAAAAGAGCACTGAGGACCCCCAAAGGCCTTTGGGGAGCCCCGGGAGAGACCCTCCATTGTCTGGAGCCCATGGTGGCAGGGCTTCTGGGTAGAGCCCGGGTTTTCCAGGGTCTTCTCCCTGCCTCCCCCTCGCCTCCGTCCCGCTACCCTCCACTCCTAGGCAACCTCAGCAGGGCAGCTGGGGCCCAGTGCCCCCTCCGCTCCTGCAGGGCACACTGTGCACCAGCCTTGGGTGACCCTCCTCGGCTCATTGCCACCCCCCGCTCCTGCCTGTTCCCCAGGCCAAGTCAGCAGTGCCCTCACCTGCAGGGCAGACGCTGGCCAGACCAGATTCTTCACCACTCCTGACCGCTTCCCTCTGGTGGGTACCACCACACTGCGCAGAGAGGAGCCCTGGGGGGCAGTGGCGGTGTGAAGGCTTGAAGTCAGGGACTGGGGTCCCCTGTGATGGCGGGGTCATGGTGAGTGGCTGGGGTGGGGCTCACCTGTCAGGTGATGTTTGGGGGCACACCTGGACTCCGGGAGCCCCCAGAAGGGCTCCTGATATTGGGAAGAGCTCAGGACCCCCCCCTCTCCACTTCCCCGGCTTCCCAGAGCCTGCTCCCTGCCTCCCTGCCTCAATTCTCCCACTGGTCTTCCAGGCCACCAGATTTTTGCCGCTGGCAGAGGGAGACAGGCTGGGGCCACCTGACCCACACACAAACCCTGGGGCTGGCCCTGCAGGTCATTTCCATTCTTATCAGTGATTTCCATGGAGGGCGCTGGGCACCTCCCAGCGTGTCCTCCAGGAAACCCTGGCTGGGGTGAGCAGGACATGGCCACCTTGTTGGGACACGGCCTGTTCTGGAGAGGGGCTTCTCCTGCATTCAGGGGGACAGGGGATGCCCAAGGCTGCCCTGTCCTCAGGAGCTGCACCTGAGGCCATCCTGTGGCAGCCCTCGGGTCCAGCAGCCGTGGGTGGGGGCGGCAGTGGCTCTCCAGCCTGGCAGGGGCGCGGGGCTCACTCTGAGCCTCCTCCACCCCAGCCTGTGCTGTCCTCCCCGGGAAGCTGTTCTTGGGCTTTCTGCCACCTGTTCACACACCTGCCCCCTCTGCGTTATGCAAATGGGGGCTGGGTCCCTGCTCTGAGGCGGTTGTGGTCCCCCCACCCACTGCGTGGGGCTAAATCCCAGCCTCACGAAGTGGGAGGAGCCACAGCCCAGGAGGAAGGCAGGCCCCGAGTGGCCCCGGCTCAGCCTCTCTTCTGAGCCCCGCCCTGCTGAGAAGGGGCTGGAATCCTGATATTGGCTTTGCTTTGTTTAGCAAACAGGAGCATGCAAAGCAGCCCCCCCCAAAGTGTGTGTGCGTGTGTGTGTGTGTGTGTGTGTGTGTGTGTGTGTGTGCGGCGCACCACCCTGACTCTTTCTCCTGATTTGAAACGTGCAAGGTCTGGCCCTGCAGTGTGACTTTGGACAAGTCCTTCTCCCTCTCTAGATGTCAGCATCCCACGGGCAGCAGGAGGACAGGGCCTGGTGTTCTCCAGGGCCTTGTGGGTCTGATGCCCTGGCCACTAGAGTCCATCTTTCCCTGCCTTCAAGACCCAGACCCTGCAGGACCTCGGCGGGGAGCCTGCTGAGTGGGCGACCACCCTCTTAGGGGAACAGCCCGCCCAGCCCCGCGCACCTGACGGGGGTCGGGGGGGGGATCTGGACGAACAGGAAGTGCCTGTGCAAGGCAGTGCCTGGCAGGGCCGCTGGCCAAGCCCAGGTTTGCCAGTGTTCACGGGGGATCCAGCCCCCAGCCACACAGAGGTTCTGCGTGAGAGGACAGACTCGAGGACACACCTGGGTCTCAGTGGGCAGGAGGGCCACAGAGGCTCGGAGAAGAGGATGGCTTCCACTTGGAGGGGGCCGTGACCCCAGCCCTGCTGTGCCCGCTGCGTGACCGACTGGGGGTACGCAGGCTGACCTCCCCCCTCCGCCCTGTCTTCCCCCCCCCTCTTGCTCTCTGTTCCCAAATGAACCGTTGGGGGAGCCCAGGCGCCCGTCTCCTCCTGGTGGAGTGGGCACCGCACCCCGCGCACCACTGCGCTGAGAGGCTGCGGGCAGGCGTGGGGCACACCTGTGCTGGCCGTCCTGCCAGTGCTGAGGTGCCCTCTGTAGGGGTGTGTTCAGCTGGGGGTGGCCCCCACTGCCCGAGGCAGGAGGCCCAGACCTGCAACAGGACAGCTCCAGTTCCTCCCAGGGATGAGTGACCGTGGCCAGTGGGCCCTGGCTCTTGCTCCAGGAACGTCACCACTGCTATTCCTTGACAGGGTGAGCCTCAGGGTCAGACACGCTGGACAGGCTGGTCACGAGCCCCGGTTAAATCAATCTGAAGGGGAACACCTCCAGTGGTAGAGGGCGCGCCCAGCCTGGGTTTGCTCCTAGCCACCCCCTCCCCAAAAAAGTTTATTAAAAAGGAAACATGAAGCTGGGCGCGGTGGCGCACGCCTGTAATCCCAGCACTTGGGGAGGCTGAGGCAGGAGGATCGCGAGTTCAAAGCCAGCCTCAGCAATGGCGAGGCACTTAGCAACTCAGTGAGACCCTGTCTCTAATAAAATACAAAAAAGGGCTGGGGATGTGGCCCAGTGGTCGAGTGCCCCTGAGTTCAATCCCTGGTACCACAAAAAAAAGGAAACACGACGGGGCAAGTCCTGCCTGCCGCTTGCACTCTTCTACGGCTGGCCTCTCTGAGCCTCAGTTGCCCATCTGTAAAATGGGACCATGAGGCGCCCTTGCAGAGGGCGTGTGGGTTAGAGACGGCATCTGGAGATACTCAGCCCAGTGCAGTTCCTGCCAGGGTTTCATTGACTTGCCCAGTGCCAGGCCCGAGGCCGGGCCCAAGCCCAGACATGGCACCTTATGCCAAGGGGCACTATGCACAGACAGCTGCTCTCTGTGGCCAGTGGCTCCTGAGCTGTGAGCAAGGGGCTTGTTTAATGGCAGGGCTTCCAGCAGGACATCTGGGACCTGGTCGTCTTGCCTTGGGTAGGCCCTGCTCGTGCCTCACCTGTGGTCCCAGGGAACCCTTCCAGCAGCACCTCCGGAAAGGGACTGTCGTGTTTCCCATTCTGCAGAGGAAGCTGAGCCCAGAGAGGTTCGGGGTCCCACCTGAACTCACACAACCGGCAAGGAGGCCACTCCAGGCTTACCTCAGGCACACCTGCCACTCCTCTTTTGCCACTTGAGGTAACGCTGGCAGGGGACAGGGATCGGGACACAGATGTCAACTTGGGAGCCATCATTCAGCCTACCACGGTGATTGCATTAAGGACGTTGAGGTGGGACAATCATCCTGGATTATTCAGGGGGCCCCGATGTTATTACAAGTCCTCCTAAGAGAGGGCAAGGACGTCAAAGGCAGGAGAAGGAGATGGGACGGAGAGTAGAGGTCAGAGGGCTGCTCTTTGAAGCTGGAGGAAGGAGCCAGGCGTGGTGGTGCACATCTGCAATCCCAGCAGCTCAGGAGGCTGAGGCAGGAAGATCACCAAATTTGAGGCCAGCCTCAGGAACTTAATGAGGCCCTAAGCAACTTAGTGAGACCCTGTCTAAAAATAAAAACAAATAGGGCTGAGGATGTGGCTCAGTGGTTAAGTCCCCCTTGGTTCAACAGGAAGAAAGAAACGGAGGGAGGGAGGGGGAGGGAGGGAGGGAAGAGGGGAGGCACAGCTGAGGAGGAGGAATTTTGAAAAGACTAGGAAGCAGACCGCAGGAGCCGGGCTGATATGGCCCTGGTGTCTGGCCCTGGGACCATGGGAAGGGCTGGGTGCTGGGTGGCACGGCTTGTGCCGGTTTGTCACAGCGCCACTGGAGGCGGATGTGGCCTGTCCCTCCTGTGCAAGGGCAGCAGACCCCTGCCCGTGCGGCCCTCACCTGCTTGGCTGTGCACTGCTCCCCTCCAGTCCCCAAATCCCTCCACAGCCTTCTCTGCTCCCCGAAGCTCCCCACCACCCCTCCCCAAAGCCTCACACACCAGCAGGCAGCAGGGAGCTCAAGTCACGTGGAGACAAATCTTCTTTATTCTTATTTACAGCAATTGAGAGGAGCAGGCGTTTGACAGCAGTAACTGCTGATCTCCAGCCCCACGGCCTGACGCCAGACCTGAACCCTAGTGGCCAGGCGAGTGCTGGTGGAGGCCGGGGCAACCAGCACACCTGGCCTCCTACCCGGGCAGGAGGCAGCTCTGAATGTCTGTGGCAGCCAGAGAGAGGTCCCCAGA
The DNA here is from genome assembly GCA_025594165.1 of Tamias sibiricus. Taxonomy (NCBI): domain Eukaryota; kingdom Metazoa; phylum Chordata; class Mammalia; order Rodentia; family Sciuridae; genus Tamias; species Tamias sibiricus. Next base: position 218,866,865 of record CM046657.1, on the reverse strand, counting down.
AATCCAAGATGGCCACATCCAAGTGGGCAGCAGGCAGGAGGAGGCTTTCGCTGTGGGTCCCAGCTCTGGTGTGTGCTTGGCTCTCCTGTCCCCCTGGGTGTTCCAGCTGTCTGTACTCTTACAGGGTGAGCACATCTGTGGCCAGCTTCAGCTCCGAAAGACCCAGCCCAGCCCTCACACTTTGTGGAAGGAGGAACGTTGGTCCAGAAAGGGAAAGTCACTTGCCCAAGGTCACACAGCAATTTCATGAGTCTCAAAACAAGTTTGAAGCCTCCTGTCAGTGCCACTTCCTGGAGTCTGGGAATCTGGGGGCGTGCAGCTGGCCTGCAGGTGATGGGACCTCCAGGCAGGTGCCCAAGAGCTGGAGGCAGGCGCGGCCTCACTTGAGGTTGTGCTGGGTCTCCCGGTGCCGCCGCAGGTCCACCTTGCGCTGGAAGCCCTTGGCGCACAGCTCGCAGCTGAAGGGCTTGAAGCCCGTGTGCTTGCGGCTGTGCGTGATGAGGTTGGAGCTCTGGCTGAAGGCCTTGCCGCACACCTGGCACTTGTGAGGCTTCTCCCCTGGGAGGCCGGGAGGGCGTGCCAGGGTCAGGCGGCAGCCAGGCCTGCGTCCCCTCCCCACCCATGTTCACCCTCCCAAGCTCTGCTGTGCCCACTCTCTGTCCACCCGTGTCCACCTTAGAGAGTGACGAGCCAGAAAGGGCTGCACCGTCCGCAGCAGAGGCCGGGGCCCAGGTCTCCCTTGCTACCTCCCCACAGCTGGCCCAGGCCAGGCACAGAGGCGCTCACCAATGAGTGCCTCAGCAGGCCACCTGCCCAGAGGCCACCAGCACTGGCACCATGCCGTCCCTGCCCGTGCTGTAGCCACTCCTCCCCCAGGCACCTGGCCCTCCACCCGCCGGCACCTCCCCGCCACGCCAGCCCTGCCTGGCCGCCACGGCCCGGGCGCGGCTCCCCGAGGCGGCGCACTCACCGGTGTGGATGTAGGTGTGCTTCTTCATGTCCGACTTCTGGTGGAAGCGCTTGCCACAGAACTGGCAGGGGTAGGGCCGCGTGTCCGAGTGGATGAGCAGGTGGGTGGACAGCGTGGACGAGCGCTTGAAGGCCTTGCCGCACATGCGGCACTCGAAGCTGCGCTCCTGCCGGAGGAAACGAGGCCCCGGGGGGTCAGGCGCAGGTGGGGCCTCGCCGCCCGGGACGGCCAGGCTGGGCGCAGGACTGGACCCGGCTGGGATCCCCTGAGGAAGAGGACGCTCTGTTGGGGTGGCCTCAAGAGCAGGACCCCAGGGGGGCCATTCTCGCTGCCCCCGGTGGGACCAAGGGGTGTCCCTCCTGCTCCCACAGTGTCCCACTCAAAGCCAGCGTTTGCTGGCTGAGTGACGGATGGCTGAACCGAGGCGCCCACATTCCATGACACAGACCCAGAGCGAGCCCCTCGTGGCGGGCAGGGAGAGGCCGAGCAGCAGCTTAGTCAAGAGCTTGAGCTGCTGGGGCGGACTCTGGCCTCCGCGGGGCCGTGCGATTTTAGGGGGTCACTTAACCTTCCTGAGCCCGTTTCCTGGTCGGTACGTTGGGACCTCGACAGTGACGGCCTCAAGCCTTTCGGGGAGGATTGGAGGCTGAGAACGGGCCGGTACCCAGCGGGTGGCGGGGATCACAAGTGGACACTCCTGGGGTCCTTCCCTGCCCTTCCCTCCTGACCTCTGGTCACCCCGGTGTTGGTGAACCAGGTCAGTTCTGGTGCCTCCTGGAGACAGCGCCAAAGCTGGAGCTCTCTTAGTGGGGGCTGGGGGGCAGTGAGCCTTTGACCCTAATGCCCAGACTCTGAGAACAGCGGTCCTCAAAGCCAAGGACACCTGCTCGGGCCACCCAGGGGACAGAAATGTTTCTGAGCATCACAGACATTGGTGTCCGCCAGATCCCACCAGGGTCAAGAGCTTCTTCCAATCAGCTGGGGGGACTGGAGACCCAGGAGCAGTGTGGCGGGGGGAGCCAGGCCTGGGAGGCATTTGGTCAGGGGCCCCCAATCAGCATGGCCTTCGGGGACAGGAGGAGACCCAGCCACAGCCCCCAGGCTCCCCGAGGGGAGGACCCTCCAGTGGAGTCCAGGGCCCAGTCCTGGCCGCGGCTCACCTGGGAGTGGACGTGGGTGTGCTGCTCCAGGCTCACGGCGTGACCGAAGGTTTTGCCGCAGACGTCACAGGCGAAGGGCCGGGTCCCGCTGTGGGAGCGGCGGACGTGCACCTCCAGCCCGTGGGGGGTGGAGAACACCTGGGGGGGCGGGGCGTGAGACGGGGAGGCTGCCCTTGGTCCCCGGCCAGCCCCGCCCGGTGGCACCCGCGGGGCTCACCTTGTTGCACTTGACGCAGTGGTAGGCGTCCAGGCCCGGGGAGTAGCGCAGGCTGAAGTCCAAGGCGGGCTCCGCGCTGGGCACCAGGGGGCTGCCGTAGAGCCTGACCGAGCGCTCCAGGAAGGCCGACTGCATGGTGGACGGCGCCTGTGGGCAGCTGTGGCCGTAGGATGAGGCCAGGGTGTCCCAGGAGAAGCTGGGCTTGTAGAAGGGGGGTGAGTCGGAGAGGGACACGTCCCTGTCCTGGGCCCGGGCCATCACAATGTGCCCCTCTGTGGAGACAAGGACAATGCCTGGTGACTCACTGTAATGAGGGGCGCCCGCTCCCCAGCACCCACCACCACCCAGTGACCTGGTGGAGGGTCCGGGGGTGTCACTGCCAGGGTCCCTGTTGTGGTTCCTCGGCCTTCTCAGCCCAGCAGTACCCCTCCTGGCCCCGGGACGCCCTCACCCGCCACCCGCACCTGCAGGGTGCTGGTCCACCTCCCGGAGCCTCATCTGGGCTCCCAGGCAGGAGCATCCAAGCAGAAGCCAGAGAGCCCGAACGGCATCCAGGGGACGTTGGAGGTCACCTGGGTGCTGCTCCCAGAGCCCCCTCAGCCTCCCTCCCTTGGCCCCTCTGGGAGTGGCTGGGGTCCTGGGCTGGGTACCTGGCACCAAGGCCATCCTGGTCAAGCTCTGCCCAGGCCCCAGCTCTGGCTCCCGTTTCACACTGTTCCAGTCGAGGTGCTGGTCTGGGGGCAGTGTGCTGACCTCAGGGCTGGTGCTCAGGACCTGGTCCCTGGTCACTGTGGGGAGAAGAGACTTCAGAGTCACCAGCTGCAGCTCCTAAGAAGCCCGCAGGGAGCATCAGGGGGCACTGCCTTCCCAGGAGGAGGGGGACCCGGAGAGAACCATCTGCCGTTGCTTCGGGCTGCTTGCGCGCAGGGCCTCTTCCCGGTGGGCAGGAGGCGGACCCCCAGGTCAGCCTTGCTGTTAGAGCAGCCCTTGACTGCTCCTCCAAGTGGGACCCACCTGTCTGCGAGAGCCTGGTTCCAATACCCGTGCCCCGTCACCCAGGGGAGACCTTGCAGAGCTGCTGTCTCCAGGCTGGACGAGGGGCTGCTGGGGGCGGGGGTGACTGCGGCCCGCCAGCTGGACTGGGACTCACCCGGGGCGATGGCAGGAGGCCAGGCGGGGTCCTCCTGCACACGGGGCTGGTGGTAGGTGTGGGCCTTCTTGCTCTTCACCAGGAAGGAGCGCGGCATTTTCAGAGGTGCCCCACCTGCACGGGGAGGGGGTGGTTAGCAGAACAAGAGGACAGCGTCCCTCTGGACTCAAAAACTCCTGGGCTGGGGTTGTGGCTCAGCGGTAGAGCGCTCGCCTAGCACGTGCGTGGCCCGGGTTCGATCCTCAGCACCACGTAAATAAACACATTGTGTACAACGAAAGCAAATAAATAAATATTAAAACAAAAAACAAAAACTCCTCCAGAGATGAAAACAGCCCACGTGCTGGGTTGAGTTGTGTCCCTCACAAAGCTCATGTCTACCAGGACCTGTGACCCTGTTGGGAACAGAGTCTTTTTGTAGATGGAATCAAATCAAGAGGAGGTCGTCCAGAGTTAGGGAGGGCCTCAAGTCCACCATGACCAGTGCCCTCGCAGAGGGAAGCCTGGGCACAGACACGCAGGGAGAAGGCTGTGACAGCGCTGGCGGGATCCCAGTCATGTCTCTGTAGGCCAAGCAGGGCTGAGGGTGGAGCAGACTCCTCAGAGCTGCTGGAAGCGGGTGACCCTGTGACGCCGGAGTTTGAATTTCTAGACCCCAGAACTGTGCGGGGACTCGTTTCTGTTGTCTTTTTTTTTTTTTTTTTTTTTTTTAATATTTATTTATTTTTTTTTAATAGTTCCCAGCCCCTTTTTTTTTTTTTTTTTTTTTTAACATTTTTTTTAATAGTTGTTTTTGGACCTTCATTTAATTTATTTATTTATATGCGATGCTGAGAATGGAACCCAGTGCCTCACCTATACCAGGCAAGCACTCTACTACTGAGCCACAACCCCAGCCCCTGGTTCCTGTTGTCTTTAATCCACCCTGCTGTGGCACTTACTTGCTACCACAGCTACAAAGGCTGCCCTCCCTGAGTAGAAGGGAATACGCCCACACCCTGAAAATCCCAGAGTCGGCCTGCTCCCACTAGCAGGCCCCAGGTTGCACAAGACCAGAGGCAGAAGGGCAGGGGCAGGGGTCTCTGTCGGTGACACACTGGGGACCCCACTTCTAGAAAGCTGCATGTGATTCCCAGTGGAACCCACCATTAGATGCCGTAGGAAACAAAGTGGTCTGTACCCTGGTTTGGGGATGAGAAGCTCTTGAGGCTTATCTTGGCTCACTACTGGGCAATTTAGGCCAGAAACTTAACCTCTCTGGGCCAATTTCCTTTTCTGTGAGGTATGACATCCAGGTTTGTAGTGCTGACAAGTATGTCTTGTCCCTAGAGAGGAAGGACCCTTCTCTCTCCCAAGCGTAGATAGGGTTTGGGCCCAAGAGGACCCCGCAAAGCACACAATATCATCAACACGGGAAGACACACATGTCCCCAGCTCTCCCTGTTGAGTGGCAGCCCAGCCCAGCATCATCACTGAGCCGCTGACCCCGGGCGTGGGGGAGAAATGGAGGACCAGATCTGTCAAGGTACAGCCCTTGTTCCCAGGTCCGAGGGCGTGTGAAGCTGGGCCGTCCTGACTACCCCCACCCGGGCTTCCCCTGCACAGCGAGGTCTCCTTCCCCACCCCAGCCCCGACAGCTTGCGTCCCTGGCCACCTGCTCATGAGGCTCTCCCCAGGGCCCTGGGGAGACAGAGAGCACCTTCCGGGTCCTCTGTCCTCCTCGTCCCTGAGGCTGCACGCGCCGGAGCTCAGAGCTCAGGAGAGGCCTGGGTGGAGCCCACCCCACCCCCACCCCGCCAGCTTCCACACAGGGTTGCAGGGGTGATAGCACCCAGCGAAGGTGAAGGCGGGAAAGGATTGCGGCTGCTCCAAGCAGCTGTGGGGGCTGGGCGATAAGGCCGTGCCCTGCGCAGGGGGAGGTGGGAGATTAGAGAAGGCAGCCTGGAGCTCTGCCTTCATGGCCAGGGCCCCAGACCAGAGTGAGCAGAAGAGGGCCTCGGCCTCTTGTCCTCTGGCCCAGGGCCTGTGGGCAGCACTGAGAGTCTGGGCCGCGGCAGCAGCAGGGAGCGGGTGGCCCAGGCCCAGTCCCTCCTTGCTGTGGGCGCTGTCCCTGAGCCTTGGCATCCAGATCTGCTAAACAGGGATCATTCCCCAATGTCAGGGGACTGTTGGGAGCAGGAAAGAACTTCACACATCACAAAGAAGCGCATGAGCTGGGCACAGTGGCGCACGCCTGCAATCCCAGCGGCTCAAGAGGCCGAGGCAGGAGGATCACGAGTTCAAAGTCAGCCTCAGCAATTTATGGAGGCCCTGTCTCAAAATAAAAAGGGTTTGGGAATATCTTAGTGGTTAAGCGCCCCTGGGTTTAACCCTGGTACCAGTGTGTGCCTCCGCCGAGCCATGGGTGGTGGCACCTCTGCCCAGGTGAGGAGCAGCTTTGGAGGCCGGGAAAGAGGCCTGCACCCTGCTGTGTCCCCGGCACCTGGGGCAGAGCAGGTGCAACACCTGCAGGACAGCCCATCCTGGACCAGTAGCCACAGAAGTCCCCAGGGACCTGGGGACATGTTCAAGGCCTCCTCTCTCTGAGCTCTACAAGGAGGGGCAGGGTCCCCTCCCCTGTCAGATTCTCAGCTCTTTGAACAAAGGCTCTGTGGGGACTGCCCCAAGCCAGGCAGCCCACAGCCACCTTATCTTCCAGGGACACGTCTTCCTCCTCCTGCCTCTTCCCTCCCCCGCCAGGGCTCCCCGCACCCCCTTCCTTCCCCCTCTGAACTCCTCGCCCCTGGAAACATGCTGGGGAGGCCAGACCCTGGGCAGAGGGGGAGGCCCGGGGGTGGGCCAGGGCTGCTTCCCTCCACCTTTTTCTGCAGGGGCCTCCTAGAGCTGTGGTCTGTCAAGAGATGATCTATTTCTACTTGTTTTTGACACACTCTCTTTTAGTAGAAGATCAGCTACAACCAAGGTGCCCACCGAAGCCTCTGAGACAGTGCCAGGGTAAATTGGCAGCCAGGGTCTGTTCGCCACCTGAGCACCTCTAGGGAGCTCTGTCCCATACCGATGTCACCAAGGAGGAGCCTTGGCTCAGAGGCTGCCCAGGACCCCAGGGCAGAGCGAGGACTCTGTCTGCTGGCCCTGGGGCCTCCATGCTCCTGAGGGGCAGGCCAGCGGGGGGCATTTGCTCCCTGCTGTCTGTGCCAGGCGCTGGGCCGCTGGGCCACTGGGCCGCGCCCTTCCTGGTGTCTCCTCCTCAGCTGGGAGAGCTGAACTGCGGTCCCAAGGAGGACGTGTCCACAGCCCTGGTGTGTGGTCCTTGTGCCTGGGGCTCAAGGAAGCAGGTCTGCGCCCCAGGTTGCAGGTAGGGAGTCAGGCTGAGAGGACGGTGGCTTATCTGAGGTCACACCGGAGCCAGGCCCAGGGCTCCTGTCCTGCTAGGATTTGACTCCTGGCCACCCAGTGCCATCTGAGGTCCTCACAGCCTGCAGTGCGAAGAGCAAGAAGGCATGAAATCAGGCTCCTCTGGGCTTCAAGTCCCCAAAAGCCCCACGCCAGGCCCCGCAGGGCTGCAGGTAGGCAGTGAGGAGCGGATTCCCTATGGGAAGCTTTGCCCTTGGGCTCAGAGCCAGAGAGGCGGCCAGGTCAACTGACTACACCCCAGGACAGCAGTGGCAGGCTCTGGGGTCACGGAGATTGTGCCGACTACACGGTGGTGGAGGGGGAGGGGCTCCAGTTTCTGGGGCTCCCCAAGGGAGGCAGGCGATTCTCGAGCCTACTCCAGGGATCTCTCTGATCCCCCATGCCCTCCTCACCCTGCAGCCTGGCAAAGGGGTTGGCAGACAGGAAATCAGCCAACCCCACGGCCAAGCTCCCAAGCTCTCAATGGGAGCCAAACGCACCCAGCAAACTTCCTTTTGGCCCCTGTTAACTGAGTTTAAAAAAAAAAAAAACAGGAACCAATCACCTATAGTGCAGTTAATTAACAACCACTCGGTTTTGATTCACACGGATCGCTCTGAGAAAGAGGTTGGAGCAGAGATTGTGAAAGACGCTCCGGTTTCTTCATAAAACAGAGGTGTTGATGGTATCAGGCCTCCGGAAGGAGGCCCTGTGCTAACATGGCCTCATTAACCTCCATCCTGATGGATGGTCCTCTCACCCTGGTCAGATTCCAGCAGTCAGGTCTCCTGGAGGGCCCCACCTGCACCCCAACCGCATCCTGCACCCACCTACCAGGTAGAGTCAAGTCACAGGGCTTTGCTCTTCCTAGATGGAGGGGATGAGTCTGATTTTGTGACCTTGAGCTAGTGACCACGGCAGCCACCAACCTGGGTTTGGTTTTCCTATCTCTCAAAAGAGACGGTTGGGCTAAGATTTCTAAACTTCCCTTTTGCTCTAAAATCCCATGGAGGATTCGTTGACCTTCTGCGAGGGACTGGCCCACCTTGGCTAAGACACTCGTCACTCGGGTTCCCTTTTTGGGAGGGTTGGGTAAGACTGAACCGATTCTCAGGGTCAGCTACAGAGGACCCTTGGGACTTCCTTTATGTTTCAAGACATGAGGGGACAGACAGACTGAAGCCCTTGCAGCTAGGAGTGGTGGGTGGGGAGAGGAGCCGGCCATGCTGGGGGCCCTGCGGAGAACTCCGTGTCTAAAGTGAGGAACCAACTTCTGGGTCTGTACCCACAAGCACTGCAAACAAGATTTCAGAGAGCTCTTTCCACGGTCACAGCAGCATTGTCCACAGTGGCCAAGAGATGCAGTCAGCCTGAGTAGCCCTCCCTGGGGGGACATTATTCAGCCTTAGAAAGGAAGGAAATTCTGCCCCCTGCAACGACAGGGTGGACCTTGATCCCCCATGTGAGTACCTGGGACAGGCAAATTTAGAGACTCAAGCAGATGGGAGGTTTCCAGGGGCTAGGGGCAATGGACATTGCCTCATAGGTACAGAGCTACGGTTTTACAAGGCGAAACACGTGCAGGAAAGCTGCCCAGCAATGCAAACAGACTTCATGCCACAGAACAGTGCCTCTAAAAATGCCTAAAATGAGCTGGGCATGGCAGGACACGTCTGGGGTCCCAGCTCCTCGGGAGGCTGAGGCAGGATGATTTCTTGAGCCCAGGAGTTTCAGGCTGGCCTGGGCAACACATCAAGATCCATCTCAAAAAATGGGGTGGCAAGAGGTTGGGGGTGTAGCTTAGAGGTAGAATGCTTGCCCAGCTTGTGTAAGACTCTGGGTTTCATTCTCAGCACACACAGACACCAAAAAAAAAAAAAAAAAAAAAAAAAAAAAAAAAAAAAAAAAAAAAAGCCTAAATTGAAGATTTTGTGAACATGTATTTTATCACGATTTAAAAGGTGAGCAGAAGAAGCCGTACCCGGAAATCTCTGTATTAGCGACCAGAGCAGCTCCCATTGATTGGGATTTCTGGAAGGAAGGAACACAAAGCCCCTCTCCACACCTTGCTGCTGTTTCTGCCCAGGCGGGGTGTAGATGCTGGACCCGTCAGAGAGTCCAGGAGTCAGTGTGACCAGGCTGTTTTCCTTGTCCCAGAGCCTTCCCACAGGACCCTGGCCAGCCCACCCTGCTCTCCGAAGTCTTGAGAAACCATCCACACTGATTCTGGTGCTTTTGCCAGTCACACCTAACTCAGGTATGACTCTCTGACTTCCTCCGCGACCTCTCTGCAGGGAAACCAGAGAAACTCAGGGAAACCGTGGACCCTGAGTCTAAGAGCAAGAAAGGGCTAGGAGAGCCACCTGTCTCCCTGTCCAAGAAGTTGCTTGGGGATATTCTAGGGTCGCCTACTAGGAAACTCAGCCGGCAGGTTCAGCACAGCCAGCTTCCAGTAGCTACTAGGCCCACAGCCAGGGAATGTCGTTTAATTTGCCCCCAAAGACAATATAACGTTGCAAATGTTCTTTCCAGAAAAAAGCGCTCCACCACGTACCAACGGCACTTCCCAATGCCTCTTTAACCAGCCCTGCTTTGGAGTGAGCATCTCTCTCCAGGTGCCCACAGGACTCAGACTTTTCTCCCCAAAATAGGTAGAAAAGTCCAGGGACAATTACAGCGCAGAGGGACCTGGGACAGCAGCTCCCGCCTGCAGTCCTACTGTCCTGGAGACTAGAGCGGCTTGTCCTCTCCCCTCCGCGGGCTCCAGAGGGGAGGGCGCCTGGCTCTCCGAGGGTCCCGGGAACCCAGCGCGGAGGGCCGTGTGTGCACGCACTGCCCACGTCCCTGGGCGAACTCGGGTGGGTGTGGCTTGGTGCAAGTCCGCGATGTCCGTCCGCCTAACGTCCAGCTGGGAAAAGTTCACCGAGACGCGGCTCCTACAGGAGCATCTCAGCCCAAGCGGTCCTTACCGCTGTGTCCCCCGACCCCGCTGGGGGAGACACGCAAGCGGCATCCCTAAAAGGCTTCCAGTCCACCTGTCCCCTCCCGACACTGCCAGAGGAGCTAGGTGCCCTGCTTTGAAAGGATCTCTCAGTGAGAAATGCAAACGTAGAGGCAGAGCGCCCAGCCGCCCTCGGCACTCACCGCGGGAGCGGTCCCCTCCCGAGCGCTGCGCAGGGTCCGCGGGGAACCTCCAAGCCGTCCCTGCGGACTGGTCTCCACTCGGTCAACTTTGCGACTCTCTGCACAAATAGACACTTCTCCTTTTCTCTCTGTGTGTCTCTGTGTTTTTTTTCCTCTTCTGTTCCCCTCCCTGATTTTCAATCTGATTATTTGTGTCAAAATCTGGCGGCGAAGCAGCAGCCAATGGAGAGAGGGCGCGAGCCCGGCCGCATTTGCTTATCAAAACTTCCAGGACCAAGTCGCTGCTTTCTCAGTCTCTAACCCTCGGCTCGCTGATGAAATTCTCCCCGGAGACTTCGAATAGCATCTGAATGAAAAGGAAAGAATGGCTGAATCATTAGATTTTTAAAAATTAAGGTGAAATTGAAGCACTCACTTGCAATACCCAACTTTGTACACAGAAATCATAACTTTCTTTACTTCTTTCTTCTTTCTTTCCTTTTCTCTCTTTCTTCCCTCCCTCTTATGTCCTTTCCCTTTTCCTTCATTTCTTTTTCTTCCTCTCCTCTCCCTTCTTTCTCTCCATCTTTCTTCTTTCCCTCCTCCCTTTCATCTTCCCCCTTTCTCTCCGGTCTTCCTTCCCTCCCATTTTCTCCTCTTCCCATCTCCCTGCCTCCTTCCTCCCTCCCTCCTTCCTTCCTTTCCTCCCTTCCCTTCCATCCCTTCCCTTCCCAAGTTCAGCATCCTGCTCTTGGGCTGGTGGAACCCAGGACGGGGAGCCGTGGGGACCATGCCTAGCTGGCCAGGCCGCTCTCTTCCTTGTTCAAGGCATGTTTGAGAAGATTCACATTTCCCCAGATGTGGCTGCAGGGCGGATGGAGGAGCAGCCCAGGTGTGGTCTGGGGGGCCACAGACCCTCTGCCAGAGGAAGCCCACATACAGATTGAGCCCTGAGACCCAGAGCCGGCGTGTGTTGCCATCTAGTGGCAGCAGAGGAGTCAGGGAGGCCACTGGGGGCCTCGGGTGTGCCATCAACGGGGAAAGCTTGGCAGCCCTCTGGGACATTTCATTCTGTTTGGCACAGAGCCCCACGTGCTGGTCCCCCTCCTTCTCCTTCCTTCTCTGTCCTCCACCTCCTCCTGCTTTCGGGGCAATGGATTTATTTCAGGAGGTTTTGCATAAGCGGAGAATAGCACAAAACAGCACTGTTAGCTCATTTGCATGACCTTGCAGTCTGGCGCTAGAGAGATTACTTTTCACTCCTAAAAAAAACAAGTTTGTGGATAGGAAGCCCGATTTCAACTGTGAGTCCAAGGTTCGCGGTGGAATGACAGGGGCGAGGCCTTGCTGCTGCCCAGCCCAGCCCTGGCAACCTGGCTAGGGGCCCTACACACACACATCAGGGTGGGACCCAGCCCCAACTACAGGCCAGACAGGAGACAGTGTGCCCAGCCCGGCTCCTCTCCTCTTGGCAGAAAGAGATTCAGGGAATCCTCGTGGGGACCCTCGGATGATGCACTGGCAGTCACCTGGAACCGTCTGCCACATCCCTGCTGCTGGAACAAAATGTCACTAACTAGGAAATTCATTTCTCACAGTTCTGGAGGCTGGGAAGCCCCAAATCAAAGTGCTGGCAGATCTGCTCTCTGCTTCAGAATGGCACCTCATGCTGTCCCTCTGAGTGGCAGAGGGGTGAAGGCAGAAGGGCAAAAGGTGTGATCCCTCTCCCTCTGTCCCTTTGATAAGGCACTAACTCATCCATGAAGATAGAGCCCTAAGGCCCTGCCCCTTGTCACCATCGAAATGGGCCTGTGGTTCCAACATGGGTTTGGGAAGGACAGATTTGGGTCATAGCATGTTTCAAATAAGAACAGAGAGAAGCCCTGTCAGCTCCTTTCTGGCCCGGTAGTGGGACAGAGCAACCTGACCTTGACCATCTGGGGTGGGGGCAAGCACTGAGAGGTAAAGACAGCATGCAGAGGGAGCACGGGGCTTTGGGAACAGATTTGGACATGGAGGGTCAGTGGAGGAAGAGACATTCCAGTTGATGCCGAGGTTGGGTTAGTTTGGTGAAGTAGGGAAGGGTGACTAAAAGAGGAACAGCCTGTGCTAAGAGCTGGAGGCCAGGACTTCGGGGAGCTGGCAGAAGTCAGGTTCACTGTCGGGGAGCATGGAGACAGGGAGGGATGGGTCATTGGAGACACAGAGCCTGGAGAGGAAAGGGAGCAGGACCAGCAAGATTCCTCCCTGGTTTAAAACCTTCCCTTCACCTACAGGACAAAAACCTCAGCTTCAGAGATTCGCACTCAATGTGTCCACGTGTCAGTTCACTTTCAAATGACAGCACTTTTTCTGGTTTATAGAAACTCAATTTATATTTATTGAATCACTACAAAGCAGTTATTTCGTGTCACTGAAAATTTTCAGCTCCAGGCATGGTTGGATCCTGTAGCTCAGATACTATCCAGAATCTCACTTATTTCTGTTTCAGAACACTTGCATCTGTTGTCCTCTCTGCCTGGATGGACTCTCGAGTGTCCCCATGGCAGGCTCTTTCCTGTCACTCATGTCTCAGCTGAAAATGTCACCTCTGCAGAGAGATCTCCTTGGCCATCAGCTAAAGTCAATGTCTCTTTCTGTTCCATCATTTTCTTCTTAACGGTCATGATTTTTTAAATAATTTTTTAAAATATTTATTTATTTGCTTTAGTTGTACACAATGTGTTTTTATTTTTACGTGGTGCTGAGGATTGAACCCAGGCCACGCACATGCTAGGTGAGCGCTCTACCCCTGAGCCACAACCCCAGCTCCATTAATGGTCATAATTATCTGACAATATCTTGCTTTTTTTTTTTTTTTTTTTTTTTTTTTTTTTTTGGCCTATTTATTTATTTGGCCCGACTTCCCCAGGAACTTAAGCACTAGGAGGCCAGGGAGGGACTGCATTTTCCTGGCTCACAGCCAAATCTCAGTGCTTGCTACAGCGTATGGGAGACACTACCGACACTGCCACAGGGTGAATGAAACTCCATCTTTCAGCTCTCGTCTCCTTTCTGCAGCCTCGTGCTGAGGGCCCCACCAGGGTCACCAGGCTTTCCTCCACAAGCTTAAATGCGGCTGGAAAGAGACCCTCTTTCAACCATTCCACGAAAGTCCTCAGGTTGACTCTGATTGGCTCATCCTGGTCACGAGCACATCTCTGCACCAATCACTGAGCTCAGGGGGAGGGACGAGGGCCTCCCGCGGGCCAGGGCTGGCCGACCTTCCAGTCCTGACCACAGGAGCTAGGAGAAGTGGAGGGCGAGGGCGGAGCGGGTCAGGGCCAGGACACAGTTGCCACCACACCACTGAAAGGCCATGGCTTCTGCCTTCCTCCTGGTTGTCTTGTTGCTGTTTCCTGGATGTGCTGTGTTTTTTCCTCTTGGAGACCAAATCCCGAGTCCTGCCTTTGCCCTAAACCCTGTCTGGAAAGTTGCTCTTCATTCTCCTCCTCCACAACCGGGTCAGCTCCCGAATTCTCCAGGAAGCCCTCCCAGGCTCCCCACAGCCCACAGGGTCGTCTGTGGTCTCAAGGGCTCTACCCACCCACGATGACCCTTGGGTTCTTGTCTTGCTTGGCTGCTCGCGGGGACTTGCTTGCTTCTCAACGAGACCAGCAGCAGCTTGAGCACAGATGTGGTGGGTCCTCGCTCAGCCCGCAGTGGGCATGGCTTGGACCTCAGTGGACACCGGCTGCAGGAAACATCACCGGGGCTGAATAAACAGGAACCTCTGCGCCCAAGGGCCAGGCAGTGTGCGGTGTGCAGAGCCGTTTAGGAGGCACGTTCAGGTGGCACGGAATGCACTGTGTGGGGTGGGGTGAAGCATTGGGGGTAAATGCGCTGGTGGGGTGGGTGGCAGGGCTCTGGTACCGGATCCACTTGGGAGCTTCCAGAGAGCTGGCTGGACACTGAGGCCTTTTCTTTTTCTTAAAAAAAAAAAAAAAAAAGAGAGAGAGAGAGAGAGATTGAACCCAGGGGCCCTTAACCACTGAGCCACATTCTCACATTCTCAGCCCTACTTTTATTTTTATTTTTTTAATTTTTATTTTTGAGACAGGGTCTGCTAAGTTGCTGAGGCTGGCTTTGAACTTTCGAACCTCCTGCCTCAGCCTCCGGATCCACTGGGATTTCAGGCGTGCACTACCACGCCTGCCCGTGAAGGCCCATCTTCTGTGTGCTCCTCTTGGTGCCAGAAAAAAAACGCCCCTCTGCTCTGTTCCACCTGCCGCGTATGTGCTGTCCCTGTGAGCGCCTGGCAGCGGGCAGAGACGTGAAAACATCCGCTCGGTCGTCAGGAGGATTGTGGAACCCTTCCCAAGCCCAGGCTCCTAGTCACCAGCGGCTAGGGACTGAGCTGCCGGGAGCCCGGCTTGCACACCTGCCCGCGCTCCTGGCCGCTCGGCACTGCGGACCCACCGCTCCATGGAGAAGCAATTCACCGTGTCGTCACACGGTGGCGCTCCTGTCTCCTTTCCGCTAACAAAAATCAGTCTGAAAACAAGTCAAAGCAGATACCCGTCTATGTTTTAAATCACACGAATAATATATTATCAGAGTAGAAATAAGAAAAATAAAAAATACGTACCCCTGCCCGCCCCCAAAATTAACATTTTTAGTGCGCGTTTTTTTTCTTCAGTTTTTCTGTTCTGTTTGTCTCTCCCTCTCTGTCTTCATCTGTCTCTTTCCTTCTCCCTCAGCAGCCTGGCACCCACAGACCCCGTTTTTAGTTTTAGGGAAAAACAAGACAATTAAGAAGCCCTTCCATTCCTTCCACCCCACAATGGCTGGGAATCTGAGCTGGGAATCCTCTTTAGGAAATCCTTGTTGGCTTTCCTTGAGAGAAAGGCATCCTCAGGCTGCAGGTGAAGCCTTGTGCCAAAGCCAAGTGCCCCAGTGGGAAGCCAGGTGTGGGCCTGGGTTGGCCGAGGGCTGCTCTGCACTCTCTCAGCCTTGCCAGAGAGCATGGTGGGCCTCCACCTGCCAGGCTCCCACGTGATGCCCTCCACCTCGTGGCAGTGAGCTCCCCCCGCCAGATTTCTGACCCTCCCAGGCCTGGTGAGCACCCAGGGAAGGAAAGTGCCATGCCCCGGGGGCTCTCACCCTTGGCCTGAGAAGAAGCAACCACATGTCATGCCTGTGTCACAGCTTGAGTGGAGAAGGCAGCAGGAGGCCAGGGAGGGGCAAGGGGCAAGTGACTGCAGTTCCAGAAGGGAACACTGAGGCCCAGGGAGAGATTAACCAAGGTTACCTGGCTCCTAAGAAACACCCAGGACTGAGACTCTGGCTTCCTATCCCTTTTAAAAAGCCCTTCAGAATAGCGACATTGTTTTATTGCCTGTAATCTAGATACCTCACTTAACAGAACATAAATCCCCAGTGGCAATTAACAGGGTGGGTGACATTCAAGTCTCCAGGGTTAGGCAGGCGGGATGGAAGCCTGCTTCTGGGATTGCTGCATACCTCGGGCAGGCTCCCCTGGGCCTCAGGCCTTCCATCTGTAGAATGGGCTGAGCATAGAATGGGCAGTACATGCAAAACCATTTTATAAATACTGAAATGTGTGAGCTGCTATTTCTCACCAGACATATCCAACAGCTGATTTTACAAACTCCTCTTCTCTGATTAGATAGTCAGAGCAGCCTCAGCTGCTTGGGGGTGTGTGGGGGGTGTGGGGGGACACAACAGGGTCAATGTGAGCCAGGTTCCTATCAGGCAGGCTGTGCTGATTTACATGGCAGGTTGATTATTAATGGAACAGCTGACATTTGGCTACTGCTCCGCAAACTTCCAACAACTTCCACATTAGTGTTCCCTCTGGGGACTCCCAGAAATCCCGCTCAGGCTACAGAGACGGAGGAGGAAGGAAGGAGGGTTTGGACATTTACCCCAGGCGGTGGCTAAGTGGGGTGGAGGGCTCCACGGTTCCTTCTCCTTTAGTCCTTGGGAGCACTTTGGAACTTGGGATTTGGGGAATGTGGTCAATAAGCCATATGATGGGAAACCAGGCACCAACCCCCTGGTACAACTGGCACCCTGGTCAGTCCCTGCAGCCCTAAGTGGGGACCATCTGCCTGATGCACCAGGGCACGGCCCCCCCACTCATCTCAGGATGTGCACCACGTTGGCACATCATTGGTAAGTGTGCAGTGCACAGACCCAAGTCTGTACCCTTCCTGGCAAGACGAGTGCGTGCGTGTGTGTGTGTGTGTGTGTGTGTGTGTGTGTGTACATGCATGCGCATTAGGCACCCTCAGGGAGGCAAAATCTCCCATGAGTTTACCTACAATCAAGCCCCTGGGGTAGCACCCCTAGCAGGTGATGGCCTTGGTCCCCTGCATTCGGGAGTTTTTGGCCTGGGGCATAGCTTCAGTCTCCAGATCCAGGAAGCAAAGCCTCAAAGGAAGGAAGAAGACTAAAGGAGAATGCTACCGCTTTGCAGAGGACTAGAAACACACTCCCGTTTGGGAAGGAGCCCTCTCTCTTCCCATCTATACCTGGGGGCTCTACCTCAGTGCTTCTCAGCGCAGGACCACTGGAAGGCCGAGGCAGAGGTGAGATCAACACCTTGAGCCTCAGGCAGCCGGGATTTGCACCTGATTTCCATCCCTTTTGCATGTGTCCTCTGCCTTTAGAGATTTTTCTCAGGCTACAGTTTCACCACAATCCCCTGAAAGATGGGGATTCTCCACCTGCTGTTTCTTATCAACACAGAGTGACCCTCCCGCCCCTACCCCCTCACCAGAGGAAACGGGAGACCACAGTGATACAAGCTTGAAGGTGGTCTATAAAGGCATTTCTGCAAGAGAAGTGGTTTTCAGTTTTAAAGGGGTATTTATTTCTAATATGCTCATTTGGAAAGCAGGAGAGAGGCTTTTATAAACCATCCACCCAAATCCAGCAACTCCACTTTTAGGCACATCCCCAAGAGCATTGAAAGCAGGGAGTCAAAGAGATATTGTACCCGGATGTTCACAGCAACAATAGCCAGGAGTTGGAAGCAACCAAGTGTCCGCTGACAGGTGGCTGTCAAGTGGGCTTGGTTGCCATTCAAACACCTGCTACAGCATGGGCGTTACCCTAAGTGAAATAAGCCAGTCACAGGCCAATACCATGGGACCCCTGTCTAAGAGGTACCTAGAGGAGTCAATCCATGGATTCAGACAGTGGGGTGGTGGTTGCCAGGGGCTGGGGGAATGTAAGAGCCCTAATAAGGAGATAGCTAAGATGGCGGCTAGCTGAGAGCCATAAGAGGTGTGTTTAAGTATTTTCACCTGATATTCATGCATTTATCTAAGAATCTCTCTATGCCCGTGAACACTATGTGACTCACCTGTAAGTTTGAGCTGTTAGCACGTGTCTTTGTTAAGGCAAAATGTATTTAACCAGGTGAGGTTAATTAGAGGGGTGGTTGGAGTTGGAGAGGTTGTTGGAGCCGGACAGAGAAGTTAGAAGAAGGAAGAATAAAGAACCTATTCATTTCCAGTCTGCCTCCGAATTCTTTCCCACGGTATCGTTGCTGCAGGCGGCAATAGCTGCAGGCGGCAACAGGGGAGCAGGGTGGGGGTTAGTGTTTATTGAGACAGAGTTTCAGTTCTACAAGATGAAAAAGTTCTGGAGATGGATGGTGGTGCTGGTTGCCCAAAGGTGTGAATGTACACAATGCCATTCAAACATGGTTTGGGTGGGAGAGTTTATGTTATCTGTGTTTTACAACAATTAATTTTCAAACATGAACACGCTAGGGATGTAGTTCAGTGGCAGAGCCTCATATGTTCAGGGCCCTGGGTTCCATCCTCAAAACTGCAAAAAAAAAAAAAAAGAATAAATATGCAAAAGTTCAAAACAATACACATACATGCAAAAATCACATCCAAGGCCTACATTTTCACGGATGGGGAGAATCGAGATATGCAGGGAAGTGAAGCCATATCTGGAGCCCAGAATCTCACCCCTTCATGGTCAGGACCTCAGACTTTCCTTCACTGAGTATTAGAATTATATGTTGATCTTCAAATATTTTAAATTTTTATTACAAAAAAAAAATTTCAAACAGAAAAGGAAATAAACCATATCTAATGGACACGCCTATCCACCACTGGTATTCTATAATAGCATTTGCCAAAAAAAGCCTTATCTGCCTATATGCATGTACGAGCATACAATGTTTAGTTTTGATAAAGCATTTTGAAAATACATTGCAGACCTCATGATACCTCCCCTCCACCCTCTTACATAATCATGTACCTGCAATGTCGTTATTGCAGGTAATGTTACTGAGGAAGCTGTCAATAGCTCCCTGAATTGTACTGCTGAACACCCAATCCATATTACACCTTTGTAATTTCCCTGGTTTTCTTCGACATTCTTCTACCTGGCTCTGTTAGAATCAGGACCCAGACAAGCATCAGGAATTGCATTTGCTTCCAGATCCTCAATCTCTTTATAGTGGAACAGCGCCCCCTGCCCCTCTCTTTTGTTACTGCTTCCCCACCCCCACCCCCCAAGAGCCCGGGCCAGTCTGGTAGAAGGTCCTAGGTTCTGGATCTGTCTGGTTCTTTTCTGTGGTACCATTCCACCTGTTCCCACATCCCCTGTATGCTGGAAGTCAGGTCTAAAGCTTGATGAGGTTCAGGGGAGTTTTTTTTTAGGCATAGCTGCGTCACAGGGATGCTGTGAGCTTCACAGCATTAGGAGTTGCCTAACATTATTGATGCTAAGTTTGGTCCCTTGGTTACAGTGACAGCCAGCTCTTTCTGCCATAAAGGTGGGTTCAGAAGCAATCTGTGGGGCAGGACTTCATCACCAGCGAGGCATCCTGTCCCCACAGCCTCCTGTGGCGGGTTCAGCACGCACAGCTGATCCTTGGTAGCACTGATGGCTTCACTAGCAGTTGCCAAATGGAGAGTCTTCCCATTTTGCCACGCCCTCTAACTTCATTATGTGGCATTTTCTTCTGCAAAGAGGAACTTTCTCTCATTTACTCTACTAAGTTTAGAGGTGATTTGTCCTGCAAGGGCTCATGTGACAGAAGCTTGGTCCCCAGTGTGGTGACGTTGAGAGGCGATGGAACCTTAAACAGTTTGTTTTCCAGACTGAGTTAGTTCTTGGGAGAGTGGGCTGTTACCTGAAGAGCAGGACCAGCCCCTCCCTGCTCCCTGCTTCCTGTTCCACTCCCTCTTAGAGGCATTCCCAGTGTGAAGCCATCGGTCATGTTGTGATGTGGCCAGGAGGCCCTGGCCAGAGCTGAGTCCACGCTCCTGAACCTCCAGCACTGCGAGCCAGGAGCTGTGGTTTTAGGAGAAATGACCTTGTCCCTGTATGTGTGTGCATGCATGGATCTCTGCAGGGTAGGAGCTAAGGAGTGGCACTGGCGTATCAGAGGGGCAGAACATGTGTGATGTCCTCAGACGTGGCCAAATTCCCAGCGTGGAGTGGGGCAGGATTGTCAGATTTTGGGGTTTCTGCCAATCTGATGGGCCATGGACAGTTATCTAGGGGCGGTTGGAATTTGCATTTCCCTGGTGGTGACTGGGGCCACCTCTCTTCCTGTGGGTAAGGCTCACATTTCTTTTGCTGTAAACTTTCCATGCACACCCTTTGCCTGTTTCTACCAAATGATTGGCTCTTCTAAAGTTGGACTTTTATGAGTTCTCTATATTAGGAAGGCAGTTTATTATTTAGCTTCCGATTTTGCACATTTCTTTTTGCCACACGAAAGGGTGCTTGGCTTCGCTTGGTTTTGTTGAGGTCATTTGGCTTCTTCCGCTGCTTCTGACTCTCCTGCTGGTTTTTGTTGTTGTTGGTTTTTTGGTGGTGCTGGGGATTAAACCCAGGGCCTTGTGCATGTGAGGCAGGCACTCTACCAACTGAGCTAGATCCACAGCCCCCCAGCCCTTTTTTTGTATTTTATTAGAGACAGGGTCTCATTGAGTTGCTAAGCACCTTGCCATTGCTGAGGCTGGCTTTGAACTCATGATTCTCCTGCCTCAGCCTCCCAAGTGCTGGGATTACAGGCGTGCGCCAACGCGCCCCGCTTCTCCCGCTGTTCAGTGTCTTACACTCCGTGTCAAGTATGTGGGCGAGGAAAGGTTTTGGTCGCCCGCTGTGATGAGAGCTTCCTGGCGTTCTCTCGTAGCCCACGCGTGGCTCCGCTCTTGCTGCTTGCAGCTCTGACCCACTTGGGATTTCTCCTGGTGTAGGGGGTGGAGTGGAGATCATTTTGTCCTTCTCAAATGGTCACTGCAAGCCGGGCGTGGTGGCGCACGCCTATAATCCCAGCACTTTAGGAGGCTGAGGCAGGAGGATCGCGAGTTCAAAGCCAGCCTCAGCAATGGCGAGGCACTTAGCAACTCAGTGAGACCCTGTCTCTAATAAAATACAAGAAAAAAAAAAGGGGGGGGGCTAGGGATGTGACCCAGTGGACAAGTGCCCTGAGTTCAGTCCCCGGTACCAAAAAAAAAAATGGTCACTGCATCTGCTGCAGGGAGGCGCAGCTCCAGGAAGACCCCTGCTAATGTGGGCAGCTGCTTTGCAATGGGGGTGGCGAGTGTGACCAGGAAGCCCTAGCACCCGACCAGCTGTGCCGCGTGGCCTGCACATTAGACTGCAGTGGAGTCAAGCAAGGCCACCAGGGAGTGGAACCAAGAGGAGACCCACCCAAGGAGGCCCGCAGCCCGGGGTTTTGAAGTGAACTGGGCGGGGAGCCTGTGCCACCAGGCAGCTGCCTTTAGGACCCCGCCTGCAGCCAGGGCCCTGCTTCTCGTTTAGGTCAGGGTCCTCCCAGAGCTGTGCTCTCTCCGTTTCTTGTGTGTCGACAGCAAACGTGGTCTCCCTCCAGGCCCTGGCTCACGCTGGGTCCTCCTGCTGTGCGGCCATCTGTCCCCACACCACATACCAAACCCTTGTTTAAATCAGGAGCAGGTTCAAATCCCACTCCTGCCGCTGAGCTGCCCCCTCACTCTGACGTGGACCCCTGCCTCCCAGAGCACGTGTGGGTCGGCCCTGCGTGGACCTGACTCCATCACAGTGCGGTGGGTCCCCCTGCCACCTCGTCCGCGGGGCCCCACGTACTTGACGGCGAGTGTGAGACACTGAATAAGATCCCCCCAGAGTCATGTCTACCCAGCACCCCGGATTGTGACCTGAGTTGGGAATGAGGTCGTTGAGGGTGGGATTCACTTGGAAGGTGGTCACACTGGATGAAGGTGGGCCCTGAGTCCAGTGGCGGGCACCTTATAAGAAGAGGGGCACATGCAAGGACGGAGCACAGAGGCTGCACCACGGAGGCCACGTGGTGCTGGTGGCCACCAGAAGCTGCAGACAGGCAGGACAGTTGCCTCCAGAGCCCGCCCTGCTGACTGGCACGTGGCATGGGCACTTCTGGACTGCAGGGTCGTGAGAGGGCATCTCTGTTGTTTCTGGCCAGGGCGGCTCCCGCACACTAATATAGCGGGGACAGCGGCACTCCTGAGTGCCCATGCCTGGCCAGTGCTCTGCTGAGCATCTGGTGTCTCGCCCACACTGTCCCAGCAGCTCTTTCAGTTTTAGTTCATTTTTTCCCCTCTTTTCCGGTGTTGAGGATGGACGCCAGGGCCTCCCGCAGGCTGGGCGAGCTCTACCACTGAGCTGCACCCCGGCCCTCTTGGAGTTGGGTGTTTAAGGCATAGATGTCATCCCCATTCTGCAGATGGAGAAACTGAGGCCTGCAGAGCTACCCCAGGCTACACACTGGGTTCTAGAGCCAGGTTCTGTCCATCTCCGCCCACTGTGTCCCTCCCAGAAGGCCTGTTCGCTTCGTGCCCGCCTGGGCTGCTGTGGCCCACGCTCCCAACTCCACCATCACCGTCTGATGCCAGCACCCTCCAAGCCCTGGTCTCCGCTTTCACATCACAACGCTATCTTGTCCAGCAGTCCACTGGGCCTGTCTCCTTGGCTGCTTATTCCGCCAGTCCCCAAATGACACCAACCCAGGTTCCCCAGCCCAGCTTCCCCTCTTTTTTTTTTTTTTTTTTTTTTTAATATTTATTTATTTGCCTTAGTTGTACATAATGCAACGCATTTATGTTTACGTGGTGCTCAGGATGGTACCTGGGCCTCGCACGTGATAGGCGAGCGCTCTGCCGCTGAGCCACAACCCCAGCCCCCACCCCACCCCCCGGGAATGGCACCCTCCAGCTAGAAACCTGGGGTGCCTCCTCCTCTCCCCCCCGCCACCCCCCAGTTTGGGTGTCCAGCACCTGTCCCTAGAGTGCCACCTCATTTCCTCTGTGGCCTCCCTGCCTGCTAGCCTGGTCCTTCATCCACTGTCCACTCCCCAGCAGGCGACGACCAGTGGCAATCCTTCCAGGGTTCTTCCCTGACCTCGGGATCAAGTTCGAAGGCCTTCAGGAGCTGAGCCCCTGTCCCCTGCCACGTTTGCTAGAGGCTGAGGCGAGTCCCTGCCGCTCAGGTCCCTTATCCCAGACAGGCGCCCTGCGACACAGGATCGCTCCGCGATCCCGGCGTCCTCCTGCAAACCGCCCTCGGCCGTTGCTGTCCCCGTACGTGTGGCCGGCAGGACGACTGCGCCTCGCTCCCGCGCCTGTGCGCTTGCCCCGCCGTGCTGGAGCTGCCCGCGGCTCCGATCTCTGGCCTCCGATTTTCCACACAAGCTCTTGCTCCACCTGGAGTGTTCTAATGGAGAGAAACCTCAGCAAGAACGGAGCTGGGGGGCTGGGTGGTGGCTCAGGGGGGAGCACTTGCCAGTGTGTGTGAGGCACGGGTTCGATGCTCAGCGCCGCATATAAATAAATGAATAGAATTAAGGTTCATCAACATCTAAAATAAATAAATAAAAAGAATGGAGCTGGCTGTGCATGCTGTCATACGCCCTTTACTCGGGCTTACCACCTGGCTCACCAGGTTGTATGATACTTAACCTGGTCTCTAAGGTTCTTTTTGGCTACTGAGCCCCCCCCCTCCCCGCCCCCAGGAACAACGTTGGGCCCTCCTAATTCCTCATCCAGTGCTAGCGGTCACGTCATTACAGTCATTGTGGGGTGCTACAGGTGTGGAGTGGAGTGTTGTGCAGACCAGAGAAGGACCTGCCCCTCTGTCCCGCTCTCAGGGCCGCGGGGAGGAGAAGGAGTTTCCCAGGCAACAAACTGTGTGCTAAGCCTTGGAAGGAAAGCACCCCATGGTTATACCTCCTGAGCCAGCGGCCTCCCGGTGCCGTAGGGGGGACCCAGAGGCTTCCCTCTAAAGAATAGGATGGAAAAAATGAGGGGATGTTCCTACGATTTGCCTCTGGTCTGGTGTCCTCCAAGGGTCCATGAGTTGGGGGCGTGGCCCTCTGTGGGACCTGTGAGAGGTGAGGCCCAGTGGGTGGGTCACTGAGGTGCTGTCTCCGAAGGGGTTTAGGTGGTTCTCATGGGGCCTGAGTTAGCTCTGGATTGTAATAAGAAAAGTACTCCCAGCCCCTCCCCTCACTCAGAATCCCTGTCTCGCCATAAGATCTCTCCCTCGCTGTCCACTCTCCCAGCATGATGCCCTCTGACAAGATGTGAAACAGCCAGGGGAAGCTTCACCAGACCTGGCACCATGTTGTTTGGACTTTCAGCCTCCAAAAGTGTGATCTAAATAAACCTCTTATCTTTATAACCTGTACCACCTCAGGCATTTTGTTATAGTAACAGAAAACAGACTAATGGATATATCATATTTCCAAGGTTAGATTATAATAAACTATTACCCAGCTTGATTGTATTCTTGTGCTCTCTCTTATGGAAGTCAGGGGACACATTATGAGCACGCCTGTGGAAAGGCCCACGTGACAAGGAACTGAAGATGACCTCCATCCTACAGCCTAAGAGGCAGGAATCCCGTCAAAAACATGTGTGAGGTTGGGAGCGACTCCTTCCTCAGGCAACCCTCAGGATGACTACAGCCCCTGCTGATGTCACATGGTGTCTTTACCCAGCTAAACTTCACCCATATTCCTGACCCACAGAAACTGTTCTAAGCCACTAAGTTTCAGGATTATTTGTTACACAGCAATAGACAACTAAAACGTAGGTGAAGGAGTTCAACTACACCATTGGTGGTAAGAGGCCGAAGAGGAAAGACCTGAAATGTCTGTGTTGTTCTGGATGAATCCAGGGAAAGGTGGTACATTTTGAAGGGTCCACTTGGAGAGGTCAGACTGCTGAATCTCAGCAGGGAGGGGTGGAAGAGCAGCCAGAGGTTTCTGGAATCTGGACGGCACCTTTAGGACAGTCCCCAGGATTTACTGAGCAGCCTGCCTCTCTGTGCCAGTATTTATATCTCTTCTCAGCTGTGATTTTTCTTACTTTCTGGTCCACTGGCTAAACAAGGCTACACGGAGGGTGATCTTTGTTTTATTTGTTAGTCTCCAAAGTAAGGTGTTCTTCCAAAGGAGTATTATGCTTTGCCTTTGCCCCCAACCCCCTTTTTTTTTTTTTCCCAAAGAAAAGCACTGATGTAGATCAGGGAACTGTCACTTCCATGAGTGACCCTCCACGTAGCCTTGTTTAACAGGTGGACCAGAGAAGAACAATGCCATGTGTGAGGCTAGGATATAAATCCTGGCAAAGAGACAGGCTGCTCAGCAGACCTGGAGAAATATCCTAAAGGCACCTCCCCAGGCTGAGAATACAGACACCCCCAGCTGCTCCGGCACCTTCCCTGCCAAATGCAGAAGTTTGACCTTTCCAGCACACCTTGGTGTAAGAAGCTAAGAAACTTGCTTTTTTAGATTCTTGATATGATGGTTAATTTTAGGTGCCAACTTACCTGGGCCATGGTGGCCAGATCTGTGGTTAAACATTATTTTGGAAGTTTCTGTGAGGGTGTTTTTGGATGAGATTAGTATTTGAGTTTGTGGACTTTGAGTAAAGAGAATTTCCCTCCATAATTTGGGTGGGCCACGTCCAATCAGGTCGAAGTCTGAAAAGAACAAAAGACTGAGCTCCCTCCAGCAAGAGGGAATTCTTTCTAGATGGCCCTGGTCTTGACCAGCTACAGTGGTTCCTCCCTAGTCTCCTGTCTGCCAACTTACCCTGCAGATTTTGGATATGTCAGGCTCCATAATCCAATGAGCGAAGTCCTTAAAACACACACACACACACACACACACACACACACACACACACACACACTATTGGTTCAGTTTCTCTGAGGACACTTACTAATACCCTCATGACAATTTAAAATCAATCAGCCAAGCAGTCTGCAAACATACATGTGAAGAACCTAAGTGACCTTCAGAGAACAAAACAGAAACAACAGTAAGAAAACCACAGATTTCTCCTTGAAAATCTTGCAAACTAGGAGAAAAATGGAATGACATCTTTAAATATCTGAGAGAAACTATCAACATAAAATTCAGAACTCAAGCCGGGCGCGGTGGCGCACGCCTGTAATCCCAGCACTTTGGGAGGCTGAGGCAGGAGGATTGTGAGTTCAAAGCCAGCCTCAGCAATGGTGAGGCACTTAGCAACTCAGTGAGACCCTGTCTCTAATAAAAAAATCCCCAAAAAGGGCTGGGGATGTGACCCAGTGGTCGAGTGCCCCTGAGTTCAATCCCGGTACCACAAAAAAAAAAAAAAAAAAAAAAAAAAAAAAAATTCAGTACTCAGGGGCTGGGGTCATAGCTCAGTGGTAGAGCGTTTGCCTAGCACATGTGAGGCACTGGGTTTGATCCTCAGCACCACATAAAATAAATAAGTAAAATAAAAGTATGCTGTCTATCTTCAACTAAAAAATACACGTTAAAAAAAATTCAGGGGGGGCTGGGGTTGTGGCTCAGAGCTAGAGTGCTCGCCTAGCATGTGCGTGGCCCGGGTTCGATCCTCAGCACCACATAAAAACAAAGGCATTGTGTACAACTAAAGCAAATAAATGAATATTTTTTTTTAATATTTATTTATTTATTTGCTTTAGTTGTACACAATGCAATGCATTTATGTTTACGTGGTGCTGAGGATCGAACCCGGGCCGGGCTGAAGCTATGGCTCAGTGGTAGAGTGCTTGTCTTGCGTGTGTGAGGCCCCGAGTTCGATCCTCAGCACCACATAAATAAAAATCAAAGGTATTGTGTCCACCTACAACTAAAAAATATTTTAAAAAAAAATGTTTTAAAACATTTAGTACTCAGTGAGAACATTTTTCCAACATAAAGATGAAGTACAAATTTGCAAACAAATAATTGTTGAGATAATTTATTAGAAAATGATAGCAGGAGAGCCAGATGCAGTGGGGTGTGCCCATGATTCCTGGTCCTTGGGATGAGATAGGTGGACTCTCAGGGAGAGAGAAAGAGGCCCTTAGCACATGGAGACCTAGATCTAAGCGCAGGACCAGCCCTGCTTATGCCTTTAGCTGAACAAAACCTCCAGCCCATGCTTCTAACAGACCAACTAGAGCAAAAACATAATCAACTTAAATGTCACCAGATTCAAAGATTTACATAACGTGCCACACAAATGACATATGGCTAGACTGCTTATGCAGGAGCCCTGTTTGGGGATTGACTTGAATTGCTGTTGACTACGAGCCGTGGAGATTTGGCCATTGTCGCCACCCGTAGTCTCACGGGATTTGTTGCGGGATCTCAAGTGACTTGGCCGAGATTGCTGATCGGGTCAGCGCCATTTTTAGTGGTGTGTTTGGCGTGTGTTAGTTGTTGTTAGAACCAGAGAGAAAAGTTACCAGAATAAAAAGCTGTTTGTCTCCAGTTTGCTTCTGAAGTTCTTCCCGTGGTTCCGTTGCTCCAAGCGCTTCAGGCGGCAACATGCTTAACCAAAAAGAAGTATTCTGAACCCAAGTAAAACATGATTGTCCGGGGCGGGGGGGGGGGGGGGGGGGGGGGTTGTGGCTCAGCGGTACAGCGCTCGCCTAGCACGTGTGCAGCCCGGGTTCAATTCTCAGCACCATGTAAAAATAAATGCATTGTGTACAACTAAAAGCAAATAAATAAATTTAAAAAAGATTGTCATGGGGCTTGATTTTCAAAGAAGCTGGCCTGAGACCCTGCCCATTTCTTCCCAAGAAAATCCCAGACGCAGTCAGAGAGCTCAACCCTGGGCACCTCACCCGGCCTCTTCTCTCTGAGAGGTGAGGGGCAGCCACACCTGCCTTGGGTACAGCACACTAGGTGCTCTGCCGCTGAGCCGAGTGCGTCTTTGCTGGTGCCTTGCTCTTGACGAATCCTGGGGTTCTTGCCAGTGATGAGAGTCAAGGACCTGCCCAGGCGGACTGAGGTCCCATTTTCTTTGGAGGGGATTTCTTAGAACTTTGTCTAATGACAGGGAGGCTCAGACAGGAGGATGGCAAGTTCAAGTTCAGCCTCAGCAACTTAGCGTGACCCTGTCTCAAAATAATGAAAATGAAAAGGGCTGGGGATGTAGCTCAATGGTAGAGTGCCCTTGGGTACAATCTGTAGTACCACCAAAAAGGAAGAAAGAAAGATATCAGTTGGAAATGTGGATCTACACAAAGAAATGTTGGCGGGGGCTGGGGGTGTGGCTCAGTGGTGGAGCGCTGGCCTAGCACGTGCTCGACCAGGGTTTGATCCTCAGCACCACCTAAAAACAAAGGCATTGGGTACAACTAAAACCAAATAAGTATTTAAAATTAAAAAAAAAAAAAAAGAAAGAAATGTTGGCAATGGTGAACACGTGAGCAAATATAACATTTTTTCCTCATCTTTTAATTTCTATTTTTAAAAATAGAAAGGGCTTCCCTCTCCTGCTTACCTGCTTATTGTGAGTTAGCATCTGCATATCAAAGAGAACATTTGGGGCTGGGGTTGTGGCTCAGCGGTAGAGCACTCGTGTAAAAATAAACGCATTGTGTACAACTAAAGCAAATAAATAAATATTTTTTTTTTTTAAAAGATTCTTTCCTTAAAAAAGAAAAAAAGAGAATATTTGACCTTTTTTTTTTGGTACCATTGATTGAACTCAGGGGCACTCGACCACTGGGCCACATCCCCAGCCCTTTTTTTTTTTTTTTTTTTTTTTTTTTTTTGTATTTTATTAGAGACCGGGTCTCACTGAGTTGCTAAGTGCTTTGACATTGCTGAGGCTGGCTTTGAACTCGTGATCCTCCTGCCTCAGCCTCCCAAGTGCTGGGATTACAGGTGTGTGCCACCGCGCCCTGCTTTGACCTTTGTTTGTTTTTGGAACTGCTTATTTCACTTAGCATGATAGTCTCTAGCTCCATCCAATTACCAGCGAATGCCATAATTTCATTCGTCTTTATGGCTGAGTAATATTCCATCGTGTATATATACCACAGTTTCTTCATTCATTCATTTGTTGAAGAGCACCTAAGTTTGTGGGTTCCATAGCTTAGCTATTATAAATTGAGCTGCTATGAACATTAATGTAGCCGCCTCACTATAGTATACTGATTTTAAGTCCTTTGGGTATATGCCAAGGAGTGGGATAACTGGGTCAAATGGCAGTTCCATTCCAAGTTTTCTGAGGAATCTCCATACTGTTTTCCAGAGTAGTTGCACCAATTTTCAGTCCCACCAGCAGTATATGAGTGTGCCTTTTCCCCCACATCCTTGCCAACATTTATTGTTACTTATATTTTTGATAATTGCCATTCTGACTGGAGTGAGATGAAATCTCAATGTAGTTTTAATTTGCATTTCTCTAATTGGTAGAGATGTTAACCATTTTTCATATATTTGTTGACCAATTGTATTTCTTCTGCAAAGTGTCTATTCAGTTTCTTTGCCCAATTATTGATTGGGTTATTATTATTTTGGTGTTAAACTTTTTGAGTTCTTTATATATCCTGGAGATTAATGCTCTATCTGAGGTGCAGGTGGCAAAGATTTTCTCCCATTCTGTAGGCTCACTGTTCACATTCGTGATTGTTTTGTTATGAAGATTTTTAGTTTGATACCATCCCATTTATTGACTCTTGATTTAAAAAAAAATAGATTTGTATAGCAAAAAAGGAATGTTTTATCAGGTTGATAACCTAGGTAGAAATAAAATGTGTGACAGTAGAACTATATAGAGCAGACATGAAATACTAGCATTTTGTTATCAGGTTATTAAATTACATCTGAAGTCATATATCAGCCATTGAATATGGATGAATATTGCAAATATTCAATGCTCAATCCAAAAGAAGCAGAAAAAGAAAGAAGACAAAGTACAGATGGGAGAGAGAGCAAACCAAGATGGTGGACTTAAAGTGACCACACCGATAGTTACATTAAATGTAAAGGACCTACACATTCCGATGAAAAGAACCATTAACTTGTACATATAGATGCAAAAATCCTAGATGAAATATTAACCAAATCCAAGAACATTTGTTTGTTTTAAATATAACATGACCAAGTGGTGTTTGTCCCAGGAATTCAAGGGCAGTTCACAATCAGAATTGTGCAATTCACCACATGGATGGACTAAAATAAAAAGTGTTTTGATCATTTCACAATTTCAGAAAATGTATTTGATAACCTGGACACTTTTTTTTTTTTTTTTTTTTTTTAAGAGAAGTTCTCGGTGGCCTCCTACTCAAGGTCCTCCTGCCTTAACCTCCAGAATAGCTGGAATTACAGGTGTGCACCAGTGCCTCAACTTCAACATCTATTCTTTAATTTAGAAAGATCTCAGACCAAAGTTTAGAGCAAACATTGTACCTATGTGTAGTCGCCAGAAAGGGATTTGCAGCCCGGAACAGTGGCGCCAAGGGAAGGAGCCCAGAGACAGGATGGAAACGAAAAAATTCTTTTATCTTTCTCTCTCTGTCTCTTGTAATTTCTAACACCACATACACACTCTCACAAGAAACCAAGGCACGTACCCTTACAAGAAACTACAATATATATATACACAATAGCGTTAACCCCGTCCATTCTCTCTCAGGTCTCATCTCACGCGCCCGAGCAGGAATGGTGCCGGCCCGATCTCAATCTCGGCTCAAGTCTCTCGAGATCCTGGGCCAAGTCCCGCGAGATCCCAGGCCAAGTCCCGTGAGACTACGGAAGGCGGCAATGCCCAAACATCTCCATGGTCCGTAGTCAACCGCAATCTTAGCCATCTCCCCAAACAGGGCTCCTGCACCGATGAAAAAAAATCAAGCATATCCTTGAAGATCGGGAATGCAACACGGGTGCCTAATTGAACACTACCCCTTGACAGCGTGGGGGTCCTACATGACAGTACGAGACACAAAAAGAAACGGGAAGGGCAAAACTTCAAAATAAAAAATGGTTTTACTTCCACTTGATATGATCATACACCTAGGAAAACCAACCAGATCAAAAATAGAATGACCAGCCGGGCGCGGTGGCGCACGCCTATAATCCCAGCACTTGGGAGGCTAAGGCAGGAGGATCGTGAGTTCAAACCAGCCTCAGCAATGGCGACGCATTTAGCAACTCAGTGAGACCCTGTCTCTAATAAAATACAAAAAAGGGCTGGGGATGTGGCCCAGTGGTCGAGTGCCCCTGAGTTCAATCCCCGGTACCAATAAATAAATAAATAAATAAATAAATAAATAAATAAATGACCAACTATTAGAATTAGGTCACCCAAGTATAAGAAAAAAGATCAGCCTACAAACATCAATAGAATTTGTTGACTTCAATAGCAACCAAATAGAAAATAAAAAAAGTATACAAAATAACATTAGAACCTATAAAGTATCTCGCAGTACATCAGTAACACACTAGACTTCTGGGGAGGACATTTTGAAGCTCTAATCAGAGTCCCCCACAGAGCAGGAGCTGGAGAGGGCAGAGGGAGCCATCAGGCAGTGCTATGGTTTAGACTGGGTTTTTTTTTTTTTTTTTTTTTCAAATATTTATTTATTTACTTTAGTTGTACACAATGCAATGCATTTATGTTTATGTGGTGCTGAGGATCAAACCCGGGCCGCGCACGTGCGAGGCGAGCGCTCTGCCGCTGAGCCACAGCCCCAGCCCCCTAGACTGGGTTTGAGTGTGTCTGCAGGGTCCATTTCTCTGGGTGGTAGTGTTGAGGTTGCAGTGACTTTAAGGGGTGGAGCCTATGGAATGGGAAGTCAATGGACCCCAGTGAGTTCCCTGGACGGGAGCTATTGTAAGAGTGAGCCTGACAGAGCCTGGATTTCTGGCCTCCTGTCTCACTGCGTGATTTCTGCCTCTCCCACACATTCCCACCATCATGCCCACCTTCACGCCATCCCTCACGATGTGATGGAGCCCAGGAGGCCCTCACCAGAGGCTGGATCAAAGGGGCTGCTCAATCTTGGGCCCTCAGTCTCCACAATTGTGAGCTAAATAAATGTCTTTTCTTTAAAAGGTACACAACCTTGGGCAGTTCATGATAGCCATGGAAAATGGACTAATACTAATCTAGGTCCAAACTAAAATGTACTGTAGATCTGCAAGCAGGGGGGAAGGGAAGGATTTGGTAGAAAGGGTTTCAGATTGCACCACAGTTCCTGGAGAGGTTAGTAAGAGTCCTTGGCCAATGTTTGCCCAGGCGTCCACACCTCCTAAGAACTGGCCTGCATCAGTACCCCTGCTGTGCAACCCCATTGTAAAA
The DNA here is from genome assembly GCA_025594165.1 of Tamias sibiricus. Taxonomy (NCBI): domain Eukaryota; kingdom Metazoa; phylum Chordata; class Mammalia; order Rodentia; family Sciuridae; genus Tamias; species Tamias sibiricus. Next base: position 218,835,250 of record CM046657.1, on the reverse strand, counting down.
GTGATGGCAACAGCTCGGGCCTTTGTCATTAGCCAGAAATCCAAGTGAGGCCTTTCCATGACCTTCCCAGAGCCCTGGACATTAGGGGTAAGACATAAAGATACATTTGCAAAGCTATAAGGATGTAAATGTAGAAAATGCTTAAAAGTACATTTTATGACAAAGGGTCAAAAAGGCATTTTGATAATCTCAAAAACCCAAATTGAGTAAGCCAAAAAAGAAAACGTGAGGGGCTGGGGTTGTGTCTTTCTTAGTGGTGGAGTGCTTGCCTAGCATGTGTGAGGAACTGGGTTCTATCCTCAGCACCACATAAAAATAAAACAAAATAAAGGCATTGCATCCATCTACAACTACAAAAAAAGTTTTTAAAAAGAAAGAAAAAGTGATGCTTTTGGTAGCATCAAAATTAATGACTTTCCCAATGATGTACAAGAGACATAGTTAATAGGCAGATGAGAGGCTCAGAGGATGCCCTGGAAGCATCCAGCCAGCAAGGGACACGTTTGTGGAACACATGTGGCACCCCTGCACGTCAGCAAGGAAGAGACAGTAGCTCTGCTGGGAAAAGAGTCAAGAGATAAGAACCAGAAATACATAGAGAAACAAGACTAGTAAGAACATGAAGAGATGCTCCGGCTCATTAAGTCAGGCAGGCAAATTAAAACCAGAATGGAGACTCACTTTACCTCTCTGTACCAAAAAATCAAAGAGCCAGTACATGCCAAGGTTGGCAGGGACAAGGACATTTGGTGGGCTTCTGAAGGGAATGCAGACGGGGACAGGCCTCCAAAAACAGTTTGATGGCCTTTTTCCCCACTTTCTTATTGGTCCATTACAATTGTACATAATGGTGGGATTTGCTGTTACGTATTCGTACATGCACATGACACAACAATAGACCTGACCAGTGTCACTCCCCAGTGTTCCCCCTTTCCCCTGACACCTTTCCTCCACTCTACTGATCTCCCTTAGATTTTCATGGAAGCCCCAACCTTTCTTTTCCTTTTTTCTCTAGTTTCCAGATATGAGAAAAAAATATGACCTTCTGAGTTTGACTTATTTTTCTTAACATAATGTTCTCAAGTTTCAACCAGTTTCCTGCAAATCACATAATTTCATTTTTCTTCATGACTGAGTAAAGCTCCAGTGTGCATATATACCACATTTTCTTTATCCATCACCCACCGGTGGACACCTAGGCTGGTTCTATGGTTTGGCTACTGTGAACCGGGCTGCTGTGAACATAGGTGTGCACATGCCATGTAGCACGATGACTTTAATTCTTTTTTTTTTTTTTTTTTGGTACGGGAGATTGAACTCAGGGGCACTCGACCACTGGGCCACATCCCCAGCCCGTTTTTGTACTTTATTAGAGACAGGGTCTCACTGAGTTACTAAGTGCCTCTCCATTGCTGAGGCTGGCTTTGAACTCGCGATCCTCCTGCCTCAGCCTCCCAAAGTGCTGGGATTACAGGCGTGCGCCACCGCGCGCCCGGCTGATGACTTTAATTCTTTTGTTTTATGGTACCGGGGATTGAACTCAGGGGCGCTCGACCACTGGGCCATATCCCCAGCCCTTTTTTTGTATTTTATTAGAGACAGGGTCTCACTGAGTTGCTAAGTGTCTCGCTGAGGCGGGTGTTGAACTCATGATCCTCCTTCCTCAGCCTCCCAAGTGCTAGGATTACAGGCGTGCGCCACCGCGCCCGGCTGCTTGCATTCTTGATGACAGCCATTCTGACTGGAGTGAGATGAAATCTCAGTGTAGCTTTGATTTACATTCCCCTAACTGCTATAGTGTTGAAAATTTTTTCAATTTGTCTGAGCCAGGTGCAGTGGCGCACACCTATAATCCCAGCACTTGGGAGGCTAAGGCAGGAGGACCTCGAGTTCAAAGCCAGCCTCAGCAATGGCGAGGAATTTAGCAACTCAGTGAGACCCTGTCTCTAATAAAATACAAAAAAAAGGGCTGGGGATGTGGCCCAGTGGTCGAGTGCCCCTGAGTTCAATCCCCGGTACCAAAAATAAGTAAATAAATGCAGGAGCCCTGTTTGGGGAGATAGCTAAGATTGCGGTTGACTACAGGCCATAGACATTTTTGGGCATTTCCGCCTTCTGTAGTCTCACGGGACTTGGTCTGGGATCTCGCGGGACTTGGCCCAGGATCTCAAGAGATTTGAGCCGTGACTCAGCAGATCGAGCTAGCGCCATTCCTGCTTGGGCGCATGGGATAGATCTGAGAGAGAACGGACAGGGTTATCGCTATTGTATAGATATATTGTAGTTTCTTGTAAGAGTAGGTGTCTCGGTTTCTTGTGAGAGTGTGTATGTGGTGTTAGAAATTACAAGAGACAGAGAGAGAAAGATTAAAGAATTTTTTCGTCTCCATCCTGTCTCCGGACTCCTTCCCGCGGCGCCGCCGTTCTGGGCTGCAATCCCTTTCCGGCAACAACAAATAAATAAATAAATGTGTATGTATGTATATATATATAATTTGTTGGCCTTGATGGTGTATCTTAAAAAGTATGTCCACCAGAATAAAATCATGGCATTTACAGGAAAATGGATGGAGTTAGAGAATATAATGCTAAGTGAAGTTAGCCAATCCCAAAAAGCCAAATGCCAAATGTTTTCTCTGATATAAGGAGGACAATTCACAGTCGGGGTGGGATGGGGAGCATAGGAGGAACACTGGAATGGCCAATGGGGAGGGAGGGGAAGGGAGGGGGCAAAAGGGTGAAGGGAAAAAAAAAGATGGTAGAATGAGATGGATATCATTACCCTAAGTGCATGTATGAAGTCACGAATGGTGTAAATCTACTTTGCATACAACCAGAGATTTGTAAAAAAGTGCTCTATATGTGTAATATGAAATGTAATGCATTCTGCTGTCATTTATAACATCTTAGAATAAAAAATAATTTAAAAAAAAAGTACGTCCACACGCCCTGAGACCAGGTTCATCCCTCGTCACATATCCCAAAGACGTCCTCAGCTGGACCCACAAGGGGACAAGCACAGTGACGCTATCTCAGTGTGGCTTCTGGTGGCACGTGGGCGTTGATCCCTCGGGAGGGTGGAGGGTAGATTAGGGGAGACCTACACCACCAAGTCATTGTTAGCAGTCAGAAGCTGCTGACCAGAAGAACACAGAGCAATGTGGGCAGAGCCTCAAGCGGGGAAAAGAATCAAGAGGAAGATTCCCATCTAGAACGTAATTCCATGGACCAACACACCACACACACACACACACACACACACACACACACACACACTTTTTTTAATATTTATTTTTCAGTTATAGGTGTACACAATATCTTTATTTTATTTTTACGTGGTGCTGAGGATTGCCTCATGCATGCTAGGTGAGCGCTCTACCTCTGAGCCACAACCCCAGCCCCCACACACGCACACTTATGGACTGTGCAAGGACACATACAGACAAAAGGATACATGTCACATGTGTTAGAATGGTTGCTTATGAGAGAGGAGGGAACCAGACACAGAGGACGGGGACGAATGCATGCACAAAAACAAGACAGAGCCCTTCACAAAGCACCGCTGATGGAGCTTAGCCTCTGCTATGGGCTGAGTTTATCCCCTGAACATGCATATGGTGGTCTGGACCCTCAGTTCCTCAGAACTACACGTCAGGCAACACAGTAAAGTTGAGATGTGATTAGTTAGGATGAGATCGTACCAGAATCAGTGGGCCCCCACTCCATACGACTGCTGTCCTTATAAATGGGAGACATTTTGGATACAGATGAGCCCTGGGGAGAACCACGTGAATGTGGAAGTGATGTGACACAAGGCAAGGAACACTAAATACTGCCAGCAAGCCACCAGAGGCATCTGAGAGGCAGGCAGCAGATTCTCCCTCGCAGCTCAGAAGAACCAACCCCACAGACACGGTGATCGTGGACTCCTGGCCTCCAGCCTGGGAGACAAGAATTACATGTCGTTAAGTCACCAGGCTGCGTGCTTTCTCATGGCAGCTCTAGAAAAGCAATACAAGCCCTGAAATCCAGCCTAAGTAAGTAAGCAAGAGCCATGGTCCTCAGCCAGGAGCGCACCTTGCCTGGGAATTCCCAGTGCAGCAGCCGACGTGGCAGCCAGCGCTGCGCACGGCCTCTGGGCCGCCACAGAGGAGCCCCGAACCGCCAACGCTCTCTGCTCCCTCAGCCTTCGTCTTGGAGGCTCTTCCTTCTTACCGTTGTGCCACTGTCCCTGGCTTTTTAATTTTATTTCCCCCCTTTAATTAGCATGTACTATTTGTACATATTTATGGGGTGTAGTGTGGTATGTCAGTACACACTGCCCCAGGATTTTAACCTTGACCCAGAGATGTTTCAAGGGGCCTCACAGCCGTCCTGCTGCCTGGGGGTGGCAGAACATGAGCACCTGCTGGGAGACAGGCCCACCCACATGACCTCAGGAAGGAGGGAGTGAGGTTGAAGGGACAGAGGTGGACATGGGCTGCAGCAGAGCTCAGAGCCGCATCCTTAGGCTAGCCTGGAGGCCCTGAGAAGGCTTGCTGGTGGACGCCAAATTGGAGTTGAGTCTTGGAGAAAGAACAGGAGCCACCTGGGTGAAGAAGAAAGGAAACTGTTCTGACCATCCCCAGCCTTGTTTGGTCACCAGGAACAGAAGACGGTGCTAATAACAGTGAAATGTATTGAAAAGATACAGGAGCACCTTCCGGGCTGAAGCAGGAAGGACAGCCAGGCCTCTTAGGCTCTCCTTCTTCCTCAGGGGCCTGTGTCCTGTCACATCTGCCCCCTTCTGGCCTGAGCACGTGGCTTCCCCAGCAAGTCTCTGGATAGCTTACCCTCTGCTGTCCAGGGTGCTGAGGGGACGTGACTGGATCCAACTCCACTTGACCCCCAGGGACCAACATTGTCTGGCCTTGTCACACAAACCCAGGAGGGTTCTATGTGGTCTGCATTCCCCGGAGCAAGGCAGTTGGAATAATGTCCTTGGAGCTGCACAAACTTGCAAGCCTCAACCAACTCCGGCTCTTAGTGTTGGGATCTCAGTGCAAAATTCTCCAGTAAGAGTCTGGCTGGCTTGGGAGATGTTCTCAGCCCAATCCAGGTCCAATCAGATATGTATGTACAGGTACGTGAGACCACCTGTGAATTTGGAGTGGTTCACAGTGGGTACCCCAGGCCATGGGAAGGTCCTCTTAGAATGGGCTAGGGGCTGGGGATATAGCTCAGTTGGTAGAGGGATTGCCTCGCATGCACAAAGTCCTGGGTTCGATCCCCAGCACCCACCCCCACCCCCCACCCCCCAAAAAAATAAAGAACGGGCTGTAGCTGTTAGGATCTTGGTGGGAACCAGCAGCACCCTCAATAGGACAATTTAAAAGACAAGAGGTATGAGCAGCTTCAGAAACACCAGAGATGATAATGTACCTGGGGACTAGTGACAGAGGACATTATGATCACACCAGGTATTGAGAGTAAGGGGAGGGCCAGGCATGGTGGTGCATGCCTATAATCCCAGTGGCTCAGGAGGCTGAGGCAGGAGGATTGTGAGTTCAAAGTCAGCCTCAGCAACTCAGCAAGTCCCTGTCTCTCAATAAAATACAAGAAAAGGGCTGGGGATAGGGCTCAGTGGTGAAGTGCCCCTGGGTTAAAACTCTGGTACCAAAAAAGAGTAAGGGGAGGGAGTCACTGCTAACACACAGGTCAGGTGCAGGAGGCGTGGACCACAGCTGGACATGTAGGACAGCTCCTTCTTCCTCCTCTGAGCCCATCTCACTTTGGTCAAATGCAACAGGAAGCCAAAGGTTTGGCAGTGGCAGGGAGGGCAGAGAAAGAAGGACCACTGGAGAGTGACCAGCACAGGAGGATGAAGCTGCCTGTATGAAGGAAGTGGAGACAGCCCGAGACAGGCAGGGCATGAAGCTTCTGGCTGTCCAGGGCACTGGGGGACATGGTGCTGGACAGCACATGGAGAGGTCAGGGCTGCAGAGGGACTTGGGTACCACTCTGAGGAGCTTGGTCTTGATCCTGCAGCTGTGTGGTCACTAGTCAGGGAGCCTGGCCAGGAGGCTATCACGCAGACTGCTGAAAGCTGAAGCGGAAGCCAGGGTTAGACAGGCAGTCAGTGTAGACAGGCAGTCAGTGTAGACAGGTAAATCGAGTCAGGGCAGATCAAGGAAGCCAATTTTGAGTGAGTCCCGGGAAGTTGGAGGCTGTCCCCTGAGGGACTGAAATGTTAGTTCCTTCAGAGCCCTTCTTCCACCCTTATCAAGAACCTGCCCCTGCTCCAACCGGTTGCTAAGGTAACCTGTCCCAGGAATTGCCCCTCCCTACAGGGAGCTCTAAAGCTGCTCCATCCTGCCCTTCTCCCTTCAGCCCACCTTTCCCCCACCTTTCAGCCAGCCCACCAAGCATTCCTGGGCCTGGTCTTGTACACAGGAAGGAGAAAGACAAGGGGAAGAGGGCACGGGAACAAAGGAAGCCTCGGACATATACAAAGGGCAGAATGCATCGTTTCTGGGGATACCAGGATACCAGCAATGCCCCACCCCAAGAAGTCTATGTTACCCCTTTTAAATAAGCCCTGCTTTATAGGCTTGCCTGATTGTGCTTCTCTTATGTTCAAATTTCAACGTTTGGGGGAGAACTCATCACCAGCAACTGGCGGTATCATAAAGCCAGAGAACATAAGCCGGGCGCGGTGGCGCACGCCTGTAATCCCAGCACTTGGGAGGCTGAGGCAGGAGGATCGTGAGTTCAAAGCCAGCCTCAACTATGGTGAGGCACTTAACAACTCAGTGAGACCCTGTCTCTAATAAAAAATCCAAAAAAAGGTCTGGGGATGTGACCCAGTGGTCAAGTGCCCCTGAGTTCAATCCCTGGTACCACACACACACACACACACACACAAAAAAAAAAGCCAGAGAACATGCAAATGGACAAGCTTCAGGCACTGGGGGGGGGGGGGGGGATGTTTCCAGTGCTGTCCTTCCGGAGGCCTTCCAATCCTGTTGCATCCTTCAAGAAGGCCTTTTGTTCAGAAGGGACAGAAACCCACGGGAGCTAGCATCAGCTGAAATAATTATTGCTTTGTGGAAGTTGGAAAAACAGGATGAAGTTGGTCTCAGGAACTCCAGGAATGCAGGCGGCAGCATCTGCACTTCTCTTTCCATCTTTCTCTTTCTTTTTTGGGCTGAGGATAAACCCAGGGCCTCCAGTAAGCTAAGCAGGTGCTCTGCCACTGAACTACAGCCCCTCGTCCCTTCATCCCTCTTTGTCTCAGTGTCTCTTTCCCTTTGTGCCAGATTTCTCATATAGCTTGCCATGGTACGGGGGTGGGGGGAGGGAAAGGTCATAGCTTCCTCATCCCAGTTGGGTGACCCCCCAGAGAAAAAGAAAAAATCTCTTCTAGCATCTATACATAAAGACCCAGAGAAGCACTCCAGTTGGCTGTGCTCAAGTCACATGACCAACAGCGGGCAAATCTCTTTGCTAGGTGATGGGATTGGCTAGGCCTGGTCCAGGTTGAGTGGCCTGGGGCAGCACTGTGACTGTGAGGTCCAGCAGCACAGGAGGACTTGGGGAAGGCAATGCACCTCCTCAGAGGGGGAGGGAGAGATGCTGCAGACTAGTACGACAGTGTCCACGGTCAGCAACACCTGCCAACCCAGGGCTCAGTGGGAGGCCCCTGCTTGGGGAGGCTCTGGGCTGACTTGGGGAAGGAGGGGGGCTGTGTGACATGTATTGGGCAAGTGACAAAATTCAACCTCAGAGAAGACAAAAATATCTAGGCATCTCAGACTGGTAAGAGCAGGTGGCAGGGCTATCTCCACGCTTCTCCCTGCCTCTTCTCACAAGCCCTTGGGGTCCGTACAGAGGTAACAATTGCCATTCTTCTTCCAGACACTGTATAAACAGTAACAATGTATTTACGGCCCCCTGAGAACCCTCAGCTGATGAGCTGTGTGTGTCTGCTCCTTTCCTGGGGGAGGGAATTCCAGCAGGATGATGTCATGGAGCCAAGGAAGGTGGAGTAGGGACAGGGTCTCTGGGGGTCAGCACTTTGGAGCAGTGCCTGAGCCCTTTCCCCCACTCCTCAATAACCTTAACCCTCCCAGCCACTGGTGGTCTCAGAAATCTCTGAACAAACTTGAATGCCCGCACTGGTGAGGATGCAAAGGCAGCATCTCTTCCTGTGAGCTGGTTTACAGACCTGTGGAACTGAGAGAACTTGGATCCTCCTCGCTCTCCCTTACCCCTTCCAGAAGGACCGGGCTTGGGCAGCTACAGGAATTGGCAGATCAACTCCAGAGACTGCTGGCTGCTGACGGTGGGCAAAACTAACAACAGATCGGACATGGACGGAATGAGGCTCTGCACTAGATGCATCATAACCTCTCACTGAATCCACCCCAAGTCCCCATTATTATCATTATTTAAAACATTTTTTCTAGTTGTAGATGGACACAATGTCTTTATTTATATGTGGTGCTGAGGATTGAACCAGTGCCTCACACTGAGCTGTAGGCCCAGCCCCCAAGTCCCCATTATTATTATCCTATGTTGCAGGTGAGGAGACTAAGGCTCACTGAGTTAGTATGAGAACATAAACTGAGGAATTTGGGAATAAAAACTGAGTCTCAGAGGAAGTGCCCAGAAACCACTAAAATGCAGGAGACACTCATGAAGGACTCAAATGCAGAAAGCACCCGTGGAGACTTGCAGCTCCTGAGCACATGCCCTTGGCCCAGGTCCTTGCAACATGAGGGGACTATGCAAGTACAGGGAACACTGGCACACAATTACATAGCTCTACCCTGGCTCACCCTCTAGCCAGACCCTAGCAATAATCTCTCTATAAATATTCATCTCCACACCAATGGGTTGCTGTCTCTCCCTCTGAAGACAGCCCACATTTTCCCCTGGATATGTATCTACTTTCCTAAATAAACCTCTATGTCTTTGAACAGTGCAGGCTGAAATTCTTTTCCATCAGGTATGTCAAGAACCGAGCTGGTCCTGAGTTGTTATCCTTCTCTCTGGCAACTCGCTGGACACTTCTTCCAAGTCATCTCTCCTCATGTGACAAAACTTGTATTCAAACTGCTTTGAATCTACAGCTTTTGGCTTTCCACAGCTGCCTGTGTGACTGTGTTGGACCATGGAATTCCCCAGCTCAATTCCCACCTTCCTCATAAGCCCTCATGGGGAAAGCTTTATGATCTGATTCTCAAGGGTGTCCACTGCTCAAAGTTCTTCATGAGGTTTGGGAGTGGGTGGGAGGGGGAAAACGAGGGCTGGGCTCTGCTCATGGGACAGTGGGCCCAGAGGGGGTGTATTTTTCTAATTCCACAAGGCACCAATCCTACCAGCACTAGTCCTTCCATGGACCACCCTAACTTTTCAGAATTCAGACAGTATCCACTGTGCTGGCCACTTCCACCTCACCTCTCTCCCCTCAACCACATGCCACCGTGCACCGTGACCCAGTTGGGTCCCATGTGTTATTCCAATCACTCACCTCATTTGTTTGCTGCAGGCTCTTGCTCTTTTGGTTTCCTCTGCCTGGAATGCCCTTCTCTTCCATTTCTGTTCTTTAACACCCACCCTGATGCCCACTCCACAAAGACTTTCAGATACCAGAGCTAGACTCCGCCTCGCTCTCTGCCCTTTCTCGGCTCTCATCCCGCCCCCTGACTCCTAAGGACCGTCGCCCACTAAGCACCTACTAGACGTGGGGTCCTAGGCTAAACGCTTGCCATGCTGGATCTCCTGGATCCCTCACTTTGCGAATATTGTGCCCATTTCAGAGGAAGAAACGGAGGCTTGGGCTTGCTACCACGAGGAGTAGCAGTGCGGGATGCAAATGAAGGTCTGTGACTTTAAGGCTGCCTCCTTTTACTAGGGCTGTTTTTTTCTGGATGTCACGAGTGGGTAAGTGTGAAGAGTCAGTAACTTGATGGCACAAGCCAGTGTGGTTCTCCCTTGAGACACAACGCCGCGCTTTTGCAGAATATTTATTCTGCAAAGGAAAGGGAGACTGCAACTCCCCTGTGGCTCAAGAGCAGGCCTTTCACTCACGCGGGCCGCAGAGACGGGTCGGGGAGCAGAACCGCGGCCCCTGAGCCGCGAGCGGGCGGACCCGGGAGCACCCAACGCGATACCAGCAGCGGAGCGCCACGCCCGCGGGCCGGCTTGTTTACGCCTCGGCCGGCGTCACGTGAGCGCCCCGCCCGCCCCGCCCCCGGCGCCGCGTGGCTCCTCCCGAAGCGCCGGGCCTTCTTTCGCTTCCTTCGGAGTCACAAGATCTCTCGGCCACCTCCCTCCGGGATCCTTCCGCCGTCCCCGCCCCCCTGGGCTGAAAATGCTCCTCGGTCCTTTTCCGCAGCTGCCCGCAGGCTCAGAGATTAGCGCAACGGTCCGCTCCATCGGCGGCGCTGCGGACCTCGGCCGCGCGTCGCTGGGCTCGGGGGCGTGGCGCGGCCAAGCTGGGGACTCTTTTCCGTAGCGGAGGCTGCGGGCGGCCGTGGACGCTTCACGCCAGGGGGAGGTGCTGCGCGTCCAAGATGGCGGCGCCCTGTAGGCTGGAGGGACTGTGAGGTAAACAGCGGCGGGGGAGGAGAGGTGGGTGAGTATGGGGGCGTCCGCCGCTCCACTCGCCGAGGGCTCCTCAGAGCGGTCCTGGCAGCTCGGCCCCCGCCGGGGAGGCCCCGGCGCGCCGAGGCAAGGGACGGGCCGGCTGGGTGTGGGGGGCCTGGGCCGGGGCTACGGAGAGCTCTCAGCTCCCTCTCGCTGCGTGCCGGGTCCCCGGGGCCCGGTCGGGGCCGGCGGATCCCTGGGGAGGCGAGGCGGGCCCGGCCGGCACCGGGCCGCTCGTCGGCGGCCGCTGGGTGGGCTGCACGCGGCCTGGGTGCGGAGGGCAGGCGAGGCGGCGTCGGGGCCGGCCCTATTCGGTGGGCGACAGGTTGCCGCGGGCGCGGAGGGCGGGAGGAGAGAGACCCTCGGCCGCCGGGGCCGGGCCGAGCTGGGCCGGGCCGGGCCAGGCCGGGCTGGGCTGGGGCGGGTCCTGGGCCTCGGAAGATGACCCTGGCGGGGCGGGGAAGAATGAATGGAGGCCGCTCGTGGGCATCCAGAGCTGCTCTGCGCTCCGGGCTCCGCCGAAATTTGCATGACCGCAGTGCCTAGCTCCTGGTGTGCTCGTGGGTGTTTAATTGATGGTGGAAGACAGTTACCTTGAAGTCCGCAGAGGTGATTCTTAGGCGACAGCTATTCGCAGAACCGCTCATTCATTCATTCGAGGAACCGGTGGACCCTGCAGTCAGACACCTCTTGGAATTAAAGCGCTTTCTTTGTTGCCTGCTAAAGAGTTTTGCTTTCCTGCTAAAGAGTTTTGGGATGGGGGAGACTTCGGAGGGGGCGCGGCCCTCCTAACTCCTAACAGCAGCTAACATTTGTGGGTTGCTGACTGTGTGCCAGGCACTGTAGAAGTGCTTTGCAGTCACCATCTATTTGGTTTCCCTCAAAGGAAGAGGTGGCCACTATAAACACTTCCAGTCCTCTCAGATGAAGAAACAGGCCAGAGTAGATTGGGGTAACTAAGGTCACATCCCCTAGTCTGAGCGAGGACTGGAACTGAGGTCTGATGGATTGCAAAGACATGACTCTTATTTGACTGCTAAAGCTGGTCTGTCATTAAGTGATTAGAATTAATCATTTGGTCAAAGTGTGTGTGTGTGTGTGTGTGTGTCGTTTTGAAGGGGGGTGCACTTGGCTTATATGCTTTAGTTTCTGATGGCAATGTTGTGCCTGTAAACTTGTTAGTCTAAATAGGCTGGAAAGTATTTGATATTTTTTAAAACTGATGTGTTTATGTGAAAGAAGTCCTGCTATAATCCTTGCCCTTTTTTTTTTTTTTAAATAGAAAGTGTGGAAATAGCACTTCACTTTACATAGAGTAAGCTGTAAAAGTACTAAAATAGAATAATACTCTTCTGAGATATTTTGATTTATAATTTGGGGATCAACTTGGAGTCATCTGAATCCAAACGTGCTGGAAGGTGGAGCAGTAAATTTCAGGAAGCATTACAAACCTAATCTTATGGGAACCTTTGATTTACTGAGCAGCCACCTGTGATTCTTAAGTTGAGCATTCCTGAGCAAACCTGGAATATGCAAATATGAAAAACTGATTTAGGGTTTTATAGGGAAATATACCTATAACAGTCGTGCATCAGGCAAATGAGGCTCCTCAGAAGCACTGAGCCATTCTTTATTATTGCCCTGGGGAGCTGCAGAATCTTCCTCTAACCACTTTGTGTAAACTTAAGAGGTATTTATAGGAGATGTAAGTGGAAAATATCCTCTTACCAAAGTTAATATCTTATCCAAAATACTCTTACATCATGTGCTTTGCTTCATGCATTTCTTGGTGTCATAAACAGTGTGTTCCTAAATTCCTAGTTGGAAAGGAGGCTACTAGCCTTCTTGCATGTTTAATTAAACAGGGGTATCTCAAACCCTGTGACTCAGTTGTACTCTTCCTCCACTGGGTGAGTGAAGACATCTTGTCACTGCTGCTGTTGTATGATTCAGGGCCTCCTGTGCATGCCTGCTTCCAGTCATGAGAGGAAATTGAACAGTCTCACTAGGTAAATCTAACATATACCTGTTTGTGTAATGTTTATAGAATAATGAAATTGCCATGAACAAGGAATCTCAAAATGCAGTGTTCATCAGAACCTCCATGCACAGGTGCCTGACCTGTGTAGGTAGATCTACAATGTTCATTCTTTGAGGACATCCTGTCCCTGTGTACATTTTGGAAGAAGACTGATTCTCACGTGCACCTGAGATTGATGACCTGATGACCACTGGCTTAAAGCATCAGTTCGGCTGTTTTCTTTTCATTTATAATTTATTGCAGAGGCATTTCTTAAAATAGCCAGCCTCTGATGTGTGTACTGGTGGGTGAGTTTTGGCCTCTGAATTAGAGCTTATTTGAACTTAAAGCTCTGTTTTCTTTCCAAGTTTGTGAGGCTACAGGTATGTTTTGTTTCCAGGTTCCAGTGCCATAATGGACTACAGTTAGTTTCTATGGAGTTAACTGGATATTCTTTGGATACCAATGAGCCAAATACAGCAATACATCAACATTTCAAGGGCTGGGGTCCTGGCTCAGTGGTAGCGCACTTGCCTGGCATGTGTGAGGCACAGGGTTGGATTCTCAGCACCACATATAAATAAATAAATAAATAAAGATCTGTCAACAACTAAAAAAATTATTTAAAAAAAAATTTCAAGCACAATTCACAATACCTAGATTGTGGAAACAACCCCAATGCCCATCAATAGATGAATGGATAGGGAAAATTTGGTATATATACACAATGGAAAAAACTACTCAGCACTAAAAGAGAATAAAATCATGGCATTCGCAGGTAAATGGATGGAGTTGGAGAAAATAATGCTAGGTGAAGTTAGCCATCCTAAAAAACCACAGGTCAAATAATTTATAATGGCAAGGGAGGGGGTGAGAGGAATGAAGGAATGTTAAATAGAACAAAGGGGAGGGAGGAAAGGGGACAGGCAAGGGGATTGGAATAATGGCAGAATGAATTAGACATCAATACACTAAGTACATGTATAAAAACACAAATGGTGTGAAAATACTTTATGTAAAACCAGTGACTTAAAAAACTGTGCTCTTTATATGTAATATGAAATGAATTGCACTCTGCAAGCATGTATAACAAGTTAGAATTAAAAAAAATTTCAAGCTTTTCTAAAGAATCAAAAAGCATTCTACTTAGAAGGTGGCACATGCTTGTCATCTCAGCCACTCTGAAGGCTTAGGCAGGAGGATTGCAAGTTTGAGGCCAGCCTCAGCCACTCAGTGAGGCCCTAAGCAACTTAGTGATACCCTGTCTCATAATTAAAAAATTAAAAGGCCTGGAGATGTGGCTCATTGATAGAAAGCCCCCGAGTTCAATTCCCAGTACCACAAACAAAACAAAAAACAAAAAAATTTTTAAAAAAAAATTTCAAGCACAATTCACAATACCTAGATTGTGGAAACAACCCCAATGCCCATCAATAGATGAATGGATAGGGAAAATTTGGTATATATACACAATGGAAAACTACTCAGCACTAAAAGAGAATAAAATCATGGCATTCGCAGGTAAATGGATGGAGTTGGAGAAAATAATGCTAGGTGAAGTTAGCCATCCTAAAAAACCACAGGTCAAATAATTTATAATGGCAAGGGAGGGGGTGAGAGGAATGAAGGAATGTTAAATAGAACAAAGGGGAGGGAGGAAAGGGGACAGGCAAGGGGATTGGAATAATGGCAGAATGAATTAGACATCAATACACTAAGTACATGTATAAAAACACAAATGGTGTGAAAATACTTTATGTAAAACCAGTGACTTAAAAAACTGTGCTCTTTATATGTAATATGAAATGAATTGCACTCTGCAAGCATGTATAACAAGTTAGAATTAAAAAAAATTTCAAGCTTTTCTAAAGAATCAAAAAGCATTCTACTTAGAAGGTGGCACATGCTTGTCATCTCAGCCACTCTGAAGGCTTAGGCAGGAGGATTGCAAGTTTGAGGCCAGCCTCAGCCACTCAGTGAGGCCCTAAGCAACTTAGTGATACCCTGTCTCATAATTAAAAAAATTAAAAGGCCTGGAGATGTGGCTCATTGATAGAAAGCCCCCGAGTTCAATTCCCAGTACCACAAACAAAACAAAAAACAAAAAAATTTTTAAAAAGTTATTTAAGTTCTCTGAGCCTCTTTCTTCATCTGTGAAGGAAGAGTTGGGCTGTAGATTAATGAGTATCTCTAAGTCTAAATTTCTGGGATTTAAAGTCTTCTGGCTTCAACTAAACATTCCAACTAAATCCATTGATTCACAGTGTTAATTTTTTTTTTTTTTTTTTTTTTTTTTTTTGGTGGTACCTGGGATTGAACTTAGGGGCACTCGACCACTGGGTCACATCCCCAGCCCTTTTTTTTTTTTTTTTTTTGTATTTAGAGAGACAGGGTCTCACTAAGTTGCTAAGTGCCTTGCGCTTGCTGAGGCTGGTTTTGAACTCTCAATCCTCCTGCCTCAGCCTCCCAAAGTGCTGGGATTACAGGCTTGTGCCACCGCACCCGGCTTTCTTTTTTAATATTTATTTTTTAGTTGTAGTTGGACACAATACCTTTATTTATTTATTTGTTTTTGTTTGTTTGTTTTTATGTGGTGCTGAGGATCGAACCCAGAGCCCGGCACATGCTAGGCAAGGGCTCTACTGCTGAGCCACAACCCCAGCCCACATATGGAGTGCAGTGGCTTGTGCCTGTAATCCCAGTGGCTCAGGAGCCTGAGGCAGGAAGATCACAAGTTCAAAACCAGCCTCAGCAACTTAGTGAGGCCCTAAGCAACTTATCGAAACCCTGTCTCTAAATAAAATATAAGAAAGGGCTGTGGATGTGGCTCAGTGATTAAATACCTCTGGGTTCAATTCCCGGTACCAAAAAAGAAAAAGAAAAAAAAAAAATTAAATGAATTGGTGACTTTTAGCCCACTTGATAATAGGTATTTATTTTTTTATATCATAATATTTTTAAAAAGGTGATTCCCTATGAATTGTCCATATTATAAATTTCTCTTTGAAGAAATGGTTTTATTTATATTATTTTATCATTTCAGTAGCTGTAGGCATGAAAGAAAAGTATACTCAGTAGCATTCTAATTTGTAGTTGTTTGTATATGTGTGTATATATGTATACATATATACACACACTCAAACACTGGGCTTTTTAAAACTCAGGTCATCAGTTGATAACTAATATAATTTGGTTTGCATGAAATACTTCTTTTTTTCCATTTAAATTGGACTGAAAGAAGTCTTTCATTAGCAGTTGGAGATTATTCTTTCTCTGATTTATTTCTTAAGCCTACAGGTGCTAAATATTCATAATTTAATGTCATTTTAATGGGGGTAGAATAAAATTCATAATATATACTTAAGTAAAAGGCACATGATCTCAGGACTTTGTTAGTTTCTTCGTGGCCCTTCTCTTGTGGAACTCAAACTTGTTTTATGTAGAGGAAAAGAGCAGAAGGCAACAGAATATATTTTAAAGTTCAATGTGTTCAGATTGACATCTAATGAGTAAAATGCCTTAATAAAGCAGCTTTGATTAAGTCACTCTGCAAAGTAAACATAATGGCTTTAGAGGACTAGACTGTGTTGGAGCCCCAAGCTAGTCTTGCCTGTTGTTGGTAACGTGGTGGAAGGTGCTGTGGGGAGTGCCGGGAAGAAGAGATGTGGGTCCCTTCCCAGTCTGCTGTCATCAAGACCTGTGCTGTTTGCAGCCTTCACAGAACATAGTAACAAACTTGGAAGTGTATCCATTTTAAATTATAGAATGATTTTTATCAGTCTTTCAAACACAGGCTGTTAAATGGATAGACTGCTGAGTGTTATGTCCCCAGCAATACATTTTGTTTAGTAGTATGTTGTTACAAGAAAGATTATATAGAGTGCTTATGTGCCAAACATTGTGCTAAGCTTTTTACATGTCTAATCCTGTTTACTCTTCATACAGCCTTAAAAGAGCAGGGTAAGAAAGGAATTGAAGGCTTAGAGATGGAAGTAAGTTGCCTAAAGTCTCTTACTCAGTGATGGAGCTGAGATAGGAACCAATTGGTTGACTCCAGAACCCCAGTGTTTAATCTTGCACTGTGATAAACTATCTGATCTGTTAATCTTCTAATTAACTCAGAGGTCAGTGGGTTTTAACTTTGGTGGGAGCAGGTTTTATTTCTTCTAAAAATCTATAAAAAGCTATGGACTAATGCCCCTTCCTCTACCCTGTGTGTTCCATTACCACCAAAAAAAATGCATACAGAAAAGGAATTTTGGATGTAATGTCAGAGACTTAATGGACTGAGCTTAAAGCCCAGCCAGTGATTTTGGATGGATTATTGCTTTTAAAAAAGGGCTTGAGCTTTATGAAACAGGTTTCTTTAAACCAGTAGGTAGGAAGACTTAAGTCTTTTCAAAGTGAACTTGTGTATTATTTGTGTCACAAATCGTCTTACTAACTTTAGCATTGGAAGATATTTTACACTTTACTGGAAATTCAACCTTAGACACCACAGTAAAAGAGAGGGAGCTGAAGAATTTCAATATACAACCTGCAAAGTGTTTCTCAGGGTTGGCACTTAACCTGTACTGACACCTTTGCACCTGGTAGGATTCTGTTAGTTTCCCAAGGTTTATGTACATTTTTTTTTTCCCTTTTGAGCTTCAAAGCAGATGTGAATGAATGAATGAATGAATGAAGTTTCTTGCCTTCTTCCTTCTTTCTTCTTTGTAGGCCAGTGATTCTTTTTTTTTTTTTTTTTAAATATTTATTTATTTACTTTAGTTGTACACAATGCAATGCATTTTATGTTTGCGTGGTGCTGAGGATCGAACCCGGGCCGTGCACATTTGAGGCGAGCGCTCTGCTGCTGAGCCACAACCCCAGCCCCGATTCTTAATCTTAGTGGGCATCAGAAGCAACTCAAAGCCTTCACTCCCTCGGTTTCTGATTCAGAGATCTGGGGCAGGGCCCAAGAATTTGCATTCCTAACAAATTCCCAGGTGATGTTAATGCTGGTGGTATGAGAACCACTGTTCTAGACTGTCAAACCCAGTGTCTTTCTACCCTAAAATATTTCTATGTTGATCCTATAAACTTGAAACCTACAGAAGCCTCAGTCCTGCATGGTGACTTTATGAAACATACATGATATCTTTAGATGTATTTTCTTGGTAAATAATTTTAAAAAATAGATTTTTTTGGTTGTAGATTGACACAATACCTTTATTTTATTTGTTTATTTTTATGTGGTGCCATGGATCGAACCTGGTGCCTCACGCATGCTAGGCAAGTACTCTACCACTGAACCACAACCCTGGCCCTCTTGGTAAATAATTTTATTCATGTTAATGGAAAATCAGAACGTAAGTAATATTTTTGGAAGAGGTGTACCTTAACAAAATCAAGCTCTGGCCCTGCAGACACCTTACTAGAGGATTCATCACCTTTGGAATAAGGTATGAACTTTAGTGAACTGTCAAGGACAGAAATTTTGAGTAGAGTCTGGAAAGTTGGAGCTCTCCTGCCCCAGCTCCTGTGACCTTGAGAAAGAGACTACAACTGCTGAGACAGTTTAAATCATTCTTGCCTACACATTTTGGCACCTTTGGCCATCAGCTGTTTTACTCTCACATCCTAAGTGCAGCAGTATTTCCTACCCCTTCTTCCTTCTGTGCATCCATAAGAAGAAAGAATTGGACTAAGTATCTTACCCTTTTTGGATGCATTAGTGCTGAAACTTGGTTCAATCACCCGAGAGTTCATGAGCCAGAGCTGAACACAAACACAACAGTGTTATGTTTTTGGTCTATCTAGACTGTACTTTTATAATGCAGTAGTACATTTGTGTGTGAATCTGTGTCTGAATTGTCTTTGGATTCTTGAAGCTAAAAACGTGAATATAGGAAACAAATTAAAGTGAAGAAATACCTGCCTTCACATTTCTGCAGTTGCCTTTGTACATTATAGACAAATGTGTACAAAACTCTTAGGTGATTTGATATGAAGTTACCTCTTTTATGTCAGAGTCACAGTCCTTGGGAAGCCTGGGGGTTAGTTTCTAGGCCACACATCACAACACTGGCTTTCTAAATATTTGAATATTCAGCTCATGATTTCAGCTAGAATACTTATTAAAGGCATTTAGGTGCCTACCACTAGCTTTTCATAAAGTTATACCTAGTTCTTAGCTCTTGCAGCACTCATAATGTATCTTGTCTAGGGGAGGTGCAGATTCTGCTCAAGACAACTATCTGTGGCTGTTACCCTGGAGTACATGTGTAATCCCAGGCATATAAACTGTCTGTCTGCAAGCACCTTAAGAATGAAATTTAATTATATTAACTGTGGAAACAAATGGACCTGTATGTTTCTTCTGTTTAATTGAAAAATACCAAAGCACCTAGTACTGATCTTTCCCCTCAAACCTGCCCTTTATTCAAAAAGACTGCTTATAGGAGTGAAGTTACAATGTTGCATATAGGTGAGAACACAACTTTTGGAGCAGATGTCAAATAGGGAGAAACCTAGATTTGGGGGTGTTTCTTTTTTAATTTGGTTTTCAAAGATAAGAATGAGAATTGATGTTACTATGTTCTGACAGGTGTTAATATCAATATCCCTCACTCCAGGTAGGTTCACACATTATATCTCACTTAATTGATCTGAATGATGGTACCCAGTAGTACTCCGGAAGGGCAGGGTTTATATTATAAGTGAATAAGTAAATGAACACTTAAAAACATAAATAATGGTGCAGCATGGAAAATTATGTTGATTAAGTCCTGTCACTTTTTTTTTTTTTTTTTAAGTGTAGTGACTAAGATGTTGAGTCTTAATATTGAGCATCGGAGAAAGCCTTTTTTGCTTTCCGCTTGGAGTGCCTTTATCTTTTACGGTGATCTTGCCTGAGCAGGCTGCAAGGTCTCATCTTGCTGTATCCTAATTTTGCCCTTGCCTTAGATATTTCTTTTCAGGTAAAAGATCCAATTGGGGGGGCTGGGGTTGTGGCTCAGTGGTAGAGCGCTCCCCTAGCACGTGCGCAGCCCGGGTTCGATCCTCAGCCCCATGTAAAAATAAAGGCATTGTGCACAACTAAAATAAATAAATATTTTTTAAAAAAAAATTAAAAAAAAAGATCCAATTGGGATTAATTGCAAGAGAAAGTCAACATGACTTCCTGAGCTAACAGCTGATTTTAGGATTCTGAGATGAGAGGACACAGCACCAGTTTCAGTTCTCTGACTTGGTGGAGCGAGGGTGGCCAGGCAACATTCCCTGTCTGCAAAGTTTGGCTGATTTCTCTGAAGGGCTGGCCAGCCTGCAGCAGTGGCCTTACATGCTTGCAGGGACTGCTGAGGACCATTGGCATGAATGCCCTGAATGTGTGCTCCACGTGGAACTATAATTACCCTGTCATCTGGAGCGAGAGACTTTAATTGTTAGAGAGTTGCTCTGTCCTCTTTGACTTTGATTAGGATTTTATATCTTAGAGTTTGTTTCCAGGCTCTTGTATGTTCAGTGCAATTGGTGTATACAATATATGAGGCCCCCCTACCATACTGCATATTCAGCCCATGAATGGTGATCAAAAAGCTAATGAAATCTTAAGGACCTGAACTGGGTTTATTTGCCTCTTGTATGCCAAGATAGGCCTCAAGTGTCCCAAACAGATGCCCTCTGTCCTCAGTGGAGTTTACAGTCTTGTGATCAGATCATTTCTAAATATAAATTGAAGGGCTAATATTTTAAAAGCAGACTGGAATGTGTTTATATATATTCATTTAACATGAATAATGAGATAATTCAACAGAAAGTAGGGTAAAAAGAAGAAGAAAGTTGAGAAATAGCTGTTCACAAATATTTTATGCCTGTCAGGTAGCAGGATTAGACTTAGTGCTGCTTAAAGGGAGAATTAGGCTTTGTACGTTTACCTAGGAAATATTCTAACTCTTAGTCATTTGGTCAATGAGCAGACACTGTGGTAGCTGCTGGAGTATTGAATCAGCTACAGTCTCTTCACAGTGCAACTTAGATTTACACGTATTAACTGGGCTGCAGTAAGGGACATAAAGACCTCGTCTGGAGGTGGGAGTTGGGGAAGACGAGACCTACGCAGGCTTCTCTGATGAAGTGAGTGTTTGAGACCTTGAGGATAAAGAGTTAGTTTAGGATGTGGCAGAGTACAGGGACAGGTGTGCATGGTTCTCAGGTGGGGATGTGATGCAGCTTGGCTGAGAAATTGAAAGGCGTGTAAGCCAGGGTGTAGGGTGGGATGGGAACGTGGTGGGTGAGAAGGCAGTTCAGGCCCAACCAGTGCTTTGCAACCTCTTGCTGTCCTTCCTGTGGGACTGCCTCACAGTCCTCCAATAGGATGCATCATCTCAGTGTCCTCAATGGCCTTATGAGGTTGATGCTGTTATTCTCACTTTTCAGGTAAAGTTAACTCAAGGTGAGACATTAGACTTAAGATAAATAGCTAAAAGTTACACCGCTAATAAGTGGCAGAGCTTGGATTTCAACTTGGAACTTGTTGAAATTTCCCTATAGCTCTAAGGGTTAACAAAAGGCAGAGATTACAAGTTCAGCACAGCATATATAAAGAATTTTCCAGCAGTGAGCTGTTTAGAAATGCTAAGACACATGCTTCCAATAATTGTAAGTGTTCATTCCAGTAGAAACCACATGGCCTGTCAGGATGGAGTAGGAAGGAGTTGCACCAGATGAACATTACTCCGTTGTAAGACTGTTATGCACATATTTGTGTGTGTTTTTCCCTCCAGTGACCATGAAAGACACCAAGTTGAGAACACTGGAAACTGAAGTACCAATTTTCCTCAGAACAGGTAAGGTATAAAATGCAGTCCTGTGGTGGGGGAAGGTAGAATGGAATTACTCACCTTGTTTATGGGTGTGTTAGTAGCAGGTGCTCTTTGTATTCAAAGATTTCACATTTATGGTTTTAGCTGCCTGTCAGGCACTGACCCCTCTGTGGCTTGAAGTAATTAGTCAAATTACTGCTGATTTATTAATTGCCTACTCAGTGCCAGGCACTGTGCTAGGTGTATCCTGTTTGTTATTGTTTTCTTCTCCATAGCATGCTTCTGGTGCATCCACATCTTACAGGTGAGGAATTGGGCTCAAAGATGTTTTATATATATAGTTTTCCTGAGGTCTCATTGGTGGTCACTTGGTGGACCTATGATAGAAATAGGTTTTGTGTAGCAGCAAAGTCTGGTTCTAACCATGAATTAGTTGCAGGCCTATTTGCTAAGGCACGGCATTTAACCAGTACAGGTTCTCAACCCTGACTGAGCCTTAGAAATCCATTTGGCTTTTTCAGCAAACCAAATGTGATATCTGGACCCCTGTCCTTAACGTGCTTGGCGTGGGACTTCAGGGTTTTGTTAGCTCTGCACATGATTATAATGTCCATCCTGGGTGGAGAACCCCTGAGCTAGTGAGTGAGCATTTGCTTTGTGTGTGTGTGTGTGTGTGTGTGTGTGTGTGTGTGTGTGTGAGAGAGAGAGATACTGGGGAGTGAATCCAGGGGCGCTAACCACTGAGCCACATCCCTGGACCTTTTTTGTATTTTATTTAGAGATAGGGTCTTACTACGTTATTTAGGGCCTCACTAAGTTGCTGAGGCTGGCTTTGAACTCTTGATCCTCCCGCCTCAGCCTCCTGAGCTTCTGGGATTACAGGCGTGTTACCACGCCTAGCTGAGCATTTACATCTTTTTTTTTTTTTTTTTTAATTTTTTTTTTTTTTTTTTTTTGTAGATGGACAGAATGCCTTTATTTGTTTATTTTTATGTGGTGCTAAGGATCGAACCCAGTGCCTCACACATGCTGGGCGAGTGCTCTGCCACTGAGCTACAGCCCCAATCTGAGCATTTACATCTTAATGTGATTATATCTGTTGATGGTCTTAAATTAGTTTTGGGGGGATAAATTGTATATTTTAGTTGTTTTTAGGAATTCTCAAGCCTCCAGAAATTTATGCTTCATAAATATCGAGGCTCTGACACATTTGTGGATCTGAATTTAGTCTTAGTGACCTAACTGATCAATGAACCGTAATTTCAAGTTTACCATCAAGAATGCCAGTTGTAACAGAGTTGTGTGTATACAGGAAGGGCATAGGGAAGATGGGGAGGTGTTTGGTCTACTGTCTTTATGCACAGACTGCTAATGTGAGTCATTTTGTGGTTCTTACTGTGCCACTTACTGTTCACTGTCAACCTCACCTGTGTTGTAGGAATCATGAAATAAGGCTGGGATTTGTGCCTTAACAATCCATGTTGGTTTATAATTAGGGACTTACTACAGATTATAGGTGAAAGGAAGTATTATTTTCTCGTAAGTGGGGAAAGCTTTCTAAGTTTGACTTTACATTTTCAAATTTTCTGGTTTATTTCATACTCCATTTTTTTTTTTTTTTAAGAAGTTCATTTAGTATGAACTTGAACCTAAAGTTAGGGTCAAGTGTGTTCAGATCATTGATGCCCAAGTGGAGTAACACCATCATAAAATGTAAATTCTGGAATATAAAAAAAATTTTCAGATTTTATTAAAACATCTTTCGTGACTGATATTATATTACATTTTAGTAGTTAGGTTTTAAAATTTTGAAATTTGAGGGTAGGAAAAGCCATTGGGGAGTACTCTACCTGCTGGGCTGTCTTACAGTCTGTTAGCTGTGTCTGGTACCTCTCTGGCTGGCATCCTTGGTCCCATCATCAGCTTTCTTGGACAAACCAGCATTCAGGAGGGTGTTCAGTGGAAGGTTTTCTAGAAGCATCCTTCTGCCTGAGATTCATAGCTTGGAAGGCTTCAAAGATCCTTTATCTTCAACAACTAAAAATTGCTGGCCACCTTTAGTGGTCATTTTGACAAACCTCTTTGTGGATGCTTTGCCTCCATGGACACAAAACTACAAGAAACTGGGCTGAGAATGTAGCTCAGTGGAACAGTGCTTACCCAGCATGCTCCAGCCCTGGATTCAATCCCCAGTACTTCCTCAGCCCCCGCAAAAACTACAAGAAATTGTCCTGTAGCATTTTTGCATTTTTGTGACGTGTATTTTAAAATTTGGTTACTGAATATAAAATGTATTTTGTGTTTTTATTTTTTTCCTTAACAATTTTTTTCTTCATACTTTTGATATTCTTTTTTGTTGTACTTTGTTTTGCTTTTTTTTTTTTGTGCTAGGGATTGAACCTAGGGCCTCTGTGTTTAACTTAAAAATGACTTTATGGCTAGGTGCCATGGCCCACGCCTGTAATCCCAGCACTTTGGGAGGCTGAGGCAGGAGGATCGCGAGTTCAAAGCCAGCCTCAGCAATGGCGAGGCACTTAGCAACTCAGTTAGACCCTGTCTCTAATAAAATACAAAAAAGGGCTGGGGATGTGACCCAGTGGTCTAGTGCCCCTGAGTTCAATCCCTGGTACCAAAAAAAAAAAAAAAAAAAAGACTTATGGATGTCGTTGATTGTGATTATAGATTTTTTGTTTGTTTGTTTAGAATTTTTTAAATATAAAATTGAGGTGAAAAGGTCAACATTTTATTTTAATTCATCCTCACAGGATGGGAAATAGTCTTAAATGTGACTGTTTGATTATGAGACTGCAAATTAAATGCAGTTCTTAAAGGTTATTTATTTTGTTTGTAATAAATATTAGAGAACAATTCTTTGAAAGTTAGACTTAAGATATACTTTAGCAGCCAGGCACAGTGGCACACGCCTATAATCCTGTCAGGTTGGGAGGCCTAGGCAGGAGGATCCCAGGTTCAAAGCCAGCTTCAGCAATTTAGTGAGACTATGTCTCAAAATAAAAAGTAAAAAGGGCTGGTGATGTTGTTCAGTGATTAAATGCCCTTGGGTTCAGTCCCTGGTACAGGGGAAAAAAAAAATATAATAGTATTTGTTTTGTAACTGTTATTTAAATTGTTACAAACATTTGACTGAAACAGCATATAGTGTTATTTGCAAAGTTATCTAGTTAAATCACTCTCTTGATATTCCTAATATTTAGTGATTTAAAAGTTCTTTATTTATTTATTTTTTTTCTTTTTGGTACCTAGATTGAACTCAGGGGCACTCAACCACTAGGCCACATCCCCAGCCCTTTTTTTTTTTTTTTTTTGTATTTTATTAGAGACAGGATCTCACTGCGTTGTTAAGTGCCTCGCCATTGCTGAGGCTGGCTTTGAACTCCGTGATCCTCCTGCTTCAGTCTCCCAAGTGCTGGGATTACAGGTGTGCACCACCACGCCTGGCTCTTCATTGTTTTTTAACATAAAACTCACATGTATCATTAATTGAACTTTACTTTCTTAAGAAATATCTTGTATACTTAAACTGACAGAATTACAATTTATAAGACACAGGACTCATCTGAGGTTTAAGATTAGGATTGGGATGTTTCACTTCATATTTCATGAATACTCAGGTCTTGATTTTTCATTAAACATTCTGATACACACCTAAATTCTTCCTTATCCCCATTACTGGTGTTCGGTAGATAGGTATAGTGGTAGTGGCATGAACATAAAACGATTTACCACACACATGAGGTGAAGGATGCTAGAATTGCCACTGAGGCAGCTAACTGTTCAGCCTTAAGACCTTCCACAGTTGGAGGCCAAAGGCAGATATCAGATTTTGGATGAATATAGATATTGAAATTGAACTTTGCTAAATCCCTACTTTCTGTGTTTGTTGAGATCATAAGTGTTTTCTGTATGATCAAATAAGATGATCAGTTGTAGAGTGTAAATTTGGTGTAAGCCAGCTCAGGAATTAAGCTCAGCTCTGCCCATCTCTGCTCCTGCCAGAACCCTGGAAGACACTGTGTTTAAAGAAAAGAGGGGTGGAAGGGATGAAAACTCCTGGCTGTTGATCTGTCCATAGGCTGGCACGTGTAGTGGTAGACAGGTCTGGCTCCTGGGCAGATAACCCCATATAGTAACAGAGAGGAAAAGCAATGGTTGATGACATTATATCTATACAGGTCTCCATCAATCACAGCCATACCTGATCAGATTGAGTAGGGCTCTTTTTGCCACTGTGACCAAAGACCTGAATAAGAACAAATGTAGAGGAGGAAAAGTTTATTTGTTGCTCACAGTTTCAGAGGTCTCAGGCCATAGATGGCTCACTCCATTGCTCTGGTCTTGAAGTGAGGCAGAACATTATAGCAGAAGGGTGTGAAGAAGGGAAGGAGCTCAGGACATGACAATCAAGAAGCAGAGGGACCATTCCCTTCACCAGGGACAAAATATATATCCCAAAGGCATGCCTCCAGGGACTCACCTCTTCCAGCCACACCCTACCTACCTACCTACCTACCTACAGTTATAACCTGGTTAATCCATTCAAGTAGTTTAATGCACTGACTAGGTTCAGGTTGTCTTAATTCAATCATTTCACCTCTATACTTCTTGCATTGTCTCACAATGTTTTGGTGGACACCTCAAAACAAGGGCTGATAAATCTGAAGGTGAGTCCCACAGACGGGGAACTGTGATTCCTACTCCTGCCCCTTCCTGTGAAGTACCTAGATCTGTACCAGACTCCAATCACAGGACAAAAGCTTCAGGCTCTTCAACACAACTTGAGAAACCAGCATCAGAATTGCTTTCAAGTAACAGCTATGTGTAAACCCCCAATTCCTGATAGAGGCTATCACTTCCATAATAGGCATAAACACAGAGTACATCCCACATACTGTGCTACTCATACCACATCTGCCTGAAGTACCAGAGTGTCCCCAGTCTTGTCTTCCAGGTACAGTGGGTCTCCTCAACCCTGATAATGGTATACTCTGTGCCCAAAACCCACAAATCAACCAAAGAAACTATAGGGAGATTATTCTGTGGAGTTCAGTTGGAGATAAACTCAATGTTATACAACAGATCTATACTCTAGGTCACACTGACAGAAGAAAGGAGGTACATATGGCAAGGCCACTGTATAAAAATAGAAAAGGTCTCCATCCCAACAGATGTATAGATCTCGACATAGAAACGCAAGAAATATGGAAAAACAAAGTAACACATTACTACTAAAGTTCATAACTTCACAGTAACAGATTCCAAAGATATTGAAATAGATAAAATTCAAAGAATGATTTTTAAATCCATGAGAATATAAATAAACAGATGAATTAAGTAGTACAATGCAGGATATGAATGAACAATTCAGTAGAGATGGAGATTTTGGAAAAGAATCAAACAGAAATTTTGAAATTAAAAGCTCAATCAGATTAAAATTTTAAAAGACTCAGTTGAAAGTCTCAACAGACCAAATCAAGCAGAAGAGTATTGGAACTTGAAGATGACTCTGCCAAATATTACATTCAGACAGCAATAAAGAAAAAAGAAAGAAAGAACAAAGAGAACATACAAGATCTTTGGGACACCATTAAAAATTAAATGTTCATATAATTAGTATGCTAGAAGGAGAAAGCGATATACTGGGGGCATAGAAAATATGTTCAGTAAAATAATTGCAGAAAGTTCCTAAATATTGGGAAAGACAATATAGGTACAGGAGGCATTTAGAACTCCAACTAGAAATGACCAAGAAAGCCGGGCGGGGGTGACGCACGTCTGTAATCCCAGCATTTGGGAGGCTGAGGCAGGAGGATCTCAAGTTCAAAGCCAGCCTCTGCAATGGTGAGGCACTTAGCAACTCAGTGAGACCTTGTCTCTAAAATACAAAAAAGGGCTGGGGATGTGGCCCAGTGGTCGAGTGCCCGTGAGTCCAATCCCCGGTACCAAAAAAAAAAAAAAAAAAAAAAAAAATGACCAGGAAAAAATCAAAACAAACTTTCTACAACATAAATTTCTCAGCAGAAATCATATATTTCAATAATAACAGTATGTAAACTAAGCCACTCTTCCTCCCCCCCCCCACCCTTTTTCTATTTGGGATTGAACCCAGGGGCAGTCTACCACTGAGTTACACCCCCAGCCTTTTTATTTTGAGAGAGGGTCTCATTAAATTGCTGAGGCTGGCCTGGAATTTGCGATCCTCCTGCTTCAGTGTCCCAAGTCACTGGCATTACAGACTGCACCACTGAACCTGGCTTGTGAAATGATCTTAATTCTTCAATTAAAAGACACAAACTGAATGGATTAAAAAATTAGACCTAATAATATGGTGCGTACAAGAAACTCACCTGCGAAGACTTACTGGAAGTAAAAGGATGAAAAGGATAATCTAAAGCAAATGGAATCAGAAAGCAAGCAGCAGTAGCTATGCATATATCTGACAAAATCAGAAGAGACAATGTCACTATGTATTTACCAAAGAATACATCAGGAAGATAGAACAGCTATATAAGTACTGAATGTCAGAGCACCCAATTTCATAAAAACAAATATTACTAAACATAAAAGATAAGAGGCTCCCAAATACTAGTGGGTGAGTTTGGTATTCTGTTGTCACCAATAGATAGATTATCCAGACAAAGAACACCAAACTTGCCGGGCGCGGTGGTGCACGCCTGTAATCCCAGCACTTTGGGAGGCTGAGGCAGGAGGATCGTGAGTTCAAAGCCAGCCTCAGCAATGGCGAGGCACTTAGCAACTCAGTGAGACCCTGTCTCTAATAAAATACAAAAAAAGGGCTGGGGATGTGGCCCAGTGGTCGAGTGCCGCTGAGTTCAATCCCCAGTACCAAAAAAAAAAAAAGAACACCAAACTAGAGACAATAGTAGATCAAAAGGACTTAACAGATATCTAAAGAGTATTTATCCAATGGGTGTAGAATATTCATTTTTCACATTAACACATGGAACTTTTTCCAAAATAAGACTGTACTAGGCTACAAAGCAAGTCTTACTAAATTCAGAGAATTGAAATAATTCCTTGCATCTGACATCACAATGGAATGAAACTAGAAATCATCACCAAGAGACACTGAAGAAATATATAAACACATGGAGATTGATATGTTTGAATGAACAGAGGGTCATTAATGAAGTAAGGGGAATTTAAAAGTTCCTTGAATCAAATGCAAATGAAACACAACATACCAAAACCTGTGGGATATGCAGAAGCACTACTAAAGAAATTTTATATCAGTGCTTACATTTTAAAAAACTTAATAATGCATGTCAAGGTCTTAGAAAACTTAAGAACAGCTAGGGAGTGATATTGGTTAAATTATACTGTTACGTATTATGTGCAGTGTGAATATGTAGCAACAAATTTTATCAGTACATACAACTATAATGTACCAATAAAAAATGTGAGGAGGACTGGGATTGTGGCTCAGTGGTAGAGTGCTTGCTCAGCATCCGTGAGACCCTGGGTTTGATTCTCAGCACTGCCTATGAATAAATAAAATAAAAGTCCACTGACCGAACAAACAAAAAAAACCAACGTATTTTTAAATGTTTAAAAAAGATTTTTTAAAAAGAAAGAAAATCAAGAACAAATCAAAACCAAAATCAGTAGAAGGAAAGAAATAAAGATCAGAGCAGAAATAATTGAAATATGGGGCTGGGGATGAGCTCAGTTGGTAGAGTGCTTGCCTCACATGCACAAAGCCCTGGGTTCAATCCCTAGCACCACCAAAAAAAAAAAAAAAAAAAAAAAAAAAAAAAAAAAAAAAAAAAAAGAAAAAGAGAGAGAGAGACTAAAAGAATAATTAAAAGATCAATGAATGTGTAAGTTTGTTCTTTGAAGAGATAAACAAAATTGACAAACTTTTAGATAACCCAAAAGAATAAAGATCCAAATAAATTAGAGATGAAAATGGAGTCATTACAATAGATACCACTGAAATTCAAAGCATCATTAAGGAATATTTTGAAGAACACTATGCCTATTATGTGCATGTATGAATATGTAACGACAAATCCCATCATTATATATAACTATAATGCACCAATAAAAATTGTGGGGGAAAACAAAGAAAAACTATATGCCAATAAATTGGAAAATCTAGAAGACATGAACACATTTCTGGACACATATAAGCTACTGAAATTGAATCAAGAGAATATAAAAACCCTAAATAGATCAATAATAACTAATGAAGTTGAAGCAGTAGTAAAAAGTCTTCCAACAAAGCAAAGCCTAAGACTGGAGGAATTCACTGCTGAATTATAGCAAACTTTTTTTTTTTTTTTTTTTTTTTTTTTTTTTGGTACCAGAGATTGAATTCAGGGGCACTCGACCACTGGGCCACATCCCCAGCCCTTTTTTGTATTTTATTAGCGACGGGGTCTCACTGAGTTGCTAAGTGCCTCGCCATTACTGAGACTGGCTTTGAACTCACCATCCTCCTGCCTCAGCCTCCCAAGTGCTGGGATTACAGGCATGCGCCACTGCACCCGGCTATACCAAACTTTTAAGAAAGAACTAATACCCATGCTCCTCAAATTCTTCTCTAAAATAGAGAAGGAACCTTAATTTTATTCTTCAAAGCCAGTGTAATCCTGGTATCAAAATCTGTCGAGGTGGGGCTGGGGTTGTGGCTCAGCGGTAGAGCGCTCGCCAAGCATGTGCGCGGCCCGGGTTCGATCCTCAGCACCATGTACAAATAAACGCATTGTGTACAACTAAAGCAAATAAATAAATATTAAAAAAAAGATGCTGTATATTTAAAAAAAAAAATCTGTTGAGGATACAACAAAGAAAATTATAGAGCATTATCCCTGGTGAACAAAGATAGAAAAGTCCTCAATGAGTTACTTGCAAATTAAATTCACTAACACATTTAAAAGATCATATGCCATGGTCAAGTTGGTTTTGTTACAATGGTTCAACATTTGCAAGTCAATAAATGTAATATAGCGCATAATCAAGGATAAAACCACACAATCAGATCTGGGAATGTGGTTCAATGGTAGAGTTCTTGCCTTATATGCATAAAGCCCTGGGTTCAGTTCCCACCACCACAAAACAAAACAAAAACAATAACACCCCCTCATAATCATCTCACTAAATGCATCAAAAGCCTTTGATGAAGTTCAACATCCCTTTGTGATAAAAGCTCTGAATAAATATAGAAGGATTGTATCACACCGTAATAAGGGTTCTATATGACAAACCAGTGGCCAGCATACTGGATAGGGGAAAACTGAAAGCATTTCCTCCAAGATCAGGTTTAAGATAAGGGTGTCTATTTCTTACCATTCTTACTCAATATGGTACTAGAAATTCTAGCCAGAAAAATCAGACAAGAAGGAAATAAAAACCATATGAATAGGAAAGGAGGAAGTCAAATTATCCCTGTTTGCAGAAGATATGAATGTATACACAGAAAACCCTAAAGACTCCACCAAAAGACTTTTTAAAAAATATTTATTTTTTAGTTATAGTTGGACACAATACCTTTATTTTATTTATTTTTACATGGTGCTGAGGATTTAACCCAGGCCGTGCACGTGCTAGGTGAGCGCTCTACCGCCGAGCCACAACCCCAGCCCCACCACCAAAAGACTTTAAAACTGATAAACAGTTTCAGTAAAGTAGCAGGACATAAACTCATATAAAAAAAAATCAGTAAGTTTTCTATATACCAGTTAAAAACTTGCTAAGAAGTCAGGAAAGCACTCACATTCGCAGTATACACACACACACACAGGCACGATACCTACAAATAAATCTAAAGATGTGAAAAACCTCTACAGTGCAATTACAAAGCACTGAAGAAATTAAAGAAGACATTCAAAGGTGGGAAGACAGCTTATATTCATGGATTGGGAGAATTAATATTATTAAAACTACCCAATGTGATCTGCAGATTCAGTGCAATTCCTGTCAAAATATCAGTGACATTCTGCACAGAAATAGGAAAAAAAAAAGAAAAGAAAAGAAATCTAAAATTCCTGTGGAAACTGAAAAGACCTTGAATAGCTAAAGTCATCCTGAGTAAAAGGAACAATGCTGGAGGCATCACAATACCTGATTTCAAAACTAACTATGGAGCTGTAGTAATAAAAACAGCATGATATTGACATAAATACGGACTTGTAGGCCGGTGAACAGAACAGTAGACCAAGAAATCTGTTCATCTTTAGCCAGTTGATTCTTGAGATGAATAAATGCCAAAAATACACATTACAGAGAAAGAAGAGCTTCTGTAACAAAAGGTGCTGGGAAACAGCATGCAAGTGTGGAAGACTGAAACTGCGTCACTCTCACCCTGTGCAAAAGTCACCGCAGACTGGGTCAAAGAGCTTAATGTAGGATCTGAATCTTTGAAACTGCTAGAGGAAAGCAGGCAACGCTATAAGATCCTGGCATAGGCAAGGTTGGGACTCCAGTAGCCCAGGAAACAAAAATAAGAATAGATAAATAGTATTACCTCAAATTAAAAAGCTGCACCACAAACCATCAACAGAGTAAAGAGACAACCCACAGAATGCCAGTTATTCATTTGACAGGATTAGCATCCAGAATATAGAAAGAACTCAAAAAACCTAACCAAAACAAAATAATTTATTAATATATGGGCAAATGATCTGAATAGAAACTTGAGAATTTGCAAATGGCCAATAATTATAGAAAAAAATGCTCCATATCTTCAGCCATCAGGGAAATGCAAATCAAAACTACATTGAGATTGTATCTTAGAATGGCTGTTACTTAAAAAATTAATGAATGCTTGTAAGGTTGTGGAGAAAAAGGAACTCTCACACTGGTTGTGGGAATGTAAATCAGTACAGCCACTATGGAAAACAGTATGGAGGTTCCTCAAAACTAAACATAGAACTACTGTATGGCTCAGCTGTAGCTCTCCTGGGCACATATCTGAAGGAGTGAACTCAGCATACAAAAGAGACACCTGCATACTGGTGTTTACTGTGGCATCATTACAGTAGCCAAGATATGGAGTCATCCCATGTGCCCATCAGCAGATGAATGGATAAAAAAAAAATATGGCATGTACATACAGTAGAGTGTTCAGCCATAAAGAATGAAATTCTGCCATTTGCAGGGAAATAGAAGGAGCTGGAAGACATCATGGTAAGCGAAATAAGCCAGACACGGGAAGATAAATATTGCATGTTTTCTCTCATGTGTGGAAACAAAGTGAAAGAGGGAATATTAGGGTCTTGCTGGAGATAGGGTGAGTAGAAAAGGGGAGGTAAAGGAGGGAGGAGCATGATCAAAGCTCCATCTCTGTGTGTATGGAAATGCCACAGTGAAACCCATCAGTTGGTACAATTAGTATGTGTAATAATTATAATAACAATTTTTAAAAGATTCCTCATGATTAGAAGGTAATATTTATTCCAGCATTGTAACTAATAGCCCCCCTGCAGAGGTGATTCAGAAATGCTGACATTTTAAGCAGAGACCTGAGTTAGCTATACAAGGATATGGGAGGAGAGCATTCCAGATATAGAACACCAAGTGCAAAGGCCGTGAGCAAGGACCAGTTTTAATGTGTTTGAAAAGATCAGGACTAGATAGTTGAGAGTAGTATATGTTAGCTTTTCATTGCTTTGATCAAATTACCTGAAAAGAACAACTTAGAGAAGGAAAATCTTATTTTGGGCTCACAGTTTCAGATGTCTCAGTCCATGGTCGCCCAACTCCATTGTTCTGGGCCTGAGGGAGACAACGTCATGGTGGAAGGGAAAGCTACTCAGCTCATGGTAGCCAGGAAGCAGAGAAAGAGAATACAAGGAGCCAAGGATAATATATAAGCCCCAAAGTCGCACCCCTGTACCCTAACTTTGTCTAGCCACACTCCACCTGCCTACAGTTGCCAGGCAAGTCCATTCAAATTATTAATCTATTAAATAGGTCAACCCATTGATTGGGTTATACCTCTCGTAATTTAATCATTTCACCTCCAGCATTTTCACAGGCAACTTTGGGGGACACCTTTTATCCAAACCACAACAGGAAAATGAAGAGGCAGAGGAAGGTTCTGGAATTAATAACTGGCTGGATCATGTGGGATCTTGTATGTGCCACCCGTGATTTTGGCTCTTATTAGCTCCATGGGAAGCCAATGGATGATTTTAAACAGGGGAGTGATAGATTCTGATTTCCATATTTCAGAATTTTTTTTATGGTTTGATGGTGAACGAATTGTAGAGGAATGTGAATGAAGCAGGGAGAGAGTGAGAGGGGCTGCTGGTCTCTGTTTCCAAGAAAAAGTGGAGGCTTGGTCTGGGGTGGTAGCAAAGGAGAGCAAAATAAATGGGTTTGTTGTTGGGCTAGATATGGGGACAGGGGTGTTGGGAGAGCTAAGAATGTCACCTGTTTGTTTTAGGCCAGTGATGGTGTCTTTTATTGATATCTAGAAGCCTAGCAGAGCAACAGGACTTGAAGTAGGGATTGGGCACTAAAGGTCATAGCTCCTAACATGGGTAGCATCATCTACAGCACTTCCCTGAGGCTTGCAGCCACCAAACACAACATTAAACAAATGTTGCTTAGCACAAATTTACCCAGATATTGCCTTTTGGCTTCTCCTGTATGCTCTTTTTTATAGTGTGTTATTTCCAAAATGGAAGAGGCCTTCCCAGCTGTTTGTAGGTGGGTGCTTCAGTGTGTCTGTGGCGCCAGCTCTCCACAGGCTGTCAGGTGTGCTTAGCAAGTGTGCACTTTGTCCACCAGCACCGCGTCCAGCTAAGCTGCTCCCTTCCCTCCTTTGCGTACCCACTGACCCTTGTGTGTTGTTCCACTGGAGCATGTAGTTCTTCACTGCACTAGCTAAGTCTGCCTTCCACACTTAGCACCTGAGAGATAGTATGCCCTGAGTAGTATTTGAATAAGTTTAAAAAGAAATGTTCCAATCATGGGATTGATTCATTCCAAAGCTTATAATTTAATTCTCAGGGGGATTTTTAGAACATCAGAAATGCTTGAACTGAGGTTACATATACAGAGAGTCTCACAAAAAGATTTGTCCTTTGCCTGGGGATTAAAAAATATTGGTAAAAAGATGAGAACCAAGGAGAAAAATATTGTTGCAAAAAATATCCTAATATGTTTTAGAATAAAACCTTATTTTTGCCTTCTCTAAAACCATTTGGAGAGCGAAAACTGCCAAAAACGGACTTTTCACTTAAATTACAGTTAAAAACTGAAAAGCAAGCTAGGTCTCCAAGCCGTTTAGCCCTGACTATCAGCACTTTGGCTGGATAGATGCCATCTTTGTTTAAAATTGAGCTCCTGTCACTCTGCTCAGGGGCAGCCTGCATTTGGAAGACCAGATCTGACATTATTGTCTTTTGAACACTCAGAAGGCAAACACAAAATCTCACTAGACTTAGAGTAGGTAAGTAGCAATTTTATTGGAATAAAACCAAACTTAGGGGGCTGGGTTGTGGCTCAGCGGCAGAGTGCTCGCCTCGCACGTGCGCGGCCTGGGTTCAATTCTCAGCACCACGTAAACATAAATGCATTGCATTGTGTACAACTAAAATAAATAAATAAATATTAAAAAAAAACTTGGGGGCAGGATGCTTTCAAATTTATGAACTGCATTCTTTTTTTTTTTTTTTTTTTTGGTACTGGGGATTGAACTCAGGGGCACTCGACCACTGGGCCACATCCCCTGCCCTTTTTTGTATTTTATTAGAGACAGGGTCTCACTGAGTTGCTAAATGCCTCACCATTGCTGAGGCTGCCTTTGAACTCACAATCCTCCTGCCTCAGCCTCCCAAGTGCTGGGATTACAGGCGTGCACCACTGTGCCCGGCATGAACTGCATTCTTTATCACTAATTGAGAATCACTTGTGATTTACCCAAAGTAGAAATAAATCTGGGGATTGGCTAGATAAATGTGCTTTTAAAAGGCTGCCTTGAAGGTTGTGCCCCAAAGCTTTTGACTGGTGATTTTCATGGTGATATGCAGTGCAGGTGACAGAGAGTGCAGCAGGTGCTGTGCCCCCCTCTGCACCCTCACTCACTCAGTCCTCAGCGAGCAATGAGGCTCAACAGGTTGGCCTTGTCCTCATTTGTAAATGTAATCCAGTTCACAATAAGATGATATTCTTTTCTATTTTCAGTTTTGTACTTTTACAGTAGATTCTTGCTACTTGTGGTCCCACATTTCTGAGCACTTTGAAGTTGACTTTCTTTGTGATTTAACTGTAAGATTTATACTTTTGTGTATGAGCCAGCAACTTCCTATATTTATGATTTACTTTCAGAAATGCATTTATGCATTTCAGTTGATTTTTCCAATGAATCTTTGATTCACCAATAGCCACATCAGTGAGTGTCACCAGGTTGTAGTTAAGTGAGAGCACAGTGAGTTAAAACCTGGCAGTTTCTTGGGGCCCTACTAATTTGGCATCTTTGCAAATGAAGCTTAACTGTTTAGCTGGGTCTTTCTTTAGCATAGTGTTTCTCAAACAGGCCTGAATATCACCTACTTACGAATCATCTGGGGTCCTTAGGAAAATATAGATGATTGAGTCCCAAATTCCATTTTGGTATGGGTCCAGAACATTACACTTCTAATAAGCATCCCTGGTAGATTTGATGCATTCTACAGGTTAGGAACTGCTGTATTACCTAACTGAAAGGAAAGCAAATAGGAAGATGTTTTTATATGGCTGCAAAGGACATATCTAATCATTGGCTTGGGTGTTGGGCTATTAAAGTTAGATGTTACTGTCTGACCTTGGCAAAATTGTTTAGCCTTTTTTGGGTAGCCATATTCCCATTTGTAAAATAAGGGCTAATTCTGCTTACCTCATAGTTGCTGTGATGATCAAAATCACAAGTTAATCTAATGTCACATTTAGGGCTTGGGACTTCAGAGTAAGATCTGGGTTCAAATATTATGTCTCTCCTGATTTTGCCTCTTCCTTGCTCTGTGACCCTGAGCAAAGGGCTTTGCATTGAACTCGTGTGCTGATTTGTCTTGCAGGTGGTTTGTTGTGAGGAAAAATGGAGACATTTGTCACACCATCCATCTTCCTTTTTCACGCAGTCTGGTAGCAGCCCTAATGAAGAGCCGTCCAAGCCTTTAATGCACGTCCTGGAGCCAGCACAACATAGTTGAGCGAAAGAATGGCCCAGCCAGCGAACATCGGGGAGCTGCTTTCCATGCTGGATTCCCCCACTCTGGGCGTACGTGATGATGTGACAGCTGTCTTTAAAGAGAACCTCAATTCTGGTAAGCCAGGGAACATTGTTTTTAGCTTGTCTGCTTACAAGAATAGATGTCAGCCTTTTAAAGGAGTTCTTAAAACCACCAGAAGAGGGCGTACGTTGGTGGCTCATGCTGTAAGTGCTTTAAACCTTTAGTTACAGAAACACTCCAGATATACACACATGGAAGTGTGCATCGTACGGTGAATCCCATGGACCCAGCTTCACAGTTTTTGCCATTTTCTTTTTTTTTTTTTTTTTGTGGGTACCGGGGATTGAACTCAGGGGCACTCGACCACTGGGCCACATCCCCAGCCCTTTTTTGTATTTTATTTAGAGACAGGGTCTCACTGAGTTGCTAAGTGCCTCGCCATTGCTGAGGCTGACTTTGAACTCGCGATCCTCCTGCCTCAGCCTCCCAAAGTGCTGGGATTACAGGCGTGCGCCACCGCGCCCGGCTAGTTTTTGCCATTTTCATTTCATCTTACCTCCCTCTAACTTCCCCTACCCTGAGAATTTAAAAGCAAAATCTAGGCAGAGTATTTCATCTGTAAATCATGTGTGTAGTTTTTTATATGAAAAGTGGCCATTCTCTCTTTAATCAGACAATTAAAAATTTAAACAGTACCCCTTTTTGCTTATCACGTTGACAAAAGTCAAATATTGATTTGAGAAATGGGCACTGTTAGGAATATAAATTGTTAAGCTTTTTTTTTTTTTTTTTTGGCAGGGCATGGTACTGGGGATTGAACTTGACTGCTGAGCCACATCGCCAGCCCTATTTTGTGTTTTATTTAGAGATGGGGTCTCCCTGAGTTGCTTAGTGCCTCCTTTTTGCTGAGGCTGGCTTTGAACTAGCGATCCTCCTGCTTCAGCCTCCTAAGCCTCTAGGATTACAGGAATGTGCCACTGAGCCTGGCTTGTTCGGCCTTTTTGTAGTATATGTCAGTCAAATTAAAAACACATACCATTTGGCCCACCTCCAAGAATCTCCATTATGGCCTTGAGTGAAATATGGTGAAAAATTGGAGAGCTCAGGTATCCTTTAATAGATGAAGGGTTAAATTAATTATGTAGAGCTGTGCAGTGGAGCAATGGGAAGTCAGTCAAAAGGTGAAGTAGGCCATGGATGCCATCATAGAAAGGAGTCTGCGATACATTGTTTTTTTTGTTTTTGTTTTTGTTTTGTAGTACCGGGAATTGAACTCAGGGGCACTCGACCACTGGGCCACATCCCCAGCCCTTTTTTGTATTTTATTAGAGACAGGGTCTCACTGAGTTGCTAAGTGCCTTGGCATTGCTGAGGCTGGCTTTGAACTCGTGATCTTCCTGCCTCAGCCTCCCAAGTGCTGGGATTACAGGCGTGTGTGCCACCACGCCCGGCTTGCGATACATTGTTAAGGGGAAGAAAACAGACACACAAACATGTCTGTGTGGATATGCGAGTGAAGATACAAGCAGAGATGCTGAACTTACGGGTGTTCATGTAAAGAGCGGGGTGGGGCAGGTGGTGAGGGGGACTTTCACTTTAATTTTGGATACTTTTTGTTTAATATTTTTATTTTTTACATATTTTATACAGTCCTAGTTTTTTTTTTTTTTTATAATATTGTTTGTTTTAGTTGTACACGATGCGTTTATTTGTATGTGGTGCTGAGGATCGAACCTGGGGCCGCACATGTGCTAGGCGAGCGCGCTCTACCGCTGAGCCACATTCCCAGCCCCAGTCCTGGTTTTTAGCAATAGTCACAGACTTTTTGTGATTAAAAAATAATAAAAGTAAATGATAGCATTTCATAATGCTTTTAGGATATTTAGGCAAATAAATTTGAAATTACCTTATTGTTGAACCCTAATGAATTTAGGGAGGCACAAACACAATGTTTCATGAAACTCTGGATAGGATATAAAGAAACACCTGGATTTTGTGCCAGCCAGCATTGCCGTAAATTATGATGTTAAAGGAAGTAAGTGTTAAAAATTACCCCTTTCTAATTTAGACCGTGGTCCCATGCTTGTAAACACCTTGGTGGACTATTACCTGGAAACCAGTTCCCAGCCAGCGTTGCATATCCTGACTACCTTGCAAGAACCACATGATAAGGTAACTGCCAAAATGTGGTAGGAGGGCATTGCATGTGTTGTTGAAGAGTTATGTAACAACTTCTCTGCAAGGCCATGGCACAGTGTGTCCAGAGCTGCTTCCTGCAACTTTCATATGCCACGGGGGATGTTATTCCCAGGTTATGACTACAAAGAAAAATAATTTTGTTTCCTGAGAAGTTTTCAGAATAAAACCTATTTCAGAGGTTTTTTTAAGATCTTACTATTTAACCCTGGATGTTCCACCATTTCTTATATAGGAATACACACACACACACACACACACACACACACACACACACACACGTACGTATATATCAGTCGTACACCTATAAAATTGAGGAGCAAGGGTACATAATGGGTTAAAGAACTCTTACAATTCTGGTACTGTACTGCATGGTGATCTCTTGACCTTGCTCTGATGTGTTATTCCCAGGTTATGACTACAAAGAAAAATAATTTTGTTTCCTGAGAAGTTTTCAGAATAAAACCTATTTCAGAGGTTTTTTTAAGATCTTACTATTTAACCCTGGATGTTCCACCATTTCTTATATAGGAATACACACACACACACACACACACACACACACACACACACACGTACGTATATATCAGTCATACACCTATAAAATTGAGGAGCAAGGGTACATAATGGGTTAAAGAACTCTTACAATTCTGGTACTGTACTGCATGGTGCTCTCTTGACCTTGCTCTGATGGTCTGCGTCCCTGAGCCTTTTGGGTATGCAATAAATGTCTCATCCTTAAGCCCATACTTTGAGTAGAATTTTCAGGCTTTTATCAATGTGGGAAAATCCCTAGGTGCAGGTAATTGATATGGCTAATTAATGAATCCTGCTTCCCAGCACCAGGTCTCTTCACTGTGTTTGCCTTTTGCTTTTATTTTTGTTTGTGTTGAGTAGCTAACAAAGCATTGTGATTGCAGACTTGAGTTCATGTGTGAGAATGACTGCTCTGGAATTTGAGGACCTTGCCAATGTGTGCCTTTTACAGTACATCTTGATTTTTATCTTTACCCTGGGCTGTATGGTAACTTTCACTACTGCCTGGCTTATATTTAGGGCCAACATATGTGTGCGGGGGTGTTGCAGCAGTGAGTTGCTTCTTGCAAGACCCTTTATGGCTTAATAGCCTGCCACAGGCTTGGGGTCAGTGGTTCTTATAAGAGTGGAGCAAGAGACTGCAGAGGCACCACCAACCCCTTACGGCCCTGTATTGTGGGGATCCTTTCTCACTGAAGAATTTGCAAACTGACTGTTCTCTCACAGGCCAAATGCAATTTCTTTCTTTCTCTCTCTCTCTCTCTCTCTCTTTTTTTTTTTTTTTTTTTTTTTTGCTCACATGATTTTGAAAATCTTGGATATGATCTCTTTACCAGTTTATACCAGAGGAAAGACTTGAGAGGGTGGAGTCCATTATTACTGCCTGTGTTTGGGTTAACTTCATCTGTTTACGTGAGGATGTCCTTTGTTCTTTTCAGCACCTCTTGGACAAAATTAATGAGTACGTGGGCAAAGCTGCCACCCGTTTATCCATCCTGTCGTTGCTGGGGCATGTCGTGCGACTGCAGCCATCTTGGAAGCATAAGCTCTCTCAAGCACCTCTTTTGCCTTCTTTACTGAAATGTCTCAAGGTAGGGTGTTTGTAAGAACTTGAATGAGATGACATTGTGAATATTGTCTCTGAAATGTTACTGACGTCACACAAGCAAGCTTGATGTTAACTTCAGGATTTAAAAACTTGTGGGCTTTCTTGGTTTTTCTTCTACCAGAGTTGGTACATGGTTATTATCAACTACATCACTACGATCATTGAATACCTTTTGTCTAAGTAGCGAAGTACAGTTTCAGTCAGGTGGCACCAGCATTATGTTACTGCACACTTCTTGATCTCAGCATTATCTAGCCTCCTTCAATTAAAAACAGGCTGCATGTTCTCTTTTAGTGGATAGAAAATGGCTTAAAGCTCCTTTTAACTATTTAGAGGCATGTTTTGATAGCAGGTTTAATTAAGATTTTGTTGATATAAGTCCTACAGAATGGCATTTTTTTTTTTCTTCACAAAATGAGGTACATTTTTCTACATTTAGAGTCAGAAACCTAAAAAAGTAAAAAATCTATTTAGATTTTTATGATCTTAATTTTGTTAGTGGCTTGCTGAAATACTCAGGGCTGTCGTCTTAATCTGTTTAGTTCTTGGACTTGTTTCCTAACTGTAAAATAAGAACTTGTGGTTAAAATTGTCTGACTGTGCTTCACAGAGACATGGTGTGCCCGATAGTGTTGTTCCAGGATGCTGTGCCTTTGGGTTCCTCTGATACAGCACCATGCATGTTGATTTTTGTGTCTGTTTTATTATCCCTGGAGGTGGATCCCAAAGAGTCACATTGACAGAGTCTCCTAAAACATGCATTTGGTGTTAAGAAAAAGCAGGAGCAGTTGTTTGTTTATATACTTATTTATGGTGCTGCTGGGGATTGAACCCAGGGCCTTGTGCATGCCAACTGAGCTACATTCCCAGCTCTGGATCAGTTTTAATAACTTCATATTCTTTGAGCAAATGGATTGATGAGAAGTTAATCCAGTTTTGAGGCACAACATTTAGTTCAGATTGCAAGACACTTATCTTTTCCAGAAAGGCAAGTCTTGAATATTAATCAAGAACTGTTATCTAGGTCTTCAGTTAGAATGTTGTGTAAATGAATTAGGGTTTATCCTTTTTTGCTGGAACTCATTATGTTTTCTCATTATGTGTTACTAGTCTACCATATATTCTTTCTAGTAGATATCTGCTACAACAGAAGGCTTGGTGCTTAATGTAAAAATTAAGTATACTTAAAACTTTATTTCTAGTGTTGTAGATTCCTTTTCTAAGAGGAACGAAGGATGTCTTAGCGTTGATGGGATTCTCTTGATTAATGTCTTATTTCATAAACTTTAATTTCAGTTACTCAGCAAACATCCATGATTTTATTATGGGTCAGGTGAGCTGCTATCGCAGATATGAGCTGATTCATTATCCATTGGGTTTTAAGTGTCTTCAGTTAGCCTGAAGTTATTTGACTTGATCCTTAAACCAAAAGCAATGGTCAGAGATCTGTTTGTGGGTCTCTAAATACTGCTATGAAGGTGAGCCATTAAGTTGACTTCTTAGTGCTATTCTGGTTTCTTCAATTATACTTCTGTAATAGTTCTTAAAAAAAAAAAAAAAAAAAAAAGCCAGCAGTGAATTGGGCTGTGGGTTTGGACTCAGTAGTAGCATACGTGCTTATCATTCATGAGGCCCTGTGTTCCATTCCCAGTGCTGCCCCCCACTCCAAAAAAAAAAAAAAAAAAAAAAAAAAAAAACTCAGCAAATTACTTGCCAGTATGTAGTGTTTTGTTACCTTAACTTAACCTGACAAAATTATCTTAGAATTTGTTTGAATGGATGAAAACAAAGCAACATTCCTGTGTTCTGTTAAAAAAACGCCTTCTCATACTTCCTTCCAGGTGCTGTAAGTAGGGGGTTCTGAGATGTTATACTTGGCAGTCCCCAGACCAAGTTCAGCTCATCTTCTGGATGAGGAAGTGTGGGGTATTGGAAATGGTCCTCCCAGATTCATCACAGTGTAGCTAGGGCGCAGTACTTCCTTATCTTTTTAGATATATTTTTAGATGTTGATGGACCTTTTTTTTTAATTCATTTATTTATATGTGATTCTGAGAATCGAACCTAGGGCCTCACGCATTCTAGGCAAGTGCTCTTATCACTGAGCCACAACTCCAGCCTCACTCAGTACTTCCGTTGTATCTACTGCAGTGTCCCCTCAGATCCTTAGGGATTGGAAATGAGTGTGTGAGGAACGTCTGATTTATGACCCTTGGTATTGAGAACCTCGTCACACAGCATGGTGCTGAGTGTGCGCTGCACCTGACAGGTGTTGTCTTTTGCCCTCTAGATGGACACTGATGTCGTCGTCCTCACAACAGGCGTCTTGGTGTTGATCACCATGCTGCCAATGATTCCACAGTCGGGGAAGCAGCACCTTCTTGATTTCTTTGATATTTTTGGCCGTCTTTCGTCATGGTGCCTGAAGAAACCAGGTACGGATTTCTGTATGCCTGTCAGGCTCTGCCAGGCGAGTGCTGCCTTGCTGCCGGTCAACAGGTCATGTGCTGTGAGGGAAGGATGTGTGAAATTTTATGGCTGAAGTGAGTGCTGTCCACTGGATAGATGAGGAAATACCTGGGTGTGTTCTCTACAGGCACATGTGAGAGGCATGGCTGGTGAGATGCCTTCCTTACATTTTTAGCTTGAAAAGATTAGTTGTCAGAGAAACAGTGGTAGGATTTAAAACTTCTTGATTTTTCTTTTTTTTTTAATATTTATTTTATTTGCTTTTAGTTGTACACAATGCGTTTATTTTTAGGTGGTGCTGAGGGTCGAACACTGGCCGTGCACGTGCTAGGCGAGCGCTCTACCACTGAGCCACAACCCCAGCCCCTCCTGATTTTTCATAGTTACATGAAAACACAACATCCCTCTCTATGGTTGCATATACAGCCAAACTTGTGGAACATTTTTGTCTTACTCTGCTGATCTTTTGTGCCAACACACAGACTTTGGTTTTGAGAGCCTGTTCCTTGTATATGTAGAAGAAGGAGGGAGAAGCAATAGGCCCTAAGTAGCACTGGAGTTTCAAATGCTGTTTTGTTTTTTTTTTTCCCCCATATTGGCAGTAGCACAGTTCTACCAAAGTGATCGAGGAGCTGTGAGCCTGTGAAACTCCATATTGTTTGTTAATCCCAGTGTAGTAGTCATTTTGTGAGAGAGTGCTTTGTCTTCCTAGACAGGATTGAACAGCAGGCATAGGCACAAGCAATGCCAGCGTGTCTAGTAGATCTTTGTTGGGAGAATGGGCAATGTGTCCATTGCTGTGGAGGAGCTGGGGTTTCAGTCAGTTTCTCCCACTCTGAACAGTTTAAGC
This sequence comes from Tamias sibiricus, assembly GCA_025594165.1. Lineage (NCBI taxonomy): Eukaryota > Metazoa > Chordata > Mammalia > Rodentia > Sciuridae > Tamias > Tamias sibiricus. The sequence goes on along the minus strand of CM046657.1, from coordinate 218,791,432 downwards.
TAATTTCTGGATAAAAGTTTTTTTTCTTTTTCACTCTTTAGTTATAAATCTGCTAAGCCTACATCCTGATTCAAAAGTTCTCATATGTTTATTCCACAAACACTTGAATGTTTATTACGTGCCAAGCACAATCCAAGACACTGGGGATAGAGAGGTGAGTAGGATAGTCTTTTTTCCTCAAGAAACACGTGCTGACCCGAGTAGTGGAGAGTGTAATTATATAGATCACAGGGAGGTTGAGTGTCATTATAAAGGTAGTTCAGCCTTGTGAGAGTGTTTGGGGGATGGCTGGAGCCAAGGGCAGAGATTAGGGCAGTGAGAGTCTTCCTTGGTCATGCTGAGTAGATTGGAGTTTATCATGAGCCTGTATGTAGGGAGCCATTGATGGATTTGAAAGCAGGGTGTCTGATGTGTTCAGGTCTGCATTTGAGGAAAACACTGTGACTTATGTTCTTGGAGCAAGGTGGGAGGAAGTGTGCCTGTCTGTTTTGCATGTGTCAGTCTCATGTCAATCTTGTTGATTACCTTCTTAGGCCATGTGACAGAAATCTACCTTGTCCATCTCCATGCCAGTGTTTATGCCCTTTTTCATCGCCTTTATGGAATGTACCCTTGCAACTTTGTCTCCTTTCTGCGTTCACACTACAGTATGAAGGAAAACTTGGAGACTTTTGAAGAAGTGGTCAAGGTAAATTAATACTGTGCATTTATTTGATAGAGTGCATTATTCAGATGGGTTACATTTATGACTTTTGTAAGCCGGGCATGGTGGTGCACACCTATAATCCCAGCACTTGGGAGGCTGAGGCAGGAGGATTAAGAGTTCAAAGCCAGCCTCAGCAATGGCGAGGCACTTAGCAACTCAATGAGACCCTGTCTCTAAATATAAAGTATAAAAAGGGCTGAGGATGTGGCCCAGTGGTTGAGTGCCCCCGAGTTTAATCCCCAGTACAAAAAAAAAAAAAAAAAAAAAAAAAAAAAAAAACCACACATTTGTATTAAATGGTAGAAGTTTTTTTTCCCCCTTTGGTTGATTGAACCATCCCCCACCCCATCCCTCAGCAGCCACTAATTTTCCATCTTTATGATAAAGATTTGCTATGCTGGACATGTCATAGAAATGGAATTATATAATATGTGCACCTCTGTGCCTGGCTTCTCTTACTTAACGTGTTTGAAGGCTCATCAATATTGAAACATGTATCAGCATTTCATTCCATTTTATTGTCAAATAATATTTGATTGTGTGGACATGCTATAAAAATTCACTCCTATAATTTGTCTATCCAAACTTTTCTAGCCAATGATGGAGCATGTGCGAATTCACCCAGAATTAGTGACTGGATCCAAGGACCATGAACTGGACCCTCGAAGGTATAGAAACTAAATTAGTGAAAGAATGTCTAAGAATCTCAGAGATGTCCATGGAGGTATTATTGAAGAATACAGATGTTTGACTTACAGAATCATTCCATTAGTTGACTGGAAGGACTTTATACAGCTGGAACTTTATATTAGAGTCTAAAGCATATTCCTCACAGAGACTAAGTAATTCTACTAGCAGAGTAGGGGAGGTTGGCAGTGCAGGCGCCTGTCCCTAGACTCCTGGAAGGCTTAGCTCTTGGTGGTGCTAGTGCTTGTGCGGGCAGGAGGTGAAGCAGGTGGCTGAGAGCATGTGAACTGGGGATGGCTCTATTTCACACGTTGAGCCTTTCTGGGTCCTTTTTTCCATCTGGCATAACCAGCTGTTTTCTGCCCTTTGTGGGGCTGTGCAGGCGTTGCCAGGTTCGTTCTCTGCAGGTACTGAACCTGAAGCTTCCTGATTTGAGGATAGCACCTGGTGCAAGTGGAGCTCAGGTTGAGACTGCAAAGGAGGGAAATGAAGGAAATGTGGTGTGCTGAGCTGCAAGAAGCTCCTCACTGGCAGCCTGGCCTGTGCTCTCCAGTGAGGGGATAGAGCCTTTTTTGGGGAAACTGAGCAACAGATATATGGACCTCAGGGTCTCTCACTGAGAAGCATGGCTTGCTTTCTGATCCTCCTACAGCAGGTTTCACCTCTCAACCAACGCTGCCTCTGTCACACATCCTATCAGCTTAAAACAACTTATTGTGAGGTACATTCTACATAGAGAAGTGCAGAACATGCATATGCAAAGTTTAATAATAACAGACATACACAGGTAGCCAGTACCCAGCTTTAAAAATAGAACATTCCCAATATGTTAGGAGCCCACCATGAGACCCTCTTCCTCCCTATTTCTTGTTGACCTTACTACTCTTGCTTTTATGTTAATTATTCTCATTTGTCTTTATAGTTCTACTGCATATATTGTTTTGTTCTGTAAAGCTGATTAGGAAACCAATCCTAGCTAAGGAAGTCTTGTCACTATTAGGGGCTGGTCCCCAGGGACAAGGGCAGGAGCAGTGTCTGAGTCTTGGTCTGGCTTCACCATCCTTGGAAGAATAGCAGTGCCTTCAGAGACATCATTACACAAGGTTACAGGCCACAAGTGAGGCCTGGGAACATAAGAGCTTCCTCAGAGCATCTAGCCAGGCCTCCAGTGGGTGCTGGCTGTTAGACATGCTGCTAAAACAAGGTAAAGGAAGGTGGCTACTTTCAGCTCTTGGGAATAGTTCAGAGCAGGATCCATCTGTGGGGTAAAGTGAATATTCCTCTGTTGATATGGCAGAGGAGAGAGAGTGGAACTTCAGCAGCATCTGAATTATTAGAAGACAAGTTATCTAGGCCAGGGTCACCTGGCTCTGTCCCTTGGCTAAAAGGGTAGTACAGAGCAGTGAGAACCTTGGTGAGGGATGGGGATGTGTCTCAGTGGTAGAGTGCTTCCTTAGCATGTAAGAGGCCCCAAGTGGGATCCCCAGCACTGCAAAAAACAAAGAGCCTTGGCAATGGCCTACAGTGTGCCCATCTCTTGGCAGTTTGTTCTGAGCTGAGCTGGTTGTTCCCTGTCCCTGGTGCCCAGCTATCAGCCTGTTCTCCTGGGGCTTGGCCTTGCCTCTCTCCTGGGGAGCACATCCCATTTTCTGTATCCATGGCTTCTTTCTTGGTTTCCTCGGGTTCTGATGGAATGTGTTCTCTAATGGCATTTGAGGAAGGGTGCTGTCGTTTGGCTTGGTGGAGATACCCAGGCCAGAGTTGGTCTCCTTCAGTGGTTGGAGGCGTTACTCCATTGCCCTCCTGCTGCCAGGCTTGCTGTAGAAATCCAAAGACATTTTCTCTTCAGTTCTCTGTACGTAATGCTATTTTTCTTCTGGGAGCTGGGAGAGCACCATCTTTGTGGGCACCATGTGCTGAGGTTTCCTGTGATATACAGTAGTGTGAATCTATTCCCATTGTTCAACCCAGAAGCTCTTTAAGCTCTAGGAAACTTTGTGTTTGGTTTCCTTTCCCTGATTGTCTTGTCTTTCCTTCTAAAACTGCTGCTTTTGAGATCAGGACTCCTTAGAATGTTGCTCTGCTTTTCTTTCCTTTCTGTCTTTTTATTCCACTTCCTGTTGATTTCCTGTGTTTGGCTTGTAGTGCTACTCTTACAGTTGGCATTTCTACCACCACGTTTGTACGAAGAGTTCTTTTTAGTTCTCGAGAGTACTTCTTTTTATAGTAGCCTAGGTTTGTTTCATAGATGCAATCTCTTGCCTTCAAGAATGCTGATAGTATTTTTTTTTGTTTTCCCTGCATAGTCTGTTCCCTGCATAGTATTCTAAACTGCTTTCTTTTTTGCTTTGATTTGTTCTTTTTAAATTTGGAGGTTTTCTGCAAGGATTTGGTGATATGCTTGTCTTTGGATACGAACACTTAAAAAAGCTGTGTTCATTTGTTAAAAAGTGCTCTATATGTGTAATATGAAATGTAATGCATTCTGCTGTCATTTATAACATTTTAGAATAAAAAATAATTTAAAAAATATATATAAATGAATAAACTCCTATATAAGCATGATGATGGTTCAGAAAAGGCTGTCTCTAATTTAACACTACTGTCATTAGAATACAAAATATATAAAAGCCCTGATTAAAAACAAACAAAAAAAGCTGTGTTCATGGAAAGGAACTTGTTGACCTTGCACTTTGTTTTGTGTTGATCTGAGCACCTGGTAGAGATTTCAAGAGCAGTATTGTTGTTTTCCTTGAGCTGGTCAGATTTGTAGAAGAGTTTTCTGATTGCTGGGCTGACGAGGGTCTGGCCATCACTGAGGGAAGCAGCTGTTGGTGCAGAGGACTTGATTGGCCTGGGCATTCAGGATGTATGAGCTCCCTCAGTCCACGTGTCTGGAATGTGCTCATGTCCTCAACTTCTCTGGAATACTTCACCCAGAAACAAGGTGAATACTTCACCTTGTTTTATTCCCTCCAAAGAATAATCCAGATTTCTGGTGAGAAAGCTGTTGCCTGTGAGTGGAGAGTTGGGAAGGGGCTTTAGGATGCTTGGTGATCCTGTAGCGGCTCCAGCTGTGGCTGCCTCGGGTCCTCATCTGCTTGCCACTCGTTAAGGCTCGGTGCCTTAAGTTGTTCTGTATCACAGGGTTTCGCAGTGCAGGCAGCTAACTATATCTTCAAAGCATCGGTAGCGCAGTACCTGGCTTCCTTAGATTTGCTGCCAGTTGCCACTTGCCTTTTGCACTTATTTCAAACACTGTGGTGCTTTCTCCCTTCCCCCGTCCACTTCCCTGTGGGTGTATATTTAAAAATAAATAATCTTTACTGTAGACAGCGGGCTTTGGGTGGTTGTACAGTCAGGTGCAAACATCCAGTCAGCCATGTTAACTTGGAGGCTTCCTCACCCTGCTCAGAGCACCTCGCTCCACAGGCCCTGTAGGCCATCTGACTTTGGAAGAAAGGTCCTATGGGAAGACAGACCAACACAGAGAGAAAAGGGAGCTGGAAGTACTGGTGATACAGGGAGCAGACAGGGTGTCCTCAGTAACTTCGGAGCGACAGTATTTGTGCACAGACATCATAAATACCAGGGTGTTGTGGAAAAACACTGTTCTGAGACCAAAGAAAGAGCCTTAAAAATTAAAAAGGATGGGCTGGGTTGTAGCTCAGTGGTAGCCTTGCATGAGACACTGGGTTCGATCCTCAGCACTACATAAAATAGTTGTATATGTGTCCATATACAACTAAGAAAAAATGTTATAAAATTTAAAAATAAATTAAAAAGCATAGCCAAAGTAAACACTTCAGTAAAAGAATTAAAAGATGAAGTTGAGAGACTGTCTCAGAAAGCTGAGCCAAGAGTAGAAATGGGTATACCTCTGGAAGAAAGTTAAAATGGTGAGTGCAGGAAGTCCAACATCAATAAGAGTTAAAAAGAGAGGAGAAAACTTGGTAGAAGAAGAAATTGTAGTAGAAATAATAATGCAGAAATATTCCTTAGAATTGAAGGACATGAGCTTCCAGATTGAAGGGGGCTACTTTGTGCACAGCCCCTTTAATGCAGAACAATGCCACCAAGTCTCAAGATAGTGAAATTTCAAAATACTAAAGTATGCACTTACCTAACATCTTTGAGGTCCTTGGTTCAGGCCCCGGCACCACACATAAAACAAAACAAAGCCAGAAATAAACCTTTCTTAATAATAAACCTTTTTCTGAAAGAAAAAGGCCAAAACATTTAAGTAAGGATTAGAAATCTGAGTGGTGTTAGCTTCTGAAACCCTTCAAAAGTGAGAGGAATCTAGGATTCTACACTCAGCCAAATTTTCTATCAGGGATGAGACACTTTTAGATATGAAAGACAAAGACTTAAATTTCCTCCCATTTAGCCTCATTCAGCCCTGGAGAATGTCTTCTACCAAATTGAGAGTAAAATCAAGGAAGAGGACAATTCAGGAAACTTGAGGACCTGACTTAGGGGCATGGTCAAGGCAAGTGTCAGGATAACAGCTGCACACGAGGTGGTAATGGTAACCCTGCAGACTGAAAGAAGGGGGCTCCAAAAGGGAGTTCTGCTGGGGCCAACTTATCCTCATAGATATTTGCATTTCATTATGAAAAAAAGTTACATTAGGAATCGTTTCAGGGCTGCTTGAATAAATTTAGGAAGAATTCATAATAGATGAATAGAAAACTGAGGGAAAAAAATAGAAAAATTTCAACTCCAGGCCAAACCAAATGAGAAAGTAAATGTTATCAGTGTTCTCTTAGCCTGAGCTGCAAATAGTATTTATATTGTCTTAATAATTATTGAAAATGGTTTTGGGGAAAAAAAAAAACAGATAAAATTCTTTTGAGAGCATTGGGAAGGAAGGAAGAGAGATATGGCAGTGACCGCAGTCTTCACCTGTAACAGGAATTGATAGATGAGCTCTAAAATTCATAAATCAAGAAAGGAGACACCTAGGGCATGTTCTAAGGAACTCAGAGGCAGGAGGGCAATTCAACTAATGAATTGGAAGCAGCAGCCAGAGTGGTTGTCAGAGTGGTATGGGAGGAAAGTTTTAGTACTGTACCAACTTTTTAAACTACCACATTTCATTGACCCTAAGGTGTCATTGAATGTATGATGTACTTACATTTTATGTACATCTGAGAGAAAAAAATGCCAAATAAACTAATACACACCTGATCAGACTATAGCATTTAATTTCAGAGATATTAAAGTATGAAAAGTTCATTCTAGAATCAAGGAAATATAGTGATATATCACTTTCATTAAAATAAAACATTTAAATGTATTCCTCCTTTATTATGATTCTCATTTTCTTCTCTGAAATCAATCTTCTCATGTGTACATTTGCATCCTGACTCTCACACTCAGTTAATCACTTCCCAGGCACGCTGAGAGTGCACGAAGGGGAGTCCATGCCAGCAGTTTAGGCAGCAAGAGCCCGAGGAGCACCTGAAGCTGCAGCCCTGCAGTGTGGAAAGGCTTGCTGCTGCGTAGGGAAGCTGCCTGGGTTCCCCATGTCCTGGACACCCTCTCTGTGTTTAATACCACCTTTTCAACTTGTAAGATTTAAGGAGCATTCTGCAACAGTAGTGCAGGAGCACACGTTTGATTAGGGTGAGCCCATGGAGTGCCCTTAGTGTTGTTGGCTCCTTCCTGTAAATTTTGGGACAGAAAACGAGAATCCTGGTTAGAGTCACTAAGTACTTGGAAACAACTGTTATCCTGACTTTTGCCTCAACCATGACCTTAAGTCAAGTCCCCAGTTTCCTGGAGTCTGTGTCCTCTTCCAAGATTTTACCCTTGATTTTACAGAAGACATGTTGTCGTGCTCCCAGGGCCAGCTGAGAGCTACATTGGACATAAATTTGAGTCCTTGCCCATCTAAAAGTGTCTCATTCATGATAGGCGATTTGGCTGGGCATAGAATTTCTAAATTATAAAGCAATATTGTCTGAAAGAAAGAAACCTTATACTTGAACAGTATTATATTTTAAATGTTCTGTTAATCATAGGGCCCTTGTAGAACATCTGGCAAACACTGAAGAGTTGAAAAAGAAAAATGAACTTTATCCATAACTTCAGTTCTTTCTTGTGGGCACATTGCTGGGGATGGAGCCCAGTGCCTTGAGAATGCTTGGCCAGTGCTCTACCACTGATCTTACAGTCCAGCCTCTGGTTTTTAAAATTCAAATACTTAGTGCTATCATATCTGTTTTGGGGCATATCTTTGAATAGTTTGTATCCTTTTTTTCATTTAAGATTATATTCTGAGTATTATGTCTTTTAATATTTGAAGACATGATTCTTTTTTTTTTTTTTTTTTTTTTTTTTGGTTACCGGGAATTGAACTCAGGGGCACTCGACCACTGGGTCACATCCCCAGCCCTTTTTTGTATTTTTATTTAGAGACAGGGTCTCACTGAGTTGCTAAGTGCCTCGCCATTGCTGAGGCTGGCTTTGAACTCGGATCCTCCTGCCTCAGCCTCCCAAAGTGCTGGGATTACAGGCGTGCGCCACCGCGCCCGGCCATGATTCTTAAATTAACTTTAAGACATGATTCTTAAATTTTAACTTAGAGACAGGGTCATATAAAGTTTGCCATTGCTGATGGCAATAAAAGTGCTGGGATTACAGACGTCACCACCGCGCCCGGCTTAATCAGTTACATTTTGACAAAAGTCAGTCACAATGAATAACATGCCCATGGCCCCACAAGCTCCTGTGCACTCTTACCCATCCCTGGCGACCTCTGATCTGTTAAGCCTGCTTTTCATGACGGTATACTAACAGTTCTGCTGTCAAATATATTCCCTTGGTGGTTCTTTGGCTTATTTCCCTTTTGCAAGCTGTGTTGAACAAAACTGTACATCTTGCTGTCTGTCTGCTTCTGTGGGATGAAGTGAAACTGTGGCTCCCATAAACGGGAGTCTTCAGACAGTTCTTGAAATGCCTGCTCTAGTGGGAGCCTCTCTGCACTGTGTTTCTGGTCCAGGGATGGGTGAGAAGAGGCCCCAGGCTTCTGGGAGAGCCTTAGCTTTCTGGTGCTTTTCTGCTCTCCTTGTGCCTTGGCTACCTTTGTCCCCTGGTGACTGTTCTGCATGGTTTGTTATTTTGAGGCTATGCCTAGTCTTTATTGATGAAATTTTCTTTGAAATTAGCTTCTATGAACTTTATCTAACCATTTTAAATAGGGAAGCTATGGGTTGTAAAATGGACAGCTAGTACTCGGTGTTCTCGCACTGTTTTGTACTTGAGCCAGCATGGTTCTGCATCATCATTTGCTGACCATAGTCCCCTGGCTGGCACTGAGCTGGCCCTCTTAAGTACTTGTGTAATTGAATGGAATACCATTTGCTTTATTTTGACTTTCCTTGCCTTTTCCAGGTGGAAGAAATTAGAAACTCATGATGTTGTGATAGAGTGTGCCAAAATCTCCCTGGACCCCACGGAAGCCTCGTATGAAGATGGCTATTCTGTGTCTCACCAGCTCTCCTCTCGCTTCCCTCATCGCTCTGCTGATGTCACCACCAGCCCTTATGTTGACACACAGAATAGCTATGGTAAAAAGGGATGGTGGTACTTACCTGCTTTGCAGCTTTGTCTCTGGAAAGCCTTATTTATCTTTTTGTTCTTTTCTTAAATAAGTAACACTTATTTCACTTTCTAGGAACTTTCCCTCAAATGTTTTAAATTTGAGTTTGCCTCCATTTTCTTCTAGTTGGTTTCTCTTTCAAGTCCTTGATCTCCTTTCTGATAGTACTCCCACAGACTTGGTGGTGTGTCCTCAGCATTAACAAAGAAAGGGTTCAAGTGCTTGACTCTGAGCCCCACATAAGGAATATCTTACTTTCCAGGCACATGGGGTTAGACCCGCGGGGCTGCAGCTCTGTCACAGTGTGAACAGTCTGGCCAGCTTAGAGCTGGATTCACATTAAGCACCTGGACTTGATGTGTAGGCTGCACCTACTGAAGCTGCCAGTCAGTGCGCCTCTTTGTTATTCTGAGGCTTAACCAGGTGTCAGACCTCCCTGCACTTTTACTTCCAAAGAGCATTTAAAGAGTCTTTTAAATGGTATTACTTTGTCCCCACGGATGTGGGGAAGCCCCTCAGACTTTTCAGATATGGAGCATTGAGTATTATCAGATGGTCTAGAGGGTTGTCATGTTTTATTAGAATGACCTGAAGCCTCTTCCTCCCGTGTTCTTCTTTGGTTTTAGGGAACGCTACTTCCACCCCGTGCTCCTCTTCTCGGCTGACGTTGCTCAGTACGCCCGGGCAGCTACCTCAGACTCTGAGTTCCCCATCAACACGGCTGTTACCTGAGCCACCCCAAGTATGGTGTCGAGCAGTGTGCCTATTTCTCCCCTGCCTTCTGGTGAAGCTGACCATTTTGGTCAGGATTTAGTGTGCGGTTGGGAAGTTGTCATGTTCTGCATTTCTGGAGACACATTTAAAGACCCTTGAGCAAAGAAGGTTACTGTTGCTACTTGGGCATCTCAGAGTCTAAATATGCAAAATGCAATTTGTGTCCTGATAGAGCTTTAACAAGATGCTTTTCCTAGTGAGGTTAAATTTAAACCACATATGAGCTATAAGCCTTGTGGGAGACACAGTGTTCATTCACCATTGCTGACCGCTCTGTTTACTTCCCAGGCTACTCTTTGGAGCCCATCTATGGTTTGTGGTATGACCACTCCTCCAACATCTCCTGGAAATGTCCCACCTGATTTGTCACACCCTTACAGTAAAGTCTTTGGTACAACTGGTATGTATGTTTCTCTTGTATTTGATTGGTTGGTTTGGGCTTGCCTTTTGTGATAGAGAAGCCTTCTCTTAGATCTATCTCATAGTGAGTTTGGGGGCTTTTTGCAATAGTAAACTTTTTGACATTAATGCAAACTTCTAGGGCTTGCAGAATGAGTGAAGTGAACCTAAAAAGAGAGAGAGATCTGGATCCTAGGAAGTTAACTCTAGTAGCTTCATTTGCTGCGATAGTTAGGCTGAGAAGAACAAAAAACAGTTTTTCTAATAGTTGGGCTCAATGTTTACATGTATTTTTGCCCTTGTCTCTGAGCAGGTGGAAAAGGAACTCCTCTGGGAACCCCAGCAACCTCTCCTCCCCCAGCCCCACCCTGTCATTCAGATGATTACGTGCACATTTCAACCCCGCAGGCCACAACTACACAACCCAGGAAGGTATGTGCCAGCTTGTCCTCTGTCCTTCTGCCCAAACACAGCGATTTGGTTGTAAGCCTCGCTTTGTGAAGCCGAATTATGCCAGACAGAATTCCAATCCAGAGTGTAGTGGGTCTGACCCCTGGAATCCTGAAGCCCTTCTCAGGAACCGAGTGGGTCCAGCCTGCTTTCATATTAATACTAGCTGTCATTTGCCCTCCCTGCTGCGTGCATTTGTATGATGGCACAGAAACAAAGGTGGGTGAAGTTGTGGCCACTTGGCACAAATTGAGGCAGGTTCCAAGCTGCCTAGTAGACATTATTATTTGAAAACAGGAAAGAAAAAATAAAAAATATTATGAGTATTCCATATTAAGCAGTAAAAGTTACTAATTTTAGTAAACCTGGGCACTTGAGAATATGTATGTTTAATATTCTTTGTGACAAAATAGGAAATATGTGCAAAGCACATTTACAGCATACATAGGATACTGGTGGCCTTGGGTCCTTGTGCAGTTGCTCCATTCAGAGCTGCCCAAGCTTCTTTCCTGTGGAGCACCAGCTTTATTAGAAAGAATGGGTGACTGACAAGCTGATTCAGACTTGAATATTTGGCCAGCAGTTTTGTAAACAATGAACCAAGTCTGTCACTTCCAAGAAAAACCACTGACATTTATGTTTGCGAGTGATAAAACTAACTTTCCAATGAAAATTAAGATATTAAACTTTATCTGCAATCATGACTTAATAGCTTTCCCAAGACTTCTATGATGAGATCAGAAAGTTTTGGGAAGCTTCATTAGTGTTTTTGATTCCTTAATAGTATATAATGAAGTGTTTTCAACACTTGGAAGAGTCGTTAACTTGTTTTCTAAGTGTCCAGTGTATGATGTTGCAGAATCATACATAGGTAAAAAGTACATTCAGAAAACAAGGTAGACTAGTGAATTTTAACAGTTTGAAAAGTTAATTGATAATGGTTTCAGATTTCACATAGTAACTATAGAAACTACCACTTGCCAGGTTTTAGTGTAGTAAGGTGATTATTAAACAACTCTGTCAAATCTGTTACTATATGTTTATTGTTTGCAACTACATATCTCTAGGTCACCAGATTATATTTCAGTCAAAATAATATTCTGCAGTAGATTTAATGTAGAAGTAGGTACAAGAATCCAGCTGTCTTTCATTAAACTAGATAATAGCGATTGCAAAAATGTAAAGCAATTCCACTCTTGTTACTAAATTTATTGCTGTTTTGGGAAATATAGTTATTTTTCATACAAATATGTTATAGATATGTTTGTTTGTTTGTTAATACTGGAGATTGAACCCAGAAGTGCTTAATCACTGACCTACATCCCCAGTCCTTTCTATTTTTAATTTTGAGACAGTCTCTCACTCAGCTGCTTAAGGCCTCACTAAGTTGCCCAGACTGGCCTTGAACTTGCAATCCTCCATTCTTGGCCTCCTGTGTTGCTGGGATTACAGGTGTGCACTACCACACCCAACTATATTTGTTATTTTTTTTTAGTTAATAACATTTTAAAAAATTTCTCAGTTTTGATTTAATTCAGTGACAGTTGGTAGATTTAACTATGTAGATAGAATCTCTTGGGATTCTGTATTTTTAAGAATGTAAAAGCAAACTGAAACCAAACGATTTGAGAACCACTGGGCTAACCTTAAACTCCCTTCAGTGTGCTAGAGAACGTGTGCATGTTTTCCCCATGTGATGTAAATGATGCTGATCTTTCTAGGAGGAGAAACCAGATTCTGCAAGGCCGTGTCTGCACAGACAGCACCATCTTCCAAATGACAGAGGATTAGGTAAAATTCCCTGGGTAAAGATGGACCTTGCTTTTTTCTCTGGATTGGTTTATATGTGTTTAAAAGCAAAGTTAGGTAGAAACACACATTCTGGAATGGCACAGAGCACTGAAGCCTGGAGAGTGACACAAGTAGTGAATTCCAAAAGCCAACTTGTTAGCATCAAAAAAGCATTTAAGCAATTGCCCTGAAATGCTACTAAAGGTTTTGAGCTGGTCATACTGCATGATTTTAATCTGTTCCCAGAGACATTAAGACCTGAGGGTTGTATTTTCTGTGGAGTTATTTTTGGTACCTTTAATTAGACGATTTAGAACACCTCAGCCTTAGGAAGCCCCAGGAGAAGCTCACCTCCAGCGTCCTCAGGTCTGTAGGAGGGAGCTTCACAGTCGTATCATGGTGCAGTCCAGGCAGCTTTGCACTTGCAGGGATTAGTGTGGATCTTTGACTTGAGTTTTCTCTGGTTCTTTTCAGAAGAACTACCTGGCAACAAAGGTTCTGTCACTCTAAGTGATCTTCCGGGGTTTTTAGGTGATCTGGCCTCTGAGGAAGACAGTATTGAAAAAGATAAGGAAGAAGGTAACGTATGTGGAATTGCTGAGATGATGGAACTCAACCCTTCTTCTGCCACAGAAGGGGATCTAGAGTCATTACTCACTGGCTTGTTTGGTTTTTCTTCTCCTGGGGTAAAAGGTGTGTGCTTTATTCTAGAACCCATGCTAAGTAAAGCCATGCTACTTTTTATGTCCCTTTGGGTGGTACTAGACAGCCCCTGTGGGTGGCTCTCGCACTGAACTGCATGGACTGGCCTCAGTTGAGTATTTACTAGGGCTTCCCTTTGTTTCCTGCCCTCCTTCAGCTGCAATATCTGAAGAGCTTTCTGAGATCGCCACCGTGGAAACCGAGCCCATGGTTCCTCGAGGGGGCTTTGACTCTCCCTTCTATCGAGATAGTCTCCCAGGTTCTCAGAGGAAGACACATTCGGCGGCCTCTGGGACTCAGGGATCCAGCACGAACCCTGAGCCTTTACACTCCTCTCTGGACAAGCTGGGGCCCGACACACCAAAGCAAGCCTTTACTCCCATAGACCTGCCCCGCAGTGGTGCCAACACCAGCCCTGCCGGGGACAGGGATCGCCAGACTTCTCTGGAGACCAGTATCCTCACTCCCAGCCCTTGCAAAATTCCTCCTCGGAGGGGAGTGGGCTTTGGAAGTGGGCAGCCTCCCCCATATGATCATCTCTTTGAGGTGGCCTTGCCAAAGACTGCCTGTCATTTTGTCAGCAAAAAGACCGAGGAGCTGTTAAAGAAAGCAAAAGGAAACCCTGAAGAAGACTATGTGCCCTCTACCTCCCCAATGGAAGTACTGGATAGACTGATACAGCAGGGAGCAGACGCACACAGCAAGGAGCTCAGCAAGTAAGTGGAGCCACACCACACCTTAGAGACACGGGAAGTGCCAGGGAGGGCGGGAGGCTTCCCCGCTGCCGGAGGCAGCTGGTCTGCTGTGTGCCACCAGACCTTCCAGGCTGTGGCCTTCTACAGGTGCGCCTTCTCCACTTCACAAATGTTTTGTGTATGGGCCATTTTGTGCCACTCTTCTGTGAGGAACTCTAATGCTTTCTCATTTGCTGTCTGAAATTTTGAGGTTAAAAACGAGGTTGTGGTATCTCAATGTGGGAGTGTTTGTTGCAGTTCTTCCCTCTCTATTTGCTGATTATTGTTTTCTGTTTGGGTAGCACAGTTCATTAGGTAGGGAAAATACAAGTTCAGGTGGCTTGCTGTCTGCCTGGCAGAGGCACACAAGGGTTCTTAGGAAGAAATCTGCAATGCTGCCTCTGTCTTTCTTCCATTACCTTTCCCAGAGGATATCTGAGAAAGGGATAAAGGAATAACCTGTCCAAAGTTGGAATCCTTATTTTTTTGGTACCAGGGATTGAACTCAGGGGCACTTGACCACTGAGCCATATCCCCCGCTCTTTTTTGTATTTTATTTAGAGACAGGGTCTCACTGAGTTGCGCTAAAGTGCCTCACCATTGCTGAGGCTGGCTTTGAACTCACAATCCTGCTGCCTGAGCCTTGAGAGCCTCTGCTCCCAGCAGGATTTATAATCTTAAACTTTCTCTTCAAATGATATTTGGTTAATAGGCTCAGGAAACTGACCTGTTTTTTTCTTGAACAACTACTTGCGTATGTCTCCATGGAGAGGGCTGAAAGTAGCCTTCCAGGTTCTACTGCTTAGTGTGCTGGGAGAGCTGACCCTGAGACGGAGGCCACACTTGAGCAGAGGAGCTCAGTTGGAGTTGGGGCTTCCCCTCTCCCTTAGACTTAGTCATGTCACCCAGCTGCCTGCGCATCCCGTCTGCTGAGCTTCCCCTCCAACTTCATGCAGACTTGCTGTTTAAAACTTTCTTAGGCCATTATAGATTCTGACCACAAGGAAGTGATCTAACCTTGCTGCAGTTAAAAATACAGATACACTTTTTTCTGTCAGATAAGTAACTTCGTTATTCCAAAACTTTCCTCCTAGGTTGTCCTTACCCAGCAAGTCTGTCGATTGGACCCACTTTGGAGGTAAAGTTATTACTTTAACATGACATCCAACCCTGTTGGTTCCTGCTTTCTTGTCACCTGTGAAGGAGGTGCCCTTTAGGAGCCATCTCCGCTTGGTACCACTCCAGCCAGCATCTCTGCTTGGCAAGAGAATCTCAAGTGTTCCGAAGTCAGTATTTCCTGTTTTTGAAAAGTGGCCAATACCATGTGCTTGGGAGTAGAAATGCAAAAAGTGCCTCAGGCCAGGCTTTGCTAAGAAGGCCCAAGCAAAGTGAATGTGTGGATGAGGGTGGGGTCTCCAGGGGAGAGCACAGCAGGGAATGAGTGCCCTGCAGAGAGGGAGGCAGAAACATCTTCACAATCACCTTTGTGGGGAAAAGACAGCTCTCAAAGAGCCCCCTCCCACGAGTACAGCCTTTGCATTCCTTTCTAAGGGGGGCAGGTGAAAAATACTATGCCCCTTTCCTAATAGTGTCTGTTACTGAGGATCAGGTGGTCACTGCAGAATGCTTTAAGAGTAGCGTGTTTCTAAGCTAACCCACATTGGAGGGGCTTGATGGAACCAGTGTAAAAGGCCACTTTCCTCTGCTTTAAAACCAGGTTCTCCTCCTTCAGATGAGATCCGCACCCTCCGAGACCAGTTGCTGTTACTGCACAACCAGTTACTCTATGAGCGCTTTAAGAGGCAGCAGCATGCTCTCCGCAACAGGAGGCTGCTGCGAAAGGTGATACGAGCAGCCGCTCTGGAGGAACACAATGCTGCCATGGTGAGGAGGCGGGGCTGGGGCTGGGGTGCCAGCTTGTGACGAGCAGTGGCCAAGTTGTCTTCAGAGTCCTCAGTCCTAGCCCTGTTGCTGGGAAGGCTGGGGCCAGGTCCCTTAGTCTCTTTTTTTGTGTGTGGTACTGGGGATTGAACTCGACCACTGGGCCACATCCCCAGCCCTTTTTTGTATTTTATTAGACAGGGTCTCACTGAGTTGCTAAGTGCCTCACTATTGCTGAGGCTGGCTTTGAACTCGCGATCCTCCTGCCTCAGCCTCCCAAGTGCTGGGATTACAGGCATGCACCACTGCGCCCGGCAGGTCCCTTAGTCTCTGAGGTTCAGTCACTAATAGCTAGATCTCAGAATTCCCTAGAGTTTTCAGAAATCATGGCGACAAGTGACTTCTTGTGTTTGGTTGTAATTGGTAACTGGCTATGGTGATAAAGGGGTCAAATGGTTATTTCTTCAGATGTGAAACCAGTCCCCCTCCAGCTCTATCATAACGTAGACTTTCAGCGGTCTGAGGTGGACGTAAAGCCAGTGAGACCTGGAGTTGGAGGGTTGGCTCTGCCAGTCACTGCCTTAGGGAAGTACTTGGGCTCCTTGAAGCCTTGCTACATGCATGCATTCCATAAACTAAGAAATAATAGTAGGTGCATCTACTTTTTAAGTTGTGATGATTAAAAGAAATTTCAGTAAGCACTTGCCTGTGTCGGGCACACTTACGTGTAAGTGCGGGGTAAGTTCAGCACTTTAGTGAACTTAATACTGTGCATTAGAGGTCTTAGGCTATCGTTGGTTGTTCAGACCTGTTTGTTGGAAGTTTGTGTGGATGTGGATCCCTGGGGAAAGTTTCTTAAGCAACTTAAATTCATTTGCTAATGTGAAGTTTGGAAAATTCTCACCTAAAGCCAAGTATGGCAGTAGTGGACCGCTAGACCCTGGAGTCTGCTGTTACAGTTCCAGAGTAGGCACAACTGTTGAGCGTGTTTGCAGCCAGTGATGGCCCGTGTTGGATGGCAGTTAAAATGATGATGTCTCTGATCTCTGCTAGAAAGATCAGTTGAAGTTACAAGAGAAAGACATCCAGATATGGAAGATGAGTCTGCAGAAAGAACAAGACAGATACAGTCAGCTTCAGGAACAGCGTGACACCGTGGTAACCCAGCTCCACACTCAGATCAGACAGCTGCAACATGACCGAGAAGAATTCTACAACCAGAGCCAGGAATTACAGGTATAAAACTGAGACACCATCATAGTCAGCACAACTGGGAGGATGGTAGATCCCTGGGGAAAGTGTGTCTTGATTGTTGTTACTTGGTTCAGCTTAATGGAGATGGGTGCTTTGCTCTCTGGAGTCATGACAGGTAGATTTCATATCAGGTAGCTCTTACTGAGGGCAGAAGTTCCCTTCCATAGTGTCCTGATCCTCAGAAGCCCAAAGAAACACTTGCCATGGCCACTCATTAAATAGAGCTAACCAACTCAGTGAATATTGATGGGCTAATGACTTAAGAGCTGTTTGAAAATAATATACATGCATTTAAAAATGTTGTAAGTTTTAGTTTTAAGTAACTAATTACAAAGGTCATGTGCATTTCTTGGCACCACACAGCATCTGAACCTTGGAATCTGAGGGGACAGTGACACCTCATTTCCTGTTTCATGTTGGTTTCTGATGGTGCTTTTTATCACAGCAACCACCAAAAGTCCAGCTCTGCAGAGATAGGGTGTCATCCACAGGGGGATAGCACCCTCTGATGCTGAAGTGTTGACCACCTCTAGCTAGTTAGTAGTTCACACAGTGTCCCACAGATGTCACTGTATTTCCCTCAAAAAGGAAACCATTGCTGCAGCATCCAGTGCACTTGTTGTGCAGCCCCAGGGCTCTTTGGCATACAGTTTGGGAACTGCAAGTTTAAGGTTTTTTGTTTTTCCTATTAAGTAATAAGGGACTTAGATCAACTGTAATTTACTTTTTTTTTTTTTTTTTTTTTTCTGGACCGGGGATTGAACTCAGAGGCACTCGACCACTGGACCACATCCCCAGCCCTTTTTAAAATTTTATTAGCGACAGGGTCTCACTGAGTTGCTAAGTGCCTCGCCATTGCTGAGGCTGGCTTTGAACTTGCGATCCTCGTGCCTCAGCCTCCCAAGTGCTGGGATTACAGGCATGCACCACCACGCCCAGCTTGTAACTTACTTTTTAAAACTTAAGTCAAATGCTAATGGCCAAAAAATTGGGGAGCAGCCGAGGAGCCAGGCATTCTGGTCTGCCTGGCCTGCCCATGCTGCTGCAGCTCCAGGCCGGTCTCTTTGCGCAGACGAAGCTCGAGGACTGCAGGAACATGATTGCAGAACTGCGTGTGCAGCTGAAGAAGGCTGACAACAGGGTGTGCCATACTGAGCTGCTGCTCAGCCAGGTCTCCCAGAAGGTAAGGAGCAAGGTTGCACCTGCCATACTGCCTGCCGGCCCTCTTCCCCCAGGCAGGATAGACTTAGGTCCACTGCTTGAGAGTTTTTGTCAGGCATTGGGCCAGGAGCAGTTCTGTCCCTCTCCACCTTCCAGGGGCCATCTGGCAATATCTGGGAACATTTTTAGTGCTATTGTTAGTGTATAGAGGCTGGGTTCTGCCGGATATCCTTCTGCATGAACAGCCCTGCGCCTCACAGAGACATCGTATCCACTGAGCCCTGGGCCACCCGCACACGCGGAATCCTTTCTCAGCACCTTCTTCACATAAATGTAAATCACACTGGGGAATTCAGTGAACTCTCAGTGTATCGTTCACTCAAGAACAAATAAGTTTCCAGGGCGTTGTCCCATAGACCTGCTGGCCCTGTCCTGCTGGTCACATGTCAGGCCATCTGCTCCTGGTAGCCTCTGGGCAACCAGATTTGATGTAGTGTGTTTGTGATTCTTCCCCTTTCCATAGAACAGTTTTTAAGTGTGTTTCTATCCATTTTGGTGACCCTTGGCTGCCTTCTTCCCCACCGACTGTGATGCCAGGAACTGGTCCCCTATTTGCCATCCAGTTACTAGTTTGTGTTGTCAGATATTTTTTACTTTGCTTGCTTATGTGTTTTGGTTAGCTCTCAAATAGTGAGTCGGTCCAGCAGCAGATGGAGTTCTTGAACAGGCAGCTGTTGGTGCTCGGGGAGGTCAACGAACTGTACTTGGAACAACTGCAGAACAAGCACTCAGACACCACCAAGGTACGCGGTGCTTGCGGAGCCAAATCTTTCTTGGAAAAGCTCTTTGGACCCAGGCAGCTGTCCATCCTAAAAGATGGGCACAGTGTTCTCCCCTTCCTCACCCCTGCCCATTAGTGCGGCACTGCCCAGCCGTCCTGTGAGTGCTGTCCCCCTATAGGGTGATTTTGAAATGGAGTTACTGTAAGTGAAAGCACCTGATGGAATTACCGTGGAGGGTGTGAGGGCGTGGCCCTCTGCAGAGAGGGAGAGAAGAGGGTGGGAACCAGTTCTGTTGCACACACCTCTCAGGACTACGGGTGTGTACTGGTGTGCACCCGTGTGCATGCCATCTTTTCTTTTCACATTAAATTTGATTTCTGCAGATGGTGGTTCAGTCCTGGCAACAAGGCCGGCAACAACAGGATAATCTTATATTAATTAGCGCCTGAACAGTGACGTCCAGGCAGTTTTATGTCACTTTATAAATAGCCTCGGGTGATGTTGGTGAATGTCTTGGGAATAGAATTTTAATAGCAAATGCTCAGATGCTTCCTGTCACCAGCTTCTCCATCACATGTGGGCCTCCTCTTTAGTATTTCTTGGGCTTGTGCTTTGTAGAGTCTTTTTTGACCACATGTACAGAGTAGCCTTAGAACTGGAGATAGGTAATTTTCATAGTAGTTTTTCCTTATTTCAGCTCCTCTCAGCCTCAGATTTAGACTCTCTCTGGAAGAATGTTAAGTGCAAAACTTTCTCTAGAAACCAACTATCACTTCTTTTGGAGGTACAATGGCTTTGGGAGAAGAAAGTTTTAGGAATAGGCCTAAAAGAACCTCTGAAAGAATTGGCCAAACATACTTGTTTTGGGTGCCTCTCCAGGGGAGTGTAGGTGGGCATGGCAGCCTTCGACTCTTTGGGACCTTGAGCAGCCACCTACCATTTTGGGACCCATTTCATTTCATAAAATAGATAATGATCCTGACTTGTACTAGTCAAGATGCCTTCCCTTGTAAACCATAACATAAACAACCTGGCTTACTAGAAGGAATCAATTATTCCACTTGGCATGAGGTCCTGAAGCTGGCAAGTTCCAGGTTGGTCAAGTTGGCGATTCTGGCACATCAGGAGCCTGGCTCTTTCCATTCTTCTGCATAGCTGGGCTTACCTATCATCCTTGCCTTCTAACTAGTTGCACTCATGGTTGCAGGTGTGTGTCCCAGAAGCAAATGACCAGGGCAGACACCATGATGTCCTGAGGAGGAGAGTGTCTCTTCTATAGGGTTTTGAGAAACCTTTCCTAGAAGCCCTCTACCATATTCCCTATTGCCCTGGTTGGCCAGGATTGAGTCATGCACTCAGCACTGCCCCAGGGCATTGCCTTGAGCTGGCCAGGATTTGCCTCTGAGCCTGGGGCTGGGGTTGTTCCCATTCAGGCCAGTGGAGAAAGAGGGCAGCTGTCTGAGTCAGGTGAGGAATGGCTGCTCGGGCTGGTGAAGCCTGCTGAGGTGAACGTGCATGGACTCTACTCATTAGACTCTTTAGATATATCATGATTATCCATAAATAAGTACATTTGTCCCTTGGGATCCATGGGGGATTGGTTCCAGGGTCCCCATAGAGACCAAAACCTGCAGATACTCAGGCATGGTGTCTGTATATAACCCATGCACATCCTCTTGTATACTTTTAATCATCTCTAGATCACTTACAATGTATAATATAGCGTAACTACTCTGTAAATAGTTGCTACACTAATTGTTTAGGGGGTAATGACAAGAAAAGGTCCATATGTGTTCAGTACAGACAAAATTTGTTTTTTGATATTTTCAGTTTGTGTCTGGCTGAATCCATGGTTGCAGAAGGCTGACTGTACCATCATTTTTGACAAAAGTCAGGTGTGTTCACCTGGCCTGTGCTGAAGGTCTGTGCCATTCAGTACGGCTGAAAGCCGGCTGCTTTGGGGCTTCCGTCTGTTGCACTCTGCTCCCTGGAAGGTTGGTCTGCTGGACTCCAGGTGGCTGCCTTCAGAGCACTTATGTCTTTACCCTTAGAGTTTGTTTCCTTGTTTAAAAACAGATGCCCAGGCAAGTTTTATGTACTCTTCACCACAGTAAACATATACAAAATACACACAGGCTTTAGAAAAGCATCCTGTCTGCTTTCTCCCTGGGGCCAGAGCAGCTAACTCTGGGGCGCAGCTGCCCGCAGGTCACCCACACAGCGTCACAAGGAAGCCTGGTCAGGAGACCCACTTGCCAGTGCTGCTCCACGTGAGCAGAACTGCCCTGCTGGTGCTGCCTTCTTCAGCTCTGCCTGGGTGGTGTTAGGGTAGAGAGAAAAACAAAAGAAAGTAAATGGCCCCTGATTCTACTCAGTTGAAATCATACTGTGAATATTGGCATATTTCACTTGGTGTATTTGAACATGTATTTTGCATGGTTGATGGCATTATTCATCACAGAATTTTGTAGTGTGCATTGGTATTTTTGTACTAATACAGTACTCTATCTAAAAACAGATATAAAATATATTTTGCTTAACTGCTTCCCTGACATCAAGTTTGCTATGTTTCCAGTTTCTTACTCTTATAAATTAGCTGTGGCAATTATTTTTGTGTAAATTCTATACAAAATGTTTTTGTATAAAATTCACATTTCAAATGATTTCTTGAGGAAAAGATTTCAAGAAAGTGTTGCTATGTTGATCCTAGCCAGCTTACTTTTTAGAAAGTTGTACTTGTTTGTATTTCTATTAGTATACTAAAGCACCTTCTCAAAATGGATGCGAACTTGTTCATTTTCTATAACTCTAGTCCCTTTTTTTAGGAAGTGGAAATGATGAAAACTGCCTATCGGAAAGAACTAGAAAAAAACAGAAGCCACGTTCTCCAGCAGAATCAGAGACTTGATACCTCCCAGAAACGGATTTTGGAACTGGAATCTCATCTGGCCAAGAAAGACCACCTTCTTTTGGAACAGAAGAAATACTTGGAGGATGTCAAGGCCCAGGCAAGGTACCTCATAGGAAGGGTTAGGGCGAGTGTGGCTCCTTATTAAGGGGAGTCTTCCATATTCCGGGTGGATCTGTGTCTTTCAGAAGACAGCTAGAAGCTGCAGAGAGCAGGTATGAGGCTCAAAAAAAGATCACCCGAATGTTTGAGTTGGAGATCTTAGACTTGTATGGCAGGTTGGAAAAAGATGGTCTCCTGAAAAAACTTGAAGATGAAAAGGCAGAAGCAGCGGAAGCAGCGGAAGAAAGGTAGGAGCAAAGCATTGTACCCTGGCCTTGCTATGAACCTGCCACTAGCAGGCAGTGCTGCAGGCACTGGCAGTAGCAGTTACAGCTGGTTGGACAGGTTTCAGAGAGCCCCCCTGACTTGCCTTTTCTCACAGTGCTCATTGATCTCCCAGCTTCCTGGCTTGAGTCTTTATCTGCTGCTCATGTTGCAGATTGCCACCCAGGACCCCTGGTTGTGACTCAGGTTTCCCTTTGAGATCTCTTGTTGGGTCCCCTGTTGTAAGACAGCAGGCCAGCATGTTCAGTGGGAGTAATTCCATATCTCCCTAATGTGGATAACACAGTCACCAACTCCTTTTTTCCTACCTGGATTTCTTAACAGGCTTGACTGTTGTAATGACGGCTGCTCGGATTCCACGGTAGGGCACAATGAAGAGGCATCTGGCCACAATGGAGAGACCAAGACTCCCAGGCCTGGCAGCACGCGGGGCAGTAGTGGAGGTAGAGGAGCTGGAGGCAGCAGCAGCAGTAGCAGTGAGCTTTCTACCCCGGAGAAACCCCCAAGCCAGAGAGCAGGCCCATTCAGCAGCCGGTGGGAAACTGCCATGGGTGAGCCCTCCACCAGCATCCCCACGACTGTTGGCTCACTCCCCAGTTCCAAAAGTTTCCTGGGCATGAAGGCCCGGGAGTTATTTCGTAATAAGAGTGAGAGCCAGTGTGATGAGGACGGCATGACCATCAGTAGCCTTTGTGAGACCCTAAAGACAGAACCGGGCAAAGACTCCAGCGTGGAAGCCAAGACTCCCCTGAACCTAGACAGCCCGCACCCATCTCCCCCAAACCCAGACAGTGTTGGACAGCTTCGCATCATGGACTACAATGAGACTCATCACGAGCACAGCTAAGGAGGAGGGTCAGTCAGTGTTAACTTGGTCTTGTTGGCATAGAACAGGAGGTGTGAATGCTCGTTCAAGGCGTTCCTGTTTCCAGGGTCTGGGTGGCTGCTCACGTGGTGGGAGTGGGACGGAGGTCCTTTTGACACCTGACTGAATGCACAACGGTTTTGGGATCTGGCCTTGAAATGCCTCTTAGCCTTCCCCTTGACCCTCTCTGATTCACCCAGCTCTGTACTAATGGAGGGCCAGTTTGCGTTCCTCAGTAGCTTTATTTTCCTTCCTTTCCCCCAAATGGTTGCATCCTTTGAACCTGTGCAATATGAGGCCAAATTTCATCTTTGAGTCTAACACACCACTCTGCTTTCCTGAAGCTCAGATAACTGGGCGGCCCTCGGTTAGACCAGGCAGTTGGTGGCATTGCAGGTAAGTTTGGTTTTGTCCCTTCCAGGAACGTACCTTGGAAAGCTGATTGTCTAAACATGAAAGCTTTTATGGGAGACTTTTCACTGCTTTTTGGTTCTGAAGTTTGGCATCTAATGCAGCAGATCTAGAAAAACATGGTTCATTCACCCTTCCATTCTTTTGGTGGTTCTGATAAGCTTCCTAGAAAGTTCTGCGTAGACAAATGCCCATTTCCAAAGTCTGGTTGGCACTGTGGAGGCCATGCTTCCTCACCCTTTGGGAAAGCTCTTGTCCCTCTTTCCCCACTACCTCTTATTTATTTGGTGTTTGCTTGAATGCTCGCACCCCACTGACCCAGGCTGGCATGTGGCTGATGAGCTTGTTTTCTGTGGGTGCAAGGAGCGGTCCCAGGGAGAGGTTGCTGGAAGCTCAGGTGTGTGGAGCTGCAGCTCTAGGCTGGTCTTGCCAGCTGAGCTATCGGTTCAGCCCTGGTTCTGGTGGCCCCTCCACCCCGCCAGCTCTCTCCTGTCTCTTGTTTACTGGCTACTTGGTGATACTGCAGCAGAGAGGCTCTGGAGATCCAGAGATTTTTCTTCACAGCTTGTGTGACTCATTTCTTGGGCTGTGGGATTGCCACACTACTGTAGGTTCCAGACCACCACAAAGATAGCAGCTTTTTCACACCAATTCTAACTGTCAGGGCCAGCTCTCCTGGGAGCTTGTACTGTCACCCTCTCCATGTTAGGCAGAGCAACACAGAGTGGAGTCTGGGAGGGTGGTGTTGAACGGCCTGCCTGTACCAACTGGGCTGCTCGCAGGTGCTCACGAGGACGGTACAAGTCAGAGAGGCAGCACTGCCAAGCAGCCAGGCTCAACAAGTGCTGTGTAAAGTGCTGGATGCGTAAGGATCGTTGCCTGGCATTGCTGTCAGGTCAGGAGATAACTTGGCAGGAAGGAGCCAGTGAACTTGGTGTTCCTGTTTCTGTTCTTTCCATGAAAAGAATATAAGGGTTTAGTCATGAAGAAGTTAAACTGTAATGGTACGAAATCTCACGGCATGTGGAAAAATCCAGCACGTGAGGGTGAAAGTCGTTTTGTAAGTATGGCGGTAAATATTCTAGCATCCCTAGCTGAAGAGAACTAGGCAGAAACTCCATGTCACCATGGCAACACTGGCCAAAGACTGCTGGGAACAGGGTTTTCTGGTGTAACTGCCTGACCTCAGCCAACAGGAGGGCATGCCCTGACTGCTGGTCACCCTGCAGAGGCCAGCCCTCAGCACTGGTTGTCCAGTGTGGAGTCCTGGGGATTCTACACTTCTGATTCTGCTTTGTCCAAAGGAAAGCTTAAAATCCAATATAGCCTGGTTTCCCGGTTCCATTGTATAGAAGGACAACATGAACAAGTTTAGAAAGGGCAGGAAGATGTTACAGGTTAATTGTTGGAACCATGTTTACAGTGCTTTCTCCTTCCCATGCCCACTAAATCTGTGCCACAGAACAAAGATACCAGGCACTTAAGTCGCAGCCTTTCCTTACCTGGCAAAGGAAAGGAGACCAGTGTAAGATGGGAAAGAACGTTGTACAAATGGGTTGTAAAATGAAGGGAAGGGAGGCGGCGGCTGGGGGAGTGGACTGAGTATGGCTGGAGATCCGAGTTTCTGTGCCAGGCCATCAGCCATTCTTCCAGCCTGGGTTCCATCCTGCAGCTTTATAGCCCGGGCGGATCCCAGTGCTCTGGCTTGGGCTTCTTTGAGTTCTAGGAGGCCCTGGTTTCATGCAAACAGAGATGGGAGATTGGGTCCTGGGGTCCATCTGGTGAAGTTACCCAGCCTGATAACTTGGGCTTTGGTGTTGCAGAGGGCTCCAGATTTAGTGCAAGACTTGCTTTGATTTTGAAAGTAGTGAACCTGCCAAGGGCCAGTGGGTCACTTGATGATACCTCAGGCAGTTTAGCAATGAAAGGCAATAGGGGAGGAACTCCTGAGGGGCTGCTGAGGTCTAAGTAGAGGCATTGGAATGACAAGCGTGCTAGGCAGAGCCTGTCTCATCACTGACGAGCTGCCTGGTGTCCGGGACTGGGTGGCTCCATCTGGAAATCACTGTGAGCGATGCTGACGGCCAGTACACACAACTCACTCGAACTCCCTCCTGACTCTAACCAGCCCCAGCACCAGCGCTGAGCAGCCCAGAATCTGCATCTTGTGCAGTGTGGGATCTGTATAAAAAGGAGTCCTGTGCTATTACTTGGGGATGGGGTAAGCAAGAGGAGCAATAGGAAGGTGCAGAGAAAATGAGCTCCTGAACCCGATACTGTTAAGTAAGCACATACATCTCTCTCTGAAAGAACCTTCATGGGTTTAAAAAGCTTGTGACAAGGCTCTGCCATAAAGTCTGTAAAAATTGGTACTGTGGGATTCAGAGGAATAATGTGCTCATGACTATGAAGAAACCAACTGAAACCCAGAGGTAGGAAGTTGGGATCTGTTCTTAGCTGGAGAGGTAAGAGGTGTCACTAGAGGTGAGTGCTGGGACCAGCATCACTGAGGCAGGTGGGCTCATGGTGATCTGTCCAGGTTTGCCGACGGTGTTTTTTGGAAAGACTGCCTAACCTTTGGGAATAGCTGCCAACAGTTCTTATTGTCTATGATGTGCTTAGGGGAAACAGCCCACACTTGTAGAGGGTAAACTGCCACAACCCACAGGAGAGCCTGAGAAGCCACTAGCAATTAAAACAGCCTCCCCACCCCACCCCTTTGCTGCTGTGGCCAGAGGCCAGCACCTCCATGGGCAGAAGCAAGACAGTGGGCCCACATACTAGGCTCCCCTGGCCATTTGCAACAGCATGTGTAGTTTCCAGGGTTTTTTGGTCCAGAAAGATAAAACTTCAGCAGTTGGTTAGAGGGTGCATGCCTGGTCATGGGATGCAAGGATCTGTGAGCTGGGCCACAGAGCTCAGGCTGGCATTAAGGATAGAAAGAACACTGGTTGCTTGTTTTTGTGTAGACAACAGAAGTGTGCTGTGACCGGCCAGTGGCAATTTCCACCAAATACTAGGACCTACCACTTGAAGCCAGAAAGAACTGACGAGTAAAGGAAGTACATGAGGCGGCACATGGGAGCCAGTGGGGCAGGCTGGACGGGGGTCCAGGGCACGGCAGGGCCAGGCCCACGCTGCAGTGCAGGCGGAGAGCTGCCCGCCCTTGCAGGCACTCTCCTGGAGTGGTCCCCGGAGAAGCTCGGGCTCACTCAGGAGGACCTACCTTGCTGGGGAGCCAGTTGCTGCGTGTGCAGTGACCAGAGCGCACCTGGCCCCTGCTGTGGCTTCACTCTTGGAGACACATGCTCTAGAGCTGACTTACAGAGAGTGTTGGAGAACATGCTTAGTCTGAGGGTGCTTGTTTGTCTGTTTACATCCCGAGTGGTGGCACGTGCCCCCTCCTCCCAGCAGATCACTGCAGAGTCATTAATTGCACTTGATTTAGCTTTTTTTCTGTAGGTAAAAGAGAAGTTTAGGTCAGGAACTAGCTCCTAGGCTGCTGCTGAGACCCTTGTTCCCACGCAGCTACTTTCCCCATTCGCGATTCCCTCATGTGCCCAGGGTAGCTGCTTCCACGCCATTCTGCCACCTGTGCCTGCTCACCTGAAAGAGTCCTGGCAGATGCAAGGGAAACCTGAGCCCCAGCCACTTTGGGTGTTGATTTAAACAAGTTCATGAAGGCCAAGGAGCTTTGTGCCCCTGCCCAGTGCCGTCACACTAGCCACCCTTTGGGACAAGCTGGCTGGTTTAGTCATTGGAATAGGTCTTTTGAAGCAGAACCTAGGAGCTCAAGGACCCCAGAACACCCTTCCCCCACCTGCCCCCTCCCCACCTGGTGCAGTGTTTGGGCAGGCTGGAGGGTGCCCCCCAGACTCTGCGCAGCACATATTCTGGCTGATCAGAGGCAGCCAAGCATTTTGCACTAGGAAGAATCAGTGATCGATCTTCGGAAGACTTCTATGGACCAGTTACATTACGGAGGAACAGATTTTGCTAAGACATAATCTAGTTTTTATAACTCAATCATGGATGAACCATATGTGGCTAACTTGCAGTTTAAAGGGGTCCCATGAATGAAAAGAATCTGATTTTTTTTTAACTGACTGCTTTTAGTTAAATGCAAGAAAGTCCCCTCTCGTCAAAAGGTTTAAACTTCCCACCTTGATCTTAAAAGCATGTCAAAACAATCCATATCAGATGCCACAAACATGAACTGCAAGAGAACATGGTACAGTCTCAGTGAATGGGAATTGGAATCAAAAGGGTTTGCTGTCCTTCTTAGAATGTTCTAAAATGTCAAGGCAGTTGCTTGTGTTTAACTGTGAACAAATAAAAATTTATTGTTTTGCACTACTCTGCTGTGTGACGTGGAGTGACTTACACTGGCCTTGGGCTTATAGGTAAAGTAGGGGTCTTTTCAAAGATGCAGAAGCCTTGGGTCTGCAGTGGTTACCTTGGTGGCTTGAGGAGGCACCCACATAATGGGCTTTGGCTTTAGACTTTAGTCTGTTAAGCACCTTTGTGTTATGGCGGATTGTCTGCACTGATCATTCATCTGCCTTAAATGTGTGCTCTTCCCCAAAGGGTGGCATAGTACATGTCTGTCTGGGGTTGACTCATTTCTATCGGAGAAGCCCTGAGAGCAGGGGGCCACCAGTCCACACTCCTGCTTCGCCTGTGTCAGAGGGCTGGCCAGTTGAGTTTCATGGGATCCTTTCGGTGGAACCTGGTGGGCATTCATTTTGTGGAGAGCTCGCCAGCCCTGAGCCCTGCCAGCTGTGTGCGCATGTGCCAAGGGAAGGTGCGCAGCTGTCCCCATCTGGTTCACGCCCATTGGGCAATTCTGCAGAAGGTGGGAAACCACCTTATGTGACTTTTAAGATCTGCCCTGGCTTCAGCTTGCATGGCCTGGGATATTGGGGAAAGGACCCTTATGGCAAGGTTTGTCACAGTGGTTCTCAGGTGCTTGCCCTGGCCTGGCTGCCTGGACCTCAGAACTGCCACCCACGGCAGAAGCAGCACCTTGGGGATGGAGTTGAAGGTGGCGGTTGTTAATTTGTCTGGAGTTCAGGCTTTCTTGCCTGAGGAGGTCTCTCCCAGACAAGGTGCAGGTCTGTGGACCGGCCCTCTGTTCTCTGGCATGGACCTGGGAGTCAGGCCCTTTCTGGAGGCGGGGTCACCTTGTTGGCAGCAGTTTCTCTGCTGTCTGTGAGGGGCTTTGCCTGTGTGGTTACTGCCCAGTGTCTTTTGATGTCTTGGGAGAAACGCAGGTTTTCTGTCAGGGAGAAGTCCCGGGAAACCAAGCCAGCCAGGCAGAGGTGGTAGAACATTTTTTATTCTTGACTGTCTCCCCCCAAGGAAGCAACAATACAGAAGCTAAGTCGTCCCCTGCGAAGGGAAAAAGCAACAGTCAGACGCGACTTCTGGCAAGCTCAAAGCAGACACATCGCACAGTGTGTGGGCCTCGACTATGCTGTGGCCATCAGGCCATGGTCCTTGCTTAGGGACCACAGACAGAATTCTTCTGGAGAGGTGGGCTCACTGCCTTTGTTTTGGTCCAGGGAACTGAACCCTGAGGCGTTCCTCCAGCATGCGGCCCCTCCCTCCATCCTGGGAGTGGGAGCATCCCTGTCCTGCAGAGAGCTTGTGCCTGCCTCCTGCAGCTGCTGGGCATGGCTCAGCGCCCTCACCTGGGACACCCTCTAGCAACACCGTACTGTTTGGGCCACTCATTAAGTGGGGATCCTCTTCACCAGCACAGAGCTTAGAAGCGGGAAAGTTACAAGTGAAAGCAAGAGAAGGAGAGATCGTCAACGATGTATTGGCCCCTTCGGGGTTAACGGCAGGGGTGGCAGGCACCAGCAAGAGTGGATCCACAGGGGAGTCCACACTGGTTAGCAGACTGCCCAGCCATGGAGCAGGCCCCTGGCCTTGAGTTACAGTTTCCCACCGGGCGGCCTCCAGGGAGGCTTGGAATGTTCTTTGTCTCGCTTCCTGGGTTTGAGGTGGTCTTTTTCCAGCTGCCTACATTTGTGCTTTCTTAACCAATGCCGAGTGCCTGCGGTCTGGGCAGGATAAGTGACCGCCCTGATGACATCCTGGCTCTTTGCGGGCTCACTCACGTGCTGCAGCGCTTTGCGGGGCAGCTTCTCTGAGTGGGCGATCCACTCTTTCATGAGGTCCAGGACAATGGGGATGAGGCTGACCACACCGCCGTAGTGATTCCTGGCCTCGTCACAGCTGAGGTGGTTCACCACATCGTGAGGGTACCTGCAGGCCAGGAGGGGAGGGAGAAACTGTGAGCCTTGCTGTGGGGACTGGCTGGCAGCTTCCAGGCTTGATGCTCAGGCTGTGTCCCCACCAGGTCCAGCTCAGGAGGTCAGGGCTAGGAGCCCCAGGTGACAGGCAGGAGCTGAGAAGCACTGCCCTGTGGTGTCAGGAGTCAGGATAGGGCCAGGGAACCTGCTGTTATCTTTTCAAAACACACTGCCTGTGTGGCCTGCTATGTCTCTGACCCAGTTTTTATTTTTTTTGTTTTTGGCACCAGGGATTGAACTCAGAGGCACCCGACCACTGGGCCACATCCCCAGCCCTTTTTTGTATTTTTATTAGAGACAGGGTCTCACCGAGTTGCTAAGTGCCTTGCCATTGCTGAGGCTGGCTTTGAACTTGTGATCCTCCTGCCTCAGCCTCCCAAGTGCTGGGATTACAGGTGTGCGCCACCGCACCCAGCTTATGACCTGGTTTTAAATAGGTCTTAATTGATAGTCAGCCCAGGAAGGAAGTGTGGACAGCTACATGGGAGAGCACCAGCTCAGTGTCCCCCTAAGGATCCTCCACTGCACACACCAAGGCCTCACCAAGGCCCAGAAGGGACTTACTTTGCTCTGAGGCTGCTCAGGTCATTGCTTTGGCTAACCAGGGTTTTGCATTTGTCAAGGAGGTTGTTGGTGACTGGGGTGCCAGAGTGCAGGGCCTCAAAGTGCTGGCAGAGCTTGTTCAGCTCTGAACAGATGTCCAGGAACATGAGCAGGATCCGCCGGTCTGTGGAGTTGTTACAGTAGTGCTCCATGTAGCTCTGCACCTGTGAAGGCCAGGCTGACGTGAGCTGGGGTGTGCTGATCCGACTGGAGCACCCTCCCGGGTTCACAGGGCAGATGCCAGGGACACTTAGGCATTGTAATATACACACCACCACATACTGCTAACATGGCTAAGTATCCCAGGCACCGTGCAAAGTGCTCTCACTCCTCTCTAAATCCTACACACTGGGTAGGTACCTTCTTAAAATCCTTATTTTATAGATTAACACCCTGAATACTGGAGATTCAGAGGTGAAATCACCTGCTGGGGCACCAGTGGAAGTGGCTTAGCTGAATGTGTCTCCCATCTCCTGGCTCTGGGCCCATCCCCCACACCATCCCTTTGCTATGACCCTGAGTCAGCCACCACCTAAAGCAAAAGGGGGCTGGTCCCAACTTTCCATACCACAGTCCCACTGTGAAGACTCCCTTAAGGCCACCCCTAGCAAGGAGGAAACTAAGGGGCGACAAATGGCTTTAGCTATATTGCATTTATAAGAGAAAAGGAGGGACGAATGAATAAATGAGGCTGGGGACAGGGTATTCCACATGAGAAAAATGTTCCTACCACACCTCATGTTCAGATATCAACTCAAGGAGTGTTAGGAGCTGAAGTGCCAAAAATAAGACTTGATTGTATTTAGGAAGATGAGACCTTTTCCCAAAGAAGACATACAAGGGCGCTAAGAATATTGATTCTCTGATCTACTTCCAACTCTTTTCCTTACTGGCAGGGGGCAGGGGCCCCCCCTGGGTGGGAGGCTTTTCTCCAGTTACCTGATACCACCCAGTGACTGCATCTGAGGCCCTGCCAGGGCAGGAGGCCCGAGCTCCTACGGGGAGGAAATGGGTTGGGTCCAGGTCCCATTAACTTATCACTCATTCTATACGCAACTAGCTCTCACCATAATCTGATGATGGGAAGGGTATCACTGCCTCCCCCCAAGTACCCGGAACCTTGTCAGGCTACAGAGTCTCCGTGTTGCTAAGGGATATTTTCCTGAATGATCTCAGGTGGTTCCTCCCAGTTTTGTCAGGAGAGAGGCTCCTGTCCACAACCGCATGGGCACCTGTCGGGGGCAGGGGGCGGCAGCATGTGGTAGCCACAACAGAGCTGTCACTGGTCTGCCTGGGTGTGTGCAGGCAGCCTTTGGACGCCTGACTCAGGGAGGGCAAGTGGTGCTGAGAGCCAGAACTTGAATTGGGGCGTCAAGAGCACAGGAAGGGTTCACAGGAGCCTCTGATGAGTCTGGGTGGGAAGGTCACTCCTGCACGGCACGCAGCTCAGGGGCACATGCCAAGGTAGGTGGGACTCCAGCTAGTTTTGGAGACTGAAAACCCGTCTGGCACCCTTAGAAAGACAAGCTCCAGGGGGATGACCAGCCTGCTTTCAGCCAGTGCAGCGGCATGTGCATCAGCCAGTGGCTCAGGGTCAAGAGCTAGGGTGTCTGGCAAAGGTTGTGTGCTATTCCTTTCTGGATGTTTTAACATTTTTCAAGTTAAACAATTGGGGGGGGGGGCACAGATTTTATAAAACCAGGGAAACAATGTTTCCTGTCAGCAAGGGCTGCCTGCCTGCTCTCTGGCCCTTTCTCCTGAGCTCGGTGCCCACTCCCACCATCTTCCCGAGCAGCTGCTCCCGCAAGTCCAGCTGCTCCACGGTCCAGGCTGGCCTACAGGTGCTGTACTGCGGCCCAGGCCCCTAACTTCACGATGGCCTCCAAGTCCTGCGGAGCAAACTTGGACAACAGCTAGCCCTAGAGGACGTGGGGTTAAACAATAACATCTGCAGCTTCTCAGTCCCCTGCAGAATTGGTGACAAGGACCATATCCATCCCGATCACCAGTAAAGCTCCACTGCTCAGCCCCCAGTGCTTACTGTGGGCCAACCTTGGGCTGGCAGTTTTCCATGATGGTTCCACTAAACATGCATAATAGATGAGGAAACTGAGGCTTAGTGAGGTGAGCAACCTTACTGGCCCAATGTCACAGAGGTGGCAGGTGGACTTTGACCTTGGCTGGCTGAGTCTGGTAGGGGAGGAATGGGGGGAACTCGCTCCACCAGTTAGGGTCCAAGTCCTAATTTAGGCACAAATGTGCTTCCCTTCCCTGGGCTCCTTCAGGTGGGGCTTGGGCTGGGGAGGCTCCTGAGACCCGGGTCAGGCCCTGCCGGGTGCCACCTGTCCCATGCTGGAGATGGGCTGGATCTTGTCGTGGGCATTCTCCCTGCAGTGCTCCAGGGCTGCAATAAAGGTGAACTGCTGCTGTTGGAACAGCTTGTACTTCTGCTCGATGCCACGCAGAGTCTCTTTGGCCTCATTCATGTTGTCCTCTGTGGTCACTTACAGGACAGGAGAGATCTACAGGGAGGAAGAGAGCCATGAGGCCCCAGGGGCCAGAAACGAGAAGCCAGCTCCGGAGGGAGGGAGGGAGTCTGGAGAGGACGTCCACTCGTGGTTCTATGGGCAACACCCTGCTCAGCCTGTCCCCACAACCCCAAGGGGCAGGGACTGTTTGATCCCTGCTTTACAGAGAAGGGAATCAGGGTCCTAGGAGACCACACACTCAGGATCTCCCAGGTTATCCATGACAATGCTGAACCTGACCCTTGTCCATGGACAGTCTGCCACAAAATGTGACTTCCTTCCCTCAGGACAGCTCCTCTCTTCCTTGGCTTCTGCAGATTATGAGCAGCGTCTACACACATACGCAGCCTCCAGGGCCTCCCTGTGGTGCCAACACAACCCGGAATCAAGAGATATGCCCATAGGAAGAAAAACCAGCAAAGCACCAGCTAAGACCAAATGACTCTAAGACACCAGCCAGTGTGCAGGCGGGAGAGCGGGAGTTCTGCGCGCTAGCTGGGGAGGGTCCGTGCTGGGCTGTCCGGTGCGAGAAGTTGCAAGTCCCCCTGCTCTGTGTTTGGGCA
Source organism: Tamias sibiricus (assembly GCA_025594165.1). Classification (NCBI taxonomy): domain Eukaryota; kingdom Metazoa; phylum Chordata; class Mammalia; order Rodentia; family Sciuridae; genus Tamias; species Tamias sibiricus. Next base: position 218,757,917 of record CM046657.1, on the reverse strand, counting down.
AGGGGCCTGGCCTCAATCCATGTGACGTGCAGGCCTGGCCCTGATTAGGAACATTAACTGCAGGAATGTTCTTATGGTGCCACAGACTTTCCCTGGTGGGACACAGGTAGCCCAAGAACTTCTAGAATCCCCTGTGAGCAGAAAGGGCAAAGGATTCGGTACTCTATGACTTCTCAGTTTTTCTGAGCATGTGTAAAATGTTGCAGATTTATGGAACTTTAGAGCTGGAAGGGTCGGCAGACCAACTCCCCTGGACTTCCAGGAGGGAAACGGAGTCCCAGAGACAAGGGATTTGCCCAGGGTGTCACAGCAAGCCTGTGCCAGAGACACCCCAGGCTCTACAGTTCCTGATTAACCAGCATCCTTACTCCTGCCACATCCTGGCCGTACCATGGACTCCAGGCTCCAGCCTGTGCCTCATCTGAGTGGGGACCAGAGGAGTCTGCTTCGAGGTAGGGACTAAGAAAGGTGTCCCCAGTGGAAGGGGCAGGAACCCAGCAAGGACAGGTGAAGAGAGCACATTGCCACCTTCCAGGCAGGTCTCAAGTGGAAGGGTGAAGCCAGGAGGGATGTGGGAAGCATTTCCTCCCTCCTGTCCCCCTCGGCACCCTGAGCAGTGAGGAGAGTTTGAGCTGGGAGCACATCTCTGCCGCAAGAGATGGCAGCAGGGAACGAAAGGACGTGCAAAGACGGACAGAAGATGTCTCCACCAAATCATGGGCGTGGTGAGCCCGAGAGCCCGAGCGCGGCAGCCCCTCAGTGGGACGCACCCAGCTGAGGGTCCTGAAAGTCATGCCCATAATCCTGAACCTGCAGGTTCAGGGGAGAGTGTCAGCCAACAGCAGGGGAGGGCTGCCGCTCCCCTGGCTGCTGGTGTGGGCCTCGGCCAGGGCTCGGAGGCCTCCTTCCCCTCAAGCTCCCCCCACACAGCGCGGCGTCTGAAGTGGGGAAGGAAGGGCAGTGGGGCTGGGGCCACTTTCACTGAACACCTGCTGTGTCTTTGCCCCCTTCCCAGGGGGCAGAGATGGCATGCTTGGGCACACTGGGTTTCTGTGGTGCTTCCCAGGCAGTCAGGGTCACCACAGCTGGGACCAGGGTGAGGGGAAGGAGTCTGCTGCCTCCTGCAAAACTTGAGGGGGAACCCAAAAAATCAGTGATCCAGAGAAAAATATTTTTAAAAGTGAGTACAAAACACAAATTAAAAAATAAAAAGCGAACACAAAAAGTCTACAAAGAACAAAATGACAGAATTTTAAGGAAAAATGGGATTGACAGTGCTGAGCCTCTAGAGCTGTGGTAAAAGGAAAACTCAGTTAACAGCATCTGACTTTTATTTCAATTTTTGATATTCTAAATGGATTTTAACATTGATTTTGATTTTAGAAAATACTGTTAAAAACATTGATTATTGATATTTTTGGAGTCCCCTTACATTTTCTTTTCTTAAAAAAAAATTTTAAGTTGTTGATGGACTTTTATTTATTTATATCTGGTGCTGAGAGCCGAATCCAGTGCCTCACACATGGTAGGAAAGCGCTCTGCCACCGAGCCACCTCCTAGCCTCCCCTTATGCGTTGTGCCAAGACAAGTGCCTTACTCGCCCCACCCTAATCCACTCGGGTTTACAAATGACTCCAAGGGAGGCCCTACAAAAGTCACAGTGATGCAGAAGCGGGTTTCCAGGGGAGACGGAATGTACACATTCAGCCTGGCATTTGCCCACCAGGCTGTGGTCAGGGTGGTTAAAATGGCCCTGAAGTTACACAGTTCTGGGTTCAAGTCCTGGCTCCACCCCTGTGGCTGACCTCAGGCAAGCTACTCCTCAGTGTCCTAACATGCCACAGGGAGACAGCAGCATTAGCTGCCCAGTCTTGGGATGGACACCACACGAGGTGACAGGTATAAGGTGTAGAACCTGGGCCTGCAATGTGGTGATACCATCATTGGAGTCACCAGAACTATTGGGATCAAACTCTGCATGCAATGGCAGGTGACTGCCACAACAGTGGTGTGTACCTGGAAAGAAGCAAGGGCTGCTGAGGGCCTGGCCTGCTGGGGGAGAAGAGGGGAGAGGTGGGGCTGTGGGCTGGGTGGAGGGGTGGGATGCAGGAATGCTGTAAGCAGGTGCAGACAGGGCCAGTCCTGGGGTCAGGCTGGGCGTTTGGAAGAACCACTGGAGGCTTCTAAGCCAAGGGGGTGAAAACATGGCAGGCATTTGCTCGCTAGGTCTTTACTCTGCCAGACGCTGTCCAGGTGCAGAGCTCTATAACACTGGCCAAAGTGGACAAGCCCCTGCCTTGGAAGAAGCCACCTGTTAAAGGTGGGAGATCAGGGCCCAGGTGAGGACATGAATCTGCTTTGTGGTCATGTGGGAGGGGCAGGAGGACACTGAGGAGTCTGCAGGAGGAACTCCCGCAGAGGGTGGATGTAATGCAGGGCAAAGGACAGGCATGCTCTGGCCCGGCATCCTGGTGTTGCCGCCTGAAGCGCTTGGAGCAACAGAGCCTCGGGAAAAACTTCAGAGGCGAACTGGAGACAAACAGCTTTTTATTCTGATAACTTTTCTCTCTGGTTCTAACAACGACTAACACACGACAAACACACCACTAAAATGGCGCTGACCCCGATCAGCAATTTCGGCCAAGTCACTCGAGATCCCGCAACAAGTCCCGTGAGACTACGGGAGGCAACAAAGCCCAAATCTCCACGGCTCATAGTCAACCACAAATCAAGTCAATCCCCAAACAGGGCTCCTGCATCCTGGCTCACTCTGTCCTCTCGAGAACAGATGGTCAGGGCTCTAAGTAAGCCCTGGTCATGCTTTACCTTGAGGTCTCCCCTCAGCCTACAAATGAGAGGCCATGATTATCTCACAAGGCAGATCAGGAAGCTGAAACCTTGCAGCTAGGAAGCGGGCAAGCCTGGACTTCTCCCGCAGCCCTGCCTGACTTTCCAGTCTGGGCTCTCAACTTGGCTCCCTCCCTGCTGTTCCTTAGAGACAAACGCTACAAATCAGATTGGCTGTGGCTGAGGGTGGGGACAGGTGGAGGATACCAAGGACCTGAAAAGCTGCTAGACCCCTTCTAGGGTTCAACCACTAGCTAGACCCTGGGCCTCACTCCCACTCGACTTCCCCTATTACCCGTCTCAAAGCAATGGGTGCTAGGATTTAGGAGGTGGAGTCCAGCTCCCTGCCATCCTCTTGGGGATTCCTGAGACTGCCAAGTTCTCCAAGGATACAGCAATACCTTGGCTGGTGGCCCCAAGAGCCCCTGAGAGCAAAACTGACTTGGTTCTTGATCTTAGCAACTTGTGACATACACGCCAGGAATGTCAACGAGAAGAGCTGTAATAAGCTATCCAAAGTGATTGTCCCTTGAACAAGAGCTCTGCAGCCAAATTAGTGTGGATGAAAGGCACAGGGTGCAGGCACTTCTGGATCTAGGGAAGGAGGGAGAAAAAAAATGATTACCTGATAGGTTTTAGACTTTAATTGATTTGTATTTTCCCAGGCTGCTAAAGAAGATTAAATCATGGTATGAAAAACGCCTAGGGCTTAAAATAAATGAGGAGAAAGGCACGTCATTTCAGAAATGTCCAAGAAGCAAACTGAACCTCTCTGCCACAAATTGCAGGCTTGGTTGTTGTGTTCTTTGTTCGGGGGAGGTAGCTTCCTTTTCTTCCCCAGCTGTCTTTGCAGTTGGGTTTGACAAGCCCCCCAAGATGTGTGCACTTTGAGAAAGCAGTTGTGGGGGGAAAGAGGCAGCACTGCTGGTTTTACTTTGGAGGGTGTCTGTGGGCTAGAGTCAGGATGCCTACTTCCAGTTCCGGATCTCCCTCTGCTTTGACCAGTGACCCTGGGAAAGATTCTCCCCCTTTCTGGGTCTCAAGTTTACGCATCTGTAAAACGAGGGACTCGTCAGCCTGATCCTCCAATTTCTTACCTGTAAAATGGGAACGACGGCACCTATTTCACTTGGCTGTCGCAAAGATAAGATACTACTACCCACGGCAGCCTACGCGCATCGCGTGCTCACTGCGTACACGTCTCAGTCCGGAAAGCTTCACTAACCCCCGCCCCGGCACCAGGGAGGGAAGAGGGAGACAGGCGCACGCAGCTCGCCAGGCGGAGCCCCCGGCCCGTCGCGCCGCCCGCCTCGGCCCCTTTACCCGTGTGCGTGCGGGATGGGCGCAGAGCGCAGGCTGGCGTGACTCCGTGGGCGTCTGGGCCCCGGAGGGCGGGGAGCCCTGCTTAGGACTCGGGAGGCGGGAGTGGGCGGGGTGGGCGCCGCCGGGGGGCGGGCCGCGCTGCGATTGTGACCGCGGGGCCGCGCTAGGGTCACGTGGCCGCCCGGCCGCGCCGGGCCGGAAGGTCCGCCGAGGTCGCGGGTCGCCGCGAGGGCCCCCTGCGCCCGGGACGCCTGCGCCACGCTGCAGATGGGAAGGCAGAGGCCGGAGGGCAGAGCCGGCCGCGGGCGGCACCAGGGCGCCCGGGCTGTCGTCGGGGCCACCCGAGGGCGTGGGCGGGGCGCGGCGCGCGCTGATGACGCGCGGGCGGCGCCCTGGCCGCCAGTTGCTAGGCAGCGCGCGCCGCGGCTACATGGACGCTACCACGGCCCCGCACCTCATCCCCCCCGGAAATGCCCCATTACGGGGAGGAGAACCACGTCTTCGAGCTGATGCAGGTGACCCGAGCCCGCGCCGAGGCCGCCCGGCCCGGCGCCTTGCGAGGCCCGCGGGCCCCGCTGCGTCCCCGCCGCCCGCGCCCTCGGGCGCAGCCTCCGGCCGCACGCCGCAAAGCCCGGCCGGGCTGCAGCCCGCCTCCACAGACGTGCTTCCTTCCTGCGGAGACGGCCTGCGGGGCCCCGGAGCCTGCGGGGCGTGCGGCGGCGCGGGGAGCGGCCGCTGAGGCCGGGCCTGCACGCCCTGCCGGGGCACTACCCCGGAGGGCTTTCCGCTGCCTCGTTCCAGCCCTCCCTACTTGGGAGTTGCCGCCAGAGTTGACCATTTCCGTTTTTTAAAGAGATTTTATGATGATTTCTGACTCGGGAATTCACAAAAATAATCTGGATGCCAGGTGCCAGCGGCACGCACCTCCGTAATCCCAGCTTCTTCCAAGGCTGAGGCAGGAGTATCAAAAGTTCCAGGCCAGCTGAGCAACTGAGACCCTGTCTGAAAATAACATTTTTAAAAGGGCCGGAGGTGTAGCTCACAGACACCACTCCTGGGCTCAATCCCACAAATAGTGTGGAGTTCTGGCCTAGCCTCACCCAGGTTCCCCCAGTGATGACACAGAACACAGCAGGAGCACATTGTCAAAATCAGAAAACTGATGTGGGCACCATACTGCAGGCTTGGTTTGGATTTTCTCTATTTTAACCTGCGCGCGCCTCTGTGTATGTGTGATGTATAGATTCACATAACTACCACGTTCCTGTTTTAACCAAATCATTTATTGAAATCGACTCACTTTTAAAAAGCAATTTATTTTGCCTCATCTTAAGCAATATCCTTGACATCATAGATTTGATGGTTTTTTTTTATTTTTTCTTTCTTTTTTTTCTTTTTAGTTGTAGGTGGACACAATACCTTAATTTTATTTATGTGGTGCTGAGGATCGAACCCAGGGCCTCACACATGTGAGACGAGCGCTCTACCGCTGAGCCATAGCCCCAGTTCCTTATTTTTTCTTATACACATTGAATGTGCAACTACTTATCATCACAAGCAAACCGTCTAAAATCATCTCAGCGCAGTTTAGTCCAGCTGTGCCGTTGGAAAGGTGGAGAAGCTGAGGCTCAGAGAAGGGAAGGGTCTTGCTTGTGAGGCTTGATGTGGGGCTGGAACCAGGACTCGTCCCAAGTCGGTGTTCTCTTTCCTACCCCACACTCCCTCTGCCTTCAGGACTAAAGCCCCTTCCTCCTCGTCCCACCAGCCTCACTCCTATCAGCTGGCAGTTCATTTCTGTGCCATTTGTTCAAAAGCCCTGGCGGCTGCTTGTCCTTACTATGTTTGTTCAAATGGATTAAATGGCCAGTTTCTGAGGACTATTTCCATACTGGGGCGATAACTATTCTGCCGCCTCTGGAAGGACCCAGGTAGTAGCAACCCAGGTATTTGACTGTGTCCCCAACAAACAAATGTGCTGGGTACCTACTGGGATGGTGACCGGCCCTGGGGATCCATAAAGACAGATCAGCAGAACCCATGGCCTGCTGGGGGCAAGACCAGGCGGGCAGGGACAAGGTAAGGCAAGGGCAGGTGTGCTGGAGCATGGGACAGATGTGGGCTACCTAGTGCCTATGATCAGAAAGGTATGTTCCCATTGAAACCTGGGGACTGAGAAGGTGGCCAGGACAAGAATGAGGAAGAAGCCTTCCGGGATGGAAATGGCGTCTGCTCAGACTCTGGGGGTGCCGACGGTGAAGTGCCTGAGGAGAGCTGGGAGGAGGCTTGGTGGGAAGTACGAAGGGAACCAGGGGAGAGGGCCCTGGGGCAGCCTGCTCTGAGTCAGGGTGCTGTCCCTCCAGGTGCGCCCCCCTCATGCCTCTGCTCATGGGGACAACAGAAGGTGCCAGCTGGGGCCGCGGCCAGGTCCCAGTTGGAAGGCCTGTTTGGCAGGGTGCAATGGAGGAGGAAGGCCCATGTCCAGCAGCCGAGGTGACCAGGCCCCCGTGGGTGCTCAGTGCTCTGCCTGCCCTGTGCCCACAGGCCATGCTGGAGCAGCTCCTGATCTGCCAGCCCGAGGACCCCATCGCCTTCCTGATCAAGCACTTGCAGCGCAACAATGACAACGGTGAGCACTCGGTGCGCGGCTCCCTGCTCCTCCAGAGCCCCCGCCCCACCCTGGGCCCGGCAGGAGCCACTCTGGCCTACCTGTGTTTGAAAGGAGTTGGAGCAGGGTGAGGAGGGGCTTTGACAACTTGAGGTGGTTAATTGAAAAAAATGCCTTTATTTCTTCTGGAGCCCAACTAATAAAAATTCTCTTGCCAAGTTATTAAAATGCAAACCTCGGAATGGCCCGTGGAATCAATTATTAATGCCTCCGCCTGCCCTAGCTGATGTCGCCTGTTGGGTTTAAGTGCTCTGATCAGTCCTCTTGTCAGGTGTGTTTGGTTTCTGGTCTACCTAGACATGCAAGCACGTGGACTTTTCAGATGGTCTCATTATCAGCCAGCTAATGAGTTCCAGAGCTCCCCAAGCCTCAGCCAGGTGCAGGTCAGCCAGACCCAAGGGCAGAGTGCAGAACAGGAGGAGGGGCAGGGGAGGCCCTGGAGTGAGCAGGCCCTCACTTCATGGTGCCCTGGGTCGATTTGCCAGGCAGAGGATTGTGCTGTCCGGGTGAGCTGTCAGGGAGAACCAGCATCCTGGAGCTTTGGTAACTCACCGGAGCATGGCTGCTTTGAGGAGTCAGAGCTGGCGTGGCTGAGAGGGACCAGGCCTGAGGTGTGTTGGAGGAGGAAGGAAGCTCACAACTGCGGTGCCCGATGGTCTCAGACTGGGCTGTGGAGCATCGGAGTGACGGGCTTCTTGGACCCCAGTGCCATTGCGCAGATCTCTGCCCTGGGGTCAGACAGAGCCTCACCAGTGCCCTTTTCTGAGTCTGCGGTCAGGTGCGGGTGGCTGGGCACTGGCTCACCCAGCTGGGGTTGATGAGCGCCCTATGCCCAGGTGCGGCAGAGCTGTGATGGGGCTGTCAGCTTGCCTTCTTCCCAGCCTCGCTGGCCAGACCTGATTCACTGTGCCCTACAGCGACTCCTGGGAGGCCTTGTCCCCTGGTTGGTTGCCTGTCGTGTGGTGCAGTGGGAGGGTCTGCCACCTGGGAAGACGGAGGCTCACCGCAGCCTCAACAGCACTGCTTCACTTTCAGAGGAAGAAGTTTCTGCCAACCCTGCGGCAGAGCCGGAGCCGCATCCCTGAGCTGCGCCTGTGACTCCAGCGCTGCCGGCAGCACTACTGCCCAGGCTCGCTGTCCTGGGCCACCACCAGCAACAGCTGAAGGAGGCAGAGGGACAGTGGAGGCAAGAGGCAGAGCAAGGTGGAAGGAAAAGCAGAGTGAAACCCCAAGGGGAGGGAAGCCGTGGCCAGGCGGAAGTAAGAGAGGGGCCGAGCGCAGCGCAGGAGGCAGGTGAGCCCCGCCACGGCCCACCAGCCACTGGGAACGTCGTAGGAACAGAGTAGGAAGTGACAGTGGGGTCCTTGCCCTCGCTTGGCGTCAGTCTCCCTCTCTGTGAAGCGGCTGTGTTCGGCGAGCTGCAGGCAGGGCCGTGAAGACTGGCCTGTTCCTTGGGGGCCAGTCAGTGGCAGCTGAGGGGATGACAAGGCCACACACTCCTGCGGGGGACAGGGGCTGGGGGGCTGTGATGCTCAGCTTTTTTGTTGGTGAAGAGCTTAATGAGATTTCTCTAAATTAAAAGCTGTGCTTGGAGCCAGGCGCGGTGGCGCACGTCTGTAATCCCAGCACTTTGGGAGTCTGAGGCAGGAGGATCGCGAGTTCAAAGCCAGCCTCAGCAATGGCGAGGCACTTAGCAACTCAGTGAGACCCTGTCTCTAATAAAATACACAAAAAAAAAAAAAAGGGCTGGGGATGTGGCCCAGTGGTTGCGTGCCCCTGAGTTCAATCCCTAGTACCACACACACACACAAAAAAAAAAAAAAAAAAAAAAAAAGCTGTGCTTGGTGACGAACGCCTGGGGTTGTGCTGGCACATCCTGCCTCTGCTGCCTGCAGCCCTGCCCTGCGTTCTGAGGCCGCTGACCCCAGGCTTCCCAGGCCTTGGTCTAGGAGCCGAGCGCTGAGCCCTGGGGCCACTCCTCCTCCCGTTCTCCTTGCTGCTCTGCCTGGGGATTTGTTTTGGTGTCACAGTCCTGAGAGCGGTAGGATTTTTAAGTCCCAATATCATTCTGGTTTGGATGCAGCTGGTGTTGGCTGGACAGCCACCTCCTCTCTTTGTGCCGGCCCCCTGGTCACCGCTTTCCAAAGGCTGCCCTCCACGGAGCCTCTGCTCCTCCGGGTTCCCTTGGCTCTCAGGCGGGGAGAAGAATCCAGGCCCACTGTTGAGCTCCAGCCCTGGGTGCCGTCTGTCTGCCCTTCAGGCTCTCCAGCCCAAGGGCTCCCGGTGTGGTCGCTGGGTCCTGGTAGCATTGTTTTGGGGGTTAGCCTGTTCCCACAGCCTTGCCCCCTACTCCCAGGCCTTGGGCTGGCAGCTTTGTGGATGTTGGGACATTCTGTCCACGGCCTCCCTCCCCTTGCTCAGGCCTGCTCACAGGTGAAGCCACAGCCTAGGAGGAGGGAGGGTGGGGTACAACTTGCTTTTGTGGCTTTTCTAGGAGTTGCCTGGAGTCAGTGCAAGCCAACCATGTTGTGTTCTAGAAGACTGCAGGAGGCTCGGTGAGGTCACGTGACACCCAACACACATTTCCAGTGTCCTGGGTAGCTCTGGTGTTGGCTGTCTCCTCCTAGCCACGCGGTGGCCTGAGTTAGCTGGAACTAGGACCTCAAGCCCCTGCCTGCCGGCCGCAGGGTTAACTTGGACACAGGCGACACTGGCCACGGCTGGGGTAGCGGAGGGGAGCTCTGGACTCATATTCTGTCCCGTGAGCGTGCACAGGAGGGAGGGGAGGGAGCCACAGCAGGGCTGGCAGCCCCTTCACCACGAGGAGAGCAGATTTAGTACAAAGTGAGCGTTTACAGTGGCCCTGGGCAATATTAGAGCAGGCGCTGGTGAAGGTAATGGTGTGTTTTCGTCTCCTATCAAACGTTTGTCCAGGAAAGCTGTGTATTAGAGCTCAATACCTAAGGGGCTCTTGTGAATTTTAAATCATGCTCCTAGTTAAACCTCAAAAGGCTCTGTGGATGGAAAGGTTCTTTGATTTCCTTTGAAGTGGTTGGAGGAAGTTGATTACTCTTGGCAGTCAAGCAGCCTTTTATGACACTGTTTATAAATAATTACTTATGAGCAGGCTGGAGTTTCAAGGTGTTAGATTTTAAGAACTGAAATTAATCACATAAATGAGTGTGAGAAATTAGGTGGGGAGAGAGGCCGCGGATGTTCCCCTGTTAAAGTATTTTCATAGATGTGTACAATTTGGGAGCCACTTACAGAAACCCGGAGGGGGGTCCCCTGCTGTCCTGGGCCCAGGAACTTTGCCAGAACAAATGCACACGTGGGAGTTGGGCTGCTCCCAGAATGCCCCTGGGCCGTCGCTGCCCTTCCTCTCAGGCGCCACTAGCCCTGAGCCCAGCCGGTCTGGCCGGTGTTCTGGGGAGCAGCAGAGCCCGTGCTGGGAGCCCTGCAGAGCGGTGGGCACACGCCCTGGCCCCAGGGCCAGGCCAGCCCCTCCTCTGGCCTGAGCAAGCCCTCACTTCATGGCACGAGGCCTCCTGCCTTTGGCCACCTCCCTGCTGTCCCTCTCTGCAAGCTGTCCATGGTACCCCAGCTCCAGTCTCACCTGACTAGGTGTCCCCAGAGCCACCCTCGAGTCGTGTTCCCCACCCTGTTGTGGCTCATCTCTAGACTGGACCCTCGAGGCCGTGTTCCCCACCTGTCCCAGTGGCTTTCTCCCCGGGGTTGAGGCCTACGAGGCCTTTCCCAGCCTACAGGCCCAGAGAGAGAAAGGCCCCCAGCCCCTGTCCTGGCTCCCACCCCAGATGCTGGGAGTGCCCTCTGGGCTTCTGTGATGGCTGAGGCCGGGCCTGTGGCTTCAGCTGCCCTGGTCACATGGGCCTCTCCCTGTAAGCTGCCTGTCACGGCCAGCCACGGCGCCGCCACGGGAGGAAAATTCTCGGAGGCAGAGTATAGCTTTTACTACTTTTACTTCTACTTTCTTAGAGAGGGAAAGAAAGATTTTAGCTTAGAGAAAGATTTCTTCTTGTCTTCTTAGCTTAGAGTCTTAGAAAGAAAGATAAAGATAGAGCTTAGAGCTTAGCTTAGAGAAAGACTAGAGCTTCTTTCTTCTCTCTTCTGTCTTCTGTCTTCTTTCTTCTGTCTTCTTCAGGAGCCTCGGCCTAACTCTGACCAGTCATTTCTCTTCTGTTTTCTATCTGGTTTCTGTAACCGCTCTGCCTACGTTCTGGCCGCTCTGATTCTTCTGACCGACCGAGTGACTGCCCGACTGACTGAATTCTCCGTTCTCCTAACTCGGACCGCTTTCACCCGGTTATATACCTTCAGGTTTGCGGGTGCCTACAGGTGCGTCACATACATACCAGGTGGAACCCATGGCTTCCAGCTAGCTGCAACAGCCCTTCCTAATTAGGGCTCCTTCATATTCCTTCCCTTTAGTTTAAAAAGGTGCTTTTGTTCTATTTTCTCTATTTTATTTTCTCTATTTTCTTTTATTTTCTTGTCCCTACCTAGCTTTTCACCTTTTATTTTTGAAAGGGTGGATATTTGAGCCCTTTTTGAGAAGGTGCTGTGCTTTAAGGAAGCCTAATGCTGAGGAGCAGCTAACGCACCTAGTTAAGCACAATTGCATAAGCGGCTTTGACTTTTTTTTTTTTTTTTTTTTTTTTTTTTTTTTTTTTTTTTTTTCTATGGCTTTTGGCCGGCTACTCTGCTTCGGCTTCTTTATTTTTCTTTATGGCTTTCTTGCCAAAGCTCAATGGCTTTTTTTTTTTTTTTTTTTCTGCATGGTTTTTACCATGCTATTTAATTCTCTATTTTCTTTTAAGCTCATGGCTTTTTTCTTTATACTAAAGCTCAAGGCTTTTTCTCTATATTTTTTTTTTTTTATGGCTTTTAGCCGGCTACTCTGCTTCGGCTTTTGGCCGGCTTGCTTCGGCTTTTCGCTGGCTACTCTGCTTCAGCTTAATTCTTAACTGGCCTCAACTGAGTCAGAGGCTATGCTCTCTTGTTTACTACTCTTTTTGCTGGTCTCAACTGAGTCTGAGGCTATGCTTTTTCATTGCTCTTATTTCTTAGCTTTTCTTCTCTGCCTGCCGAGCCCCGGACGGACCACCATTTGTAAGCTGCCTGTCACGGCCAGCCACGGCGCCGCCACGGGAGGAAAATTCTCGGAGGCAGAGTATAGCTTTTACTACTTTTACTTCTACTTTCTTAGAGAGGGAAAGAAAGATTTTAGCTTAGAGAAAGATTTCTTCTTGTCTTCTTAGCTTAGAGTCTTAGAAAGAAAGATAAAGATAGAGCTTAGAGCTTAGCTTAGAGAAAGACTAGAGCTTCTTTCTTCTCTCTTCTGTCTTCTGTCTTCTTTCTTCTGTCTTCTTCAGGAGCCTCGGCCTAACTCTGACCAGTCATTTCTCTTCTGTTTTCTATCTGGTTTCTGTAACCGCTCTGCCTACGTTCTGGCCGCTCTGATTCTTCTGACCGACCGAGTGACTGCCCGACTGACTGAATTCTCCGTTCTCCTAACTCGGACCGCTTTCACCCGGTTATATACCTTCAGGTTTGCGGGTGCCTACAGGTGCGTCACATACATACCAGGTGGAACCCATGGCTTCCAGCTAGCTGCAACAGCCCTTCCTAATTAGGGCTCCTTCATCTCCCTCGTGGCTCCACCAGGCCTGGTTCCTGGGCAGCAGTGGCAGTGTGGAGCTGTGGCTCGCCCGCCCGTGTCATAGCATCCTGGGCACAAGCTGCAGTTTAGTGCCCGGCACCGCGTGCTCTTAGCCTGGACACTGGTGGCCTTGCTTGGCGGCTAGCCCTGGGCCTGCTCCCAGCATGCCCGGGACTCTCCCAGCCTGCCCGGGACTCTCCCAGCCACATGGTCTCTGACTAACCCCCTTTTCTGCTAGACTCAGCCACATCTGGCTCCTCAGCGTGTCCCAAGAATGCAGGCTGGCAGAGGGAGCCCCTTGTAAGATGGCAGTAATGGTGGTGACAAGGGTGACCGACACTTGTTGATCACGGAAAAACAGCCAAGGAGGCCCCAATGGGTGCTGCAGTGGGGACGGCCAAGGGCATGAGCCTTGGTACCTGCCCGCAGGGAGCGGTGTCTCACTGGGGACAGCTGGGCCGCGGCGGTTCTGCTGTGGGTGAGGCTCTCCAGGGTGGAGGAGGGGCCTGCATGCCGCGTGGTCCAGAGCCCCTACAGGAGGACCAGGACAAGAGGAGGCAATAGCAGGAGCGAGGAGGACATTCCTGACAGGGCAGTGACAAGTGACCAGACAGGAGTGTGAAGGGACATCTACAAGAAGAGTGAGAAAGGCCCAGGTGCCCCAGCTCCAGGAGGGGCCGACTCTGCCCCAGCTAGATGAGGCTCTGGACAGCAGGGCCAGCCTTCTGGAGGGTCTGCCTCCGAGGGTCCAAAGGCACTTAAAGGCACACAGGGACTTTGGGCCAGAAGCGTATCGGGAGCTGTCTGGGCAGGAAGGGCTCCAGCCCTGCCTGACTTGGACAGGAGAGCGTCTGCGGCGGTTTGCTGGTGGCAGCACCCCAGCACTCCTGGGCAGGGGGCAGGCTGGAGGAGGCACTCGGGCTGCCCTGTGCCCGCCAGCCCCGCCCCTCCTTCCCACTGCCACCGGCAGGAAGGGCTGTGGGCTTTGAGAAGCAGTCACCTCCATTCCCACCTCGGGGGGGGGGGGGGCGGGGGGGCGAAGCAGTTTGTGAGGACCCCACAAAAGCCAAGTGGCAGCAGAAAGCCGCGGCCGGGGAGAGAACACTTCCCTTGCCGGGGCCCGTAGCCCAGAGGCTGCGGCTCAGCACCGTGCCCAGCTGACTGGCACCTGGAGCCGCTCCGCCCTGCTGCTCCCGGCAGCCTCCAGCCCCGCGTGAAGAGTGCTGGGAGTGCTGGTGACGTGGGTCAGCAGAGCGTCTTGAACTTGCCACCTTTTCCCTGAAAATGCAAAGTGCCACGAATTTGGGCAAAACTCTGTTTAAACCCAAGCAGCCTGGCAGGGCATGGTAGCACTGACCATTAAATTGCTGTCCAAAAAGGACACCACCTAGCTCCTTGTCTGTCCCCAGAGTAGGTCATACACATCCCTCTGTGTTGCTGCCTGAAGCGATGGCCGCTTGGAGCAACGGAGCCGCGGGAAGAAGTTCAGAGGCAAACTGGAGACAAACAGCTTTTTATTCTGATAACTTTTCTCTCTGGCTCTAACAACGACTAACACGCGCCGCACACACCACCAAAATGGCGCTGACCCGATCAGCAATCTCGGCCAAGTCACTCGAGATCACGGGCCAAGTCCCGTGAGACTACGGAAGGCGACAATGCCCAAATCTCCATGGCTCATAGTCAACCGCAATTCAAGCCATCTCCCCAAACAGGGCTCCTACACCTCTGCACGGCTGAGGGTCCCTGGCGCTGGCCTGGCAGGAATAGGCTCTCGGTGGGACAGAGGCTCGGGCGGGTTGGAGCAGTGTCCCTAGCCCACGAAGGCAGGCTCTTGATAAGATGACTCCCTTCCCACGAGTGGGGGGAGGCGGCGTGATCAAGATGGAGCCCAGCAAGAGGCCACTGCAGGTTTGTCTGTCCAGACACAGCGTCCTGTTTCCGCGGCTTGACCCCGTGCGCGTGCCCGCCTGCTCCCCTCCTCTTCGCACACACGTGAGCTTCAGCACCTGCTCCCCAGTGTGGGAGCCACATCATGGATCCTGCAGGGCCGAGTCATTCCAGAGCCAGGGCCATGCAACACAGGAGCTGCCAGTGTCTTCCATTTGCATAGAGATGCCCATGTTTGAAAACAAAGACTTTCCTGTCTGGGGTTTTATAAATGTGGCCTGGGTGCCCCAGGCTTTTTTCCATTATTTTCCTCTATAAAATGATGGGGAATACAATTTGCTAAGTAAAAAGGCATAAATATAAAAAAGAGCTTCGAAGGTCGATTTACATAAAATACAACTTTATTTGAGAGAGTGTCCCCGAGACAAAGTCCCTGTTTAAAATGCTTTATGGTGTTTGAAATCCCAATTGTTCTTGATATTTATTAGTTTGGCAAACAAGTTGCTGTGTCCATGTCCCCATGGAGATAGAAAAATAAACCATCTCAGTGATCACTTACCTCTCTAAACACAGAGAATATGTTCTACGGAGCGAGCGTCTCCGAGCCACTGGGTTACAAATGACGTTGTCACCGGCAGAAATGAAATCTGGGGAGGAGAGAGATAAATACACCCAGCATATTGCGGGCAGGGGAGGCTGCTTGTCTTCCTGAGCAGTGACATTCAGGTCTTTTTATTCCACAGTGCCGAAGATTGTGATATTAGGTCCGCCCGCCTCGGGGAAGACAACTATCGTAAGTGTATCATCTTAAGTGTTGGGGCGCTGTGATCTCTCATCTGGGCTCCCAGGAAGGAGCCCCGACCTCAGTGAGTTGTCAGCAGGGCAGGGCCATCCTTCTTCCTCGCCGTCTCCTCCTTCTTGTTGCCTTGTTACAAAGCCCGTGTGTGTTCCTGGTAGAAAATCTAGAAAAACCAAACATATAGTCCCCCTCCACCCAGAGACAAGCTGACCTCAATACTTGGGGGTGCACCTTCCAGAGTATTGTCATGCTACATTAATGCGATCTTTTTCTTTTTTTTAGTTGTAGATGGACACAATACCTTCATTTTATTTATTTATTTTTATGTGGTGCTGAGGATCAACTCAGTGCCTCACACACGTGAGGCAAGTGGTCCACCAGTTGAGCCACAACCCCAGCTCCGTGAATGCTCTCTTTGTGCACCCTTAACTGTAGCCTAGGAGATGCTTTAAGAAGTAAGAGTGTTTGGTCTTAAGATTCCACCTTAAAATTTTAATTACAATCAGAAAAGCACAAAACTATATCATAGATACTCATGAGCCCAACTCCCATATTTTACACATGCTTATTATTTTGCTCTTTGGTCTCTCTCCATTTTAAGGAGACTGTGACTTTGAAGATACAGGAAATAGCTAAGCCCTCCTCACTCACTCCTCTGTGACTTCCTTCCCCAAGGCAAACACTGACCCGAAGCTGCCGTGCTTCATTCCACCTATGGCTTCAATCTTCCGTTCCGTTGTTTTTTGGTTTTGGGGTTTTTTTTGGTGCTGGGAATTGAACATAGGGGCACTAGACCACTGAGCCACATCCCCAGCCCTATTTTGTATTTTATTAGAGACAGGGTCTCATTGAGTTGCTTAGCACCGTGAGTTTTGCGGAGGCTGGCTTTGAACTCACGCTCCTCCTGCCTCAGCCTCCCGAGCCTCTGGGATTATAGGCGTGTGCCACCGTGCCTGGCTCCATTTTTTAAGTGCCACAAACATGTTAAAATTTGAGTCTTTCTGCCTTCTAAAATCTTGTTGGTGGACAGCAGTGAGCCTTCCCCAGTGACCGAGTCACTGCTCTGCGTGCTCCTTGTGGCCTGGAATCACGGGGCAGCCTGTTCCCGATCAACTGGCACCTTTATTCCCAAAACGAACCGAGCTGGCCGTCCTCACAGAGAGCAACCTGTGTCTGCTAAGCTTTTGGAGTTGCATAGCTGATGCTTCTGTCCACCTGTCAACTCACCCTCTGTCTGTCTGTAGTTTTTCTCAGACTCCTTAGTGTGGGGCTGCCAGCTTGCACCCCTTTCCACAGCCCGTTCCCCTGAATCCAGCCTCTCTCGCTGTTTTGCTTTAGAAACTGGGGCTTCCAGGCCCGTGGGGCATTAGCGTTACCAGGGTGCTTTGAAAACTGGTGGTTCCTGGGCTTCCCTACAGATGCACCTCCTCAGAATCTCCCAGGACAGGGCTCAGAAAACCAGTTGCAAAAGGCTTCCTTGGCAGATTCCGACAGGGACCTGAGTGACAGTCCGTATTTAGACAAACGCTGTACCCGTTACTGAGCTGTTTTCAAGGAGAGTCCAGACGCTTAGGGCAGGGTCTCCCTTTGGGGAAGGGCTTTTTGTTCTGTTCTTCTCGGTTCACTAGGAGGGACTTGCTGGTCAGAGCAGCCTCAGAGCACAGAGACCTTCCTTTGTCAAGTCCCTACAAGGTCGAGGCCATCAAGTGTGTTGTGTCCCCCTGAAGAATCAGGTTCTGGCCTCTGGCAGCTGTAGTGACACTCAGGCCTCGTGAACTCACCACGCTCACCCTGAGCACGTGTGAGGGCGCACTCGGAGTTCGCAATGTAAAACCCAGACGGGGCTCCTTCCCAATATCGTCCCTGATGTGTCCTAGCCGGGGGAGCAGGGAGAGTTAAGGTCCACGCCAGCCCAGGGAGCCTGGGGGGGTCTTCAGAATCATACTGGTGCTGAAATGATCACCAGCATAATTTTGGTGCTCAGAACATTTTGATGCATTATTATGCCTTAAAATATATTCCCCTCTGGTAGACCCGTCATCAGTGAGCTAATGAAAATGAGGTCATCGATGCCCCAATGTTTAAGAAAGAAATGAACAGTGAGTGTGGGTTGTGACCATGTTTCTGTCCCCACCTTTCCTGGCCTAAGCCTTCCTTGAATTAAAAAGCTTGGAAAGGCAGGCCCAGGCAGCAAGGCCCCCCCACCCCATCGTCTCGATGGTTCCCAGTCCCGCGAGAGCCCGTGGCTGGTGGAGCAGATGCGTGCGGACAGGGACCAGGCTGGGAGGGACTTTGCAGGTTTGCCTCCCCATGGGTGTCCCCCCAGCCACAGATACAGAGGCCGCCCTCCACCAGCCTCTTCTGCTGGACCATAGACAGGCCTGGGCATCGTGCGTGCAGCGACTCCTAACGCACTCGCTCAGGTTCCCTTTGCTGCTTCCCTCTTCAGGCAATGTGGCTTTGCAAACACCTCAACAGCAACCTGCTCACCAGCAACAACTTAATAGAAAGAAAATCCTCTTCCTCTGTGGCTGTCGAAGCCAGAAAGCATTACCAGAAATTCAAGGTAGGATTGGCCCTGGGTGCCGCAGGGGCTGGGACAGAGTGACAGCCTTCCCAGCACCCCCGACCTCACCCCTCTGCTTGCCTGGCTACTCTCCACTTCCTTTTGGATTGAGTGGGGGGATGGGGAGGCTGGGGTGAAGTAAGACACAGGCCGGCTGTGACGGAGGCAGGAGAGAGATGGAGCCAGGGCCCTGCCTGGTGGCGAAGGGGTGTCATGGAGTGAGGAGCGCCGTGTTGTCCGGGGGTCCCGGCTTGCTCCTCTGCTGCTTAGTGGTCTCCGTCCTGCAGATGGTGGACCTGGTGGCCTCCACAGGGTCACCCAGGAATGAGCTTGGCCGCAGGTTGAAAGGGTGTCAGCCCAGAGCTGGACCTGAGGGGCATTTCCCGGTGGCACAGTGCCCACCTTCAGGGCCAGGCAACTCCCATCTGCTCTGTCCCTTTCGCAGCTCCTGTGGGAGCAGCCATGAGGGCTACGTGGGCTGTTTCCAAGCACCCACCTCCAGCTCCATGTTTGCAGAACATCTTTTAAAGGGGACACAGGCTGAGCAGTTGCTTGTCTTCAACTCAAACAAACCCAGTCTGAGCGTGAGGCAGGGACCTGCCGTCTTGGCGCTTTTCCCCGAGACCTGCTTCCCTGTTGGTGAGGGGACGCGGCGGTGGGGTGGAGGGGCTGGTGTTTCAGGGTGCTGGGCCTGTGCCGGACTCCCCGGGCCCTCCCCTGGCCGCCTGGTCTGCCTCCAGGCTTAGGCCACCACTGGACCCCTGGGCCTCGCATGGCTAACATCCAGAGCATGGGGACCCTGGGTGCCATCAGCCCATGCGCTGCGTGCCCCCCAGGCCCGGCCAGCCGAGACGCTCGGGCCTGAGGCAGGAGCACACGCGATGGCTGACGGCACCTTCAGGCCAGACTTCTAACCCTCAGCCAGGCTCCACGCCAAGGGACCCCCGTGTCCACAGTGCCCTTCAGGTTGAGGGCAGCAGATGAAGTCGGCTACCGGAGTCTGGCAGAAGTGGAGGGCTGAGGAGGGCGTGGCGGGGGCTCTGGGCCGCCTGCCGGGTGCCGCCAGGCCTCCTCCGCGGGGTGGTCAGTCCAGCTCTGTCCACGCCTGCCACCAGCGGGAGAGACCTCGGCTCTCCCCGCGTCTCTGTCTCCATCCAGTGGCCAGTCTTCACCTCGTGTCCCTGTGGCCACTGATCCTCGAAGCACTTGGAAGTGGTTTCCAGGCCTCAGGGGCCACCAGTGAGTGGTGGCTTGCAGGACAACTCTCCTGGCCAGTCCCTGGCTGCAGGTGGCTGCCCAGAGCAGAAGGGGGACCTGAAGGGGGACGCCGGCTCCTGGGACGCGGCTCAGCAGCCAGGGCTTCCCGGCCTCTGGGGCGCGTGGGCTCTGGCCCCGTCCTCGGCAGTTCCCTCCTCCGTCCCTCCTGCCTGTGCTCCGAGCCACTCGCGACTGCCCCTCCATCCGGCTCCTCTGTCCTCTGTTCAAACTGCCCCCGAGGCAGTGCTGAGGCCCCTTCCCAGGAAAGCGGATCTGCCCAAGCGGGCTGTCGGCTGGGGTGGGAGGGCACAGGGGCCTCCGTGAGGCCCTGGCGCAGGGACGTGGCTGTGGGCCGCAGGCCGGGGAGGGCTGTGCTTGGAGGCGAGGGGTGGTGCCCGCAGTGCCCAGGCCACGGGGGCCGAGGGCCCCGAGTCGATGGGAGAGAAGGAGGGCCTCACGCAGTAAGGCCTGTCACCCGCAGTGAGTCACTGTTCCCAGCGCTGTGGTCACAGCTTCGGGAACACCTACTCTTGGGGCAGGAATAGGGTTTGGGCACGCGGCTCTCCCGGTCCCTGCTTTCCCGTGGTGGGAGGCGCTCACTTCTAGGCTGAAGATGCCTTATTAGGTTCACAAAATTCAACCAAGAGGAGGAGGTTCAGGGAATCCCTCCTGGGCTTCGTCACGCTAATTACCACCCGATTCAGACCTCATCTGCGGGCTGCCCGGGATGTCTTGTCGGGGTTCCTGGCTCAGAAGCACTGGCGGGGAAGATGAAAGCCAAGGTCGCGGCCCATCGCAGCAGCCTGTGCCGCGAGCAGGAGGGAGCGCTGGGCCGCCCTTGCTGCAGAGGCCGCCCAGGCAGGCCTGGGCTGAGCGGCTCCGTTTGCGAGGAGCGCTGACCCCTCCCAGCCTCCTCTTCCCTGCCTTCCCCCTGCCCTCCTGGGGGCTCGCCCTCTGGGCTGTCCCGATGTCTCCTGAGCTGCCTCCTGGTTGCCCCACAGGCCAGCTCTCGGTGCTGGGGGACGGGTTCCTCCCTGCTCCCCGCGGTGTCCGCCAGGGGAGGCCGCAGTTCCACAAAACTAAGCGCACGCCAGGCCCGGGCGCCGCGGCCTTCTCTCCACCAGTCGGTGGCAGCCGGTTGGCTAATACGTTAGGTCCATGCTGGACCCCTACTAAGTGCTAGGCCCTGGCTGGGGTGGGGGGACGGTATGGGCCTCGTGCTGCTGTGCCAAGCAAAGCCCTCGTCCTGCCTCCGTGCACACAAGGAACAGCCCCCCGGAGTGCTGAGCAGCTCTGGGAAACAGCCACCAGCTCTTGCTTCTGGGTCTTGCTGCTGTCCCCCGGCTGCGGACCCTGGCTGCCAGCCGCCCATCGCCAGCCAGCCTGCTGCTCCCTTCCTGAGGCTGAGGCCCTGGGTTCCTCTCTCCCGTCCTTCCCCCCGCCAGGCACTGGGGGAGGTGGAGGGGACAGGCCCCGGGCTGGAGGCTTGGGGTGGAGGAGCGTGGGCAGCCCACGTGCACCTGAGAACAGGCTCTGCGGCCCCATGGACGTCACCAGCCTTTCCCCATCCGGGCCTTTCTCTGTGCCACCTGCCTGGTGGCCCGGTGGGCGCTGCGTCATGGCGTCTGTCATCCTCTTTCAAAGCCTCTCTGTCCCTCCGACTTCTCATCCCCGTCCCTGAGATCTCCTTTCAGACTAGGGGCATCCTGCCAGCTCCCCCTGCCCGGGCAGCGCTCAGCCCTCTGCTGTGCCCCAGGAGCTCAGGGGCCACCCCCCGCAGGAGCCCGGGCAGGGAGCGGGTGGGACGGGAGAGACCAGGCACGCCCCCACCTCCCCCTGAGTTTAATATTGTAGATCAGGTGCTGGTGGCTTCTGAGCAGATGTCACCCACCATGGTGACACAGGGACAGGGTCTGGTGTTTGGCAACCCAGGCTCATGTCAGCACAGTGTGAAGAAGCCAGTCTAGGAAACAGGAAGTGGCCGCGGGGGGCAGCGCCTCTGCCCAGGAGTCCCCGAGCCCGCGCTGCGGCTGGGAGAAGACCAGCTGGGAGCCGGGGCAGCCCACCCTGCCCTGGGCGCGCAGGAGGCTGGGTACGCAGGGAGCAGGGAGCCCAGGGCACCTACCTGGGCCGCGCCTTCCCTGAGACCATGAGTGGCTTCACGGGGCTCTGTCCACTTGTCCTTCCTCCTTCCCTAAAAGCCAGGCCTTGGGGGTTGGGGCGGGAGAGGCTCACAGAGCTCGGGAGGGAGGGAGGCTGACTCCTGCAAAGGCAGTTTGGCAGGGCTTCAGGAAGCGCCCCCGAAAGCCCCCGCTGCTGACGTGACACATCAAAGCTGGCATGGAGACAGCAGAGTGGCAGGGACCGTGGGGGGCCCTCGGATGGGCCTTGCTCAAAGCTGCCGGCCTGTTCCCCGTGGTGCGGCCTGCAGGGGTGCCGCGCCCCGCCCGGCCTCCGCCTTTCAACCCAGCTTCTTTGACTGCTCGCACCCCACCGTCCTCGACTGGCACCCTCCCGCGCCCTGACTGGCATCCCGCGTCCCTGTCCGTGCTGGAACACCGCCTCCTGCGCGGGCCTTGTCAGGAAGAGACAGCCCGGGGGGCGCCGGCGCTCCTGGGGCGGGAGGGGCGGGGGAGCTCTGTCGCACCCCCCCCAACCTTGGGGGCCCTCCCTGGGGCCCGGGCCTTCCCCCAGGTGCCACCCTGCACCACTGCCTCCGTCCTGGAAGGCCTGCGGGAAGGAGACTGGCAGCTCTGCCAGGCTGCAGGAGGCTCGCCACCACGGGGCTGCTGCAGGGGGCGCGGGGGGGGGGGGGCTGCCCGCCCGCCTCTGCTCTCTCCTCTGTACGCGTCACGTCACATCTCTTCCTCGCTTCACACCGTCTATTGCCGTCAGCTGCACAGAAACCATGGTGGCCCACGATTTCCAGGTGAACACATTGCAAGCCCAATTCCAGGAGAGCTGCTCCCTCCTAACGCTCTTATTTTCTGCTCTGTCTCCCCCCCACCCAACTCCATATCCCTCGAAAAGCTGCTCTGGGGCTGCCTGGTTTCTCTCTTTTTCTTCGTCCCCTCACACCCCTCATGCCTGCAGAGTGGCTGCTCCAGCTCCGGCTCTTACACTCTCTTCTGATCTGATGGAATAATGATTCCTGCCTCCAATTACTGCACCGATGTCCTGGGCTTGGGAATGAAAATGGGTTGGGAATATATTGGGAATAGGTCAGAGGCAGCTTCTGAGTAAGTCACATGCTTAGGGGTAGGATGGATCTGAAGGTGAGGTTGGCCCTCCTAATCCTTAATAAGTTGATCACAAGAGGGCGACTCCTTGGGCTGGGGTTGTAGCTCAGCAATAGAGTGCTCACCTAGCACATGTGCAGCCCGGGTTCCATCCTCAGCACCACATAAAAATAAACACATTGTGTACAACTAAGGCAAATAAATAAATATTAAAAAAAAAGAGGGCAACTCCTCAAAGTAAATATGGGGAAGAAATAGGATCAAAAGTCACAGTATTATTGCTGATTTCTATTGGTAAGGTAGATGAGGCCTGAAGAGGTCCAGGCTTGTCCACGGTCACACAGCTGGCTGGAGCTGCAGCAGCCATTATGTAGCCAAGAGGAAGGAGCCTGCCCAGGGCAGAGGTTGGGGATGGGCCGAATGCTGAAGATGAGTCTCTGTCCTCCGCAAGAGAGGCTGCGTCGGGAACCCCGGCGCCCATCACTGACCAACGGGCCTGAGTGTGAAGAAGGCGCTGACCTCCCCGTCCTTCACTAGAGATGTGGCTGGGAATGGGAGGACATTTTTGGCTCCTGGTGTTCGCTACAGGGAGAGGTTACAAGGATCAGGCAGTGGCCCCCCTGAGCAGGGCAGCCCCGTCATCTAGTCCCACAGGCAGGAGGGCGCAGTGCAGGTACATCCCGGGTACATGGCAGTGACGGCCACAGGGCCACCGCACCCTCGTCCTGCGCTACCTCATTCAATCCCCACAGCCGCCCTTTGAAGCGATTCCCTCATCTTTACAGAGGAGGAGCTGGGCCTAGAGCACCGAGGCCCTTGCCCAGGGTCACTGGTGGGCAGCGTGTGGCCCACAGCTGTGCAGTGCCCCGGGCTCTCTGTCCCCCTGCCCTGCTCCCTCCGGCAGCCGCCTGCTAGGGTCTTGCACTGGACCCTGCGGCCCTCCTGTCCAGCTCCTGCCGGCCCTGTGCCTGTGCCCTGGACGCCTCTTCCCAGGACAGCCCTTGCCCCCACCCTCAGGTGTCCCGGTCCAGCCTGCTCTTGTTGGGACCGGGACCCTGCACTCAGCTCCAGGAGCTGCGGGGGCCACCCAGGAGAGTGTGGGGTCCCGGCCCGCGCAGAGGCTCGCACCCTCTTCAGCACTGTCTCTATGTCACAGCCTGCTTGAGGAGCCCTGTGACGGGACAGCTCTGTCCCCTGAGGTGCTCTTAACAGCGTCCTGGAGGCGGGCCCTGGTCACTGTGGCCTCGCACACACTGCTTCTGAAGTCAGAGGCCCGGCCTCTCCTCTGGCACCGCGACATGCTGCCAGGGCCACCAGAGCCCCCGGGGCCCCTGGGAAGCCAGGCAGGGCCCAGGCAGGGCTCCTCTGCTGGCCGAGCGCTGGTCCCGCTTGGTGGAAGGAGCGCGAGGCGGGTCTCGGCTCGCCCCCGCCGGGCGCCTGTGTGCGGCACCTGCACGGCCCCTCCTGCCACCCCTGGGGACAGGGCAGCCCCACGTAGCTCGGGTGTGGACTGGGCTGGCCTGGAGGCTCCTGTGTCGGGCCCTGGGATGCACCAGCTCTCGGGGGCCTTGGGTGGAGGGGACCCTGGGGAGGGGTCTCCAGGGCATGGGCTGCGGGCATTCAGCCCAGACTTGGCTGTGAAAGCGCAGACTGGGCTCTGATGAAGGCGGCGCTCCCCCTTCCTGCCCTGGCCCCGTCCCTCCTGCCCTGTCCGTCACTGCCAGGCGGACTAGGCGGGCAGAGGCCGCGCTGGCTAGATGTCCTGGCTTCAAGCCCTGCCTGCCTGCTCGGCTGTGTCACCCTGGGGACGTGCCTTGACCTCCCTGAGCCCAGCTCCCTCCTCTCTAATCCCAGCACTTGGGAGGCTGAGGCAGGAGGATCGCGAGTTCAAAGCCAGCCTCAGCCATGGCGAGGCACTTAGCAACTCAGTGAGACCCTGTCTCTAATCAAATACAAAAAAGGGCTGGGGATGTGGCCCAGTGGTCGAGTGCCCCTGAGTTCAATCCCCGGTACCAAAAAAAAAAAAAAAAAAAAATAGGGACAAAGACAGTGGAGCTTGTACAGGGTCACTGTAGCCACCAAACAGTCCCTGCTCGCCTCACAAAATAGGGGACTCGGGGCCCCTGGGACGGTGGTCTGTTGGTTGGCACCTAGCTGCCACTTCTCTGGGGAAGCCCTACTTCACAGCACTTGCCCATCCTGTTGTGTGGACACCCCCCCCCCATGGCCAGTGTGCTGTCACCATCGGTGGTCACTGAACGTGCAGCTGGGAAGAGACACACATGCTCTTCCTGCGAGGCCGGCCCGTCCCGCACAGCCCATGGAGCCCCAGGGCAGTGAGACGCAGTCCCTCTCCTGCGGAACTCTGCGCTTTACCCGGGGGCACAGACCCACAGCCGGGCGGTTTGCGCACCGTCCGAGACCCCGGGTGCAGGAGCAGCGTGGCGAGCCCTGCAGAGGCACGAGGGCCTGGGGTGGCTCAGGCGGCACTGCCTCGGGCCTGCTGAAGGGCACCGGATGGGCAAGGTGCTGGGGCCGAGGCAAGAGGGGCACCGGGCGCTGCCAGCACGGCCCTCTGTGCGCCATGATGTGGGCTCAGCCTCGCGGGGTCTTCTTTCCCCAGAGCGTCCCCAGCACGCTGCTCACCAAGCTGATCCAGCAGCGCCTGATCGAGGAGGACTGCGTCAAGAAGGTGAGACTGCTGGGCGGCCCCGGGCTCTGCTGTCGGGACGAAGGGAGGGGAGGGGCAGGGGGCCAGGCCTGCAGAGAGGGCCTTCTGGGGTGTGTCTCCCCCTGGAGAGCCACAGGGAGTGGAAGCCCCTGGAGGAAAGGCCTGGCCCATTTGGAGGGTCCCAGGAGAGAGGCCAAGGAAGGGACGATTGCAGAAGCGTGCATGTGGTGGAGGGGACAAGGCAACAAGCACGTGACACCAAAGCACCCAGGGTCTGGCTCCTGCTGGGAGCTGTTGCATTCTGTTTTCATTTCTTCAAATAATTTCCTGCACTGTTTAGAAGAACCCGAGCCCGTGGGTGAGGACTGGTCGCAGCGTGCCCTGGGACCAAAGAAAGAGGCACGCAGATCCCAGCCTGCACAGAGTGCTGCTCACTGGGGACCTGGGGACAGGAGAATGTCCTGGGGGCAGCAGAATGGGGCCTCCCTGCGTCCCGAGGCAAGGGGAAGGGGTTTCAGCTGAGCTAGCCGAGGGCGGGCGGCAGCTGCAGTGGACCTGGCTTTCTCAAAAGCCACCCGGATGGCCAACACCAGTCAGGACGCTGCCCAGGCATTAGGGACAGGCCTCTCTTAAGGCCCTTGTCCCGCAGTGCCCAGGATGCGTGCCCAGTGCACCTGGGCGCAGAGTGGTAGTGTCCACCAAGATGGCCGCAGCCCTGGCAGCTGAACCCGCAGCTCTGGGCGCTTGTCTCCTGGCACCGGGGATGGGGCTGTGTGGTCCCACAGGTCCCTGAGGTCCCACAGGTCCCTGAGGTCCCACAGGTCCCTGAGGCCCTGGGCTGGCTTTGTTCTTTTCCCTCTCCTGTGCCCTGCCTTTCTCTCTGCTTCTCAGACCTGCCGGTTGGCACCACCCACTGCCGGGTCCCTGGCTCCCTCCTCTCCTGGGCTCCGTGTCGGGCCGTCCCTCGGAGCCTCCTCCTGTGGGCTGGTCTCTTCTCCTGCTGCAGGCCGCTCCGCTGCCTCCTGCCCCTGGCGGGTCTCTGTGCTCTGCATTCCCTCCCTAGGGGACTTTCTAGTGATAGCTGCCCTGGAGTCTCTGTGGGGAAGGTGTGCTCTGGGCTGTGGGGTCGGGCCCAGGCCAGCACAGGGCGAGGCCCAAGTTCACAGACAAGTTCTTGCTAAGTTGCTAAGGGCCTCGCTAATTTGCTGAGGCTGACCTTGAACTCATGAGCAGCCCCCTGAGCTGCTGCTTGGATCAGATTTCATTTTAAGGAGCTTAGAAGCCCAGACCTCTAGTGACCCAGGAGCCCTAGCGGGAACTGCGATGTCCCACTTGCTCCTCTCCAGGGGCCCCACAGTCGAGGGTGCTTCGACTGGCCACCTTGGTACTGCAGAAGCTGGCAGCTGGAGCCCACATTCCAAGTCCTTGCCAACGGCTACTACTGTCACCAAAATGATGGTAGCTGTACTGTTAGTATAATGATCTGTAGTATTACTTACACCATGTGTGATCATCCGTGTTATGACTCATTATCGATGACGTTAGCATGTGTAACGTTTATTGTCACGACGAGT
The DNA here is from genome assembly GCA_025594165.1 of Tamias sibiricus. Taxonomy (NCBI): domain Eukaryota; kingdom Metazoa; phylum Chordata; class Mammalia; order Rodentia; family Sciuridae; genus Tamias; species Tamias sibiricus. The sequence continues at coordinate 218,731,406 of CM046657.1, read as the reverse complement.
ATTGAGGGGTGGGGGCTGTCAGGAGGCCTGGTCTGGCCCTCTACCTGCCAAGTCCTGTGGCAGGCACGCCTCACACTGTGCAGAAAGGCCATGGCTGTTACACTGTTGGTGGCGTGCGTGGCCCAGGCCCCACCCTGCCTTACAGCAGCCCTGCCATCTCCAAGGTGCAGAGGCCACTGTGGCAGAGGGCGTGCATCTTGGGGAAGGCCCCACAGTAAGTTCCAGAACCAGGGTACAGACACAGTCGTGCTCCTGCTGCCGGGGCCTGGTCTTGGGGCTCCTCTTGTGTCTCGTGGAGGTCCGAGCCGCCTTCCCCGGGAAGCTGCGCTCCCTGAGCCCCCTCCCCCATCTGCAAAAGTCCCTCCCAGGCCTGTAATTCTGATCATGTCCGAGCCATTGTTACCTGCAGAGTAAAAAATATCTCCTTCGATTTGTTTTAAAATTTCTTCTAACCTTCACGGGGCACCCAGAACCTTTTCATCTCTTCCCAGTGGAGACAGGAGCGAGAGGTGAGGCTTCTAATTATGTGCTTTGGTTGTTCAAAAGCAAAACAAACCCTCATCCAAAACAAACAGGCTTTCTTGCTTTTAGGGAGAAATGACACATATGCATATTCATTTATATGGTAATTATTATTATTTAGCTTCACAGGGACCAGAATTGGTAATTTAGAGCACAAGAAGAAGACAGGGAATCGTGTTCAGGAGAGAAAGATGCAGCCGCAGCCCATCAGGACTCTGGTTAACGCTGGGTTTTCTTTTCTTTTTCTTTTTGGTCTAATGTAATCTCTTTGAAGATTTTTTTTAAGTGACCATCAAATGCGTAAAAGAAAGAAAAATGAGCCGTTTGTATTAGAACCATCAGAAGGCAGTGGCTCTGTTGGAGACCCACGAACTGCTCCTTTGGACGTCCAGTTCTTGAGGTCAGAATGCGCCCAGGTCTGCACCCACATCTTCTGGGCAGAGCTGAGACGTAGGCAGTGAGTCTGGAGATGAGGGGTGGGGTCGGTGCCCTTGACTGCTGTCATGGTTTGTGCTGTTTTATTTGGAATACTAAAGAATCTCTTTGCTTTATTTGGTTTCTGATCCGCCTCCTGCCTCTGCCCTGGGTTCTCCAGTCCTTTCCCTGTTGCCCCTGGAGAGATCACTTTAAAAACATGAACGATTTTAAGCCAAGCGTGGTGGCGCACGCCTGTAATCCCAGCATTGGGAGGCTGAGGCAGGAGGATCTCGAGTTCAAAGCCAGCCTCAGCAGTGGCGAGGCACTTAGCAACTCAGTGAGACCCTGTCTCTAATAAAATACAAAAAAAGGGCTGGGGATGTGGCCCAGGGGTTGAGTGCCCCTGAGTTCAATCCCCAGTACAAAAAAAAAAAAAAAAAAAAAAAAAAAGCGTGTGTGTATGCACATACACACACACACACACACACACACACACACATATATGAACGATTTTATTTCTTAGCCACAATACAACTGTCCACGTGGGTCCAAATTCATAAAGTTCAGAGCCCCTGGCTGCTGTCGTCAGCCACCAGCTCCCTCCCTGCAGGAGGCTGCTGCTAATGCTCTCTTGGAAGCACATCCTTGGGAGAATCGTCCTGCATGTGGGCAAGCAATTGTCTTCTACTGAGACAGGTGTGACAGGGGCCTTCCACGGCTCCTGTCCCTCCTGTGGCCATCCCTACAGCCTGCGGGGCCTAGGCCTGCCTTTGGCTCAGCCTCCTCCTCCTCCTCTCTCTCCCACCCCTGGGCACCCAGCTCCTTCAGCCTGCCCTGCCCTGCTCGGGGCCTCGGCATACTGTAGCAGGCCCCAAAGTGACTCCTCTCCATTTCCCGCCTCCCAGCGTCCACACCTTGTGCGACCCCCTCCCCTGGTGTGGGACAGGACCTCAGGACATGGTTCTGCCATCCAGAAAGAGTCTCAGCAGGCCAGAGAGGTCTCCTGCTGGCACCACGAAGCAAGCTGCCTTGTTGGAGAAGCCCTTGTGCGGGCTCTCTGGGAACCGTGGGCGGCCTCAGGCGGCAAGAAGCCGGGGGTTGGGTCACCCAGCAGCAAGCAGCAGGATACTGTCACAGCCCTGATGGGCCGGGAAGAGGATTCTTCCTCCACCAGCACCTGCACCACGCGTGTGCTCAGACCCCGACCTGCGGATCTTGTCGCCCCAGCGGCCCCGCCCGGCTGGATAGCTGCTTCTCATTCCTGCAGCCACCAGCAAGGCCTCACCTGCCCTCACCCACCCCAGACGTGGCCGGCATCCTGTCACGCCCACGGCATTCTGCGCTCCTCGGCACCGTCACACTGGGAATTAGGAATGAGCGTTCTCAGAGGTCAGGGGCAGCGTCCCCAGCCTGTCACGTGGTCCTGGCACGGACTCCGTGCTTGGTAAATATTTATGGAATGAATGAACGAATGCCGTTTGGATAATTTCCCGGCTCTGCATCACCATGGCAATGAAATCCTGTCCAATTTGCCGTCGGTCCCGGGAGAGGACGTGTCTAACATCCAGCGGAACCACGCAGTCAGCCCCGAGGTCTGGAGGGGGCTCTCGACAGGAGATGCACCTTTGTCTTCAGGTGGCTTTGGGAGATGGCTTTGGCCTCGCCCTGGCGGGGTTTCCAGGGAATGGTAGAGACCTCTAGTGACGTCCTCTTTTCCATCTTGAAATCATTTCCCTGGCCAGTGTCTCCCAGTCTCCCACTTGGCTTTGGTGTCCTATCCCTTGATCAAGTTCACCTGCTGCACCCTAAGCCCGGGCTGCCCTGTGGGGCCTGGGCCTCGAGCGCTGGAGACCGCGTCACGTGGGCCTTCTGTTCTCCTCCTGTTGGTGCCCGGGCTGCCCCGTGCGGGCTCCCATTGTGCCCTCTGCTGCCAGGTCTTCCGGTTTCCTTTCCCTTTGTTCCTTTAATTGGCCGTAGCAAGGATCAACCACCAGGATGCTTAATTTTAAAACATTAAATAAAAGCGATCCTGCCTTGTGGATGAGTCGCAGTTTATCTTATCAATATCTCTTTGAAAAGCACGTTTGGAAATCATCCCACATAAAGCCTTTTACGAAACGGGAAAGTGAGTCTCAGGTAGAGGAGGGGACATGGCTGCGTTCAGAGGCCAGCGGGCCAGGACTGTGGGACATTTTACCAGCCACCAAAGCAAGGCTGTCCTCTCGGGTCACTGGCTGCCAGGCAGGGCTCCGTTGTCCCCTGTGAGCCGTGTCAGGCCCTTTGACATAAGCATTTCCCCGTCGCCAGGAGAAGACTGAGTTGGAAAGTCACAGACTAGAAATTATGTGTCTCAGAGAAAAGGGAGAGCGTTTTCCTCTGTGGCTGCTGCTCCTCTGTCCCAGCACAGGGACGCAGGCCAGGCTGCGCCTGGTGCTGCCGGCTGGTCAGGACGTGGCGCAGAGTGGCTTTGGGGGTCCACACTCCGCTCACATCCGCCTCAGCGGCCTGAGCGCTCTCGGGTGGGCTGGCGACAGCAGCCGGGGGGGACGTGGACAGGAAGTGGCAGGAGCCGCTCAGATCTCGGCGGCCCCAGCTCCCAGTCAGGCGCGTGGACCCCGGGGTGCTACGGCACGTGACCGCCAACAACGACAGCTGCCTCCCTCGCCCTGAGTAAGTGAAAAGACACAAGCTCCGTGGCCTGGCCTGAGGTCCACTTGGACAGCGTTAAGACCCTGTCCCACGCTGGAGAAGCTGGGGTGACAGAGGGGTGGAAGTGGCCCACCAGCAAGCCTCACAGTCTCTTTCCAGAGTCTGTGACCTCCCACGGCTGAGAGCTTCTTTCCCCTCAGGAGACTGAGCTGCTCCCGTGCAGCTGGGGACAGCTGGGGACAGCTGGAGAGGAGCCCGAGCAGGATGCACCAAGCTGCAGCAGGCGTGCTCGGATCGCCCGGCCCAGACTCGGGTAGTCACTGGGCAGATGCCAGGTGGCCAAGGCAGGCATTGGCGTCTCCAGGGCCAGCTGGTGCTCCACCTCTCCTGGGTCCCCTGGACGCCTCTTTCCGCGAGATCTCGAGTGACTTGGCCGAAATTGCTGATCGGGTCAGCGCCATTTTAGTGGTGTGTTTGGCGTGAGTTAGTCGTTGTCAGAACCAGAGAGAAAAGTTATCAGAATAAAAAGCTGTTTGTCTCCAGTTTGCTTCTGAAGTTCTTCCCGCGGCTCCGTTGCTCCAAGCGCTTCAAGAGACTACATTCTTCTTCCTTGGCCATGACGCAGAGAGCCACCACCCAAGCAGAGTGACCCAGTGGACTGACAACAGCTGGACCTGCTGTTTGGAAGTCCGTGAGGGACACTGTCAGTGTCTGCATTTGGTGGAGGAACTCCTGTCACCTGCAGCGCCTCTTCCCACCGGCTCCTACTCTTCCACTGCAAGTAAAGGGGCAGAACCCAGAGCCTGTGCGTGGGGCGGGGCTTGTTGAGCCACCTGAAGGGGCCTCCACTCGAGTGCATCAAAGACCATGACCTTGCCCAGGACTCTTGGGGCCTGCGGTCTTGTTACAGTCCAGACGAGTGTTGAAGCCATGCTGGGGACAAGATAGACCAGAGGGCTGATGGCAAGTCATACCCGTGCTCTAGTCATGGGCTGCCACAAAGGACACCACCCACTCACTGGGAGGAAGATGTTCGATGCTGAAAGGAAAAATCAGCCGGGCGCGGTGGCGCACGCCTGTCATCCCAGCACTTGGGAGGCTGAGGCAGGAGGATCGCGAGTTCAAAGCCAGCCTCAGCAATGGCAAGGCACTTAGCAACTCAGTGAGACCCTGTCTCTAATAAAATGCAAAAAAGGGCTGGGGATGTGACCCAGTGGTCGAGTGCCCCTGGTTCAATCCCTGGTACCAAAAAAAAAAAAAAAAAAAAAAAGAAAAGAAAAATCAGCCCTTCTGGAAATGCCGGAGGGTTAGGGCGCCTGCTTCCCTGCGCCCGCTCCTGGGGCCAAGAAGAGTGTCGCCCTCAGTGCAGGCTCCGAGTGCCCCGCCCAGTGGAGCTGGTCCTGTCTCTGACTCCCCAGTCAGGCAAGTCTCCAATGAGGCTGGGAGCAGGGCCTCCCCATCCCCAAGGCTCCTGGCGGCTGGGGGTGTTCCCTTTGCTGTGCACAAAATGCAAAACTACGCTTCGTGTTCACGGGTTGATTTGTTTTAGGTCTCGCTGTGGAGACTCGGGTGCTCCGTGGGGGAGGGGACGATGGAGCACCCTTGACTGTGGGACCACAGTTTTGAGTTTACTTGGTGGGTTTCTAGGCTCTTTTTATTTTTTTATTTTTTTCATTTTGTTCACAGATTGATGCTTCTGGGCCACAGAGCAAGTCAGTATTTCATGGTGGAAATGTCAGGCGAGTGCAGGAGCCAGGCGCTGGCCCACAGGACCTACAGCCCTGGGTTTTGTTTCTCCTGTAGTGTCACTGTGCTGGCATTGCTCTTACCACACTGATGTGGGGGCACAGGGTTTTCTGGCCACTGGTGTGGCACTCACAGGTTTATAGATGTCACCAGCATCCTCGGAGGAGTGCGGTTTTATGATCCTCTGCTGAGGCCCTGGGCTGTGTGTTCCCCCAACACAAGTGCACTTGGGACTGCAGGGGACCAGAACGGGAGGTCTCAATCACACTCAGAAGACCCAGCAGACGTGAGGGCAAGGCAGGGGCATCCAGGGCAGAGCACAGGGAGTCCAGCGCGTGGCCCCTCGTGTAGGTGTGCTGGGCCCTCACGTGAGGCCGTGGCTGGCTGGCGGGACCCAGCTCTGTTGGTGGCACGTGTGGGCCTGTCTGCAGACACCCGAGCAGCAGACGCCACGTGGGTGCACCCAGCCTTCTGATGCGCTCCGCGGGCTGGGGTACGTCCCGTGACCCCTCTCACTGCCAGGAGGGCAGAAAGCTAGAAGCTTGAGGTGCGGGGCGGCGTCTGAGGCCTGTGGCGCAGCAGGTGGTGGAGAGGCGACGTGCCTGAAAACTGGACAGGGCTCGGGGTCACCAGCTGTGCCACTCTCCCCAGCGTTAGGTGGGACCCCAGCCTCCCGCTCCAGCTTACCAGGTGGAAGAGTCGGAGCTGGGGCAGGGTCAGGCGGAGACACCTTGCAGAAGGCCAGCAGTGTCACACGTTGTTTGAGATCAGACTTTAAGATCAGAATTCCTGCCAGTCGTCTAGAACGGCTCCGCACCCCAAGCCCGACCTGCTCAGGTGTGCTTCTTCAAGATCTTCATGTTCTCGTGCAAGTCAAAGTGACTCGTACTGGGGTAGTGGGACACCAACTCCTTGTGTGCCTCCAAGTCCAGCCATCCTCCTTACCTCAGGTTTCATTTACTTGTCAACCGTGGTCCCAAAACAGTAAATGGAAGAGTTCAGGAAATTGCACAGCGTCCCGCGCAGCATGATGGAAGCGGGCGCCGTCCCGCTTCTCCGACCTGGGAGGAGCACGTTCCTTTGCCCAGCGGGTCCTCTCTGCTCGGCCTGCCTGTTAGCTACCAGCAGCCTCAGTTATCAGGTGGCTGTGGTTGCAGGGCTGCTGTTCAAGCGACCTGCATCCTACTTAATCATGGCCCCACAGCACAGGCGTGATGGAGCTGCTAACCTGGACTTGCAGAAAGAAGCCATGGTTTCTCTAGGTGAAAGCCGGGAGCTCCCAACTTGGTAAAGAAAGAAGAGACCCCCGTGCCGAGGCTGCTGAGCTCCGCCAGCACAATCAGGGATTTTGAAAGAGGGAGACCACATTTGCATAACTTTTATTACAGTATATTGTTTTTAAAATATATTTATTAGTTATACATGGACACGATACCTTTATTTTATTTGTTTATTTTTTATGTGGTGCTAAGGATTGAACCCAGTGCTCACACATGCTAAGCAAGTGCTCTACCACTGAGCCACAGCCCCAGCAGTATAGTGTGCATGTGTGTGTGTGTGTGTGTGTGTATATATATATATTTTTTTTAAATATTTATTTATTTATTTTTAGTTATAGGTGGACACAATAATTTTATCTTATTTTTATGTGGTGCTGAGGATTGAACCCAGTGCCTCACGCATGCTAGGCAAGCGCTCTACCTCTGAACCACAACCCCAGCCCCTAGTATATTGTTTGACCTGCTGTTTTATGATTAGTTGTTAGTCTCTTATTGCACCTATATACGTTAAACTTTATTGTCGCTAGTAAGTACACGGAAAAACACAGTCTATATAGAATTTGGTTCTGTCGGAGTCCCAACATCACTGGGGGTCTTAGAAGGTATCCCTGGTGGGTAAAGAGGGGCACTGTCTCCTCCTCCTCGCTGATTGGCTTCAGAACACACGGGGTACCAGACTTGATCTCTTGATATATATTTCTTTTCTGGCTGATAAAACATCTCTTCTTTCTCTTTCGTATGTTGGGAACCCCATAATAACATTTCGTTGGGAAAAAGGGCGGGTGGTGCGGGCCCGTGGTGTATCTTGCGATGCTCTCGAATCTCCAGGCTCAGGTCGCCTCCTTGGCACTGCGGGGCCTCAGCCTGCAGCTCCAGGGAGTGCCTCTGATGGGCGGGGCCCGTGAGCCCTGCGGGCGTTGGGCAACCCCAGGGAGAACCCATGCTCCAGCCTGTGTAGGAGAGAGAAGGGGAAGAAGGCCACGCATCAAAAGGCAGCGGCCCAGAGGGCGGCAGAACAGGGTTGCTAATTGCGCTTTAATAACAGTCAGGAGGGCGGAAAAGGCCAGTGTCCTGCCAAGCAGGCCGGCCTGGGCCGCGTCGGGCCGCGCTCCGCTGGGCCTTGCCCAGCTCCCTAGGCTGGCTGGCTTCTTTTCTTTCTTCCTTTCGTTTTTTATCTGTGACATCTGCTCAGTGCTTGTCCCTCCTGTGATACCATACCCCTCGCAGCTGTGCAGACCTCCAGCTCCGCGCTGGTGCGCGGGTGCCCTGAGCATACGGCCTTTTTGATGTGTGATAAAACAGCACCGAGCCACGGGGGTATGGTGAGCGAAGGCATCAGAATATCAATTAACCTGCTCTGAACAGAGCTGCGGCTCGGGGTGGAACAGACATCTCACTGAAGTGTCAGGGAGATGGATAATGTATTCTAATTAGGGATTGACTGATGCCGCCACATCCAGCCACTCCCGGACCTCGGACCCTCAGACCCAGCCATGCAGGCTTGTCGCGAATGTCTTGGTGTCCCATCATAGCAGTCCTTGGATGCTGTTTACTGATTGATGACTTCTTGCTTTGCCAGAATTTGCAGCCATTAAAGTGTTCTCTGCCAAAATTGCCGTTTCCCCTTGAAAGTGCTGTCAGCTTTGCTGATGGCAAGAGACCTCCTCCTTAAACACAGAAGCTCTGGGAAAGGCCCTTTTGAGTGCCATGCCTGGGCCTTCCATCTTGTGGATGCCCCAGGACAGATGCATCCGGACACAGAGGCCTCCGTCAAGGCTCCGTCCCCACTGGGGGGACTGCAGTGGGCCACTGGGGCCAGCACAGGGGAGATAAGTCTCCACGCTGCCTTTCTAGTAGGGCGGGCCGTGCCCCAGCGGGTCCGTAGCACCTAGGGGACTGTGCCATCGCCCCATGTCAGAAAGAGCAGACCTGGAGAGCCGGTGACATCGGGTTCACTTCAGAGCTCCCCACCTTCCTCCCCAAATCTTAGACACAGTGACGCCCACGGGGCCAGGTGAATTGGGAGTTGCCCTGCAGTTGGCGGCTCGTTCCTGGTGGCCGGAAGCCCCACTTCTCCAGCAAGGCCTTGGCGAGAGCTGCTCCCCTGAACAGTTCGGAAAGCTCTGGCCCACGTGGGAGAGCCACCGGGAGCCTGCGGTGGCTGTGGAGCTGCTCAGTGACGCAGGATGAGAAGCAGAGCTGGTGCCGATCGAGGCCAGAGCCCAGGCTTCCTCCAGCTCCAGCTAGCGACGGACACAGCCTTGCTGGCCTCAGCTGGGGGGCAACCACGGGCTCAGTTCCTCCCCTCCACGTAGGAGAAAATCAGGGTCTGAGTTGAGCTGTAGTTCAGGAAGTGCTGGTTTGGCTTGTAGGACCCAGGGAGCCCTCAGAGGGCCTTCCTCGGGCTCCTGGGGCTCACCCAGGCAGGTTTGCTTTCTCCAAGCTGTGGCCCCGTGCTTGGCTGGCTGTGTGGGACAAGGACTTGAAAGAAAAGGGCTGTTAAAAATGTTTATTTTTGCACTTTTGCTTTTTTAGTTCCAGAAACCAGGAGTTTTGTGACTGTGTTTCTTTCTGTTCAAGTTAAGAAATTAACGAAAGCCTGCCTGGTTTTCCCAGCACTTTTTTTTTTTTTTTTTTTTTTTTGGTACCGGGATTGAACTCAAGGGCATCCGACCACTGGGCCACATCCCCAGCCCTTTTTTGTATTTTATTAGAGACAGGGTCTCACTGAGTTGCTAAGTGCCTCGCCATTGCTGAGGCTGGCTTTGAACTCGCGATCCTCCTGCCTCAGCCTCCCAAGTGCTGGGATGACAGGCGTGCGCCACCGCGCCCGGCTTTCCCAGCACTCTTGATGCTGTAAATTCGTTTAACTTTTCTTCTTTAACTGTCAGTGGAGGCTGTTGGAACCTAAACGCTCTAATAGAATAGAAATGTGGGCACTGTGCTGTTTTTTTCCAGAAGACACCTCTCGCCCCAACTGCCCTGTGTCCTGTAAGTCCTGGGGTGTCAGGTGTGAGTGACCTTGAGTCTGAACGTGCCCCGTCAGCGCCCCTCTGTCCTGAGGCGTCAGGCTTCCATGGGACTGAGAGGAGGGGTCTCCGACAGGTGCTTCTCTTGGGGAGCCGGAATCCCGAGCCTCAGCCCCAGCTCCTGCCCGCCGGCTCCCGTCTCTGCAGAGCAGAGACTGGAGTGATCTGCTCTCGCGTTCCGCTCTCGCAGCGCTCACTCTGCCGATTTATCTGGATATCGCGCCCCAAGCATTAAACAGTGTGTGCGTGCACGTGTGTGTCTAACTCTAGACTCCTGGGACTTGAAAGGCCTTCAGAAATTGTTTAATGTGAACATTGCTGAGGGACATAGAAAACAGCTTAAGCAAATGGGAAGATAATGCGTCGACTTGATCCTATAAAAACGTCAGTTCTTCATGAATTAATCCACATGTTTAATGTCATTCAAAAATCCTCCTAGAATTTCTATTTTGGAACTTGCCAAAAAAAAATTTTTTTTTTGATGCTTACCTGGAAGAATAAATATTTGAAGAAAAAATGGTAAGGGGAGCATATTCTATTAAACATATATTAGACATAACAATAAATTATAAAAATAATAATTTTAAAGGTTAAATAAGAGCAGTTTAATCATCTACAGGCAGAAAAAGGCCAAAGCAAAGGTCATATCAGTATTTAGACTATGACAAAAGAGACATCGGAGGAGAACAGAGAGACTTTTGACAGACCAGGTTGGGACAGCTGGCAAGCCACAAGGAAACAAATTAGGCCACAGCTTTGTGCCATTCACAAAAGAAAACATGGTACTTTTAAATATCTAAGTGTAAAGAGTGGAAATATAAGAGAACATGGTTTAAATGCAAGTGGCTATTAACTTTGCAGTGGGAAGACCTCTTCATAGATCCACATGTAGGAGCCCTGTTTGGGGAGATGGCTAAGATTGCGGTTGACTACGGGCCAAGGAGATGTTTGGCTGTTGCCGCCTTCCATAGTCTCACGGGACTTGGCCCGAGATCTCGCGGGACTTAAGTGAGATTGCTGATCGGGTCTGCGCCATTTTGGTGGTGTGTGTGGTGGTGCGTGTTAAAGTCGTTGTTAGAGCCAGAGAGAAAAGTTATCAGAATAAAAAGGCTGTTTGTTTCCAGTTCGCCTCTGAACTTCTTCTCGTGGCTTCCTTGCTCCAAGCGGCCATCGCTTCAGGCGGCAACATCCACACAATGCCAGAATCCAAAGAAGAAAGGAGCCATTGTCTTGGCTGCAAGCCAGTGTGTTAAGACAACACCGTATGCAAAATTCAATGGCTATGGACAAACCAAAGAAAACCCCAATGACATCATTTGCCTCACGCAATTTGTGGTGGTGTTTGTCAAAATGGGTTAAAATTCTTAATATGTAAAGAGCTCTTATCAGAAAATAAAAGGATGAAATCCCAGGGGAAAGTGGATTGATGACATGAATAGACATTTTAGAAAAGAAAAAATTCAAATAGCCAATAAACATGGAAAAATATTGAACCTTGCTAACATTAATTAAAGCAGCAGTGGCATATTATATTTTGCTGGACAGATTTTCCTCCAAGTTAATGCCCAACATTAGCAAGATGCAGGGAAACAGGGGTTCTGCCATTGAACATATAAACTGGCCAGGTAATTTTGTTGAGTGATATGGCAAAATATGTCAAAAGCCACAAGAGAAGGTGTCACCTACTAGAAATTCACCTTGAGGATATTTGATGCACAGCAAGACATACGTACACTAGTCTAGCATTTTTTAATAATGATGATGATCAAAGTTAACATGTGGCATCAATCATGACAACCTCTGGGGAGGAGCCTTTGGTGACATGCAAAATATTCCTGCCGTGTTTTTACCATGTGAAAGGAACCGGTTACAAACCAGTACACCTACGTGTGTGATTCTTCCCCTCCCACCCCAGGAACAGAGGATCTGCCCTCCATGCCTGAAGGGGATAAACGGAAGCGTTTCAGTGGCGTGTTTAGGTGCATGGTGTTCCTGGTGACTTGCAGTACTACTGCGGCTTTCCGGCACCTTCCACATAGTAGACAGTGACGTGTGTCACTTTCACAATTGGATTTAACGCAGATAAATCTTGTAGCCCGATACCCTTGTTGCAGCACCACGAAGGGCGGGTTGTCTGCGGGGTCTCATCTGTATAGTGAGTTACCCCCCGAACCTGAGAAAAGTGAGGTTTTGCTGGGAACCTGGTGATATCTCGCCTTAGGAAGCCGGTATCTCAGAAACTGTGTAGGAGAGAATTGAAGTGTGCGAAGCGCGGCGTGCACGAGAGGCCCATCGTGGCCTTACTTACCAGAGTGGACACTGCGGGGAGGCGTCCGGCTGGGGGCGTGGCCAGGTACCCGCAGCACACCTACCTGATGGACATCGTATGGCCATCAAAAACAGAGGCAGGGCTGGGGCTGTGGCTCAGCGGCAGAGCGCTCGCCTCGCACGTGCGCGGCCCGGGTTCGATCCTCAGCACCACGTAAAACGCATTGTGTACAACTAAAGCAAATAAATAAATATTAAAAAAAAAAAAAAAAAACGGAGGCAATGGAGAACCACTCCAGTATAGAGAAATGCTCGTGGTCGCTCTGACATGTGGCGGAGAGAATCCAGACACAGGTGTACGTTGGGCTGGGGACATGCTCAGAGGCAGAGCACTTGCCAGGCACGAATGAGCCTTGGGTTGAATGCCCAGCGTTGCAAAAAAAAAAAAAAAAAAGTGGGGGAGGGGTACACATTCTGATTACAATCATAAACATGGATTTGGGGGTAAGAGAGGAAGGTGATGCCTATCAGAGGCATTCATTTCCTTGTCTAAAAAGTTCCAGTCCTTCCATAAAGCTATTATGTTCTTGATGTTCTTTTTTTTTTTCTTTAAATAAGCTTGTATTTTAGTTGTTGATGGACCTTTATTTTATTTATTTATATGCAGTGCTAAGAATCAAACCCAGTGCCTCACATACACCAGGCGAGTGTGCTATTGCTGAGCCCCAGCCCCAGCCCCAAGCTATTATGTTCTTTTTAAGATAATTTTGAAAAATATAAAAACAGACGAGACAGCAGCCCCTCCTCTCTGCCCAGGGCTGGATCCTGGACGGCATCCCAGAGACGCGGGAGCAGGCGCTGGCCATCCAGACCTTGGGGGTCGCCCCCAGGCATGTCAGTGAGTACCTCGAGGCCCCGGCCACAGGGCTGGGTGCGAGTGAGCCTCCGCTCTGTGGTGCTGGATCCCCAAGCCCCATCCTCGTCCCAGCCACCACCCACAGGAAGGTCTGGGGGACCCGCAAGGAAAAGATGTGTTGAATTAAACTTGGCCTCAGTCACAGGCACAGTGCCTCTAGGACTTGTCATCAAGCCCGGCGGGGTGGGGGGTCTACTCTTCCCCTGGGGGTTCCTTGGGCCTGAAACCCCATATCTGAGAAGCTCTTTAGGGAGTGGTCATCAGAAACGTGGCAGAAGCATCTAGACAAAGATGTCGACCATGCGGTTGTTTATGGTAGTGAAGGTTGTCAGCTGGGGTGGGTCAATGGTGGGTTGTCCTGGGTCCCGAGGAGATGTCCTTCGTGTCTTAGTGCCGGGAAGACCTTGTTGTTAGAAGTTCGGGGATGGGAGGTGGTGGTGGCTCTCCTAAAGGCATCACACAGACAACGAAGCATAGAACAAGTTCCTGCTGGCGAGAGTCAGCTGCCCGGCACTGAGGGTTTGTTCCTTGTCCCCTGACAGTCGTGCTGAGTGCTCCGGACACTGTGCTGATCGAGAGGAACCTGGGGAAGAGGGTCGACCCTCAGACTCAAGGTATGGCTGGCTGGCTCCACGCCCCACGCCCGTGGGTTCCCAGAACACTCGGGGACCCCTCCCTCCCCGTGCACTCACTCTGCCCTGGGCATCTGAGGACAGTGTTTGGCAGGTGACTCGGGCCAGCAGAGTCTGGCTCTGAGCTGGATGACCCTGGGAAACCAGGGACTTCAGCTGATGAGGCCCTTTAGGTGGAAGGCGTGGGCTCGTTTGCTAAAAAACCGGACTCAAGTCTGGCCGTGGGGCCCCTGGGCTCTGAGCCCACTCTGCTGAACTCACTTCCTGGCTCAGGGCCACACATGGGAACCAGGGTGGGGCATGTCCCCATCTCTCTGGGAAACGGTACACTGTGTGCACTTCGCTGTGGGTGCAGGAGAACAGGCATGTGTTTTATCTGGGAACTGGCAGGTGCCACAGGCCAGGACTTGCCAACTGGTTGTGAAAGACAGGAGGGGCTGGGGACAAGGGGGGCAGGGAGTGATAGACCCGGGCTTTGTGGACCCTTGGCTCCGCCCCTCTCTAGCAGTACTGCCTGGATGCCTCTCTGAGATTTTGTTTTCTCATCAGTACTTATAACATGATTGTCGTGAGGATCTGTAGGCCTGTCAGCGAGGCACAGGCTCAGCGCTCAGAAATTCATGGCACCCCTACCCTGCGTGACTCTTATCCTTGTTTTAATAAGAGCAGGCCCAGTGCTCTCAGCCCTGTGGCTGTGAGCCAACCACAGGCAGTGGCCGCAAGGGCAGCGAGCCCCTAGCCAGGCACAGCGGCAGCCCTGGCGGCCCTGGGTGCTGGCTGTAACTGCTCCTCTTTCTGCGCAGAGATCTATCATACTACCTTTGACTGGCCCCCGGAACTGGAAGTCCAGAACCGTCTGATAGAGCCAGAGGGCATCTCAGAGCTGGAGACGGCTCAGAGACTGCTGGCGTACCACAGGAACATCGTCAGGATCCTTCCTTCCTACCCCAAAATCCTGAAGACCATCAATGCCGACCAGCCGTGTGTCGACGTCTTCTACCAGGGTAACACAAACGGGAAGCCCCACCTGGGCACCGCCCCAGGCCCAGGCCCCCCGCGCATGTCTGCCCACTTCGCCAGCATCACCCCATCTGGCAGCAGCCAGTGGCCAGGAGGTGCCTGGGACCCCAGGAGTCAGGTCGCAGATGTCCAGCTCCCCTGCCCGGTGTGTGTGTGCAGGTCCCTGAAGTGCCCCACTGGGAGGCCGCGGCCAGTGCCCGTGTCCTACACCCGGACGTGGTCACGTCTCCAGCCCAGGGGAAATCTGACAGTGACAGAGGCGGGAGGAGGAGGGCCAAGGGATGGGCCTGACCTGAAGGGGAAGGAAGGGGACCTGGATGAAGGCTGGGACCTGGGGCCGGGGCGCGGCGCGGCGTGGCTCAGCCGTGGAGCGCCTGCCAGGCCTGTGGGAGGCCCTGGGCTCAGCCCCCAGCACCACAAAAAGAGGGGGAAAGAAAATAACCCCCTACCACAACCAAAATTCACGTGTGGTGCGTGGGCTGAGAGCAGGCGCGAGCAGCGCTGCTCCGGGCACCGCGCTGCCACCCACAGCCGCGGCCGAGGTTCCAACGCAGTCTGGAGCAGCGGGCCACCGCGTGCACCACCATGGGCGCCAAGGGGGAGGGCTTGCCCTCGGGTCAACCCTGGCCCAGCACACATGGCTTTGCAGTCTCTGGCGTCGGTCTTAACCCCGAGCCTCAGGTTCGCCATTCATGAGGACCAGGGCCAGGGCCCCCGATGGCATGTCCACAGCCAGAGCCCAGCGGCTGGTGGAGGAGGTGCTCGGTGCCCTTCCCAAGTGTTGCCACCGGGGTTCAGCATCCTGCCTAAGAAGGCAAAGGGAAGCTAGAGGCACTCTGTCCCAAGAACTGTGTTATGATTTTTTAAAAGTCTTGCTGTCTCAAAACCCAGTTATCCCCTCCCCCCAACTCCTGGAAAACGAGGCAGTTAGTCTGTTTCCACACAACACGGCCTCAACACAGACACTAAGGACACTAGACAGCCAGTGACATTCTTTCTCACCTGCTCCATCGGGTCTCCTTAAAGAAGGGTCTACCTCAGTGAGACCTGGTTTGAGCTCCTGGTTGCTTCCCGCCACCCCTCCTGCTGCCCTGTCCTGCTGCAGTCTCTGTGACAGCCATGTCATCTGGAGGCACCACCAGCCCACAGGCGGGTGTCTGGAAGATGATGGTGCTTGCAGAAATGCCAGGCTTATAATTTTCCAGTGCTTTTGCATCTCGGAAGGTCTTTAGTAGCAGACACTCTGCGCTCTTAAGATAAACATCACCACGTTTATCTTATGCCATGATTCTGAATTTACACATTAATTACTTCCAAATTACTTAATTAAATTTAAAAGTTCATATGATTGTTCATAAAGAATTCATGCCTGGAATTGTAAATAAAAATGTATCTGAATATTAATTATTATTAATTAATAATGTGGAGAGATAAATTGAAAATTGGAATGCAGAATTCTCTCTGTGTTGTTTTTTTAATCTCTCTGCAGTGTACCCAGCAACCACATATTTTTTAAAAAGAATAATTAGATGTCGAGACCGTCTGGGGGATCATTACTTCTAATTAACTTAGTTATTTACTGTAAATTAAGCATCATTTGTAAGCAGGCTGCCTTGCCTTAGCATGGTGCTTTCTGAGGCGCCGGATCATGGACGGTCTGAGGAGAGCCTACTGGATAGCTGGAGCCCCTTGTTCGGGGTTTTGGGCTCTCAGTGGGGAAATGGTGCCCACAGTGGTAGGTTTGGGGAGTTGCCCCAACTCTGCCTTGTCTCGGAGCCTGGTTGACTCATGTGTAAAATGGGACAAGAATGTCACCTGCCTTGTGGGATTGTGGGCCCATCACATGCGGGGGTGCCACGGCGTGCTTAGCCTAGTAGTTCATGCATGCTGGCTGTGTGGCGACGGTGATGACATGGGCTCCAGGACAGGCAGCTTTGGCTTCCTGTGCCATTGGTGTCTCCCATGATCCATCCAACAAAATGATCCCCAGATGAGCCCAAGGTTCCTCAGTAGGGGCAGTTCTGTCCCAGCGCCCTGCAGGTTCCCAGGGAGAACACGTGACTCGGTCTGAAAGCAGTGTCTGGTTGCACAGCAGGGGGTCGTGCTCTGACCTCGGGGGCGGAGGCCAGGGCCGCCTCTCCACACCACACCGTGCACGGGATGCCCCACATCAAAGAACCAGCTGGCCCCAATGTCCATGTGCTGAGGCTGAGGAACCCCAGACGGGGACCTTAAATGGTTTCTGGGGGCACGTTCCTGAAAGTGGCCCTTTGCCCAGGACGGAATCCCCTGGGGGGACACTGGCACAGGTGATAGGCAGGGTCCCTGTGGCTGGTGTTTCAGGGACAGGTTGATGCCTCTGCAAGAGGTGGGGCGGGGGAGGAGGCCCTGTTATATGGGCTGGCCCCAGGGCTGTCACCAGTTGGTGGTCCCTTCAGTGGGCAGCTCCCGGTGCCCGGAAGCCTGTCCCCCAAGCTCCCCTCCCGTGTACTTGGGTGGGAGGTGGCCTGTTTGATGTTCAGTGGCTTTTCCCTGTGACTTCCTGGCATCCAGGGCCCCTGTGGTGCGGGTCTCGCTGTCAGAAAGGCTCAGCCTGCCTCTCTGCCTCTTTGTTCATCAAATGCCAGGGGCATAGCCCCAGCCAGGGCTGCGTGTCTCTGCCTCCCACTCCTGTGACCTGTTTCACCACCGCCTCTTTGGAGACTTGCAACAAAGTTGGTGTCACTGGCGTGCAGCTGCGCAGATCATTCTCTACCAATTCCCAAGTCCTTTAGAAGTCCCTGCACGCAAGGCTCCTGCACGGCCTGATGCGTTCATCAAAGCCTGAGTCTGACACCAGCCGAAAGCCAGCGCACACCTCCCCTGGGGACCGGGCCTGGGCCCAGGGCTGGAGGTTAGAGGCTCATCCAGGATGCAGTTTGGAAACCTGTCACATGCCAGAGCCAACCTCCCTCTGCAGCACACCCTGCCCCCAGTCCGACCCGCAGGCAAGGGCAGCCGCCTGTGCCGGCTCTAGTGCAATTCCAGGGCAGTCCCCGAGGGCACTTGGTTTCCTCCCCCACCACCTTGGTGTGCAGTTCTTTCCCCCACAGCTTCGCCCTGGCTGCATGCCAGACGCACAGAGGGTTTCGATGGTGCTGTAAAAGAGAGAAATAACGACGGCCACAGAAGGAGCCGTAGCAGAGGGGTCGCGAGCTGGCTTCCCTTCTTTAGGGTCTGGGTTTATTATCCTCATTTGTCTTTCCAGCTCTGACCTTCGTCCAAAGTGGCCATCGATCCAATGCCCCATTCACCCCGAGGGTGCTGCTGTTGGGGCCCGTGGGCAGCGGAAAGAGCCTGCAGGCTGGCCTCCTGGCCCAAAAATACGACCTTGTCAACGGTGAGTGCCCAGAAGCAGCACTGCTTCTAGAGCCTTCTCTGCCTTCTGCCCCCCCCCCCCCCCGAGCTTCCTCATTTTACGGGCTGGTGGGAGGGCAGGCAGAATCCGTATCAATTTTCTTTCTTGCTCTCTGCTCTGAACAATTTCTAGTTAGTCCATCTTTACAGGTATAAGATTTTTTCCTCCTGAAGAATATTGCCATAAAGACATCAACCGGCAAAAACGTGTCCGCAGCCCAAAGAGCCGGAACGTTTGCCAGGCATCATTTTTTCGTCTCCTTGGGTGCGCTGGTGTCTCTGCACCGTGGGCCCGAGGAGCTCCCCTGCAGCCCTGCGGCGGGCTCCCCGGGAGCCGCAGCTCCTAATAGGCATCGGCTGCTGATTTATTTGCTCCTGTCTCGCTCCGCTCCCCCCAACCCAGGTCAGCGTGTTTACAGGCAAACAATTTCTGAACCAGAGGAAGACTTCTCGCTCTGCACAGTTTCAATAAATATTTTACCAGGAGGAGAGAAAATATTGAAATCAGCTCTCCAGGTCTTTGCAGAGGTGGTCCCAGGCGGTCTTGGAATGGCGGCCTGTGTTCAGGAGGATCAAGGGCTGGGGAGGAGGAGGCGAGTGTAGGAGGTACAGCCTGGGGCGGGAGGGAGATGAGGCGCCACCCCCATACTGCACAGCCTGCATTACCTCAGCTTTATGTACCAAAAGAACACGGGACCCACACCCCCGGATTTATAAATATGTATATGCACACCCCCAAATTATACATCCACACCATACAAATGTATAGAGAGAATACATACACACATGCAAATATATTCATACGTATAGCACCCCAAAAGAATCACATTTGGAATAAAAATGCTTTTCAATTAGGTTTCCTCCAACTTGAAATTCCAGACCCTCAGGGACTAGCCAGGAATCAAGGACAAAAGTCACACCTGTAAAATCAAAAGGCAGAACTGAACAGTTATTCAGATTTGGTTAGTGTGGAAAAGTCTGTACACTTTAGGATAAAATGTACATTCTCTGCATCCAGTTTTATTATTATTTTTTTTGGTCAGGAATGGAACTCAGGGGTGCTTAACCACTGAGCCACAGCTCAGCCCTTTTTTGTATTTTATTTAGAGACAGGGTCTCACTGAGTTGCTAAGTGCCTCACCATTGCTGAGGCTGTCTTTGAACTCGCGGTCCTCCTGCCTCAGCCTCCCAAGTGCTGGGATTACAGGCATGCGCCACCACACCTGGCTCTGCCCTTTTTATTTTTTGTTTTGAGACAAGGTGTCTCTAAGTTGCTTCAGGCCTCCCTAAATTGCTGAGGCTGACTTTGAACTTGTGATCCTCCTGCCTCAGCCTCCTGAGTTGCTGGGATTACAGGTGTATGCCACTTCACCCAGCTGCATTTACTTTTTTTAGAAAAAATTTAATTATTCAAAATTGTTTGTTCTTTCAATTTGACATATCAAGAGTATTCCAAGATGAAGGTGGCAGCAGGGGGTGGGGATGGCTGGGGACGGGTGGGGCGGGGAGCACAGCTGTGGTTAGCTGGTTTGTTGAGGACGAGCAGCAGGCCACCTGCGGCCGCACCCATGTGCTCCTTCCAGTGTCTGCACTTGTTGCTGTGTGGAAGGGCACGAGAGGCATGGTGACAAGAGCCTTATGGCAGAGCGGGAGAGGACCTGAAAACAACAGGAGCACCTTCTCAGCCTTCGGCCTTGTCTGAGTAACTGTCTCAGGCTGCATTTCCCTCATTCAGGAATTTGTTTTACTCTAAATTGCTTTCAGCACAGCAGTTGTGAAGAGATGGTATTACCTGCCTAGATTTTTCCAAAAATGAAAATAGAAATGCTCGTGATGCTTTGTACTGAGGCTCCCTCACGGGACTCTAGATCATTGTGCATTTGGAAACTAATTCAGAAAGTTCACTTTTCCCAAAGGCATTCTTTTTTTTTTTGTACCTGGGATTGAACTCAGGGGCACTCGACCACTGGGCCACATCCCCAGCCCTTTTTTGTATTTTATTAGAGACAGGGTCTCACTGAGTTGCTAAGTGCCTCACTGAAGGAGCCCCAATTAGGGAGATGGCTATTGCAGTCAGCTGGAAGCCATAAGTTCCACCTGATAATAAGTATGTATGTGATGCACCTGTAAATGCACGTGAGGCACCCGCAAAGCTAAAGGTATATAACCGGGTGAAAGCGGTCGGAGTGAGGAGAAGAATGAATTCACTCAGTCAGTCATGCAGTCGCTCGGTCGGAAGAAGAGTTCGGGTCGGAGAAGAAGAAAAGAATCAGAGCGGCCAGAACGTAGGCAGAGCGGTTACAGAAGAGAAACCAGATAGAAGAAGTAATTCCTGGTCAGAGTCAGGCAGAGGCTCCCGAGGAAGAAAGAAGAAAGAACAAAGAAGAAAGAAACTCTAAAAGCTAAGCTCTCTCTCTCTCTAAAGAAGAAATCTCTCTCTTTCAAACTCTCTCTCTCTCTCTAAGCTCTAAGAAGAAAAGCTCTATCTTTCTCTCTAAGCTCTAAGAAGAAGAAGAAGAAAAAGCTATCTCTAATCTTTCTCTCTAAGCTCTTTCTAAGATGAAGAAGAAAAAGCTCTATCTTTCTCGCTAAGCTCTAAGAAGAAGAAGAAGAAAAAGCTATCTCTAATCTTTCTCTCTAAGCTCTTTCTAAGAAGAAGAAAAATCTTTCTTTCTCTCTCTAAGCTCTCTCTAAGAAAGTAGAAGTAAAAGTAGTAATAGCTTTACTCTGCCTCCGAGTTTTTCTCCCGTGGCGCCGTGGCTGGCCATGACAGGCAGCTTACACCTCGCCATTGCTGAGGCTGGCTTTGAACTCAAGATCCTCCTGCCTCAGCCTCCCAAAGTGCTGGGATTACAGGCGTGCGCCACCACGCCCGGCTTCCAAAGGCGTTCTTGATAAATAGGAGACATCAGAAGATCCAGGGACCTGGTTGAAGGGACCTCAGGTACAAAGAGACAGCACTGTGCCGTTTAGGGTCTCTGCAGAAGCCTGGGGGAACCCGGGCTCCAGGCACTGTGTGCTCCTCTGGGGCCACTTGGCATGGTCCTAATCTCCACATTTAGGAAGCCCTAAATCAGAGGAGCACAGCTCCACACAAGCGAGCCACCCAGCATTGAGCCCGCCGCACTTGTCGAAAGGCCCCCTTTATAATGGAGGGAATATAATTGCATACAACTTTTTGAAAGGAACAAGTCATTCCTGACTGAGATGCTCACTGTGCAGACCCGCTGACCTGGTGACTCACGCCTAGGACTCGATTCTGCTGAAGTGCTCCCGGCATGAGCACAACAGAGGCACCCGCAAACCCTGCTGAAAGCAACTCATGAAGCGATGTGACATGATGGCATCTTGCTGGAAGAGGGGCCGGAAGGCAGGTGCCTCAGCCCTGTCCATGAGAGGATCTCACCTTTTGTCAAAAAACACAAAGCAGGGCTGGGGTTGTGGCTCAGCGGTAGAGCGCTCGCCTCGCACGTGCGCGGCCCGGGTTCGATCCTCAGCACCACGTACAAATAAACGCATTGTGTACAACTAAAGCAAATAAATAAATATTTTTAAAAAAACAAAAACACAAAGCACATTGGCCTATGCGCCTGCAAAATCTGAAGAAACTGGTTATCTCCATAGAGTGCTGTATTGCAATGTGGATCTATTTAGTTTTTATAACAAGCAGAAATTTTCTAATCACAATCAACCATGACAGATTCGTTAGACTATTATTAATAGCACCCATTGGGCGCCTACCGTATGCAGCGCACTTTATTGGATGCACAGAGAGGATTGGTGTGGAGGAAGCCAGAGAGCTGAAGCGTGCAGGTAGACCCAGGCTGGGGCAGGGACGGCGAGACTGGCCGAGGCCCACCCCAGTGCAGTCCCAGCCCCAGCCCGCCAAAGCCTTGCTCCTGCACATCCGCCCACTCTTTCTCCTCCAAAGCCCTCATCAAAGTCCACAGCAAGAAGACGCTTGCCTTAGTTGAACATTTTAACCACAGATACAATTATTTTTTTCTTTCACAGTTTCAAGTCTGTTTTAGTCAGTTTTTTGTTTTGTTTTGATTTTGGTTTTTGTTTGCTATGACTAAAAGACCTGACAAGAACAACTTTAGAGAAGGAAAAGTTTATTTGGGAGATCATAGCACAGGGTTCAATCCTCATCTCAACATAAAAATAAAAAAAAAAAGTTAAAAAAAAAAAAAGAAAGGCATTCTGTCCATCTATAACTACAAAAAAATTGAAAAAAAAATTATAAAAAAATATATATATTTTCTAGCAGGACGTGGTGGCAAACACCTGTAATCCCATGACTCAGGAGGCTGAGGCAAGTTTGAGGCTAGCCTTGGCAATTCTCAAAGCCCTGAGCAATTTAGTGAGACCCTGCCTCAAAAATAAAAAAGAAATAAAAGGGGCTGGGGATGTGGCTCAATGGTAGAGTGCATCTGGGTTCAATCCCTGGCACAAACAAAAACAAAAACTTCTAATTTCCCTTGTGGTTTCTTTTTTGGTACCTGTATTTTATTTAGAAGTGCACTGCTTAGTTTCCAAATATTTGGAGATTTTTTTTCCAGATTGTTTTTTTCTTACTGATTTCTAATTCTATTGCTGTCAAAGAGCATACCCTATCTAATTTTGATCCTTTGAAGTTTATTGATACTTTTTATGGTGCGGCATGTGATCTCCATTGGTGAATCCCATATGCACTAGAAAAGAGCACAGATCCTAAAGTTGTTGGTTATAATGCTCGGTAAATGTCAGTTGGGATGAGATTTTGACAGCATTGTTCAAACCTTCCAGGTCCTGAACGACTTCTCTAGACTTATGATTTCACTGTCTGAAAGAGATGAGTTAAAATCTCCAATTCTAATTGTGGATTTGTCTATTTTCTTCCAGTGTCTACTCCATGTCGTTTTTACAGTGCATATGCATTAAGCCTTGTTATGTCTTTTTGATGAAATGACCCTTCTATTGCTGGGAAATATTCCTCTACCTCTCTGCAGGAGCCCTGTTTGGGGAGATGGCTATTGATTGCGGTTGACTTCGGGCCATGGAGTTTTGGACATTGCCGCCTTCCGTAGTCTCACGAGACTTGGCCCGGGATCTCGAGAGACTTGGGCCGAGCGCGGAGCGGGTCGGGGCCATTTTGGTTGTTGGTTGTTTGCTGGTGTGTGGTACGTGTTAGAGTTGTTAGAGCCAGAGAGAGAAACTGACAGCATAAAGATCCTGTTTGTTTCCAGTCTGCCTCTGAACTTATTCCCGCGGCTTTGCTGCTCCAAGCGGCCATCGCTTCAGGCGGCGACACCTCTCTATTAATATTCATATTTTTAGAGTCCACTTGGTCTGATACCATGGTCATCTGACCTTGTGGTTAGTGTCCATATGGTTTATCTTCTATTCCTTTTCTTTAAAGCTACCTGTATCTTAATATTTTAAATATGGGCATCATAGACAACATACTGGGGGGTTTGCTATTTTTAAAAATCCGATCTGACATTCCCTGTCTTGTAGCTGAAGTGTTTTGTCCATTTCCATTTAGTCATTTTCACAGGATGGGCTGCAGTTCCACCATCTTGGTTTTTGTTTTCTATTTGTGTTGTCTCTTCTATTTCTCCTTTCCTGCTCTTTTTGGATTAAACAACTAGTTGTAGTAATCCATTTAATTTGCTGTTGCCCTCTTAGGGGTATCTCTCTGCTTTCCTTGGTAGTTGCTAGATATTGAATGTGTGCCCTCGGCTTGTCACAGTCCTTGGGTGACCGCTGCACCTCTGCACATGTGACACAAGACCTGCAGCACTACATTTCCATCAACAGGCTGCTGCCCTTCGGTGCTGCTGCTGCCCTACATTTTACTTCTAATGCTATAAACTCTACAACATATTATAAATATTTTTGCTTTTAAAAGTCATTTGTCTTAAAATGAAGTGAAGAAATAAGAGGGGAAAGACTTTATGTCCCAACTTGGACATGCTTCCTTCCTTGGCGTAGATCCAGGCTTCCATCTGGTATCATTTCTCTCAGCCTAAAGAACTTCCTTTAATATTTCTTTTAGTCATAGTCTGCTGGTGACAAATTCTCTCAGCTTCCGTGTGTCTGAAAATGTCGTTGTTCTACCTGCATTTTGGGATGATCTATGTTGACAGTTTTTTTTTTCCCCCTTAGCACTTTGGAAATGTCATCCATTGTCTTCTCCCTTGCATTTCCTCTGATGAGAACTCAGAGGCAGTTTTTTAATCTTTGTTTCTCTATATATGAATCATCTTTCCTCCCCCTCTGGCTGCTTTTAGGATTTTCTCTTTCCTTTTAGCTTTCAGCAATCTGACTCCAGTGCATAGAGGCGTGGCTTACTTTGTGCTTATTCTGCTTAGTCTCAAAGATTCTTGGATGTGTGGGCTACTGTTTGTCATCAGGTTTTCAAGTTCTCCTTCCATTATTCTCTCACATCTCTTTATGCCTCCCCCCCCCCCGCCCTGTTTTCTGGGACTCTGGTGGCCAGGATGTTAGACTGCTTGTCTTAACAGGTGACTGTTCCTATGTCCAGACCTTTCTCCCCATCTTTGCTCGGTTTCGAGTCCCTCCATTGCTTGTTTTCCTGCCTCCAGATTTACTGCAGCTCACCCAGCAATTCTTTTCATGTAAGGTTTTGTATTTTCCAGCTCCAGAATTTCCATCTGGTTCTATTTTTATAGTTTTTAGTTGTTTGCTGAGACTCCCCATCTGCTCATTCATTTTAACTATCTTTTCCTTTAAAGTCTTAGCTATATTTATAATTACTGTTTTGAAGTCTTGGTGTTTCAATTCTTTTTTTTTTTTTTTTTTTTTTTTTTTTTTTTTTTGGTACCAGGGATTGAACCCAGGGGTGCTTAGCCACTGAACCACATCCCAGCTCTTTGATTTTATTTATTTATTTATTTATTTTTGTTTTTGTGGTACCGGGAATTGAACTCAGGGATACTCCACCACTGGGCCACATCCCCAGCCCTATTTTGTATTTTATTTTAGAGACAGGGTCTCACTGAGTTGCTAAGTGCCTTGCCATTGCTGAGGCTGGCTTTGAACTCGTGATCCTCCTGCCTCAGCCTCCCAAAGTGCTGGGATTACAGGCATGCGCCACCGTGCCCGGCTGATTTTTTTTGAGACGATCTCGATAAGTTACTGAGGGTCTCACTAAGTGGCTGAGGGTCTCACCAAGTGGCTGAGGGTCTCACCAAGTTGCTGAGGCTGGCTTTGAAATTGCCATCTTTCTGCCTCAGCTTCCCAAGCTGTGCTTGGCCTGGTGCTCCAGTCCTGATCTTATGCCATCTTGCTCTGGTTCTATGGTCTTTATGCTCTCCTTGTAGAGGCTTACCTTTTTCTGATTTTCTGTATGTCAGGCAGTTTTTTTTTTTTTTTTTTTAAATATGCTGGACATTGTGGCACTTGTGTGGCTGACGGTCTGAATTGTGTGCTTCTGCTTTAAAATTTCTGTGTTTTAAAGAATTGAGTTCTAACAGGCAGTTAATTTACTGGAAGGTCAACTTGATCCTGCTGAAGCTCATTTTGAGGTGGTTTTATTATTATTATTATTATTATTATTTTTGTTAGTTGTAGATGGACAGCATGCCTTTATATGTTTCATTTTTATGTGGTTTTAAGGATCGAACCCAGTGCCTCACACATGCTAGGCAAGTGCTCTGCCTCTGAGCTGCAGCCCGAGCCCCTTACTTTGAGGCTTTTTAAATGAGGGATCAAAGGGTTCTTACTATAGGCCTAGAGCATCTTCACACTTAACGTGTGATCTTTCTGGAGTCTCCGCTGAGTGTTTGGGGTCACTTTGGCCATCGCAATGCCAGAATTTCCCAGCACTGTGGATTTCTGTTCCTTTATAGCTTCCTAGTAGCTTTCCTTCTCCAGGCCTTGTGGGAGCTCGCTCTGCCTGTGTGTGGCTTTGTATCGACCCAAGAGTCAACGAGCTCCGTGCACATCTCTGGATCCTCTGTGCACAGCTCCTCCTTCTCCACTAGCTCGTTCCACACATTCCAGCTGGTGGAGTCCCACCCTCCACGCTCTGTTTCCCCCACCCAGCAAGACCGCTGCTCTGTCCGTGCCCCACTTCTGAGCTGTGGACTGAGAAGTGCCCACAGGTGGGAACCCGGGGTGTCTGGGGGGCTCATGTTGTGTGTCTCCCTCTCAAGGGTCACAGTCCCATGCCGTCCAATGCCGGGAAGAGTTGCTCGATGTATTTTGCTTAGTTTCATAGCTTTCTGTGAGAAGCAGTAAATATGGTACCTGTTACTCCTTCGTGGCCAGAACCAGAGGCCTTCTCAGTGTTGTCCAGACCTGGGTTAGCATCCCAGTGTTGCCACTTCCTGGCTCTGACCGGAAACGGCTTACTTCACTACTCTGGGCCTCAGTTTCTTTATCAGAGAGAGCATCAGGCTGTTGAGAGAACCGAATAAGACAAAGCCAACTTGGCCCCACGTGAGGCCCACGGGAACCAGCTCCCATCAGCTCTTGTTCTCTTTTCTCTTTGCTGGTGAAGCTGCCCACAACTCAGGACAAAATCCCTGCTGTCCTCTGCATAGGGAATTAAGCACATCGTTGCTAAGGACTAAATCTCTGTAATGGTCCTTGTCATAAACCTCATGTCATCCAGCTGATTTTAGGATGGTTTCTGGTTTCTTTAGTAGAGGCAGAAAACTCCCTCACCCTGAAGGTTAGAAAACCAAGGTTGTACGGTTAGAGCTCCTGGACACACAGCCCAAGTCTTGTGCTTTGGCTGTCAAGGGCGTTCCTAGTCCAGGGGATGGCAGGAGGTGTGCACTCACCTGGCACCAGTGGCCCAGCCTCTCCCACATGCCAGCCACAGCCCAGGGCTGGAGACACAGTGGGGTGTGTTGGAAAAGACCACAGCTGCGTGGGATGCATCCAAGGTGGACATTCACCAGGGTGCTCACTCCAGTGTGGCCTTTTAAAGATAGCTAAGCCCACTTGGCATATCAGTTGGCCACCTTTTGTGCATCCACCATTCCTGGAACACCTTTTGTAGTAGAAGGGCTGTGGAGACACCATCCCCGCCCTCCCTGCTGTGTGGCAATGTCAGGGGTGAGCGCTTCCCCACCCGAACGTCCATCCTCAACAGCCACACGGAGAGCTGCAAATTCTGTTCAGTTATATGATGCTAAGTGAAGTCAGCCAATCCCAAAAGCCAAATGCTGAATGTTTTCTCTGATATAAGGAGGCTGCTTCATAGTGGAGTTGGGAGGGGGAGCATAGGAGGATTAGACGAACTCTAGAAAGGACAATGGGGGGAGGGGGGAGGGAGGGGGGAGGGGGTAAAAAATATGGTGGAATGAGATGGGCATCATTGTCCTAAGTACATGTATGAAGACACGAATGATGTGAATATACTTTATATACAACCAGAGATATGAAAAATTGTGCCCCATATGTATAATATGAATTGTAATACATTCTGCTGTCATATGTAACAAATTAGAATAAAAAACAAAAATTAAAAAAAAATTCTGTTCAGTAATTCCAGTGCAGCCCCAGCCCTGCAAGAGCTTCCCTGTCGGGGACATCCTTGTTAGTGTCATCCCACATTGTCTACATTGGTTTTGTTTTGGGTTTTCGGTTTTTTTTTTTTTTTTTTTTTTTTGGTTTTTTTTTTTAGTTGCCAATGGACCTTTATTTGATTAATTTATTTATATGTGGTGCTGAGAATCGAACCCAGCGCCTCACACATGCTAGGCGAGTGCTCTACCACTGAGCCACGACCCCAGCCCCTTGTCTACATTTTTAAAAAGTGGTTTTTTAGCCTTTATTTTATTTAATCATTTTTTGATGTCACATGAGGATGGGATCATGCCTCACCTGTGCCAGGCAAGTGCTCAACCACTGAGCCCCAGCCCCAGCCCCACGCTGCCCACTGTTAATGCGTCCTTTGCCCAGTGCCTTCCTTCCATTCCTCGTCTTCCTCTTTTTCCCTTCCCGGCTGCTTTCTGATGTTGACTGTGCCGTGGATGCGCAGCCATATGCAGACGGGTACCCCAAAAAGCCAGCCCTGCACCAGAAGTCCTTCTTCTCCATTCTTCCTTCTATCTAAAGTTTAACAGGGTCTTTCTCTCCCTCTCTCCATCAGTGTGCTGCGGGCAGCTGCTGAAAGAGGCCGTGGCAGACAAATCGAAACTCAGCGAGCTCATCTGCTCCTTCTTGGATAAGAAGGTGGCAGGTAGGCCTGGCTCCCCACTCCCTGCCACCACCTGGGGCTGCAGAGAACGCACCCCGTGTTCAGTGCTTGAGCGCCGGGGCTCACGGTCACGGAGAACACCTGGGCAGTGGCGACTGGGCGTTCGTGTGGACAGAGGCCTGGGGCCAGGTCCTCAGTGAGGTGTCAGTGGCTACAGTGGGTCATCTCTGGTGTCTAGAAGGTTCTTGTTTCTCAAGAAGGTTTGCTTCCCAAAGCTGAGAACATGGAGAGTGGGGAGAAGCTGCAGGGCCCCCCTTCACTGCATGGCAAGCAGCAGTTGGCAACCAGGGCCAGGAAGTGCAGGGGGCTCTGCGGGTGTGAGGACAGGCCAGTCCCAGGGTGGACAGGCCACTGGTCCTTAGGGGCTTGGTTGGGGAGCAGGACTGGATCATCTTCCCAGATCCCGCTGTCATCTGTAGTCTGAAAGCACTCTGAACCTGACCCCTAGGAAGGGCATCTTCAAGCTCGTTCTAGCTCAGCTTCCTGAGGCCACAGAGGAGGCACAGAGAGGGCACCGAGCTGCTGAGGACAGCTCATGGCCAGATTTTGATAAACCCTGCATCTCTTCCCTGGGACAGTGCGTTTTCCACCACCCACGTGTCTCTTGCATGAATATTGTGGCGGCTCCACACAGTCACGCAAGTTTAGGTGTCACATGTGACGTGAATGAACATGTGGTTGTCACGAAGAGAATCAACCCCAAGCCTGGTGGACACACCTGTAATCCCAGCCACTAGGAAGGCTGAGGCAGGAGGATCCCAGCTTCAAGGCCAGCCTGGGCAACATATCTGAGACCTCCATCTCAAAAATAAAATTTTAAAAAGAGCTGGGATGTGCTCAGCGGGCGAGCTCTGGCATAGCCCGCTCCAGGCCCTGGATTCGATCTGCAGTACCAAAGAGAAGGCGAAAAGAGAAGGGAAGGGAGAACGTCGCCGCCCGTGAAGCTGCCGTCCTAGCAGACAACGCGTGTGTCACCTGGGCCGTTAGCCAACAGGGTTCTTGTGGCCTTCTCCTGCCAATTTCTAGGTAGAGTGATTAAGGAAGAAGCAGGCTGCCTGCTCCCAACCGTCGGCTGAGAGTTGCCTGTGGGGACATCCTGCCCTGGCTGTCCCAAGGAGTCCTGGTCCCCAGGGTGAAGTTCAAGTGAGCAAGTGAGGTCCATGAGACCCCTGGATCTGTGCAGTCACTGAGGGACACCCAGTGACGTGGTGGTGAGAGGGCCGGGCAGCGTGAGAACCAGTCATGTGTCGCTGTTCCCAGGCTGGTTCCAGTTCCAGAGCTGCCCCACCAGCTGCGTGGCCCCAAGAAACCACCAGGCCCTCTGGCGAGATGGAGGTGGGGGTCCCTGCCTTGCAGGGCCACCGTGAGCACCCGCCGGAATGTGGTGGGCAGTGCCCCGAGGTGTGCCAGTGGCCGTGTCGGTGCTCCTGGTGAAGGCAGCATGGCTTCTCTCCAGCACGTCACAGGTTCGGACACGTCCCTGGTCATCTCAGGATAGATTGATGGGTTGGGTCCAAGGTCATGCCCAGGAACAATGGGGACCTGTAGTACCGTCCTGATGTCCCTGCCTGTGGTGGCACATACCTGCTTCTTTCCTATTTCTGAGTGCCGCCAGGCACTGGTCTGCTGTTGCTGCTGTGATAAAGCACACCCCAGACAGCAGGATTGTGTTCTTAGGGTCCCGGAGGCGAGAAGCCAGTCAGGGTGTTGCTGGGCTGTGCCCCCTCCTGGGGCTCCAGGGAAGAGTGTTTCCTGCCTTTTCCAGGTCCTAGAGCCACCTGTAACCCCCTGGCTCCTGCTCTCTACCTGAAAGCCAGCAGGGCACTCCTCTGGTCACATCCCCTCTGACGCACGCCTCTCTGCCTCCCTCTTGTAAGGACCCCACCGAACAGCTCAGGATAACTTCCTGTCTCAGAGCCTTGACTTAATCACATCTGCAAATCCATTTCCCCAGGACAGGCCATGTGTTCCAGGTACCAGGGGCTTTGGGGCCGGGGGAGCATCATTGTGCCCACTGTGGCTGATGACTTCAATCTTTGCAATCTGTTAAGTGCAAAAACTTTGTTTTGGGCCAGTGTGGTTTTTTGTTGTTGTTTGGTTTTGGGTTTTTGTGGTGCTGAGAATGGAACCCAGGGCCTTGTATATGCCAGGCACGTGCTCTGCCACTGAGCTACAGCCCCAGCCCCAAAACTTATTTGTTTCTAATTGTGGCCTCATGATTATGGGCGGTATTGGTAAGGTTGAACATTCTGATGAGACAGTCAGTGTGGATTGCCTCTCTTGTGAGTTGCCCATCTGTGGCCTTGGCCTGTTGATCTATATCTATCTTCACTTGCTCTTTCCTTCTTTCTTTCAGTGCTGGGGAACAAATGCAGGGCCTTAGGCTTGCTAGGCCAGTGCTCTACCACTGGTCAATACCTTAGCCACTATTTTTCAATCAAGCTACTTTTTGTTGCGATTGGTTTGTAGATGCTGTGTGTATAAATTCTCTGTTAACTCATGTATACCCACATGTTATGTTTGATTTGTGTATTTCAAGTCAGTCATGAGAGTGTGCAGTTTTAGCAATTGTTGAGGGTGGTGACATGTCATAGCCCTTAGCTCTCAGATGTCCTGCAGCGTTGCGATTCCCAAAAGGTCATACTAGCAGGTTGATTTGATTCTTTCTGAGGTCATGAGCACTTGACTGTCTAGTTTTTGTCATCCATGCTCAGCACCACCTGACCGGGCAGCCTTATCGCCTTTGTCCCCCAGGCGCTGGGCACCCGCAATGGCACAGCCCAGTGCACTGTCAGGTGCGGGCACTGCAGCATGCACTTACCCGCCGGGTCTCGGAGGTGAAGGGGACGATGGCTAGTTCTTCCCTCTGTGGAGGCAGGAGTGGATTTCCTCGGGCCCATGTGTGCCTTAGGCATAGTTGGCTCCTCTCGCCCACCACAATAACAACCCCGGGGAGGCCCCGGGAGGCCCAGTGCAGAGGGTTTTGGGTTGCTTGGGATTTGCTCTTCTGGTGGCTGCCAGGGAGACTGAGTGCAGCTCCGCATCGCCTGTGGGGTGGAGAGGCCTGGGGAGCCTCCATCTTCAGTGTTTTGTGCTTTTTGTTCTTCCACAGCTTTGTGTTTGTTTAGCCTATGTAGCTCTATACTTCTGCTCTTCCTACAAAATTAAAGACACAACAACAACCAGTATCATACCTTCCTAACAGAAGCAATAAATCCTGTCATCTCGCGGATCCTGATCTCACAGGGACAACAAAGAGTGCATTTACATTCCTAACCACTAACAGGGTCTCATTAGTGGATGTGGAGACGCTGCAGAGAAACCAGCGCGCTCAGCTGCCCCGGGAGGACCCCACGCCCCCCAGGCTTGGAGGGACCACCCAGCCACTGGCTGAAGGAGGGAGAGCGTTTAGATGATTCTCCATAGACCTTGGGCTTGAAGAAAGGGTCCCACTGAACAGGGGATCTACCCAGCAAACCACAGCCTTGGTTTTTTCTTTTCTTTTCTTTTTTTTATATTTATTTATTTACTTTAGTTGTACACAATGCAATCCATTTATGTTTACGTGGTGCTGAGGATCAAACCCGGGCCACTCACGTGCAAGGCGAGCGCTCTGCCGCTGAGCCACAACCCCAGCTCCCATCTTTTTTTCTTTTATTTTGTGCCAGGGATTGAACTTAGGGCACTCGACCACTGGGCCACATCCCCAGCCCTTTTTTGTATTTTATTGGAGACAGGGTCTCACTGAGTTGCTAAGTGCCTCGCCATTGCTGAGGCTGGCTTTGAACTCGCGATCCTCCTGCCTCAGCCTCCCAAGTGCTGGATTTACAGGCGTGCGCCACTGCGCCTGGCTCCACAGCCTTGTTTTTTTTTCTGAGTAACTGCTGTTGGTGGCCTGGTGGAGGCTGCCCCGCTTCCTAGAGTATCAATGACATCTGTGACACAGGGTCCCCCAGCCCCTGGGTTTTGGGTGTTGAACAGTCTTGTCCCTTCCCCCACCTGTGCTCTGAGCTCCTGAGGGGACAGTCCCTGGAGCATCAGATGTGCCACAGGCTGGGACCACCTCATGGAGATGAGGCTGGGATCTGAGGCCATGGGTGGGTTTCGACGTATCCTCCAAGGCCAGGTCTGGGGAGAGCCACCCAGTGTGTGGCCACGTGCTGGTGGGGACGGGGAGATGGCCCCCAGAGCTGGCTCAGGAAGGTTGCTGACCGAGTGGAGGAGAGTTGGAAGGGGGCCGTCCCCACACCACCCCCGTGTAGGAGGTCCATCCAGAGCACCCAAGGACGGTTGTTGGCACACCCTCTAGACCCAGATCTCCTGGAAGAGCGGGGCTATGGCTGCTCCCCTGTCTCCTTTGGGGGTTCACCGAGGCATCTCTGATTTCCCTCCCCTGAATCCCAGGTGCACTCTGGGTGTCTCTGCCCGAGGTGCCGGAGGCATTCCTGGGAGCCGGGGAGAGCTCCCATACGCTTCCCTATGGCTGCCTACACGGTACAGGGCGCACGGCTGGGGTCAGTCACCACCCGAGCAGACCACAGTCCAGCTGCCCGTCCTCAGCAACCCCAGGCCAGATATTGTGGGCGCTTCCTGGGGACATGCCCTTTGCCCTCTGGGTATGAGGCCTCCTTTGTGGGACTCTGTCCATGCTCTGGGCTGCTGGCCTGCTGGCCACTTTCCACGTGGTGGGGTCCCTGGAGTGGCTGGCTCCCTCCCCAGCCTCCCGCTCAGAGCTGCACGCCCCAGGAGCGCCCCTCTGTTACTGCTGTGCACCCCGCAGGCAGCAGTCCCTCACCTCGCTGCTCGACAGAACAGACCCAGATCTCCTTCCCCCAGTGAGCCACCGCCTCCTCTCCCCCCACCCGGCCTCTGATGTTGAGTCCCAGCTGTGACCTCTACAGACTTGGGTATGTTCTTTTTTGTCCTCGCAAGTGCTGCCAACACCTCCTTCTTTGGAGTCAGCAGCAGAATTAATAATGGTGCTGTTTTCCCGTCTTTCCACATTTCCTGGGCAAAGGACTCCAGGGCCCCATCTTAGCTCATCTCCGATCTCTTGATCCCAGGCTCTTGGTGATGGTACTGTGGGCAGAGGGATAGGGAGATGCTTATTCTATGCCCTGGACTTGGAAATACGTAGGTCTGACCTCCTAAACTCACGTTGACTTGAGCTGCAGTGAACAGAACAATTTATTCCCCAGGGTTCCACGCGGCCTTCTTTATGCGGCAGGCCCCAGCACCATCCATGGGGGTTTGGTCTGCGCAGGACAAGCAAGGTTGGGCTTAAATCATGCACCTTCCTCGCTGGAAAGCTCCTGTCACTTGTACCTGGGCAAGACACAAGTCCAGGCGATTTGGGGCTTTTGGAACAACAAGCCCTCAGCCGTCTCTCTATCAACAGAACTGAGGCTGATGGCACCGATGGCCTCTAACCATGTGTGCACCCGGGCTCTGGGCAGAGCCTCTCTCTCTCCCAAATCAAGCAGGGGAGCCACGAGGTCTCCCTCATTGTTCTCATTCTTGTAGGTTGCTTGGTCTTTCTCTGGAGCTCAGCTACCCAGGGACGGGATTAAAACCAGCCCGAGGCGATTCTTGTCCACGCTGGTTTAAGTCTTTGCTCTACACATGAGAGACGCTCACCTCGACCCCCTCATTGGTGTGCTCAGAACATGGTGGAAGTGTCAGGACCCTGCCAGCCAAAACGTGACCTCTGCAGGGGGACTTTGGAGTGGGTTCTGGCTCTTCTCATGCCCCGTCCCTCCTGGAGCAGAGGCTAGCCAAGTGTCGCAGCCCCACCCCAGCTGGCTGGTCAGGTTGCCGGGCGCTCCTTGCTCGCCTGCCCCTGACCAACGGTACAGCAGCTAGGAAGCCCCAGGCTCCTCTGTGTGCACCCATTCAGGCGTGAATGCAGCCACTTAATTGGTGTAATAACTTTCCCCACAGCTAAAGTCCTGGTGTGTAGAGAGAACGAGGAAGGCAGATCATTAAGGAGCGTTACCTGCGCCCTCCTGCACACCCCTCAATTTCCTAAACATTCCAGTCTGGAGAAGGTCCCTCATGGCCTAATAGAACCTGAGGAGAGGCGGGGACTCTAGGGAGGCTGGAGGCCCGACTTGCGCTCTCTGGTAATGAGTTCTCGCCCTGGCAAACCCAGCCAGCAGAGCACAGCTGGGTGGTAACCAGCCGTCTCCAGAGCTCGTCCCTCGTCCAGGTCCCCGCGGCCCAGATCAGAGCCCAGCCCAAGTGCCTCATTTTTTAGGGGAATTAATATTCTCAGCACTAAATGCACACCAAAGATCCAACAACAGGCCTGCTTTTCTCTTTTGTTAAAAACTTGCAAAGAGTTACCGAGTTGAAAGACCGAGTAAATCTCCCCATCTGAGCAGGAAGTGGATGCTGTTTCTTGTTTGGAGCAGGGCAGCCTGGCGAGCTGCGGGCTGCCTTCCCGTGGAGGGGAGACCCTGGGGGACCTCTGCCCGCTGCCAGTGAGCCTTGCGCGTGGTGTTTGTAGGAGCTGAACACAGCGCATGCCTCTCTAAATAATTTACCAGTTGATTAATAGACTCACAGGGGTATAATTAGTGGAGGGAGAGACAGTGGGCACGGTAACCAGCACAGCGCTTGGGGGAACAGGAGCCTTTATTTTTTTGCAGAAACTTTCTAGGGTGCTGGGCGTTTGAAGATAAGTTGGGAAGAGCTCAGTGCCTCTTCCCTTTTGAAGTGGAAATAGGACAGTTTGAATCCGTCGAGTTTAATTTTTCACAAGCTTTAGGGGCCCCGCAGAGCAACTCCCTTTTTATTATTGAAAAAAAAACTCAACATTTTTCTTTCATTTTTCTACACACACACACACACACACACACACACACACACGCACACACACACACGCACACGCGCACACGCTCAGTCCAAGCAGTAAGTCATAAACACGCTAATTTACTTTTTTATTCAATGTGGGTTTTCCCCACCTTGTCTCCCCCAGATGAGTGTTGGCATGTGCCCCTCTGGCGTCCCCCAGCCAGAGGCCCCACCGGAGGTGGCCTGGAGGTTGATTAGTGGATGCCCCCTGTAATGTATGCATTTTCAAGGAACCCTCACCTCGCTCTGACAATGCTTTTGAAGTAGCTTCTTTTTTCAAGTCAAACTTTTGACTTTTCCACTGGGATTGCTACAAAGATTTCCTTATGGAAAATAGGTAGGAGTCTTTTCAGCCCGAGAGAAAGCCGCAGCCGCGCTAGCCAAGCGGCCGGCGGGTGAGAGTGCTGTTTTCATCCGGAGGACCCCAGGGCCCCGTAATGAGAGCGGTTCTGTAAAGGGGTCGACACGGGGCCCCTGAGCATCAACAGGTTCGCACCCACACGAGTCCGCGCCTTGTTTTTTTCATAGTCCTTCATGGCCAAAGTGCGTGTCACCTTCCCATGTTGTCTAAGTGGTGTCTTGTCAGAGGGGCAGTGCCCGGCACGGGAAAGTCAAGAGGCCTAGTGTTCAAAGGCCAGTCCAGCAGGAAAACCGAGGCGGCGAGGGCTCTTGATTAATCCCTGCATCCATTCAACCAAATTCTCTCACCACCAAGAACAGGCACCCCAGGTGCAGGGCCAGGCCAGCTCATTGTCATTTCTCATCCC